>OY796659.1:26580466-27780466 GCA_963680705.1 Rhagium mordax
AGAAATACGCACTATTGACTCACCCTGTACAGGGTGTCCCAAATTGCTTGATTTTGGCTGGTTTTCCTATTTCTAGACCAGGTAGAGAAAAACTGACATATGAGTCTAGAGGTCGATATTTGTAAAACGCCGATTGGTGAAAACCACATTTCGATATCTCTAGCCGTTTCCAAGATATCGGCAAAAATTGACATTTTACAGATTCCGAAAAACTGTCAACTTTTTTATTTGTGGATATTTTTCAAACAGTAAAAACTTTCTACAGGCACTTTTTGACGTAGAATAAGGTGCATTTGTCAAAAAAAATATATCGCTTTTCGATTGTTTGATATCAAAGCTAACTTTGTGGAAACCATAGTTGGATTTGACTTTAGAAAATAGGAAAAAAATATAAGCTTTCTAAAAATATATATGCCAAGATATGTCTAGTCATCCTTGCTGCCAATATAACACATTTCTCTTTAAAAATTACATTTTTTAACATTAAAAAAAGTTTTTCGGAATCTGTAAAATGTCAATTTTTGCCGATATCTCGGAAACGGCTAGAGATATCGAAATGTGGTTTTCACCAATCGACGTTTCACAAAAATCGAGCTCTAGACTCATATGTCAGTTTTTCTCTACCTGGTCTGGAAATAGGAAAACCAGCCAAAATCAAGCAATTTGGGACACCCTGTATATAACTTACGAACTATCTCTCATTCAAAACATTCAATAAACATTCACTGAAACCTTCAGCAGCAAATTTTATCTAACTTCTGTTGTCTTTCGGGTGTCCACTGGCAGCCATTTTGGAAAATGGCCGCCACGACCGCCAGGGGGCAGTTGGCCGATGGCTCCACATCCAAAATTGTTCATATTACATCGGTCTACCTCTGTGCCAAATTTGGTGCTTTTATCAAAAAGTGCACAATAGGTTAGCTAATCCGCTGTACTATAATTAGAATAATACTTCAAAATGTTCTTTTTCAGCATTCAGAACCGAAATCAAATATTGACGTTCCCATAATTTCGCAAAATTTTGATACTCAAATGGAAGTTGCGGTTGATCAACAGAATAATTTAGAAAAACTAGTTGAAAGCGAGGTGAGATTTTTGAAATTAAAATGTGTTTCGTTTTAAGTTTAAAGTCCGATTCATCTTCAGTCTTCGTTATAAATTTCACTTTTTTAAATATTATTTTTTATTCATGACTATAAAGCTTTTGGTCTTGTTTTATTTAACTACTTAAATAAAAAACTCCGTGACCGATTTTTTTCAAAACCATTGATGTAACATATTGTTTTATGTTACTCGATATAACGGCAACAGAATACTATTTTTTTTTCAAATTTATTTTTATTACAGGTGCACGTTGAACAGATAAAAAGAAAAAATTATAAAGATAAGAAGGATTTCTGTTTATTTTGCGATAAAGATGTATTCCACTTTGCTAGGCATTTATTTACTTGGCATTCAGCTGAACTTGATACCCAACGAATTTTGTCATTCCCTTCAAATTCACGGCAAAGAAGAGAAGCTTTATCTTTTTTAAGAAAGCAAGGAAACTTTGTTCAAAACAGAACCAACACCCAACTCCGACCAGTCAAAAGAGTTCCTAGTACTAGTACTAGCGGAAAATCGACGGACGATTATCTTCCTTGTGCACATTGCCTTGGATTTTATAAAAAACGGTTTCTGTTTAGGCATACAAAGCGTTGCCCTAAAAATTCCGATTCAGGCAAAAATAAGCGACAAACCTCACAAAGTGATGGTCATACCACACTGTTGTTGGGTAGTTTAATAAAGCACGATACGCTACTGAAAAAAGTACTGTGGCCGCGGATGAGAGCTGATGAAATTAACATGATTGTTAAAAAAGATTTCCTTATATGCAACTATGGGTACTCTTACTTAAAAGGTCGGAGGAGCAAGGGAAATTTAGACGTAGTAAGGCAAGATATGAGACGGTTAGCGAAGCTGCTGCGATTGGCCCGAATGAAAAATGAATCAATTAAGGACCTAATTGATTTACTCCGTCCACGTCATTTCAAGCTCATCATTGATCAAGTTAATGAAATAGCTTGTTATAATCATGAGACAGATACATATCATTCTCCAACTTTGGCCATGAACTTTGGAACACTTTTAAAAAAATGCTGTGACCTAGCTTTTATTCATCTGGTACAAATTCCGAATACCAACGAACAAAGAAAAGAAGCAAATATTTTGAAAACCCTTATAGAATCACAGTGGTCTAACGAAATATCGGCACAAGCTGCATCGAATTTAAATGAGAAGACATGGAATAAAAATGAACTGGTACCCCTTACTGCAGATTTGAAAAAATTAAATGACTTTTTAGAAAAAATGGCCCAAGAAAGTTATGATAAGTTGCAAGAAAACATAAACGACCAATCAGCGTACAACAGCTTAAAAGAAGTACTTTATTGTCAAATAATTCTGTTGAACAGGAGGAGACCGGCGGAAGTTGCACAAGTCAAAATTCAAACGTACAACTCTATTGATTTAGATGTAAATAAACAGGGGGAATTTCAAAGCTGCCTAACAGAAACTGAAAAAATACTTTTAAAATCATACAGTCGTTTTGTAATTAGAGGCAAAAGAGGCCGAGGTGTACCTGTCTTGCTCTCCCCTGATATGAGGAAGAATTTTGATTTTTTAATTGGAATTCGAGACAAGTTTACTACAAATAACGATTATGTTTTTCACACTGCTGGGACAAATTTTCTTGATGGCACGAAGACTTTACAGAAATACGTAAAAAAATGTGGTATACAAAACGTTCAAAGTATTACTGCAACAAATTTAAGGAAACACCTTGCCACTGTAACACAGTTACTTAATTTTTCAAAAAAAGATTTAGAACAGTTATCTAATTTTATGGGGCACACTTTGAATACTCATTGTAATTTTTATAGATTGCCGGATAGCTTGTACCAAACGGCAAAAGTATCCAAACTTCTACTTCTAATGTCGCATGGGGGAGCAGAGCAATTTAAGGGGATGCACCTTGATGACATTAATATCGACTTAGATTTGATAAACGACAAAACGACGATGGAACAGCTTGCCCAAGAGTATGATGAATCTGAGAGCCAAAATCCGACGGAAAATGAGCCAGTTCAAATTGAAGAGAACCGTTTAAATAAAGAACATAAAATAAATAAAAGGGTTGTACAAAAACAAAAAATCTCTTGGAGTAGCAATGAGAAAAAGATCATTGCATCGTATTTTGCAGAGAACATTAAAAACAAACGGGCTCCTAAGAGGCATGAAGTTGATAAACTTGTCGAGACTTATCCCGATATTTTTGGAGGTAAACCATGGACGTCAATTAAGGCTGTTGTATACAACATTTATACTGGAAAATTAAAAATTGTGCGTTAATTTCTTGTATGCCTTAATATTTTTGTATTTAAATATTCTCTTCACTTCTCTATCACTTAAATTTTGTGTTTGCTATCTTATGTTATTACTATTTTCTATTTTAGTGGAATAAGTATTGTTTTTTGTAATTTTAGCAAAGTAAGTAGGTCGCTGTCACATATTCCATATACAGTATGTCCACAGTTAGAGTGTATAAGATGGTAAACTTTTATTTCTCATTTTACGTGGAAAACTGATTCT
This sequence comes from Rhagium mordax, assembly GCA_963680705.1. Taxonomy (NCBI): domain Eukaryota; kingdom Metazoa; phylum Arthropoda; class Insecta; order Coleoptera; family Cerambycidae; genus Rhagium; species Rhagium mordax. Next base: position 26,584,097 of record OY796659.1, read on the forward strand.
TCATATAAAGTTTTGATTTTGTTAAAAAATATGATTGCCATGGAGTAAGTTAACATATCATGTAGGTACAGGGTGTTCAGAAAATAAAAAATCTGAAAATTATTTAAGAGTAAACTATGTTCAATTATAACGGTATGAAAAGTTGCTTAGAATTAAAATTTGTCAGAATTCCAATTTGTGGATAAATATGCCTAATTCGACTTTTTAAAAAATTTTACGGAAGTATCAAGTGGCATAAAAATTAAAAACTGTATAACTGAGGAGTTGGCTTGTGGTTGACAGTGACATTTATTTATCCTCGATTTGTCATTTTACTGACCATCATTTTCTACTTCATTATTAATACTAATATATAATAACTATTGTGAAAAGTCGAATTAGGCAGATTTATCCACAAATTGGAATTTGGAATTTTCATATCGTTAAAATTAAAAGTGGTTTACTCTTACATTATTTTCAGATTTTTTTATTACTGAACCGTGTACATGATATATTAACTTACATGGCAATCATAATTTTAACAAAAGCAAAACTATTTATGAAGAATAAGTTTTCCGTGTAAAATGAGAAATAAAAAAGTTTACCCTTTTATCCCTTCTAACTGTGGGGACAGATAATAAATATTAAATTTTTAATGCACATTTTTTTTCTTATCTTTTATATTCAGTAATTTAATAGATTTCTCCCTTGTTTACTAGATTTCTCAATTATTGTGGTATATATAAGATTATTGTCCTCGTTGAATAAATTTCATTGTTTATTGTTATTATTGACTATTTGTCTTCATAAATTTGTAGGTCAATAAAGCTTAAATCTATATATACATAAATATTTATTCTACCTGATATCCTCTAAAATCAACCCAATAAGAATACGTATTAATTTAGTTCATTAACTAATATTAACTATACCTACTTTCAATTTTTAATATTTCAAACACAGTAAAATTTAACATTACTAATAATAAATATTAATTTATTTTTTTAAGAAAAGCAAGCATTTTTAACAAAAAGTCATTGCAAGAGAAAAGAATACACAAAACTAGAGATTGTGGTTTTAAATATTGTGATAAAAAATTTTATAATAAAATTCCAAGGTGGGTAGTGTACAATAAAAATTGCCAAAGGTGAAGTATAAACAGTTAATAAAACAGTTTTTAAATTTTAATATTAAGAGTTAATATAATATTAAGAATTCTAAATTAATGGATAATGTAAGTTAAATATACAGTGTGATCCATTTGAAATAGGAGCACCTCTGGAAGATCCATGTTTTTCAACCGATTCGCATTTTTTTTTATACATAGAGCATTCTACTTCGGCACAAATTTTCATAAATTAATTTTCATTTTTAAGGCATTCTCTGATTATTTTTCGATGTCGAAAATCTTCACCACTGGATTATCAAAATTTCATTGAAATATTATTTAATAATAAAAAAGTTATAAGAAAATGAATTTTCAAAAACGTACAACGAATTAGTCCGAAAAATGACTCCCAATAACGTATGGTTACCATGACAACCAAAAATTTTCAAATAATTGTTAATTCTAAAAGCCACTAAATAAGAGAGAAAAACAATTCATTTATTTAAGTACCATAAAACATTTTTAAAAACCAAACAAAATGAAACGAAACAGTAAACTAAACAATTTAACGAATTAAGTAACTCAGGTACAGGGTTTTCCCTTATAATTAGCCACCCCCCCTACAGAATTTATTTGATGGAATACAGAAAAATTTTATATACAAAACTTGCAGTATTTTTTCTAAATTTTAATAATCTGTCACTAAAACAAACAAGTGACAATCGCAAAATAGCAAAACTCTATAAACTTAGGGGTTTTGATGGAACACCCTATATATTATATTTTCGAAATCCTTATAATTTCCTGACTACAAAAATTGTACTACAGTGCCAAAAAGTCTGCACCATATGGGAAATTATTTTGTTGTTGACTTTCAGAAAAATTTTATACTTGATAAAAGTTTGTGCATGGTCTCAAACGAGTAAGTGTCTACTAAAGTTTGTGTTAGTCCGGACGCTTAGGTCGGAAAATCAAATTATTTAAATTTTCAAGAATAAACTACTCTTAATTTTAAAGATATCGAAAAATGTTATTTGAAAAAGTTGTTTATAATGCAAAGTTACATCTAAATGTTAAATTTAGTTGCTTAATTCGAAAAATGAAATTTTCCACCGTTTTAACGCATAAATTATGAACTATATTTTTAAACATTTTTCTTTTCCCAGAAATACTGTCAAAATAATAATTTTAACTTAAGCCATGTATTACAGTACACTTTGATGAACTCTTAGCCATACTTTTTTGGCCAAATAAATATTTTGTAAAAAAAATGCTGCATTTCTTGGTGCAAAGTTGTTCTAGTTTGTTCCAGTATTGATTTTTTTGAACAGAACTTTTCGAAAAAACTTCATTCAACTCTCAAAAATCAAAAACATTTCCCTAAAATAAATACAGGTCAAAGAAATTTCCATATACCAAAAAAATGGCAAATTCTGCAAATAAATATTTTTTAATTAATACACTGATAAATATTTTTGATTTTTTAACATTGTCACAGTTGAATAAAGTTTTTCGAAAAGATCTGTCCAAAAATTTTCAAAAATCTCAATACTGGAACAAACTAGAACAACTTTGCACCAAGAAATGCAGCATTTTTACAAAAATGTATTTGGCCAAAAAAGTTTGGCTAAGAGTTCATCAAAGTAGACTGTAATACATACCGGTCATAGAACTGTATCGGCCAACTAGTATAACACAGAAATCACCGGGAGGACATGATTGTAAAAAACTGGGATTTTAAAATAATTTCCTTTTTATGTGTAGGTACAGGGTGATTCTTTTGTCAGGTGAAATGCGTTTTTCTCGTAAACGGCTAAAGGAAACTATTTTCTGTAAAAAGTATTATATTCTTACCGACTGTTACTAACAACTAGGATATAAATATAACATAAATGTGCAGGGCGCTAGGCGTCGCGACGCTACAAATTTTTTTTCCAGCAACATACCACTTTTATTACACCATTGAAAGGGTCTTTTGATTTCGAGTTTTTTTTCTATATTCTATTTTTCTCGATATTTATTCGTTAAAAAGTTACGATATAATATTTGCTCCCTGAAACGGGTTTTTCGCTCTCTTTAAGAGGCTGTAGCTCCCTTAGGAAGCATATTTGGACATATGTTTGTATGAACTTTTATTCTTATTTTTACATGTAGAATTAGCTCCAGAACTTCTGGACAATAATTTAGAAACACCCTGTATGGGTGATATACCTATTATTATGGATGATATATCCATGTTATTTAATTGCTATCAAGAAATTCTGGAGCTAATTCTACATGCGAAAATAAGAATAAAAGTTCATACAAACATATGTCCAAATGTGCTTCCTAAGGGAGCTATAGCCCATTAAAGAGAGCGAAAAACCCGTTTCAGGGGGCAAATATTACGTCATAACTTTTTAACGAATAAATATCGAGAAAAAACACTCGAAATCAAAAGACCCTTCCAATGGTGTAATAAAAGTGGTATGTTGCTGGAAAAAAAAATTTTGTAACGTCGCGACGCCTAGCGCCCAGCACATTTGTGTTATATTTCTATCCTAGTTTTTAGTAACAGTCGGTAAGAATATAATACTTTTTACAAAAAATAGTTTCCATTAACCGTTTACGATAAAAACGCATTTCCCCTGATAAAAGAATCACCCTGTACTCTTATGTCGTGAAAAAAGAAATATAAACGTTTTTGTAATTCATTCTTCTTAGAAACAATGTTTCAAAAAATGACTCAGCGGTCGAAAGTGCAATAAAAGTTGTGACAAACATGGTCAAAAATGGGGTGAATTACTCAAATCTCTTAAATGAAGAATTACCATCCATAATAACTTCATGACTCATGAGTGCAAATACGTTAATATTATGAATACAGTGTTGCTAAATTTAATGGTTCAGCTTTATACGAAATATAATTGAACTTGTATACAGAATTCAAAGCAGCGCCACACAGACATGCGGGCAAAGCTCGAACCCAAAAACATATCTTTCTATCAAACCTGAACCATTGTATGATAAACAATACTGTTTTCCCGCGCTTTTTTCCCTCGCATTTTTTTCATCAAAGTAAATGGCATATAAAATAGTTAGTCCTAACTTTCCAAAGAAATGTACAATCTATAAATAAATCAACTCGATAATTTTTTATTAGGCAAAACGAACCTGAACCACATATATGGTTCAGGTCGGTCAGGGTGGTTCAGGATTGTGCATAAAAATTTGTATTTCTGGCTCAGGTTAGTACTATTACTGAGTATATATATATATATATATATATATATATATATATATATATATCTATATATATATATATATATATATATATATATATATATATATATATATATATATATATATATATATAATAAAAGGCCACATAAAACAAAAACACATTTTTATTTAAACCACAAAGGTTAATAAAAGTAAAAACAGAAACAAAATATTAAAGAAATTAATACATTAGATGATAATCTATGGTTCTCTTTTAACAAAGACACAGGTGTTGCATTCGTGCAGTATTGACAAATGCAATGAATGCAAATTGTTGTGCATCTTAAATTGTATTTATTGCAGCTGCATAATTTTTAACAGTTTGTTTTGCAGTTGCAAAACAAAATATTTAATATAGGGGCACACTTTTGTGGCATTATTTCTGGTTCTAGACAAATTTTATTTTTAATCCAACCCCAATTTTCAGGATTGACGTTTTTTCCTAGCCATTCTTGAACTTCAAAATACCCTCGCTTTATATGAAGTTTGGCTGCGTCAGATAAGTCGGAGGTAAAACTTCCAATTCAAAATTATTAAATAGATTTTGGCGGGCAACAAGTTGGGTATATATGTATCTAAATGAGTTCAAATCTTTAGTTTTACGACCTCCATACCAATATAAAATAAATTTCTCACCCAACCCTACAAGATGTGATATATGTTATATGTTATATGACTATATATACACTCACGTGGAGAATAAATTGTCCAATTTTCAGCACGGCTTCAGGAAAAAAAGATCATCTTGTACTAATTTAATAAGTTTTATTGACTTCACAATTGATGCCTTGGCAAATAATAATCAAGTTGACGTTATCTATACTGATTTTGCCAAGGCATTTGACAAAGTCGACCATCATGTAGTTATAAATAAGTTAAGACAATTTGCATTTTCCTGTGACTTATTACAATTCATTTTTTCGTATTTATCTAATCGAGTGCAATTTGTTAGAATAAATAATTATGAATCAAAAAATTACTTTGCAAGCTCTGGTGTCCCTCAGGGGTCACATTTGAGACCCCTAATATTTTTATTGTTTATAAATGATATTATTAACTCAGTCGAATCGTGTAAAATTCTACTTTTTGCAGATGATATAAAAATGTATAAAACCATTCGTAATTGCAATGACTCTTTGTTAATGCAGCGTGATATTAATAATATATTTAGATGGTCTGTAGATAACCGTTTACCGTTTAACATACAAAAGTGTAAAGTCATGACCTTTTTTCGTAATAAACAAACCATAGATATTTGCTATTTAATGGACAGTTTGATATTGGAAAGAGTGGAAATAAAAACTGATCTAGGTATAAAATTTGATTCAATTTTGTCATTTAATGAACATGTACTTTATATTACTAATCTGGCTTACAGAAATCTTGGCTTTGTAATTCGCAATTCCAAATCCTTTAAAAATATTAAAACCCTATCAACATTGTATCTGAGTTTTGTTCGATCTAGGCTTGAATATTGTTCTATAGTTTGGTGTCCGTTTTATATAAAGTATATACAAGCTCTAGAGAATATACAAAAGAAATTTGTGAAACATTCAACTTTCATCCTGAATGGGGTATATAGTAGTAACTCACAATATTTGAACAATATATCAAATTATAATTTAATGACACTTTACAACAGGCGGGTATATTATAGCATAGTTTATTTATATAAAGTAATAAACAATTTAACTCTAGACCCAGACACCCTAGAAAAGATTTGCATTGGAGTCCCTAATTTAAAGACAAGGTCTAATAGGACATTTCATTTACCCATATTGAGGAAGAATGTAATGAGATCACCTATTTTTACCATGATGATTAATTATAACAATCTTCAACAACATTGTGATATCTTTGGTGATAAGTTTCAAACGTTTGTAAAAAAATTGAAACACGCATTGCACGAAGTTTCAAACAGCATTGATATTTTTTGTTGATGTATTTATATTGTGTTAAGTAGATAGGGCGAGTTGTTTTGTTCGCCGGTTGATCCGTCGGATGTGTTTTGTCTCTATCTTAACCTCGGAGATGAACGAGATACAACATATCTGATGGATCGACCGGTGAATGAGGCAATTCGACCATAACTCTCAAGTTCTTTCTTATACTTGTGTGATGTTTAACTTGTACTTGTATTTATGATTAATTTAATTTTGTTATTTGTATGTAGGATAGTTTTAATACTGTATCTTTTATTGTTTTTTTTTTTCTGAACGTAATTTATACAACTGTCTGTAATTGGGATATTCATCCTGTAGACATGTTTACTAAATAAATAAATAAATAAATATAATAATAATAATATAATAATAATAATAATAATAATAATAATAATAATAATGTTTATTAACCACACCAATAGTACAATAGTAGAATTTCATAAAACTTATATATACTGGGTACATAAACATTGAAAAATCCACAAAGGAGAACCTGCACGTGGATTAAAATGAATATATAAAACAGTAGGTTGAATAGCATTTAGTAGTAGTTTGTTACTATTTCTTTTTTTTACATAAATATACACTAACAAATACATAAAATACTTAAATTACATAAAATACACAAAATACATAAAATACACAAAATATGAACACTTACATACAATATAGAGACCATAGTAAATTATAATTTTTTTTTTTTTTTTATTTATTTACTTATTTTGTATTATCATTATTATCACCATTATTAAACTCGGGCTGGATTATTTTTTACATCAATCATGAGATGCACCGATAAACGTGGTACTTCACCTATCCACTTAATAAGTTTTTTTTTGAAAAGCTTAAGGGAGTGTATACTTTTGAGAGAGGTTGGAACCTCATTATATAACTTGGGAGCAAGGTAAATGTGACAGCGTTGTCCAACTGTTTTTATCATTTTAGGTACTGTTATCGATTTTTCTTTATGCCGTGTATCATAGTTATGTAAAATTTTGTCCTTTATGTTCAGATTTTTGTACTGATATAAAATTAGATTTTGAAAATATAACTGTCTTATATCAAAGATGTTAGATTCCTTGAAAATATCATCACTTGGATAAGTTCGACTTTTACCAAATATTATTTTCAGTATCCATTTCTGTATTACTTCCAGATTTTTTAGGTAAGAATTTGTTACTCCGCCCCAAGCAATAATTCCACAGTACAAGTGTGGCTGTACTAAAGCATAATACATGGTTTTAAGATGATCTATATCAAAGAATCTTTTAAAATATTTAAATTTATATATAAGATATCTTAGTTTCTTTATTAAATTGTCTATATGTACATTCCATTTCAAATGAATGTCAAGCGTGATTCCAAGATATCTTATTGATTTGGCAGATTTTAGCTCAATGTTAATGCCATTGTAATTAATATCAATAACTGAGAAGTCTGGAAGTTTGTTGGCATAGCTAGTGAATGGTAAGTAATATGTTTTGGTCATATTCAATGTTAGCAATTTACTACAAAAAAAATCTATTACTATTGGGAAGTCCTTCTCAATACTTACTTTTAGAGCATTCCAGTTTTTTTCTCTATAACATAGAACTGTATCGTCGGCAAAACTGATCACTTCTCCGGCAAGGGGTAGCTTAAATAGGTCGTTGACATATAACGTAAATAAAATTGGTCCCAGTACGGTACCTTGCGGTACTCCGCAGCATACTGGTTCCATATTACTTACTACATTATCAATCTTTACACACTGCCTTCTGTCACTCAAATAGCTCTTCATTAAGTCGTAACAAGTTCCTCTGAAACCCACGTTCTCTAGAGTTTCTAATAAGTTCGAATGACTGACAATATCGAACGCTTTTGCCAGATCAACAAAGATGCATATAACCGGATCTGAGTCATTTACCGCGTTATATATTTTTGCAGTTAGATCGGTTATCGCATCCTGTGTTGATCTGGCCTCCCGAAATCCGTACTGTTTATCAGAGATGAGTTTAAACTTATTAAAGAAACTTGTTATCCTTTCTTTTAAAATGTTTTCAAATATTTTGGATAAGGCTGAAAGACGAGATATTGGTCTGTAATTTGAGGCATCTAATTTATCACCAGACTTGTGTAACGGCTTAATGACAGCTACTTTAAATGCTTTTGGAAAGGTACCAGAGACAATGGCTTTATTTATAATGTAAACTAAGGGCCTTACAAGATAGTCAATACATTCTTTAACTGTTTCTGCCTGAATACCATCAATTCCAGGTGCTTTATTAGCTTTCAGTTCTCCTATTACTTTTCTAATTTCGCTCTCACATGTTTCCGTTAAGAATATTGAATTTTGTATGTTTGTTTTTGGAAAATTTGTTTTGACTTGAGTGATTTTTTTTGTTAGAGTAGTTCCAATTTGGCTGAAAAACTTGTTAAATGAATTTGATATTTTATGAGGATCTGAACTAATAATTCCGTCAATTTTTAGATTTTTTATTGTATCACTTTTTTTTGCTATTCTCTATATTCTTTATGCAGTTCCACAAGTTTTTAGAATTATTTCTATGTTTACTAATTTGTGTTTTATAATAATTTGTCTTTGCTGTTTTAATAAGTTCGGAAAGCGTATTTCTATATATTTTGAAATCATTTCGCATATTGATATTTTCCGGATTTCTCTTTACTTTTTTATAAAGTTCGTCTCTTCTGTTTATTGACTTCACCAGCCCTTTACTAATCCAAGGGTTTCTTTTAATTTCCTTTTTTTTAAGTTTAATTGTTTTACTGCAATTTTTTATATAGCGATTTAATTTTGTTATTAATAAATCAGTTGCGTCATCTACACTTTCCAACGAATATAAATCTAACCACTGTTCATTGCCTAATTCTATTCTTAACTTATTGTAATCAGTATATGTCTTATACCTGTCGATATTAAATATGCTTTTCTTTGTTTCCGTTGAAAATTTATATTGTAATATAACCGAGTAATGATCAGTTAAGGGCATTTGCAAAACTATGGGAATAAACAGATCTGGTGGCAGCTTAGATTTTAGAAAAATGTGATCCAAACATGTACTGCTATTACCCTGTACTCTCGTGGGCTTATTAATTGCTGAAATAAAACAATGTTCGGATAATATGTTCAGGTATTCTTGGCAATACAGTTCATCATTTTCAAGGATATCTATGTTAATGTCTCCTACAATTATTTGCATGTCGTATTCCTTTTGCTTATTGGAATTTAAATACATATTTAAGTGATAATTAAAATTGAAGGGACATAAGGATGGCGACCTGTATATAGCTAAAATTCGAATGGTTTGTTTATTGTATAAAATATTCAGTTCAATTAATTTTACATTATCAATTTTGACTATTTCATAGGTACAATTTAAGTTATTTTTTATGTAAACGACAACACCGTCACTCTTATTTACGTCCCCCTCGTTATATATAACATTATATCCTGGTATATTTAGTATATCCAGATTGTACAATTTCCACGATTCTGTAAGTATTATGCAGTCATATAAATAATTAAATTCATGTAAAAATAATTGTAGTTGATCAAAATTTTTTGACAGACTTCTTATATTAGTATGATACATAGTGAAATTGGAGGAGCCTGTGTTTTTATTTAATATATCATTACACTCTGTTGTAGAATCTAATTCCAATGTTCTTATTTCTGCAAAATTATAATCTCTGATATAACCGTCCATACTTTATTGTTACAGCCTTATAAAGTTGTGTATATTATTTATAATTATATATATCTTGCAAAAAAAATAAACAAATAAATAAATAAATTAGGAATATAAACTTTAAACTGACATTAAAATTTTATAAAAACGTACATACAATAATATTCGCAGCTACAACAAAACAAATTAAATTATTAGATTTAATACAATGCACTTAATAAAATTTGTTTGAAATTTGACAAAGAGGGAATTGGGAAATAAAATATAGGTAGGTATAATAATAATATAATAATAATAGTAGTTTATTCACCTGCTTTAAAAATTTACATAATTATAATGCACAACAAAATATCTTAAACAGTACGAATAAACTAAAGAATAGGCAAAATTAAATTATATATGCACTTTGTTGATATTATCAATACCTATACCATTGACTCACAGAAGAAAATTCTTGTTTGTGAGTATTAGTAATGTACTCGTATAATCATATCAGAATAATTCACCTATATGAACAAAAATGAGATTCACAAAAAAATTTATAAACAAAGTAGAAAAAAATCGAAGAAGAAATTTGTTAGTTTTTTGTGAACTTTATCTTTAACTTAATTAAACTCAAACTTAACCTAACACATAAAAATTACATAATAGTATACAGTACATTCACTCTCATCACAAAAATTATCCCGTGTGCGAAACAGACAGACAAGTCAAGAGTACCACACATTCAGTGAGGACTTATGACCCTCGATATGGAGCACTCTCATCCCACCACATGTCTGCCCCACATGTCTGCCCCACACAAGAAGCGCCCTTACGAAAATGTAAACCCACTGTCTAGAAATGGACAGGTGTACCTATACCTTATTTACATTATTATAGTCTAGTTTTAGTATCATATTATCAGTTTCTCTCATATATTATAGCATGTATAGTCTTCCTCGGGTTATCTAGAATCCATCGTTTTATTTTACTTTTAAACATATATATAGAGTTTATTGTTTTTAAACTGTCGGGTAATGTATTGTATATTTTTGGAATTAGATATGTAAAACTTCGTTGACCTATAGTTTTTGCCATTTTTGGTATTTTTACAGAACATATTTTATGTCTAGTATGATAGCAATGATCAATATTTAGCGTAATGTTTTTGTTTTTAAAATTAAATATTAAAATTTTTAATGCGAAAAGTTGACTAATGTCTAAGACACAAAAAATAAATCCAAAATCTACTTTGACATTTTACTAACCTACTTCTTTAGAGTTTCAACCACTATCTCGACTTCGTCTTTGTTTTTGGTTGGTATGTTTTCATTTGATTTCCCGCTTTTTTGAATTTTTTCTTCTTTTTCTTGTATCCTGGGTGATGATCTAGGTACTATCGCCGTTGTGCTTGCTAATTTTAATTTTTTTGAACAATTTTCTAATACACCGGTATCCTCCTCGTCTGTTTCTCTTTTCTTATTTTTTACGGTTTGTGTTGATGACGTACTACTGTTTTCTCTATTATCTATTGTATCCTCGATTTTCTTTTTTGCTTCACTTAATTCTAGTTCTTCGACAGTGTATGAATTTCCGTTAATATATATTTTATCTCCTCGTATGTATGCATGTATTATTCGTGACTTAGCTTCATTGAGGTGCTGTCTAAGTATTTTTTGTGTTTTTATTTCATCTACAGAAAGTTCTTCAGATATAGTAATTTTGTGGTTTCGGGTTTTGTTGACTTCTTTGAGTTTATAGCAATTTCTTAGGAGTTCTATTTTCTTCAAGTAGGAAGTGAATTTAATAATTACAGGTTTGTGATCTGATTGTTTACCTATAGTAAAAACATCGTTTATATCTCTGTGATCTATGTTTAGTTCCAAGTAAGTGTTCAGTGTTTTGAGTATGTAGTTGATTAAATTTTCTTCTGTATTATTTTCTAACCCAAATACAATAGCATTATTTTTCCTTAAAGATTTTTCTAGCTTTCTATATTTATCATTTAGTATATCATATTTTTGTTCCAATTCCTTCCTCTTTAGTACTTCTTCTTTTATTGAATCCTTGACGCTCTCTATCTCTGTTTTTATTTCAATGGTTTGATTTTTATTAGCCTCTACTATCATTTGGTTTAACTTCACAAAAAAACCTTCGTCTATGGAGTTTGGCATTTCTTTTAAGTCGGTTTTATTGACTATTTTTTTCTGTTTGAGATAATTTTTTTCTTTCTTTCTTTTTCACCTTATTTATCTACACCAGGTTGCTGTATTTATGCATATATGCAGTATGATTTTTACTTAACAATCTTTATATTTCTTACTTGCTTTATACAGATTTGATGTTATGTGGATATAGTAACTTTACCTATTTATTTTTTACTTTTTATTTTGAGTTTTTATCGCTTCATATTATCATAAAGTACACAGAGCACAGCACCACACTTCTGTCGCACGCAGTTTGACACCTATTATATTAGTATAGGGATTTTTAAAATCTTCCAAATTTGAAATTTCCTTATCATTTTTTAATATACCTAGTTAGTGCTGGTTTTTCCCTTCTTATAGAACGCTGACGTTGTGTCGCAGCCTGAAATTGCATGTAAAAATAAAATATTTTTAACCACTGTTTCACCTAATATGGACTGAAGTATAAATTAAAATAATAAAAATTAGTATGCTACTTATAATAAAGAAACACTGTTTTCTAGTGCTAGAGTTTAAATTATCTAATTTAATGCATAGTACCCAAACTTTAGTCGCCATTATCTCAGTTATTTATTAACCGATTTAAAAAAACTTTAGACTGTCTTGTAGCTTGTTTAATGTTCTAATTTTTGTCTGATTCATTTTTTTGATAAAATTAATGTGAGATTAATTATTCAAGTTAAAAGCTAAAAAGCTAATTTTTGAAAGGTTCCGCCACTTGGATTTTTTGGGATTTTTTTTCCTGTTAAATAGGACATCTTCCCCTACATATTCCCCCTAAAATTAGCTTGTTACAAATTTGTTCCGAGTTGAATGCTAATTTTACTGGAGTATAAGCTCATATACCAGTTTAGAAATTACTTTCCGAACGGTACACAGTATAAACTTCAGTGCTAATTTCGCCGCCCTTTCTTAAGTTGTACTGTTTTTCATTCTTACGATAAGCCTCGGCAAGATTTTGACGTACATCTATATAGATTTGGGGAATTTTATCCATTTCCTGTCCATACTCCTTTCTATTGATACAACTAAAATCAAGATCCTTGACCGATTCTAAATTACCATAACTGACCACTGGCAGGAACATATCTACCAAAATTTAAGAAGGTTGGAACAAAACCAGATCCTTCATGCACCGCTGTTCTCAAAGCAAATCCTATCTTGGCTAAATCTTGATCCCATGTCCGTTGATCGACATCTTGTAAATAACTACGTATAGCTGTTTCCAAAACTCTGTTTACTCTCTCCACTGCATTTACCTGGACATGATAATTAGCATTGTAATATATCTTGACACCGTAATCTGCAGCAAGTTTTTTGAACAAATTAGCTGTGAACTGAACTCCGTTATCGCACGCTATAATTTGGGGTGCACCATAAATCAGAAAAACTTGTTCCTGTAGGAACTTTACAATGGGAGGTGTCTTTGCTTCCCTTAATGGGTGCAGCAAGCAAAATTTTGTAAAATAGTCACTGACTACTAGTATATAAGTAGAGCGGTAGAGGACCTAATAAATCGACAGATACATATTGCCACGGAAAATTTACCTTCTTTGCTTGACCCATAAATCCTGGACGGGCAGAAGAGTCAACTTGTTGTGCAGCACATGTCTTACAATGCCTGACATACCTTCTCACGTCCTGTACGACGCGGTTCCAATAATAGAGTTCCCTGATCCTGTGAACCGTCTTGTAAATGCCTAGATGTGCGGCCTGGGGATCTTCATGGCATGCCTTATATACATCCTGACGTTGACCTTTAGGTACTACCACCTTCCATTCCGGAATATTCGTTCTGACACCGAAGTTAAGAGGAACATGTTTATACAGAACACCATTTTTAACCACCCAGTCAGAATATTTTTCAGGAGAAACTTGAACTCTCATTAACATTTCAACATACCAAGGGTCAGCTTCAACAAGATTTGGTTTAACTTCAATAACCCCTACTTCCAGTGGTGCTCTAGAAAGAGCATCTGGCACCAAATTTAAAGATCCTTTCCTATGCACAATCTCCAAATCATACTGGCTAAGTTTCATCGCCCATCTGACGAGTCTACCAGTCGGATTTTTTAAGTTATTCAGCCATAGCAGAGAGTAATGATCCGTTATTATAGTAAAGTGAACCCAGTCTACATAGGGCCGAAATTTATCGATTCCAAATAAACAAACCAACGCCTCCTTCTCAGTAATCGTATATTTTTTTTCCGCTTCTGTCAATGTCCTTGAAGCGAAGGCAATAACTGCCTCCTTTTCGTCAATCCACTGTGTGAGTGCCGCACCCAGACCAACATTAGATGCATCACACTGGATGGTGAACGGTTTTTTGAAATCAGGTGCTGCTAAAATAGGAGCTGTAACCAACGCCTGCTTAATTTCGTTCAAAGATTTTTCCGCTTCTTCGTTCCAATTTATTTTCTGGGATTTCCTTTTATTCTTTAACAATGCATTAATTGGTGCAGTGATGGTGGAATGGTCCTTGACAAAGCGCCTATACCAGCTGCACATTCCGATGAATCGCTTCACTTCGGTAGCTGTAGTAGGTGGAGGGTATTCTAACATTGCCTTGACCTTGTCCGGGTCGGTTCTCAAACCTTCGCGGTCCACCATGAAGCCTAAATATTTTAAACTCGGAAAACAGAACACACATTTATCAATATTTATCGTTAACTTTGCTTCTTTTAACCGATTAAATACAACCTGTAAAATTTCTAAATGTTTATCGAATGATGGGGTGGCGACAATAACATCATCTAAATATACAAACACGAAAGGATCAAGCTCAGGGCCTAGAACGGAATCCATCAGTGCTTGAAGGGTTTGAGCCACGTTACATAAACCAAAAGGCATAACCTCAAGTTCAAACAACCCTCGACCCGGCACAACAAACGCAGTTTTCTCGCATGAATCCGTGTGCAAGGGAATCTGCCAAAATGCTGATTTTAGGTCAATGCTGCTTAGAAACTGTGCGCCTGACAATTTTCTGAGAATATGATCTACAATTGGTAATGGGTATGCACATTTCTTAGTAACCGAGTTAAGCTTCCGCCCATCAAAACAAAAACGTGGTTCTCCATTGTTCTTTTCGACGATTAACACTGGACTGGACCATGGACCATCTTAGAAGGGCGCACTACTCCCAGCTCTAACATTCGATCCAACTCCTTATTAAGAATGTCTAATTTGTAAGGTGACATAAGATGATGCCTCTGCTTAATGGGTTCTCCTTCACCTGTTACTATCCGGTGAACCATTTTATTCGTTCTTCCTAACCTAGAAGAAGAAAGTGAACGAAAACCTTTGACCATAGAATTCAGTTGCCTAGTCTCTTCCTGGTTCAGCTCTGATCTGGAACAAATTTTGTTTATGACACATATTGCTCCGTCGCAGCTTAACGGATTCTTTGCCGTAACTAATTCTGTCCTACCTATAAAATAAGAATTGCTGCCAAAATCTAAGGTTATGTCAAAAATTCTACAGAAATCAGATCCTAATATGACACTATGAGACAACGAAGGTACTACCAGCATCTTAACTACCTTTACGACATCTGCTAATTGTAATGGTACCTCAACAAAACCAAGAATGTGTTGAGTTTTTCCATCAGCAGTACTGATACTTACATCAACACATTGTTGTGGCTGTAAATTAAAGATTTGTAATAAATACATCTCACGACCGCCTATTACACTATGACTGGCACCACTATCCAAGAGAGCGACAACCTGCCTGCCAAAAATTTGTACCGAGACATACGGCCTATTGTCGTTTTCTTTTTCCACCAAAATTATGTTAGCTTCTTGAACGAAATCATCTTTACTAAATGCGAAATTGGTCATAATATTAGGTTTAAAAAAATTTTTAACCTCGTTAAGCCACAATTGCCATTCTTTATTAGAAGTTCGGTAGACCCGTTTCGCCAAACTGGAATGGGAGACACGTCGGTCTACTGCTCGTTCTCCCTTCTGACTTTTTTTGAACAGTTGGGACAATTCGGCTTAATTACATTTTTCTTACCACAACCATAGCAAAAGGGACCTTTCGACTTCTTATGACAGTCACGTTTTAGATGGCCAACTCCATCGCACTGCCAACAATGAAGAGTTGAAATCAGCCTAAAGCCAAGAGGGTGAGATCTTGGACTGGTTGAAGGATTCCTAATAAAAACATTTTCCCTATCAATATCACGACTACTCGTACTGGCTATCACATCTGATGAAGGATTATATGCAAGACCCGGTTCTAATGTGGAAATTTGTTTTCTTGGTGGAGGTTTAAAACATTTCTTGGCCTTCTCCGAATCCTCTAGTGATCTGCAAATTTGAACCAACCGACTAACAGTAGTAACGCCTTGTAACGATAAATGAGATTGATAAATGATGATTGATGATAAATTGGCTTGAATATGTCGCCCGGAACGGACGACGATTCCGAGGCCTCTGATAAAAATGAGAAAAAGTGTAAAATTTGCTGTGAAATTATTGATAGACGATCTTTAAAAAGTGCAATAACATGCAACTCTGCAAAATGTAATGTTATGATGCATCAAAAGTGTTTTGATGCAATATTAAAAATATTTTATGTGGAGAAGAAAAACTGGCGGTGTAGAAGCTGTATCGATGATTTGAAAAGTAGTGGAATGTGTAGTGGTGATTGTGCTAACTCAGATATAGTGGTCTTGCAGAAGGAAAATGATTGCTTAGTTAGGGAAAAAAATTTGCTAAATAAATTAATTAGCGAACTAGAATATACAGTTATATTACAAAAAACTGCACTACATGATCTGGAACAAAAAACTGTAAGTCAGAATACGATTGCTACTTTATCAAACTCTGATAATGTAAGGCCAACTTCTTATAGTAGTGCCGTAAAAACAATAGCAAACAAAAATGCAAGTTTATTTAAATCGCCTGTTCTTTTGGTCAAGTCTACAGATAAAGCCAAATCTAATGCTCAAATCGAGAAAGATGTTAAAGCTAAAATTACACCAGGTGCACTAAATATAAATATAAATAACACGAGGTTAATAAAAGATGGTCTCCTTATTAGCTGCGAAAATCAAGACTCATTAAATATTTTAAAAGATAGTTTAAATAAAAAACTGAGTTCTGTTTACAATGTCTCTCTTCCATAGAAGCACAACCCTTGTGTCATTATATATGGTGTTCAAGAAGATTGTGTGGAAAATGAAAATTTGCTTGATATGATTGTCAATAGAAATAACTTAAATGTACCTTCCGATGAGTTAAAGATTATCACAAAATTAAAATATAAAACTGTTTTTAATATTGTCCTAGAAGTGTCACCGTTATTATTTAATTCCATTATAAATAAAGGGTTTCTATATGTTGGATGGAGGAAATGTAACGTTAAAGAGCATTTAAATTTACCTCAATGTTTTCAGTGCTGTAAATATGGGCATTATAAGAAAAACTGTCAGAATGAGAGAGTGATTTGCCCAAAATGCTCAGGAAATCACGAAATGAGAGAGTCTTGCAGATTCTTTATTATGTATAAATTGTCAAAATTTTAATGTCAAATTTAAGGCTAACCTTCCCACCGATCACTTTGCGAGAAACCCTTCATGCGAGTTCTACAAATATCAGTTAGAGCAATTAAAATCTAAAATTAATTATGACATTTAACCAAAATCTGAAGATACTTAAAATTGGACATTTGAATGTTAGATCTTTGTTTACAGGGTTTGGTAATTGAACATCGGTTTGATATCATGTGCACCTCAGAGACATGGTTTAATGATAATTTACCAACTAATATTGTGGATATTCCAAATTTTAATTTTTACTATAAAAATCGTGAAGGCAGGTGTGGCGGTGTTGGTATATATATTCGGAATGATCTAGACTGTAAGGAAGTTTTTCGTGATTTTACATCGATAGATGGTTTGGAATACCTATTTTTAGATGTTAGAATAAGTAAACTTCATTTACTAGTTTGTGTAATCTACAGAGCTCCTTCAAACGATATAAATCGTTCTATAGAACATATGGATAGTTTGTTATCCTTTATCACACCACAATATGATAATTTATTTATATTGGGTGATATAAATATTGACCAACTGTATGATAATTGCTTTGCACAGTGCTTATCAGCATATGATTGTACTCAAATTATAAATGAGCCCACTCGTATCACAAATATCTCTCAGAAACTCATAGATGTCATATTTTTAAATAATCAAGAGTTAGCCTTAAACTCCGGTACCATAAATGCAGACCTTATATCTGACCATCGGATGATATATTGTGATATAAATGTTGAATTACCCCAACCAATTATAAAAATATTATGTTACAGAAACTTTAAAAAATTCAGTAAGGATGTCTTATTAACTGACTTACAAAATATTGAATGGGATCAGATTTACTATATAAACAATATAGAGGATAAAATATCACTTTTAGTAGATTATATTTTGTTTTTATTTGACAAGCATGCACCATATATTACCTCACGAATAACTAAGCATCATGCCCCTTGGCTTACATCTGGTATAAAGCAATTAATGATTGATCGAAATAAAACTCTTGCAAAATTTAAAAAAACTAAGAACGTGAATGATTGGATCCATTACAAACAGTTAAGAAACGTTACAGTTAGTGCTATCAGACGGGAAAAATCCGCTTTTTTAGCTAGTTTCGAAAACACATCTAGTAAAGAATTTTGGAAAGCTTTAAAAATTTTAATATAAAAAAAAATCAAATAAATGAGATTCCTCAGCCACTTCGTGATGCAGAACAAATAAACAACTATTTTTCTAGTGTATTTACTCCAAAAAATAATTGCCCTGAATCCACAAACAAATTTCAAAATACTAGATATGATCCAAATATTTCTTTTAAATTTAAGTTAGCTACTGTAGATGAAATTCGGTCTGTTATTGCTAACCTTAGCTCAAATGCTAGTGGAAGTGACGGTGTAAATGCTGAAATGCTAAAGCTTTGTTCTCCAGTTGTGTGTGTGCATATTACTCACATAATAAATTGTTGCTTGGAGGCAGGATATTTTCCAGATCAATGGAAATTGTCCCTTATTACACCTATGCCAAAATTAAACAATCCACAATCTTTCTCTGATTTGAGGCCAATAACTAAAATTCCAACTTTAGCCAAGATTCTAGAAAAAATTATCAAAACACAAATGTATGACTACGTAATAAATCATAGTATTATTTCAAATTTTCAATCAGGCTTTCGTAAAGGTTATAGTACTACAACGGTCCTAACTAAAATTACAGATGATATTTTAAGAACGCTTGATAATGGAAATGCAACAGCACTTGTATTATTGGACTTCTCCAAAGCATTCGATACGCTGGACCATGAGTTACTTTGTGCTAAACTTACGTATTATGGTTCTGACAGTACTTCTGTAAAATTTTTTAAATCTTACTTACATAACCGTAAATAAACATTGGTTTTAGAAAAAGTAAACACAAATGTTAGCCCTATCACTTCAGGAGTTCCACAGGGTTCTGTTTTGGGACCAATACTATTTTTAATTTACACATCGGATATCTTCAGTCGTGTTAAATATACAAATATAATATCTTATGCTGATGACACGCAGTTATCATTCACGTTCAGTTCAACAAAATAAATATAAATCTCGTTTCAAATAAAATTAACACCGATCTAAAGGCTATTTCCGACTACTCAAGTAAAAACAATCTGAAAATAAATTCAGTTATGTTTTTCTCACCAAAAAACCTACAGGAACTAATTATACATAATGTTCACCTGACTATAAACAATACTCCTTTGAAAGTCGTAAATAAAATAAAAAATTTAGGTTTGTCATTTGATAATAACTTGCGCTTTACAGAATATGTATCGCATTTAACAAATAAGTCATATATCGCATTAAAATTATTATACGCAAATATAAATCTTTTAAATTTTAAATCAAGAAAAAAACTATGCGAGTCTCTTGTACTTCCTATATTACATTATTGCGATATAGTATATTTTTCTTGCCTGGATAACTTAACAAAAAAACGGCTCCAATTAATTCAAAATAGCTGCTGCAGATTTATATTTAAATTACGAAAATACGATCACATTTCTCATAAAATAAATGAACTTGGTTGGTTTAGTGTAGACTATATGTTTAAGTATCATTTAAGTTTGTTTATTCACAAACTTCTTCTAACTTCGTCACCTTCCTACCTTCGGGAAAAACTTACTTTTAGGCATAATATTCACAATATTAATGTAAGATTCTTAGACAAACTGGCACTTCCAAAATATAGATTGACTCTATTCCGTCGATCATTCTCATATAACGCCGTCATAATTTATAATAGTTTGCCGGATCACCTAAAATCCCTATCTGTAAACAAATTTCGAAAAAATGTTAAATGGTATTTTTCTTCATTACACTGATCGGTTTTATATGTGTATTTTAATAGGCATGTATACTATGTTTGTGTTTATAGCTCTACAAGCACAGGGTTTGTTTATGTTGGGTATATATATGTGTATATATGTGTATATATGTGTATATATGTGTATATATGTGTATATATGTGTATATATGTGTATATGTGTATATTGTAGTGTAAATAATTTATCGTTGTTAATTTTTTAATTAATTTAGTTTATTGCCCCACGTTGGTGGCGGCCATTTTATTTGTAGTGAAATTAAATTATTGTTGATTTTAGTTACTTGAGTTTATTTATTTAGTTATTTAGTTATTTGGTAATTTTTAGTTTAATTTTTTTTTTAATGTACACAACAATTTTTTTATAGAATTATAGAATATCTCACCTTTCTCATATACCTTATTTTTTTACTTACTTCCTCCTTATCTCAGGCTCATCTGGGTTCCTGGACGATAATGAATTTGTTTTTAAATCTTTGCTTTATTTACACTGACTATATGCAATTATTTTAACTCTATTCTTGCAATTTGTGTTGCCTAGCTCTTGGCTTTACTATTTTATTTTTTTGTATTCTATGTTGCATACCTTATCATGGACAAATAAATAAAAGGTTTCTGTTTTACCTCAAATATCGATTTACTTGCATAACATTATTTTGCATTTACATAAACAAAAACATTAGAGATTGTTCAGTTTTGTCTACAACTAATATTATCCCTGCTAACTTAAAATGAAGAATACGAGTGGCTATTTAAGAATTCTAGCATAATAATTGATTAAGTGTGAATAATTTGTTGAAACATGGCTTTACAAACCTGCTCTTGAATTTTTAAATTGCCTGCTGCTTAATATCTAAGGTTATGTCTATCTTATTCTAATAATACCACACAGTTTATAGTGCTTCCTTTGCATTGAAAGTTCTTTTTGAATAATTTATGATTATTTCGGACTGTTTATGGTTTTCAATTGATGATTGATTTATTTCCTTTTCATTAAAAACTTTTATAGTTCTTGGTAAGTACTTTGACTTTGATTAATTTTTTATTGACTCTTATTATGCTCAATTTTATGAAACATTACTTTCTTACGCTTTGGTGTCTTCTTTCAGGTTTTGAAACTGGTTATCTTAATTTTCTCTTTTCTGTTTCAGGTACTTGGCTGCATATTTCTTATCACTTTAATCTCTTGACATTCAAACTTTTGGACTGGATCGGGATGGATTTTCATTAAACTCTGGTTTTTACCATAATTACTTCAGTTTTGGTTTCTTCTATAATTTTTTTCACCAGGCATCATTTTATTTTTCTGCAGAGAGAGATTCAACAACAACCTAACAACCTTCATTTCTTTCCCCTGGATACCAAGTTTTTATCATTTCATGGCTGGCTTCTTTATTACTGTCATTTTCTATGGCTGGTAAGTAACTGTTATTTTATTTTTAATTTTCTTTAATTATCTATTGCTTTTTAATACTTGTCCTTATTTTGTTGCTTTTAATTCATTTATTTAATGTTTCATTTCAAATCTGTCATTATTTTCTTTATCTGTCATTATCGTTGTAATATTTATTTAATTATGGACTTGTGTTCCTTTTGCTTCATTTCTGCTTGTTTTCGTTGCACTACACTTATTTTAATTCACTTTTAGAACCTTTAGCTCTATTATTTTCACTTAACATCATTGCTTAACTTATTTCTTAATTCTATGTGACATATTTTATAATTTCTAACAATTTATTTTCTGATTTAGGTTTTTCCCTGAACGTTTTCATTTTGGATTTTGGTTTTTAATTTTCAACCTATGGATTTGATTTGCCATACTGTCCATCTATGCAACATTGATTACTCCAGTGAACAATAAGAAAATTCAACTCCGAAATGACTTTAATTTTGTATATTAAGTTAGTGAAACATTCTATAACCTCTGCTATGACATTTAAATTAGGTAAACTTTTATATTTTATTCTTTTTCTTGATTAAAATTCATTGTTTTTACTTATGTGTGATTTTATATCACTACAATATATGTATATATGTGTATATATATATTTTTGCCATTTTATTCTAATAGCGTTTGTGCATTGTTTTCATTTATTAATATACTATTTTAGTTTATAATTCATCTTATATGTCAATTAATTTTTATTTATTTCATGTTTTGTTAAGGTTGAGTAGAATAGTGTATGCTAGACTCCGCCTATTCAGGAGGATCATATGTATTAATGTATTTTCTTCTCTGAATAAAGACCATTTATTATTATTATTATTATTATTATTATTATAACGAGGCAAGACCTAGATATTAAGGTCCTTATAGTCGGGTAACGAAATAGGCATGGCCCATAAGAACCTCGAAAAAATTCCGAACTTTCTGAAATTTTCAGGAAATGTTCTTTATTAGTAGTATAATGCTATACTAAAAGTTCCTAAAAATCCACCTTGTGCGTTAGCCGCCATATTGAAATAATGGTGACCAAACATAGCAATAGAAAATATGTATTATCTCACTTGTTTTTCAATCAATTTTGAAAATTCAAAAAAGAAAATAACCACATAAGAGCATAGTATATGACTACATTTTTATAAAATTTTTAAAAGAACCGTTAACATACATTATATTGAAAAAAATTTAGACATTAGCTCTTTTTAAACGATTTCCCTTAATTTACCTGAAAATTAAAAATAATTTTGAAAAATGTCTCGGATGAAATTTGTAGAAAAAGCAATTCTGAATAATACAGTTCTTACATATTTGTGATTATTCAAAAATTAACGGAGTTATGAATTTTTAAAGATAAACGGGCACGCGAGTTCTACTTTTACCGGTGCTTAATCACTAATCAGTCGAGCGGCTATGTATCTATGCAGTTTGCAACAGCTAGGTCAGAGTACTTGCTGTCGAATTTAGTTTTGTACATATTCTGATTATTAATCCTACTAATATTTTATACTGAGTATATAATATTATTATTGCTAATAATAATTTGTTGCTAAAATAGTGTTGGTAATATCTAGTATTAATTATTAGATCTATTTCTTGATTAATATTATTTGATAGAGTGAGAGTGTTATAGTTTTGATTTTCTTTCTGATTATTTGTTTAGTTTTCTCGAGTTGCATTTTCAATTTTTTACATTTTATTAACAAGATCTATTGCTTGGATAAAGTTAGATACAGTGTTATATTTTTAGTTTCCATTCTGATTATGTGTTTAGTTTTCTAGTGTTTTTTTTTTAATTTGTTACATCCAACATTAATTGGATCTGCTTTTTTAAAAAATGGAAGACCGTTTATGTATATTTTGTAACAACTCTTTAACAGTAGGGAACATCGTTATTGTTAGGAGGGGTTTAAATACTATAATATCATGCAAGAAATGATAAAATTCACGAAAAAATATCTTCAGATTCTGTGACAGTACATACAAAATGTAGAAAAGAGTATACACATCCAACTACAGTAAAACACTATAGAGCTTAGAGGTCTGGAATTGAAAATAAATTCAATTTTAAAGAAAATTTCGTGTTTTGTGATGAGAAGGCAAGCATAACAGCTGAACTAAAAAAATCAGCACATTTAAGAAATACCATTCATTTGGTGCAGACATTAAGAAAAACGGGTCACTCTTTCGCGAAGTCATATTAGGCATTTTTTTACAGAAAAACTAATGCAATATTATTAATCAGCATGATTTGGAACCCCTATGTTCAAAATTTTACTACATTTTGATTAAGGGTTTTCGAATAACGGGCCCAGTGAAAATACATTTTTTCAGTCGTAAATAACTGATAACTTGAAAACGGTTTGTGTTTCGAAGAAAAGTCATTCAACATTTTCAATTTCAGCTGATTTACTCTTTCAAATCATGTGCTCAAAAGTTTGAAATGCCGCAGTCGTAAATAATTAACTTGACAACGGTTTATTTTTCGAAAAATAGTTTAATTTAATCTCAGAGCAACCTTTTTTCTTTTGGTATAAAAATTATTTATTATCGCATAAGATTTTTTATCACTTAATGCCCAAATAATACAGAACCGATTAAAATATTTTTTTATCATCCAACGAAAAATTTTTGCTTGCAGCATTTGAAACTTTTGAAGGCATGGGGAGATAGAGTAAATCAATTTAAATTGAAAATGAAGAATGACTTTTTTTCAAAACGCAAACCGTTTTCAAACTGTCAATTATTTACGAATGGAAAAATTTATTTTTACTGGGTTCGTTATTCGGAAACCCTTAATCAAAATGTTGTGAAATTTTCGGCATGGGGATTTCTAAAGCATGCTGATTAATAATATTGTATTAGTTTTTCTGCAAAAAAATGCCTAATATGATTTCTCGAAAAAGCGACCCCTTTTTCTTAATAAAAATGCACGCCACTGACAAAAATAAATTTTGTTTAATTCAAAAAGATCACACCAAAGGTCATTGACACCGATCCAGATTTGGCTTAAATTGGATAACTAATAACTGAGTTGTGAAGGGGCATTAATTGTGGGACACGCTGTATATATTAATTAATATATATAATATAGATAATTTTTCATTTCCATCAAAATGAGTCTTTAATTTGAACAGAAATCCTCAAGGAAGCGAGTCATTAATCCTACGTTCTATTCGGCTATACAGGGTGTTTCATGAGGAACTGTACATAGTCCAATGGTAGATAGGGCCCATCAAGGTTAGTAACAAATCACTATTTAAAATCATTTTAGCCAAGTATTTAGGGTTGTACAGGGTGATTTATGAATTTTTACCAAAATTTGCTTTCGTTGCCTTTTAGAAACTAATTGTCCGATTCAATTTATTTTCGGTACACTTTAAGTACTATCAAATACCAACAATTCGCCATAATTACAAAACCAAAATTCCAGGTCCGTATTAGGAAAAATTTCATTTTATCTGTGCCCCCTAAAAAGTTCACCCTGTATATATTTTTTTTAAATCTTATTACTGTAGTTTGAAAGTACATAAACTACCAACAAAAGTGGAATACTTCGTTTTCTTGTCACACTTACAACAGATACAAAATAAACACATTAAATTTAAACATTATCTTGTTAAAATTCAAATTTTCAGTAATTCAATGTTATTTGGCAAAGTTCCTATCAGTTTAAGTTTCTAAGTAATTATAACTATTATTAGTTGAAAATAGTATGAAATACGAACAGATAGTCGCAATCAACAAGACTCCAGGACCGTATTAGGAAAAATCATCATCTCGTCGATTCCTCCTAAAATTTTCACCCTGTATATCTTATTCTTAACTTTACTTGCTATAATTTAAAAGTACATAAAGTATCAACAAGTAGTGTAGTGTGATCCGTTTTCTTATTACACTTTCAACAGGTTTTAAACCAACCAACAAAATTTATCTCGATAAAATTGACATTTTCAATAAATTGGTTTCAGTTAGAGCAGCTATTCTGTCTGTAAATAATACTCATTGAATTTTAAAACAATTTAATAGTAACAGAACAGAACAAGCAAAATAAAAAACGCAACATGAATACAAAACAACGTAACAAAACAAAATAATACATACTCGAATACATATTAACAAAATAAAAAGTAAAAATCTATAACTTATTTTCAAAATGTAAACCCCCCCTCTTCACGGCATTTTATTACCTACTTAACTAAATGTCCCACAGATTTTCGTATAACCTCCGGGTAGTTTCTTATTACGTTACAATACTATTCAATTCGGTCTATTAATTGCTGCTCTCAAGTTGGACTAATGGTATTAGTAACGTAGAAACAAAAGTTATACCTCATCAACAATTATACCTGTCAAACTATTGCCAAAGCCGCCTACTCCTTTTGTTAACAGTGTCAGTAGATAAAAAGTCTATTATATTCCTACTGTAGAAAGAATTGACAAACTTTCGCAGAAATCCTGCACAAATGTCTTTAGCTGCACACTAAATAAAATAAGTTCATTTCTTAAAACTAGAACTGAACATGAAAATATTCTACATTACAAATTAGAACAGAATGTACAAGATTACCTTTTAATTACTACACAACTTATGTGTCGGTAGTTGGACGTTCGTAATTATTATTGAAAAGTGTGGATCACACTACACTGCTTGTTGATACTTTATGTACTTTTAAATTATAGCAAGTAAAGTTAAGAATAAGATATACAGGGTGAAAATTTTGGGAGGAATCGACGAGATGATGATTTTTCCTAATACGGTCCTGGAGTCTTGTCTGATTGCGACTAACTGTTGGTATTTCATACTATTTTTAACTAATAATAGTTATAATTACTTAGAAGCTTAAACTGATAGGAACTTTGACAACTAACATTGAATTACTGAAAGTTTGAATTTTAACAAGATAATGTTTAAATTTAATGTGTTTATTTTGTATCTGTTGTAAGTGTGACAAGAAAACGAACTATTCCACTTTTGTTGGTAGTTTATGTACTTTCAAACTTCATTAATAAGATTTAAAAAAAACATATACAGGGTGAACTTTTTAGGGGGCACAGATAAAATGAAATTTTTCCTAATACGGACCTGGAATTTTGGTTTTGTAATTATGGCGAACTGTTGGTATTTGATCGTACTTAATGTGTACCGAAAATAAATTGAATCGGACAATTAGTTTCTAAAAGGCAACGAAAGCAAATTTTGGCAAAAATTCATAAATCACCCTGTACAACCCTAAATACTTGGCTAAAATAATTTTAAATAGTGGTTTGTTACTAACCTTGATGGGCCCTATCTACCATTGGACTATGTACAGTTCCTCATGAAACACCCTGTATATACGTCACGCGCGAGCGTTTATCTTTGAAAATTCATAACTCCGTTAATTTTTGATAATCACAAATCTGAAAAAACTTTATTATTCAGAAATATTGTCTCTACAAATTTCATCATCTGAGGTATTTTTCAAAATTACTTTTAATTTTCAAGTAAAATGAAGGAATTCGCTTAGAAAGAGCTAATGTATAAATATTTTTCCAAATAAGGTATGTTAACAGTTCTTTTCAAAAATGAATAAAAATGTCGTCATATGCTATGGTATTATGTGGTTATTTTCTTTTTTGAATTTTCAAAATTGATTGAAAAACAAGTGAGATAATAAATATTTTCTATTGCTATGTTTGGTCACCATTATTTCAATATGGCGGCTAACGCACAAGGTAGATTTTTAGAGACTTTTAGTATAGCATTATACTACTAATAAAGAACATTTCCTGAAAATTTCAGAAAGTTCGGAATTTTTTCGAGGTTCCAAATTTCCTTACCCGACTATTAACTTCTTTTCCTCAGTTGGTTTTTCTGACAAACATTCAAATATATTTTCCATGATCGATATGTAAATAGCAACTGGCTCCTCTTCATGCTGTGTTCGTCTTTCTATTTGCCTCCATAATTCTTCATCATATCCCAGTGTTGAGCATGGTGGTGGTGTTGAATATCGGTAGGGGTCGGACGCGATATCCAACACCACCACCGTGCTCAGCAACCTCGAAAACAGGGGTAAAGTACTTTCTTCTGCAGGGAAACCTAATAAATCGCATATAACCCTTCTCGGGGGTGGTTTTTGGCCGGTTTGAGGGGTTGCGCAACCCCAAAGAGAAATTCTGACGCCGCCATCGTGTTCAGCATCCTCGAAAACGGGGGGGGGAAGGTATTTTCATTCCAGTTCAAAATACACTGCGCCAATAAATTAGAGGAACAGATATAAAAATGTATATATTATTTGAATTATCTATATTATTGTAATTATTTCTTTGGTATGTGATAAAATAACACTAAAAACTAAGAGTGCATCCAAAATTTCACATTTGTTAATTAATTTTATAGTATTTTATGCAAACTAAACAAATTTTTACGTACTAAGCCAATCTGTAGGTTTTAGTCACGTACGTGTGGTTTCTATGGTAAATAAAACAATTGCATCGAAAATGTCATTTTTGTTTTCTTTAAAGTCATTTCTAGTAATAGTGACAAAAAATGAGGCACTTAAGCGAAGTCGAAGTTGTGAAAGTTGTAACTTTAATTGAAGAAGGGAAAAAAATTCGCGAAGTCGCGAGAAGATTTAATGTTAGTTCGTCTGTTGTCTTCAGAGTTTACAATAGGTACATAGTGACAGGGAGTTTTAGGAGAAAACCCGGACAAGGCCGAAAACGCAAAACACTGCTGCACAGGATAGATTTTTAATCAGTTGCGCTCTTCGGAGGCGTGTATCTACGGCCAAGGACTTACAGAGTGACCTTAGACGAGCCCATGGACTTCAAGTTTGCACGGAGACGGTGAGAAAAAGGTTGCGGGAAGGGAATTTAAGAGCAAGAAGGCCACTTCGAAACCCACGGTTAACTGTGCAACATAGAAGACGGCGTTTGGTATACGCTCAAGAACATGTTGATTGGGGAGTGGAGCAATGGTCACGAGTGCTATTCAGTGATGAGTCGAGGTTTCGATTAACGAACTGTGATGGTCGTCTTAGAGTGTGGGCACGACCAGGCGAAAGATATCGTCAAGACCTAGTCCAGGAATTCGATAAATTTGGAAAGGGGTCTGTCATGATGTGGGCAGGCATCTCATTTAATACTCGTACCCAACTTGTGCAGGTTCAACAAAGAATGAATACAGCGCGATATGTTCGGGATATCCTTGAAAATCATGTAGTACCTGCTGCCGCACTTGTGGGTCACGAATTTGTTTTCCAGCAAGACAAGGCACGCCCCCACACAGCAGCCCAGACACAAAGATTTCTACAGGATTATGAAATTTCTGTGATGGAGTGGCCAGCAATCAGCCCCGATCTCAATCCAATTGAGCACTTGTGGGATCAACTGAATAGAGCAATTAGAAATCGACGGGACCCTCCAGAAACGTTGGCGCAACTCGCTATAGCTCTCGAGGAAGAGTGGGTTAACCAGCTTCAAGAGAACATTCAAAGTCTAATCGAAAGTATGCCACGACGATGCCAAGCTGTTATTCAAGCCCGTGGGGGTCATACTCGATACTGAATATGTTTAATTATAGCGATCTTTCCTTAAAATTATTATTGATTGGTAAATTGTTTTTTTTTAAATTGTTTTGGTTGGGATTTTTTTAAATATTTTCACTTGAATTGCGAAATATTGTTATTGTTTGACAAATAAGTTGTTATAGAAGTTATGTAAAAAGTTTTAGTTCATTGCGTTAAGGCAATTTTTTTTTTTTTTTTTTTCAAATTCAAATTCAAATTTATTACAATTTACAATTTACAATATAATAATAATTGACGAATACTTATATCTATTGTTTCTCTGTGATCTGCCTAACCTATAAAAGATTGTGTGCAGTATCACAAAGAAAAAAATTTACAAATAATCAATACTTAAAAACATGAGTTATGAAAGTGAATTGAAATCTTAAAAATGCATTAAGAACATTGTGGAAGTAGTATATTAAACAATTGAAAAGTAATATCATTATTTCTGCGATAAATACATTGCATTGAGGAGATATATTATATAAACTAGGTAGTTCGTGGGACAAAATTTGAAAACAGGTAGGCAATTTTATTTTCTGCTAATAATATATTTCTTGAATTTTGTCAAAGTTTTCAAAAATGAATAATTTTAAATGTTTCTTTAACTTAGTTTTATTATTAATTTTTTTTATATTTTTAGGTAACATATTGTACAGTTTTGGTCCATAATAGAATATAAATCTTTGAGTGTGGTTTTTAATGCATAATGGCAGCATTACTGAAATATTTTCTTTTGCTCTTGTTATATAATCATGGGATGGCTTTAACATCGTTGTAGTTTTATTTAATGACAGTAGTAAAACATGGTAAGTATAAATTTCTCTGACTGTGAATAAGCCTAACTCTTTATATAAGAGTTTGGTGGAATATCTGTAATTTTTTTTAAACAATATCTTTAAAATAGTGTTTTGCATTGTTTTAATACAATAGATAGCATTATTGAAAAGGCCACCCCATATCAGTATACAATATCGAAGAATGGATTCAGCTAAGGCATTATAAATTGTAAGTAGTAATTTTCTATTTAAAACGTCTCTTATTTGATAGAACTTAGGTAACAATTTTCTGAGCCGACCTGTTATATACTCAACATGTTCCTTCCATTTAAGATTTTGGTCAACCAACACACCTAGATATTTAATACAGTTTGTTTTACGAATAATTGCACAATTGCAGCTTATTTGATTTGTACACGAATTAGAATGGATTTTTATATAATTTATTTCTGGTTGATTAGCTGCAGTAGACGAAAACGTAACAAACTTTGTTTTTTCTACATTCAGGCTCAGAAGACTATTTTCTAGGTAACTTTTAAGTTTCCTCATCCCTTGTTCTGATTTCTTATATACACTATTCCAGGATTCACCTACAAAGATTACCACAGTATCATCTGCATATGATACAATTTCTCCACCTACACCCTCTATTTGTGATATGGAATTTATATAAACTAAAAATAATATGGGCCCAAGCACAGTGCCCTGAGGAACACCCATTGTAACAGGAAGGGGATCACTGTATATATTATTGATTTTTACGCGTTGATTTCGATCTGTAAGGTATTCCTGGAATAGTTGTAACGCTTCACCTCTCACCCCAAAGGGATTCTAATCTTTTCAATAGCAATTCATGATTTACAGTATCGAATGCCTTTGATAAATCCAAAAATACTGCCAAACTCTTTTTATTTTCATTAAAACTACTTACAATTTCTTTTAAAAACTCCATGATGGCATCTTGAGTACTACAATTTTGTCTAAAACCAAATTGTTTGCTGTTGAGTAATTTTTTATCATCTAAAAAATTTAATAAACGTTTTTTAAGGCACTTCTCTAACAGTTTCGAAAAATGATTTATTACAGATATAGGTCTGTAATTAGTTGTCAATTTTTTATTTCCGTTTTTGTATATTGGAGTTATAATAGATTCTTTCATGGCCTTAGGTATTTGTCCTTTTGAAATAATTAAATTAAAGATATATTTAAGAGGTGTAAGAATATGTAAGTGTATTGTTTTAATAGTTTTAACAGATATCCCATCCAAACCACATGCAGAGTTGTTCTTCAATTGCGAGATATACATAATTAATTCATTTTCAGTGACCGGATGAAGAAAAATATTTTCATTATCGCCGCCATTATTATTGTAAAAAGTGTTTGCTTGATATGATTTTAAATCCTTATTAATTTTTGTTACCATGTTTTCACCAACGTGAGCAAAGAAGGTGTTAAAAAAATTTGCTTTATCTTTATCATTTTTTATTATTTCATTCTCATTATTAACAATAGTAAACCCTTCATTCTTATTTTTAACTTCACTATTTGAGGCTTCATTAACTAATTGCCATATCTTTTTATATTATTATTGGAGTTAATTAATTCTTGTTTATAGTAATTATTTTTAGTGTTCTTTATTAATTTATTTAACATATTACGATACTGTTTATATTCTACGTGAAGATCATTACTGTAATTTATTAATAACTTTTGTTTTAAGTAATCTCTGTGTCTTATCGAATTAATTAAGCCAATTGTAATCCATGGTTTGATCTTATAAGATTTATTATTATTAATATTGATTTTGTTTGTGTTTTTAGAGAGATGATATTCTAATTTGTGAATGAAAGCATTGTAACACATTTCAGGATCATTTATTTCGTAAATATCACTCCACGTTTCTAATTTTAAATCATTGTTTAAGTTAGTAAAATTAATTTTATTAATATATGTAATTTTATTAGATTCTAAACTATTTAATCTATTTTTTGGTTGTACAGAGAGCAAAATAGTGTAATGATCCGTCATTGAGTTTTTAAGTAAAGATGGTTTAATATTAAATTGATTACCTACTTGTTTATTTCTTAAACCTAAAAAAAGTGATCAATTATAGTAGAAGAATTTTCTGTTTCCCTAGTTGGCTGATTTATGTAAGAGAACATACCATGCTCATTTAATAAATTTAGGTATGCAGTTGAGTAGTTATCATTATTATTTGAAATATCAATGTTAATATCACCTGCAAAAACTTCAATATCACATTTTAGTAAATTATGTATATAATCCTCAAGGTCTTGTATATATTGCAAAATATTAGTAGATGGAGGTCTATAGGAGGTCGTAATACCGTAAGTAGTATTTTCTATAATTTAAAATTTACTCTAAATCATTTGTTTTGAGTTAATGAAATTACACTTACATCAGCATTTATATTATTATTTATGTAAATTATGGTTCCATCATTCTGATTAAATAATGAATTGTTATAATGTATTGTAAAATTTGGAATATTAAAACTACTTACGTCCGCCAATATCCACGTCTCTGATAATATAATTATATCCAATTTTTTTATATCTATAGCATCTAAATTAGTAATTAGTAATTAGTTCTTCAAAATTTTTCTTAATCGATCTTATATTAAAATGAATAATATTTAACTGAAAATTT
The DNA here is from genome assembly GCA_963680705.1 of Rhagium mordax. Classification (NCBI taxonomy): domain Eukaryota; kingdom Metazoa; phylum Arthropoda; class Insecta; order Coleoptera; family Cerambycidae; genus Rhagium; species Rhagium mordax. The sequence goes on from OY796659.1 coordinate 26,617,122, forward strand.
TATAATCTCTGAAAAAACTATTGTATTTACATCTTCAATGTCCTCAATATCACTTATTAAATTTCCATTCATTTATTCCACAAAATAATAATAATAAAAAAATATATATTTGAGAAACAAAATAAAACAGATTTCTACAATACCTATAATAACAGGAAAAAGAAAATTGCAGTTTTCTTTTTTTTTCTTTTAACAATATTATATAAATATATTACAGTTTTTAGTTGTGATATTACAGTTTTTAGTTGTGTTTCACTGGTGTTCCCCTAATTTATTGTTGCAGTGTATTTACCATTTTCGCGTTTTTTCCGACTCACACACGCCACTAATTATACACCCTGTATATAAATTCAAATGTTCGATATTTCTTTATATTTAATTACTAATTAGTTCTAACACAAAAACAATAATTGCCAATCTACATACACACACATAATAAATAAGGGGCGTAGAATAGTATAAAAATATGTTTTCTTACCTACGTTAAGAAATTGTAAATAGTATTGCCAGATACCGATATTTTTCTGTTTTTTTATTTTTTTATTTGTCTATCTCATTAAGGGAAAAAAGGAAGGCTATGGGAAAGAAAATAGCTTATCTAAACCATTTATTAACTAATCTGTTTTACTTTGCAAAACTAGGGCCTCGCACGTTGTGGCGCCAAATTTGTGTGGCGTACTTACCAGTTTTTAATAGTAAGCGTCTACAAACCGGTAGCTCAGTTGGGATGATGGATACGTTCAATTTGCCTTTGTTATTATTTATGTAACAAATAGATGATGGTTGATTTAAATAAGCTAAATGTGAATATAGACAAACAAAATCAATACAAGGAATAAACAATCTTAATTTTAATAAGAAATTGCAACACAAGTTTACACACTTGTCAAAATGTATTTAATTTTTATACTAATATAAAGAGGGGGGAAAAAAGGTACCCCTTTAAATTGCTAAATGCAAAATGATCCAAAATATTCGAAACTTGAAACACTGGTGGATTAATTAACAACACAAAATTAAGAACTAAAAACAACGTTATACACTCGTCAATCTTCCTATGAATAAGGCGAAATACTCTTATGTTTTTGCTTGGTTTGATATCTATATCATTGGTAACAGTTGGTCAAATTAATAATTACTAACAATTACTACGTCAACTGGAAGTTGAAATTATATGTGACGTAATAAACATGGGCTAGCCCCACTCAACAGCTGTTAGGTGGTTTACAAAAAGGCCATACCTATAAATTGGTATGCCTATCTATAGCAACTCAAATTTCGAAATCAAAATGAAATTATAAAGATATTATTAGAATTTTGATTATTAATTTATAGAATAATATTATTTATTTTTATTTAAATAACTATTACTATGGTAGATATTTTTAATAAAATTAAAGCCACTATTTTCTACAATGACGAGAAATTTTTCAGTCTAATTAAGTGTTCTGTAGGAATAACTTTTCCTTATAAGATATTCTAAACGTTTGTTACTTATCACAAAAAAATTCACTCTTGAGTTATTTTTGCATCACTTCTAAATATCTCCACAGCAGGAAGGGTTTGGGACCACCAATAGAGGACAAATAGTGCATAAATACCTTGTCGGTCGCATGAAGAAAATTACCAAGATTGTTTCACCAAAAATACCATGAAGTTGTGTTAAAGAGCATCTAATATCGCTTTTACTTCCAGGACTATCTTAAATCCAGGCTCAAGGAGACGAGTGGGTTGATATTGCCATTTGAGTGGAATTGCAATAATAATACGGTTAAAAATAAACGGTAATAATAACCCTTAAAGGCCTAAAAAATATATTAACATATACAAGGTGGCGCAAAATGAAGTCCCCTATCAGAAGTCGCTATAATTTTGTTTTTAATTGACATATGTCAGATATGTGTTGTCAATTGAAAAATAGATACATGGGAAATTCATCATGAATCCAATATACGCCTAGAGAACGTGCGGAAATTGCAAAAAATTTTTACCAAAAAAGTTCGTCGATTATCTTAGCTGCTCAGCGATGTGGTATATCCGCCGAGATCTTCAGATTTGACGGTGCCTGACTTCTTTCTCTGGGACAATCTCAAAGATCGAGTTTTTATGAATAAACCTGAAATTTTGGAAGCATTAAAAGCTAACATACGAGAGGAAATCGTCAACATACCACCTGAAATGTTGGAGACAGTAATGAAAAAGGCCTTAAAAAGGGCTCACTATTGTGTCATAGCTAGGGGTGGTCATTTGGCTGATATTATTTTTAGCATGTAACAACAAATTTCCAAGATTTAAGTAAATATTTATGATTCACAAAATGAGAATTTCTTGAATAACCTAAATACTATAAGCAAACCATATCGGGGACTTCATTTTGCGCCACCTTGTAAACAACTGAAAATTTGTTTTTTTTTTAAGAATTAATTACGAATAAGTTTACCTTAGTCTTTATTAGGCCTTTTTAGATTATCAGCTGCACAAAAACCACTTTCTGGGAAGAACAAAACTTTTTCAGAACAAAACCAGTTTTATAACTTGGCGCCTTTTTTTCACAAAAATGCACATTCGCATATATGAACTTTAATGGACTGCCAATTTACACAAAAATTTAATGTTTTGCACAGGTAGATGTTAATTACTCTATACAAGGCACCCCACTCCTTCTGAATTCCTCAGATAACCCCGGAATATAAAAAACGCGACTTTTTGTATTCTCTACACCTTGTCATTCCATTTTAATGAAACATATCAATATTTGCAAACTAGGCAACCCAATATATGCTATGAGTGTATGTTATTCGGCCCAGCAACTTATTAATTTGTCCTTATGGACTCATTTGTAATTTATACAGGGGGACATGTGAACCGTTACAGTATACGTGTACTCAAAATCTCTGTATCAACCTAAATATAAATTATTGGAAGATGTGCTGAAGAACGTAAAAGGTGTGAGCTACTTCCCGTACGCTTCTAACGAGAATATCATTGATCCCTCTGAAGTTAAAAATAATTCTATATTTATATTTGACGATATAGCCTGCGACAAACATGTTAAAATAAGAGCTTATTTCTCCATGGGCCGACATAGACTTGTGGATTGTTTCTCGCTCAGACTTATAGCCATATGCCCAAGCATCTCATTCGAGATAACTGTAATTGTATAATATTATTTAAGCAGGATAAAATGAATTTACGTCATGTATTCGATGACCACGTGACTCCCGATATGTCCTTTGAACAATTTGAGAATATGTGCAGAGAATGCTGGAACGACAAATACGGAGTGATGGTTATCGTAAAGGATTACGATTTACATAACGGACGTTACCGAAAAGGCTTTGATCATTATATATGTATATGATTTCAAAAACTAAGTTATTATTATATGGACGCTTAACCTATACAGACCTGTTCGATAGCTGTTTGAAAATACCCTGTTTCAGTTTACAGCCTAATTTAAAATACCTGTTTTCTGTTTAATATCTGTTTTCATACCAGTTTACTTTGAACCATGAAGATCAATAAAAAAATAACTTTCGAACAGTATAAGAAGGTGAAAGATAAAGCACTTAAAGAAAGAAAAAATAAAAAAAGCCTCAAATGCTATCAGAAGAAAGTATTTAGCATTAAAATTGGGAAAAGCCGAAGAGGACGAAACTATTAATCGATTATTGAAACCTGTCATTGTCCATTAGAACAAATTAAAGCTGTAAATGCAGCTAATAATGTACCAAGTCAGCAGCGACCTTTATCAGCAGAGGGTGGCAGTAAAGCTAAATTTAAACTAAAAGAAAAAGAAGATGAAGAAGAAGAAGAAGAGGTAGAACCCATGTACGAAGAAGCTACGATTGATTTTGAACAGTATCCTCCTCTAGCTATTAGATACATAAAGGGAATCTATAATAGTGAGTAAGGGTTATGATGAAACATATGGAGTCAGATTTCACAATGAAATGAATATATTGTACATTGGTAATCTGGAATTACATATAAGCGCCAATGCTGGAATAAGTATAGGTAATAAAATGTATACTGGGAAACGAGGCTTATATGAACTGCTATTTATGAAAAATCCGAAAGGATACGATGAACAAGACTTAAGTGATTATAAGGAAATACTAGAGGACACTAGTGCACATAAGAGAAATTATGATCCAGCAAACCAATTAAATGGAACACGCTCTTATAAATATAAACACATAATAGGTCCATTATTTAATAAGAGTAAACTAGGAGAACAATAAAGTCATAGTGGACAGGGTATGGATATGGTTTATAATGAAAGACCTATAGAATATGTTTATTGGGATAACCTTAACGAACTAGTGGACAGGTTAAGACTATTGAATGCATCCAAAGCTGCAGGAAATACTGATTCTCATGATAATGAAATCATAGCTATTATTAATGAATACGTGAAGCTGGAGTTATATATTAACGTATATACAGTCTATATACGTCATATTCACGATGCGCCTCGATAAGTTCGGACGATCACCTCGGAGTGGCGCTAGCACCTCACAGCTATTATCACAATGTCGAGGTTTAAATTTCACCAAAGATGGAAATATTGATATTGAAAATTTTAAATTATGTAATGTTCAGCCTCCCACAGAGGACGGTGTCGCCGCTAATAAAAAATATGTGGATGATAATATCAGCACTATCGTATCGGTTATTGTAACGGACTTTAACAATTTCAGAAAGGGCACTTCTACTCGCTTTGATAAACAGGAAGCATATATGAATGATATAAAAAAATCCATAACAAAATTAAATACTGATATGATCAGTATGCAAGCGAATATCACCTCTCTGTCTAAAAGAATTAAGATTAAAGGAACAAACAAGACAGTATAGATTCATTTACTTGAATAACAGCTTACAATTTATTTCCACACTAAGATATTTTCTCGTGGTGCTTCGTAGGTTAACGGTTCAGTGGCAAATTTACTAGCAAATACACTAAGCGGTAAGGTCTATTCTTAGTTTATTGTATAACGATACATAAAGAAAAGGTATATTGTAAATAAATAGCCTTCGGCAGGGTCGAAATCATTGTCACGCTGCTTCCAATCTTGGGAAAATAATAAGTATCACTCTTCAGTCCGTAGCTCTTATCTACAAAAATAGGTTCAATTATTAGTATTGAAAAATCGTCTTGCAAAAATAGAGGGCTCACCTGATTAGGATAATGAAAGTTCGATAGTGGTTAAAAAGGTAATTTATTTACAGTTGTTCCTGGATATTTCGTTGGTCAAGTCTTCCGCTGCGGTGTTTCTGCGATATCAGGGTGATAATTGTCTTGTACTGGGTAATTATATTCCACTTTTGGCTGGTAACACCACCAGACATCGTCTGGAATACTGCAAGATAGGATATTTATTAAATAATTCTATCTGTCAACGAGCTTGAGGACATGCAAAATTGATACGAACATAATGCTCATAGCAATAACTATGTAGACTTACCTCACTTTGGCCACAGGCTGTATTTATTTGTGCACTGTAGGTTTGCTTGTAGCTGAAGTAAACAAACAGGTTACCTGTCATGTTTCATGTTGGTAGTGTATTTCGACCGCGGTACGTTCGCTGGTTCGATGTGCAGGAACTCTGTTCGTTGTGACTGTCAAACCGTGGAGTCATGATGTTGGTGGTTTTAGTTGGGTTTGTGTGTCAGGGTTATGTAAATCACGTTTTCGGTGAGATTCATATCGTTGGTTAAAATAAACCAGTACCGATTTGCTCTGGAGGTACTCTTGGGTAACTCTGAGCGGACGGCAAAACGAACTCGGGAGGCGAAACCAACGCAGTTCCCAGAATTCCTGGAATCTCTTTCTTTTTGGCTTGGCTTGGAAAACCGTGAACACGTGCTGCTCGTGGTTTGTAAAATTTAGCAATTTTGTGAAGTAATTGCCCTTTGGGGGATTGGTTACAAATCATTCGAGATAATCGAAATTAGTGGGATCTTTTGGTGAAGCATCCTGTAAATTCGACGGTTAATCCGGATATTTTCACATGTTCAAAGCGGTGAGTACATAAGCTGGTTTTTTTTGGTGTCTTCTTGGGGCATAAAGCTGAAATTGACCCTCGTTTTCTTCTTCCTAGGTGTTCTTTCCGTATTCGAAACAGATAATCAAGCCACTGACGACGACAACGTCAGACACTTTCAGCCCACCCGAAACCTAAGGTATGTTCGACCTCTGTTATGTCACATTGCAAATTAGGCAAGATAGGAAGTTACTAGAGTAATAATTATTTGTAGGGCTGTTACGACGCTGCTAAGACGCTGCCACAGCACTGTGACGACGCTGCTACAGCACTGTGACGACGCTGCTACAGCATTTCTACGACCTTGTTACTGCGTTACTTCTATGTTATCGTTCCTGTTCCTGTTATTATTGTTGCTCTGGGGCTCCTCTGTTGCTGTTAGGATTGCTGTGGTCCTGGCTGTGTATTTGCGGTGCAGTTACTGTGGGATTGTTGGAGAAATACTGGGCCGTAGTCTCAGGACTGGCTGAAACGACTAGGCTGGTCGTAAATACTGTTTGCCTTGCGGTGGCCACTGGGATTCTTTGAGTACTGTTGCTGCGCCTGCTGGTATTCCTGGCATATTCACTCTTACCCGTCAGCTGGGATATTTCAACAACGTTACCTGGATTGGAACCCCTTGGTGCGAAGCTGGTTAAGAAAAGGATCAAACCAGAATAGTACTTGTGTGGTATTTATGTAGATATTAAGCTTATTAGGGATTTATTAATTAAGAATTTTGGGGAAACTTAGGGGAATATTAATTAAGTGGAGATTTTAATTACTTAGGGCAATGTAAAATGTCTATAAACTAAATAACACCTGTGAAACCAGGCGTGTGATCACACTAAATGTCTATTTATTAAGCCTTAAGCTCTTGTAAAGATCCTGCACCAATACATGTGCATCTATATGTTTCGAAACATTAAAATTTTGTTTTGGGGTTGTACATGGTTAAGACCTGAGACCCGATATTTAGGTGAGGATTGAAACCTGCCTAGCGCACGTGGCCTATTTAGGTAAGCCGCCCCCTAACAATGGCGCCCAACCTACTTGATGGTGTTTGTGGTTGATTTTCTTACATTTTGGAGGCAAATAAATTTTTAGATACAGGGTGAGCACTGTACTTCAAAATTTTAACTTAATTAAGTTCAATCCAATATTGTGGCGAATTTTCGCACACATTTTACAGTTAGATAATATATTTTAAACGTGATAATACGGATTAAATACATGCAATTACTTGGTTGGTTGTGATAAACAACAGTGAGCGATAACTTGTGATAGGATTACATTCTTTTAAGATATTGGTGGTAGTACATGTTAATAGGTCTAGTAAATAATTGTTGCATTTTAGGTAAGATTTTTTGCCGATGTTTGAGTGCCAAGGCACATTTTTATGAAGGGGGGGGATATTTAATTGTTTTCTTTTCGCCTCTTGTGTATATTTTACGTACTGTAGATCATAATTGAGTCGGTAGAGAGTAATCAAACCGGAGTCTAACTGAGCCACTGAATTAGATTGAGTTGTTGGTTTTAAAAGTTATTGTACTATTGGCGATTGTGTATATTGGAAATTTTAGTATTATTGTGATTGAATTATTAATTAGAATAAGATGGACATAAATCGGTTATTGGGAGACGAACTGTCGTATGAATTAAATATAAGGGGCTTATCTTCCGAAGGTACGGTAGCTGAGAAGTAGTACTCTACGAGAAGTATTCAGATGTGAGCGTTCTGGGTTTTCATCTTCATTTTTACTTCTGGATACGAATATTAATGTGGAGATAGAAATTTGTGGTAATAAACTGGATCAACTCGCGAATGATATAGATAATTTCGATGAATCAAATAAAAAAAATGAACATTCGCATTTCTTCACGGTTACTTCATGTTCATAGTCGCCTCTCTAGATTAGTAGAGGGAAATGAAGAGCAGAAGGTAGCGAAATCGAACTTAGTAACTCGTTGTCTGCGATTGGTAGATTCATTGGAAAACTCGGTGGGAGGACAGCCTCCACGGGAACAATTGTCGTTACAAGCTGAACCCGGACGGTCACTCGAAAATAATACGGAATATTCATTGATAGATACGGATAATCCGTTGTTGCCTCGAGTAGTACATGATTCATACTCGCATAAAACTAACTTGAATAGTCAACAGGAATCATTAGGTGAAAACCAAGCTGGTTGTAGCCAACCAGATACCGGACACTTAATTCAAATTGAACCACGCAGGACTCGAGTAACTTTGGTACCACTCCTCAAGTAATGTCAAGTTCACCGACTCGTGCGACATCTGATGAAAATTTAGTTCACGAACATTCGAATGTTTTAAACCGACCCCGTGACAATAGCATACCAGCTATTCACCAAGGTATATCAAAGGTCAGTGGAAGTTTTTCAGAGGACTTGAGATATAGGGAAGCATTTGAGTCGGTTGCCAACCTTACCAATAGATTTCATCGCTTACAAACTACAGCGCCTTCTGGTCATGGTAGTTTTTCGGATTCGTGTGATCAGACTTCATCTAAGCCAATAGCTATTAGTAAGTGGGACGTGTATTTTGACGGGAAAGGTAGCGTGTTTAACTTTCTAGAGAGACTGGAAGAATTACGGGTTTCTAGAGGAGCTACGAAAGCGCAATTATTAAGAGCTGCAGCAGAACTTTTTAGGGGCGATGCCTTGATTTGGTATAGGTCATTTATTAAAGATAAAGTTTGCTCTTGGGAAGAATTGGTGATCGCCTTTTTGCCATATCATCACGAGAGGGAAATATGGGATGAACTGAAAAAGCGCACGCAGGGCGGTACAGAATCTGTTGTCGTATATATTGCAGTCATGGAGAATTACTTTAATCGGTTATCGCGAAAACCCGATGAGGGTGAACGGGTTCAACTAATCCGTGAGAGATTACTGCCTTATTTACAAATGCATTTGGCGTCTCAATGGGTCCGAGAACCTACCCATAGCATTGATTCTTTGGTAAATGCCTGTTGTAACTTGGAGGAAACGTACCTTCATACGAGGAACATACCACCACCGCCAACAAACTTTCGAAACTTGTTAGAACCGACCTTAGCTTTTAATTATTCACGTTCTTCGACTAGAGCCACGACATTGGAAGCCGATGTAACGGAAAATTCAGTAGCGACAGTAAATCTTTCGTCGACTCCACGCCGCGAAGTCACTTGTTGGAACTGCCAACGGAAGTGGTCACGTGTCTCGCACCTGTGATCGTCCACGCCAACGGCACTGCTTTAAATGTGGTAAGGCGAATGTTACGATTTCAACTTGTCCATTTTGTTCGGGAAATGCCAACCCGAATCACAGAAGGACCGATATGTGAGTTCGGGTAAAGTAGTCTCGGTTCAACAAAGTATTAGACACGATTTAATGGTACGCACTAAACCCGTCTTAGACTTTATCTTAGGCCACACTGGTTATTTGGATATAAAAATATTAGGTAGAGAGGTCAAAGGACTTCTAGATTCACGGGCCTCTAGAACTGTTGCGGGTCTTGCTGGGTGGAAATTACTTCGCGAGTTAGCTTTAAAAATGTTCACCAACCTGAAAACTACTCATTGCACGGTTGCGAATAATAAGTCATGTGAAATTGTAGGTCGGTGTAACGTGCCTATTCAACTGATAGATAGAGTCAGGGTCATTGAGGTACTGATAGTTCCCGAAGTCAATCACTCTCTTATCTTAGGGGTGGGCTTTTGGGTAGACATGGGTCTGGTGCCTAACCTAAGAAAAGGCTGTTGGACTTTCGATACGGACGAACCGTGTGTTAACATCAATTCGGTGCTATCAAAAGAAGGACTTACTCCGGCACAACAGTTAGAACTGGATTCGGTAGTCCAAGGGTATTTTAACCAGATAGGTACTAAATTGGGTCGGACTTCTCTTATTGAACATCGCATAATAACGGATTCGGAACCTATAAAGCAGAGATACTACCCGGTGTCCCCGGCGATACAAAAGCACATCGATGAGGAATTGTAGTCTATGTTAGATAACGCCGTCATAGAGCGGTCTAATTCTGCGTGGTCAAGCCCGATTTTATTAGTTTCGAAGAAGGATGGAAGGTATCGATTTTGCGTCGATTATCGCAAGTTGAATCAAACTAGTAAGAAGGATGCCTATCCTATTCCTTATGTTTCTGATATTTTAAGTAAGTTAGGGAACGCGCGATATCTTAGTTCATTAGACATTAAGTCGGCATACCATCAAGTTCCTGTAGCTCAAAACTCTCGAGAATATACGGCATTTACAGTACCTGGTAGGGGGCTGTTTCAGTGTGCTATGCCGATGATACAAACATCCTAGTTATAGAAGATAACTTAAATAAAGCAAAAGATACCACTGAAAGAGTTTATCGAGAAATATTATGCTGGGCCCAAAAAAATAACTTAAATTTAAATCAATCAAAGACTATTTCTATACAATTTTCATTAAATAACAATCCTGAAATGCTAACACTTTTTAATGGTACGGATCTCGAAATAAATACCTGTGATGCGCATAACCTATTAGGTGTTACTTTCGATAAGCAACTGCAATGGACTCACCACATCGAAAATTTATGTATAAAGTTAAGAACATGTTGTTATGCCCTTAAATTTATGTCTAAACACTCTAGCGAAGAAATACTTAAAACATTGTATTATGCCAATTTCCATTCCCATCTTAGATATGGAATTGTAAACTGGGGTAATAGTAGCAACGTGGCTAGGGTATTTATATTACAAAAATACACAATTCGCATTTTGTCAAATCTGAATTATAGAGATACTTGTCGTAATGCTTTTATAAACTTGAAAATATTGACTGTTGCTGGTCTTTACATATTAGAAGTATGTTCATATGTTCATAAACATAAAGAGATTTTTATTAACAATCAAGTTAGGCACTTGCATGACACTAGATCCAGAGATCTTTTACTGCCTGATTCTCATAGAACAACTATGTACCAGAAAAGTTTTCTTTACCAAGGTTGCAAATTATACAATTCACTAGACGAAGATATTCGACCTTCTGGTAGTATACATATTTTTAAAAGAAAAATGAAAAAACTGTTGCTAGGCAAAAATTGCTACACTCTTGATGAATTTTTTTAATAGTTTATTCTCTACATTTTTTACATTTTATACGACATAATATATGTAGTTTTTCTATAATATATATTCTTTTATATGTGACGGGTACAAATTAATCTGTACATTTTTTTTATGTATATTTATTATAATGTTTAATATGTTACTTTGCAGTGTTTTTTGCACCATTTATTTGTACTGCTATATTTAAATATTTGTGACGTTTTCTTCATTGACTTTTTGTATACTTTTGTATATATATCTTTGCACAGTGGAGAAATAAATATTATTATTATTATTATTATTATTATTAAATGTATGCCATTTGGGTTAACTAATGCGCCAGCAACTTGGATGCGGCTAATCGATAAAGTCTTAGGTCCGGAACTAGAGCCGTATGTATTCGTTTATTTAGACGATATTATTGTAGTCACACCGACGTTTGAGCTGCATAGCAAAATTCTGACCGAAATTTTTGACCGCCTCTTAAAAGCTGGGCTAACTCTTTCCCGTGATAAGTGTAAATTCTGCCGAGACGAACTGCGGTACTTAGGCTATGTTGTGGACAAGCAAGGTTTGCACGTCGATCCAGAGAAGGTGAGCGCGATTTTAAACGTACCTGGTACCATGGTATCGGAGGTTCATACCGGACTTCTCTACCACGATAGCTCCAATAACAAACCTGTTGCGCAAGAATACGCGCTGGTGTTGGTCGGAAGAATGCGAACTCTCTTTCCAGGCTATTAAAAACTCGTTAGTAACGGCGCTGATTTTAAGTTGTCCTGACTTTACTCTACCCTTTTTCGTCCAAACGGATGCCTCAGCGTACGGAATTGGGGCTGTTTTATCCCAGAATCATTCGGATGGAGAACGGGTAATATGTTATTTGAGTCGGACTTTAACCCGTGCCGAGCGTAACTATTCTGTAACGGAAAGGGAATGTCTTGCGGTGCTTTGGGCAGTGGAACGCTTACGTGCGTATCTACAGGGGTTTAAATTTACGGTCGTGACGGACCATGCGAGTCTTCTTTGGTTAAATAATTTGAAAGAACCCACTGGGAGATTAGCTCGTTGGGCGGTCCGCCTGCAGCAATTCGACTATGATATTGTACACAGAAAGGGGAAGGACCATGTTTTCCCGGACCTCTTGTCCCGTTCAGTTACTCAAACCTACGAGGAATACGAAATTAAGGTTGATGCCTTAATAAACGAGCCGGTAGATAAGTGGTATTCTAACATGGTGAAGTCAGTTCATGATCATCCTCTAAGGTACCCACAGTGGAGAGTTGCAGACTCACAATTGCTAAAACATTGCCCTCCAACCTACCCAGATTTGTCAGACGTTACCGAGTCTTGGAAAATTGTGATACCTAAACATAAACGTATGGGCATCATTCGTGATAACCATGATGTCGAAACTTCGGGACATGCAGGAGTGCACAAAATTTACGAAAGGGTAAAAATGCGGTATTATTGGCCGAAAATGCGCGCCGACATTGCGAAATATGTTTGGAACTGTCAGGTGTGTGTTGCCTGCAAACCTGAGAGACGAGCGCCAGCTGGTCTTATGGGTCAGCGAGCCTCGGTCACAAAACCGTTTCAGGTGATAAGTTGCGATCTCGTGGGTCCGCTACCGCGATCTGTCCAAGGTTATACTCATATCTTGACCGTGTTAGATTATTTCAGTAAGTTCCCGTTGTTATTCCCTTTGCGTAGCGCCACTGCTGCGAGTGTTACGAGATTGATTAAGGAGAATGTATTTCTCATATTCGGAGTACCAGAGTACATTATATGCGATAATGGCGTACAAACTGTTTACGACAATGTGCGAGTCGTACAAGACGAGAATTTCGTTCAATCCGTTATACCATGCGCAAGCGAATCCAGTTGAGCGGATGCACAGCGTTCTCAAAACCATGTTGACCGCGTACGTGTCGCATAATCAAAAGCAATGGTGTAAACTGTTACCTAAAGTCGGTTGTGCGATTCGTACACAAAAACATGAAGCTACGGGAGCTACTCCATTTTTCATAACTTTTGGCAGAGAGCATATTATCTTCGGTAAGATTCATGACCATCCTCTTCGCGCAGATCAGCCGGCATCGCCGAATCGAGCAGAAGCTTTCGAAGCTCTATTCAAAGACGTAAGGAGGCGACTAGACCGAGCGTACGAACGCGCTAAACCACGCTATGATTTGCGGAGAAGACCGATACAATTTGCGATAGGCAACAAGGTATGGCGGAGAAATTACGTTCTCTCTAATGCGGCGAACCAGTTTACCGCAAAACTTGCTCCTAAATTTGTAGGTGATTTTAGGATAATCAAAAAGTTATCGTCTGTTCGTTATGAGCTACAAGACTCGGATGGTAAGAGTAGAGGCGAATGGCATATCAAGGATCTAAAGCTAGATCCTCGGGATGGCGTAGCCGCTTAAGATTGTGAGGCGATTCCGTTATTGGTAGGTTTGATTGCATAGTTTAGGGATCAGTGTCTTGGTATTCGAACTTTGGGGTAATTGTTATGGCAAATATTTGTTTTGATATTTTTTTGTTTCGTCGTTTTTGGACCTTTGTTTTTCGTGGGATTTAGCCCTGTGACAGGGGTCTGTGAATACTGTCACCGCGGCATTCACCTGCGGGAGGTAGAAGTTCTCTGTACGGCCACTATTAGTCGACAAAGAGGGACTCTGGGTGGACAAGGGGCGGCGGCATTTCGGCGGCACACTTCAATGTGAAGCTGGCGGAGGGTGCCTGGAACGTCGGATTGGACCAAACACACAGCAGGTCACCGGTTTGGTTAGCCAGGTCGAGGCCTGGTTAACACTGTTGTGTGTGCCGGTCCGATGTTCTGCTGTGGTCTCTTGCCAGCTGCCGTTCGGAAGGGTCGTCGTCGTGACCGACTTAGGGAGAAATCCCGCCGTCATCACCTGGCTATATGGGTAGTTGTAGGACCGGCTACCCATGCCTTTTAAGTCCAGTTTTTGTTTCGTGTGATAGAGCAATAAATAATAGCCGGAGGCGGGCTATTATGATGCTTTTTAGCCTCATAGGATTAGGATAGGATAGTGAGTTAGGCTAGTCTCTAACGCTAATTGTTTAGTTCATTCTGGAGAAAATTCCGGGGTAATTTTCTTTAGGTAGGGGGTTACAATTTATTTCCACACTAAGATATTTTCTCGTGGTGCTTCGTAGGTTAACGGTTCAGTGGCAAATTTACTAGCAAATAAACTAAGTAAGGTCTATTCTTAGTTTATTGTATAACGATACATAAAGAAAAGGTATATTGTAAATAAATAGCCTTCGGCAGGGTCGAAATCATTGTCACGCTGCTTCCAATCTTGGGAAAATAATAAGTATCACTCTTCAGTCCGTAGCTCTTATCTACAAAAATAGGTTCAATTATTAGTATTGAAAAATCGTCTTGCAAAAATAGAGGGCTCACCTGATTAGGATAATGAAAGTTCGATAGTGGTTAAAAAGGCAATTTATTTACAGTCGTTCCTGGATATTTCGTTGGTCAAGTCTTCCGCTGCGGTGTTTCTGCGATATCAGGGTGATAATTGTCTTGTACTGGGTAATTATATTCCACTTTTGGCTGGTAACACCACTAGACATCGTCTGGAATACTGCAAGATAGGATATTTATTAAATAATTTCCTCTGTCAACGAGCTTGAGGACATGCAAAATAGATACGAACATAATGCTCAACTGTACTAGCAATAACTATGTAGACTTACCTCACTTTGGCCACAGGAACAGTATTTATTTGTGCACTGTAGGTTTGCTTGTAGCTGAAGTAAACTGAAGACTGAAGGTTACCTGTCATGTTTCATGTTGGTAGTGTATTTCGACCGCGGTACGTTCGCTGGTTCGATGTGCAGGAACTCTGTTCGTTGTGACTGTCAAACCGTGGAGTCATAGGGATGTATCGTGAAGGGTTGACAGGGGAGCACATGTCAAGATGTTGGTGGTTTTAGTTGGGTTTGTGTGTCAGGGTTATGTAAATCACGTTTTCGGTGAGATTCATATCGTTGGTTAAAATAAACCAGTACCGATTTGCTCAGGAGGTACTCTTGGGTAACTCTGAGTGGACGGCAGAACAAACTCGGGAGGCGAAACCAACGCAGTTCCCAGAATTCCTGGAATCTCTTTCTTTTTGGCTTGGCTTGGAAAACCGTGAACACGTGCTGCTCGTGGTTTGTAAAATTTAGCAATTTTGTGAAGTAATTGCCCTTTGGGGGATTGGTTACAAATCATTCGAGATAATCGAAATTAGTGGGACCTTTTGGTGAAGCATCCTGTAAATTCGACGGTTAATCCGGATATTTTCACATGTTCAAAGCGGTGAGTACATAAGCTGGTTTTTTTTGGTGTCTTCTTGGGGCATAAAGCTGAAATTGACCTTCGTTTTCTTCTTCCTAGGTGTTCTTTCCGTATTCGAAACAGATAATCAAGCCACTGACGACGACAATAATATTAATAATAATAATAATGTTTATTAGTGTAAAATAACGGTAGAAAAAAACAAAAATGTGATTTACATTCTAAATAAACTTAACTAAATAAACATGGAGACCTCGAAAAAGGTTTCTGGGAACCTTGTACTCGAGTCATGTACAATATAACTACTTACTACTATAGCAGTGAAGATAATAACTTGACACTACAATTAAACACAAGTAACATAGACAATGCATCATATCCTGAGTAATCACACTAAAGAAAAGCTGTGAACAGGCATTTAAAGTATTAAATACATATACATTTAGTTTGATTAGGGATTATGGATTTTCATATATTTCATAGACATTTTTTTTGTCAACTAAATGATGGATCAGTAATCTCGGTTTATTTTTGATCCAGCCTTTTACTTTATTTTTAAACATACTTATAGAATTAATTTCTTTGATATCCATAAGCAATGTATTATATATTTTTGGTCCAATAAGGTAATAACTCCACTGGCCAATAGTTTTGTCAGTCTTTGGTATTTGTATTGCTTGTTCTTTAAGTCGAGTGTTGTAAGTATGTTCAATATTTTTTTGCTGTCTCACATCAAACAAGTTAGTTTCTCTATAAAGATCATTACTAGGGTAGGCATAATTTTTATTGAATATAATTTTAATAATCCATTTTTGGACAATTTCTAAATTTTTTAGGTAGGTATTGGTAACTCCTCCCCAAGCAATGATTCCATAGTAACTGTGAGAGATAAGTACATCCCTCTGGTGGTCAGTTGCTACTACCAGTCAAGACATCGAAGATGTCTCGTGACCGATAGCGGCTTGCCAAGCAAGCACCAAGAGCGGCGACCTCTAGCCCTGATGGACTAAAACATGCTTAATAAATAGGATTATAGGAAACAACTACTGGACGGGCAAAGGCCCCGACTCCCATTGAATTATACCTATAAATCCAAAATTGGTAGCCAAATTTGTTATTTGTCTTTTCTCCACCAGACACAGACCGGTTTCGAACTCTTTATGTTCTCATCAGTGTGCCACAGGTAGCTGAAAAGACAAATAACAAAGGCAAACCAAACTGGTCTATGACAGACCCAGCACATAGTAACTGTGAGAGATAAGTACATCCCTCTGGTGGTCAGTTGCTACTACCAGTAAAGACATCGAAGATGTCTCGTGACCGATAGCGGCTTGCCAAGCAAGCACCAAGAGCGGCGACCTCTAGCCCTGATGGACTAAAACATGCTTAATAAATAGGATTATAGGAAACAACTACTGGACGGGCAAAGGCCCCGACTCCCATTGAATTATACCTATAAATCCAAAATTGGTAGCCAAATTTGTTATTTGTCTTTTCTCCACCAGACACAAACCGGTTTCGAACTCTTTATGTTCTCATCAGTGTGCCACAGGTAGCTGAAAAGACAAATAACAAAGGCAAACCAAACTGGTCTATGACACAAACCCAGCACATAGTAACTGTGAGAGATAAGTACATCCCTCTGGTGGTCAGTTGCTACAAATAACAAATTTGGCTACCAATTTTGGATTTATAGGTATAATTCAGTGGGAGTCGGGGCCTTTGCCCGTCCAGTAGTTGTTTCCTATAATCCTATTTATTAAGCATGTTTTAGTCCATCAGGGCTAGAGGTCGCCGCTCTTGGTGCTTGCTTGGCAAGCCGCTATCGGTCACGAGACATCTTCGATGTCTTGACTGGTAGTAGCAACTGACCACCAGAGGGATGTACTTATCTCTCACAGTTACTATGTGCTGGGTCTGTCATAGACCAGTTTGGTTTGCCTTTGTTATTTGTCTTTTCAGCTACCTGTGGCACACTGATGAGAACATAAAGAGTTCGAAACCGGTCTGTGTCTGGTGGAGAAAAGACAAATAACAAATTTGGCTACCAATTTTGGATTTATAGGTATAATTCAATGGGAGTCGGGGGCCTTTGCCCGTCCAGTAGTTGTTTCCTATAATCCTATTTATTAATGATTCCATAGTTGAGGTGAGATTGTACCAAAGCAGAGTACATACATTTAAGGAATGGTACTTCTAATAATTGTTTCAAGTATTTAAGTTTTGGTATGAAATATCTAAATTTTTTTATTAGACTATTTATATGTAGATCCCATTTGAGGTGACTATCAATTATAACACCAAGGTATTTAACACTTTTTGCTGATGATATTTTAATATTTTGTCGTTCATTGTCTATATGAAGCTCCTCAAATTCCGGTAAGTATTTGGAATAACAAGTGAAAGGTAAGAAATAAGTTTTTTTTATATTTATTGTTAGCAATTTAGAATTAAAAAAATCAATCACCATACTAAAGTCCTTTTCTACTTTATTCTTTAATGCTATCCATGATTTGTCCTTGTAAAAGACAGCTATCGTCTGCAAAGCTAATTATTTATCCGTTGATAGGCAAGTTAAACAAATCATTAACATATAAAATGAATAACAATGGACCTAGTACAGACCCTTGTGGAACGCCATAACTCATTGTTAACGTTTTACTTACTTCATTATTAATGCTTACACATTGTTGACGCCCAGTTAGATAACTTTCCATCAGCAGATAAGCCCGACCTCGAAAACCGATATTCTCCAACGTGTCAAGTAGATCTGAGTGACTCACCGTGTCAAATGCCTTGGCTAAGTTTACAAATATGCATAAGGCTGGTTCTATGTTGTCCATGGACTTATATATCTCAGCTATGAGGTTTGCTATAGCATCTTGTGTTGACTTATCTTCCCTGAATTCGTATTGTTTGTTTGAAATTAGGTCATATTTTTTAACATAATCCGAGGCTCTAGCTTTTATTACTTTTTCAAAAATTTTTGATAAATTTGACAGCAATGATATTGGTCTATAATTGGTGACCTCTGCTTTATCCCCAGACTTGAAAATCGGTTTAATGACAGCAATCTTTAAAGCTGGCGGAAAATAACCTGATTCTAAAGATTTACTTACTAAGTGAGTTATAGGTTCCGCAACAAATTTTGCCAGTTTTTTTAAGGTGTAGGCCGAAATATTGTCCATTCCAGGTGCACTATTAGATTTTAGATTAACGTCAGACACTTTCAGCCCACCCGAAACCTAAGGTATGTTCGACCTCTGTTATGTCACATTGCAAATTAGGCAAGGTAGGTAGTTACTAGAGTAATAATTATTTGTAGGGCTGTTACGACGCTGCTACAGCACTGTTGCGACGCTGCCACAGCACTGTGACGTCGCTGCTACAGCACTGTGACGACGCTGCTACGGCATTTCTACGACCTTGCTACTGCGTTACTTCTATGTTATCGTTCCTGTTCCTGTTATTATTGTTGCTCTGGGGCTCCTGTGTTGCTGTTAGGATTGCTGTGGTCCTGGCTGTGTATTTGCGGTGCAGTTACTGTGGGATTGTTGGAGAAATACTGGGCCGTAGTCTCAGGACTGACTGAAACGACTAGGCTGGTCGTAAATACTGGTTGCCTTGCGGTGGCCACTGGGATTCTTTGAGTACTGTTGCTGTGCCTGCTGGTATTCCTGGCATATTCACTCTTACCCGTCAGCTGGGATTGGAACCCCTTGGTGTGAAGCTGGTTAAGAAAGGAATCAAACCAGAATAGTACTTGTGTGGTATTTATGTAGATATTAAGCTTATTAGGGATTTATTAATTAAGAATTTTGGGGAAACATAAGGGGAAGATTAATTAAGTGGAGATTTTAGTTACTTAGGGCAATGTAAAATGTCTATAAACTAAATAACACCTGTGAAACCAGGCGTGTGATCACACTAACGGTCTATTTATTAAGCCTTAAGCTCTTGTAAAGATCCTGCACCAATACATGTGCATCTATATGTTTCGATCATTTTATGTGCCCGTAAACTATTAAACTGTGCTCGTAGTTGTGATCCATTGCATTATTTTATTGCCTCCAAATCACCCCATTTTTTAGGAAAACCCACCCCACGGACCTGACTAGTCGGCCGTGTGAGGTCTTCCTTCAATTTAAAGTGCGCTCGGAGACACTGCACGTGAAACATTAAAATTTTGTTTTGGGGTTGTACAGGGGTTAAGACCTGAGACCCGATATTTAGGTGAGGATTGAAACCTGCCTAGCGCACGTGGCCTATTTAGGTAAGCCGCCCCCTAACAGTAGAAATGGCTCTCACAGGAAATCCAATCCAACAGGGAACTGGAAACACCAATTAGCAGCAAGTATCCATCAAGAACAACAGCAAAATGAAGATATCCAAATCAACGATCAGGGGTCACCAATTTATAGTTTGTACGATTAATTTATTGTGGTATAATTATAAAATAAATCAGAATATTTATATTAAATGGTATATTGAATCTTTATATGTATAACAGCTTCTGTACATTTTAATATTTTTTGATATTCTATTTTGTTATTATTCATCACCATGACTTTTTATTATTTTATATAAATATAAACATAAAAACAGCCGACGAAGTATATGTAAGTGAGTACGCCACATAGGGCTGGAGGCTCATCGTCATCGCTGCTGTCATCAATGACGTATAGCGGAGGTGGAGAACTGAAGAAATAAGAAGAATAATGTAAGTTCATGTTAACAAGGCATTGGTGGAAAAAAAACTTTAATCTAAAGCCATTTATGGTTATAAGTGCTGGTGGAGCATCGTCATCGTCGGTCTCAGGCAGCAGTGGAGGGCTGTAAAAAATAAGAATAATGTAAGTTCATGTTAACAAGGGAATAGTGAAAAAAAAACCTACTTTAATCTAAAGCCATTTATGGATATAAGTGCTGGTGGAGCATCGTCATCGTCGCTGGTCTCAGGCAGCAGCGCAGGGCTGTAAAAAATAAGAATAATGTAAGTTTATGTTAACAAGGGATTAGTGGGAAAAAACTTACTTTAATCTAAAGCCAGCATCATTTATTGGTATAAGTGCTACCGCATCGTCGTCGTCATCGCTGATCTCAAGCGGCAGCAGCCTGAAGCCTGCATTAAACGCCTCCTCGTCATCGAAAAAACCCTCATCTTGACTTCCCTGATGTATTTCGTTAAATCCAGCGTCCAGTAAATGCATTGGTGGAGCGGCTAATAGTTCTAAATCCAGATCACTAAAAAACACACACAATAATTATAAGGTATGAAAAAGGTGTAAAACTAACTCACTTTTCTCTGAAGTACATCACTGGATTAACGGGCGGCGTATATCGGTTTGTTATATGCGCGTACATTTTTCATGTTCGCGGTACAATAAGAAATGAGAAGCATCCAATACGAATATAATATCTATGTATAATTGAAAACGATGCAAAAAAAATACCACCACCACTGAGAGTACACGAAGAACCGAAGGAAACGAGATTCTAGAAACTCTTATTTAGTCTACCCACACCATAGGCGTACCGTTTTATTTAATCTCATATTTTACATTGATTATGTATTTTTATTTAAGTGGTAACGCCTATGTTGAAAACTGAGTATAGCGGTTAGCAGGTGGTCTTTTATAAACAAGTCTGAGCTTGTTCGTCGGGTCCCTGGGAATATAAACAAATCCGAGAGAAATCCGACCAAAGTCACGTACTGTTTATATAAAGCCTTAATTCCGATAGATCAAAAGCCTGCCGCCTCTCCGGCGCAGTCACCCACCATAGGAGCACCATCTCTTATTTTACGTTGATTATTGTTTTGTCTACACACGAAATCAAAGGCCTGCCATAAACAATAGATATACTAGGCCCGCCGCACACGAGGCCCCCGGACTTCTTCAGCGGCCTCCAGACAGCGCTTCTTGGCCCCGCTGCACGAGGCCCCCTCGCCTCCCCTTCGCTCCCTCCGGACATTGCTGACTTCTTCAGCGGCCTCCGGACTTCTTCAGCGCTTCTTCGCCCCATCCGTGGCGCTGCCGATGGACACATGCCATCCGGAGCGAGTGACCTTGAAACTGCGCCAGAAACCGCCTATAATACCTACTACCGTTGAACCTGATCCACAGCGTATACAGGGTATCCAGGACTATACAAGGCCAAGAAATTTCAAGGAGTTGCAGATATTTCTAGGACTTTGCAATTATGATAGGCCATTTTGTCCGAGGTTCGCAGGGTCGTAGGGTTTCACAGCTTGACTTGATTTTCAAGCTACTTGACTTGACTTGACTTTACTTGAAAATAAGTCAAGTTCAAGTCAAGTAGTTATATTTTAAGTACTTGATTACTCAAGTAGTTATATTTCCAGTACTTGAAAAATCAAGTATTTCTTCAAGACTACTTGATACTGCAATAAAGTTGTATTTAAAAAACTAAATCTCAAATTTTTAAGCGAAAATTTTTAACAAGAAGTAATATACAAGTAAAAAATACAAATACATAGTACAACCTCGATAATCTGAAAGGTTTGGACCATCCAGGAATCGGATTACCGATTCTTTTGGAGTATCGCGAAACTTCTAAAATATACACATGTATACAGGGTGTATTACGTATAAGTACCCTTATTTTAATAGGTGATACATTGGCCTAAAAGAAACAAAAAAGTCTTATACAGTATGTGTCGAAAATTGAACGGTTTTCCCAAAAAAAAAAATGTAACTTTGATTTTTAAAAGTTAATTACATGAAAAATAATAGAAAATAAGTTAAAAAAGTTTAAGAGTTTTAATAAATTTTTAAAGAGAAAAATTTATTAAATTACAATAAATTATTGCATCAAAACCCTCTACCGGACCAAAAATTAGCAATACAACTCTTTTTGCATATTCGACTTGCACCTTAACTTAAACTATTTTAACTTATTTTCTATTATTTTCCATGTAATTAAAATAAGGGCACTACTTAATACACCCTGTATAATTAAAGCAACTTTTATTCTGATTAATATGCTTTTCCTAACAAAAATGCATACATATAATGAAAATGTAAATTTAAGTATTTTATTTTGTTTACAACTTCGTAAAGCAATATTAGTTGGAAAATCCAAAAAACACTATAAAGTAATAAATAATTGAACGTGGTCAATTGATGCAATAAACAGTGCTATCAATTATACAGGCGTAAGATCCAGTGTGTGTGATTGTGACCGTTTCCAAACGAACTACAATTTGTGCTAAGTGTTAAAATCGGTAGACAGAGATTGCTGGCAATCCCAATACCTTGAGGGATGAATTAACCAGATGCCCTGAACCTTTACTTATTGCACCCAATAAACCATCAAAAATTAATTTTATTGCAATAAGATGGCGGCAAAATCTCATTTGCGCGCTTTTATACATAATGGGGTCGTTATCAAGTAATATCAAGTAGCTTGAAATTACTTGATATCAAGTCAAGTAGTAACCCTGGAAAACCAAGTCAAGTCAAGAAGTGAATTTTTTAAAAGCTTGGTTTTCAAGTGAAGTCAAGTAATTTATAAAAACATCAAGCTACTTGGCTTGATGAATCTCTACTTTGACCGAACCTTTAACATTTTTACTTAGGAAAGGAACATCGTGGCAATGGGGAGAACATCAGGAGCAAGCTTTTCGGGCTATAAAAAGCGAGCTTCAACGCTATACGTTGTTGTATCATCCAGACCCAGAACTTACTTGGCATGTACAGACTGACGCTTGTGATTTTGGAATTGGGGGACAACTTTTTCAGGTAGTTAATGGACATCGACAAGCAGTGGCATTGGGAAGCCGACTACTTTTAGATCGGGAGCGAGCTTACAGCAGCAATGAAAAAGAAGTGTTATCAGCAATTTATTTTTTGCAGAAGTGGCGAATTTTCTTATTGGGCAAACCATTCATGTTGCATACTGATAACAAAGGGTTTTCATATATTCAGACGTGTAGGCTTCTGTCGCCACGAATAACTAGGTGGGCCTTGGTGTTGCAGGAATACTCATTTCAGATTCAACATGTGCCAGGCCGGGATAATATCATTGCAGATGCGCTTTCACGTCATGCTTGTGTGCGGTTTGATACACCAGGGGACAAGTGTTTTCGGATACTGCAACTGCAGCTTCCAGTCCCACTAGGTGACATCCTAAAAAATATAAAACAACATCAGCAATCTGACAAAAAATTATCTCAAATAATAGAAAAGCCAGGTGAAGATGAGAAGTTGCGTAAGTATTTTCACTTACATCAAGGTATTTTGTTCAAACGGCAAAGTGAACACAGCAATTTTCTCCTATGCGTTCCTAGGAATCTAATTAAGGAGTTCGTAAACTTCTATCATATCGCAATAGGTCACTTCGGGGTGTATAAAACCTGGCAAGCTCTGTGTCATGAAGTGTGGTGGACGAACATGCACCGAAATGTGAAAAAAAATTAAAAAACGTGCGAAATTTGTCAAAAGGCGAAATCATCCATTTTACCCAATCCACCACAAATGCAAATTATACCTGAAAATAAAAATGATATTATAGCTATGGACATACCGGGTGTAAATGAAATTAGGCTCACCCCTATAACTTTTTTGTTTTTTCGGATATCATTTTGAAATTTTCGTGGTTGCAATAACAAGTAAATTTGAATTAATGCACGTTAATAAAATAATTCTAGCACTTCCGGTTTCACCGAAAATGACCGTAAGTTCTGTTTTTTAAATGGGACACCCTGTATATTTTTACATTTTTGGATTCAGGGATTTATTCTGGATACGATGGTATCAACTTCGAAGAAGAAACATAACCTCAAAAATTTGTTTAGGATAATGTAAGTTGGCATCTAGGGAGCCATGACTGCTGAAAAACTCTTCTTTCTGAGCTGTTGAGTATTGGAAAAATAAAATTGTGATATTAAGTGAGCTAACTTTGCTTTTATAGCCATTATTAAACATCTCGGAAATGGTTTTTTCGATTTAAGAATTTTTTTTTAAATGGAACCATTATACCTCATTATGCTATTTTAAAAAAGGTTTTCTTTACCTACATTTCGATAACAAACACTTCACCATTAGTAACTTACAAAAGATACTTTACCTTGGTTCAAATTTATTTTAGTTTAATAAATTTCCCGATTAATTTCATATCAAATGTTTATCTTGATCAGAGTTTACTAAAATAAATTTGAACTAATGTCATAAAGTATATTTTACAATAAGCTATGCGGACGACGCTGTACTCTTCTTTACAGCTCCCTCCTGGCCAAAGCTTAAAACCGTGGTTGAAAACAATAAAAAAATATTTCAATAATAAATATTTAACATTAAATTCAAATAAAACCAAGTACTTACCCTTTTATCTACAGGACGCTCATGCCCCAACATTCAATAGTCTCACAATGGAAGATCAGTTCCAAATAGCCCCTGTAACACAAATAAAATATATAGGAATAATATTTGTAACGAAGTGAATTTTAGCACCGACGTATTAATAGTTTATAAATAAAATATAATTTTTAATGTATAAAACAGGCAGGTAAAATGTAACAAATATTAATTTACTTCAAATTAAGTATTTTTGAACCGCGTTTTTCCGTTTATATATTTTTAAATTATGCCGCAACGAATGCAATAATCCCGGTTTTTATTTAGTCACTTTTTGTGCAAGAAAACGCATCGACTGCAGTACCAGCTGCACCGCGCCAACATCAGTGTACGATGCTTGAAGTCAGTTTCGCGTTCAGTGCGCAAGTTGGGTAGGGGTACGTGTCAGAAACCGGCTACAAAACTAACACACCCGTCGTTTAGAGTTCAGTTGGCGCTTCGCCTGATCCAGACCCGACCACCAGACCGAACCGAAGTCCGCACCGAAACACCGCCAAGAGAGAGCTCTGACGTCAGCAAAAGAGTAAGGAAATTTTTCTAAGTTAATATATATTTGACCTGTGATTTATTTTCAATCATTTTATATTCCGTGTATGTTCGAATCGTGTTAATTCTAAGTCGCGTTGTACGTTTTGCTGATTTAATCCTAAGTCAGTACAACGTCACGAGGTAGTTTTGTGCTCTCGCGTGATACGTCTTGATAACCTGCCGGTTTACGTGGAACCGCTTACTGGCAGTAATTATCCGGACGGCGTCGACACTTCTTGTCTGGCTTAAGTAGTGAAACGGATTATTAAGTTACGCGTGCAACTAAACGACGTTTTGGTGGCCTGCCGATTTACGTGGAATCGTCTATTGGCACTGTCATCAGGACGTTGTCGCATCTTGTCACGCGATCCGGTATTTAACAGTCGCGAACAAAAACGGCGTTTTGGTGGCCTGCCGATTTACGTGGAATCGTCCATTGGCACTGTCATCAAGGCGTTGTCGCATTTTGGTCCCGAAAAATTCATTTCTTAAGTATCGCGTACACTTTGGCGTTTTGGTGGCCTGCCGATTTACGTGGAATCGTCTATTGGCACTGTCATCAGGGCGTCGCCGAATTTTTACTCCGAAATTTTGATTTGGAATACCGCGTAAACCTTGGCGTTTTGGTGGCCTGCTAATTTACGTGGAATCGTTTAATAGCACTGTCATCAGGGCGTCGCCGCTTTAATTAAAATATTTTAGTAGTTTTATGAAATACGCGTTTTCCACCTTGAGTAGCCAGTCAAGTTTTATCCGTTTATTCCGTGTTGTAGGTATTTTATTTTTACCAATTAAATTTGTCTTAAAAATAATCTGCCGAACGCCATTCGAACATATATGTTTTTCTGCCTGTAAATTATATTGTCCTGCCTGGTCAAATATAGATTGCTAACCGAGCTTTTGCTAGTAACCAGTTTGTAAATAGAGCTTTTTACCTGCCGCATGATTTCCGCTTAACCGCTTTACCGTAGATTTGCTTACTCGCTTTATTTGCTTGCCGTTTTTCTGCTTAATAACCGTAGTTTGCCGCTTTTAGTTTTGCCTAGCCTGCCTGCTTTAAGTTTTGCTGTAAATACTTGTGTTTATATTTGTGCTTTATTTTACCGTAATTATATTAACTTAATTGTAATAAATCTTGAATAAAGCTTGTTCTGTTTTTAATCCGAAATTCTGAGTTTTCTTTATAGGTTGTAACGAAGTGATTTTTTCGTTACTAGTTTCTGTTTAAAATAATATTATTCGACACACCCCGTATAGAATTTAATTCTTATTTTCCGCATTGTTATATTATTCTCCTGTGACCAGTAATTATTTTGATTTATAATATAACCTGACCTGTTATTAATAAATCCGTAATTAATAAAAAGCACCAGATAGTTGTAAATAATATAGTTTACCGAAATTAATTATTAAAAACCTGTTCTTAAGAAAGAATTATGATCTGTACATTATTGTCACCTGTACCCCGTTCAATAAGATAACCAGCCTGGCTGTTATTTAATTAATAAATAACTCCGCAATTAAGTGAGCGTAAACAAAGCGCGCTAATATCTACGAAGTGAACATTGAGTCCACGCCGGCCGCCGAAACCAGTGCCCAGCCAGCCATCAACGAGGATAGATGTGTGACGAGCACCGAGGCGTCCGTGATACGTCACTTTGTGACGTAGCGCTACCCCACCACACATCACGAATCAAATATTCAGCCACCGCCGAGAGAAGACAGTACACCGCTGACCACGCTGAAGATCGGACGTACATCACCGAGAGTAAGTAACACGTGGGCCCGAATTTTTGGTAAAGTCCAGCAAGTGACGCAGTTTATTCACTGCGCTGCTCAATTGGCGTCATCCCTACTACCCTAAATATTTCCGATTAATTATAATACCGTTTGCCGTCTTCCAAATAAGTTAGTAGCTGTCGACCGCCGTTCCTGTCCAGAAGTGTCCAAGGAAGCAGAAGTAAGTAAGGTATACCGGTAGAAATTGTAAGTGAGGACTTGGCTATTGTAGAGTATTAAATTCTGCGCTAATTTTGTATTCTTTTCAGCTTTGAGTAAGTCAGCTGCCGGTATATGTTATATATGAGTGTACGAACATCAGATATAACGTATACGTACGCAGCGAAGCTTAATGTACTAATCACACTTTACTTTCAGTTCACTCTTGCCGTCCGAAGGAGCTTCCTGTAATCTGTTTCTTTCCAGCTTTTGGGTAAGCCAGCTGCCGGTATAGGTTATATATGAGAGTACGAACATCAGATATAACGTATACGTACGCAGCGAAGCTTAATGTACTAATCATACTTTACTTTCAGTTCACTCTTGCCGTCCGAAGGAGCTTCCTGTAATCTGTTTCTTTCCAGCTTTTGGGTAAGCCAGCTGCCGGTATAGGTTATATATGAGAGTACGAACATCAGATATAACGTATACGTACGTAGCGAAGCTTATTGTATTAATCAGACCTTCCTTTCAGCCCGCTATTACTGTCAGAAGGAGCTTCCCGTAATCTTTTCTTATTACAGCTTTTGAGTAAGTCAGCTGCCGGTCTATGCTATATATGAGCGTACGAACATCAGATATAGCGTATACGTACGCAGCGGAGCTTACTGTACTAACCGTAACTTTCTTTCTAGCCCGAGATATTTAGCAGCCGACTAGATCCAGCCCAAGCATAGGTGTGACCTGTTACTGTACTAATGATAACTTATTTTTCAGTACGCGAGACCCAGACCACCAGGAGCATCCTGTTACATTCCATAACTCGACTGTTTGTTAATGCTGTGCAATAAGCCAAGTCTGTACACTGCACATATCCTGTTTTGAGAATTGCATGTTTGTGGTATTTGCTTCTGCTAATCCTGGTATCCGTACACCGCTTTGCTGTTAGTCCGTAACCGTTAGTTAACCGCCTGCCCACCTTGCTTGATATTCGCACCGCTGTACTTTGTGCTTTACCGTAGTCTGTGCTTTAGAATTGTTAGAATAGATGTATATAGTGTAAATAGCTTTTGCTTAAGCCCTGCTAAAAACTTGTATTCAAATTAACTTTTAAGCCCTGATGATTATGTAATTAGGAGAAAGCTTTAGAATAAACCGTATCCTGTGAACTATCCTGAATAAATCTAATTGTGATATCAAACTGTGCCTGTTAATCCGAAACAAAGTCTAATTTTCCCAACGACCCACTGGAATATTCCGTTTCTTCACTGCAGCTACCTGAGTAGTGGTGTTTCTGCACTATAAACACAAACTGGCGCCCGAGTAAAGCACCGCCGACGCCTCGAGTGCCATAGTGACGCTTCGGCCATTTTGCCTACAAACCGAAGTACGTCACAAGGTTAATTAGACCCCTGGCTTAACCGTGTCTTCACTGCAGTTACCTGAAGCCTCTATTATTCTGCTAATAGAGTAAAGTGGCCCTTCTGCACTCTAAACAGAAAGTGGCGCCCGAGACACCGTCCTAAAAAGCACCGCCGCCCCTCAGGCGTCAAAGTAACCTCCTTCGAACTTCCGCCATTAACGAAAGAAGGTTAAATATTAGATAGTAAAATGAAATGGGATATTCATGTTAATTATGTATCGAAAAAAATAAGGTTTTTATTATATAAATTTAAATGTCTAAAAAATATTTTAGACATTAAACATATGAGAATTATTTATCACTCTCTTGTTGAATCACATCTAAAGTATGGCATATTGGGATGGGGTGGAGTTCTAGATTGTCACTTGGAACATCTAGAGGTACTTCAAAAAAGACTTCTAAAGATTATATATAGCAAAGAATCTAGATATTCTTCAGATGCCTTATTCAGAGAAGTTGTTATGGATATAAGGAAACTGTTCTACTCGCAGTGTGTTCTTTATAAATGGAAAATTAGGGATCAAATAGAGTCAGCAAGACACACTCGTGGAAGTAATAACAAATTCCAAAAACAAATACTACATGTGCACAAAGATGTTTTACTTACCTTAGCGTAAAAGCCATCAACTCAATTCCAAACAACATTAAACAGATTCCCACATTTAAAATATTAAAAAATAAAGTAAAACAATACATACTAAACCTACTGAGAACACACATTCATAATATAATTAACCCTAAAGCATATTTTAACTCTATTTATTAAAATTGTGTCGTACTGGTCCAAACTAAACAAATGGTATTGTTTGGGTATATTCACTTTTTTATATACAATGTGTCATTTTTTAAATTATAACTAATTAATTGTTATAATTTTAATTATTATTAATTATTAATTATTATAATTGTAATTATTTTCTACACATACACTTTTTTGTATTTATAGTTACTTGTTAGTAATAGTTATTATATGTATATTTATTTTTAATAAGTTATAATGCTTCATTTAATTTGTATTTGTACCTTCATGAGCAGTGCTGCGGCAGTATATGAAGTAACCAGTTTATTCATATATTGCATAATTATAATGTATACTGTGTATTTTGTATGTGTATATTTGAATAAACTTATTATTATTATTATTATATTATTATCTTTTATAAGTTATTTATGAACTAATGGTGAAGTGTTTGGTATCGAAATGTAGGTAAAGAAAAGCTCACTTAAAATAGGATAATGAGGTATAATGATGCCATTTAAAAAAAAAACTTATATCGGAAAAACCATTTCCGAGATGTTTAAATGGCTATAAAAGCAAAGTTAGCTCACTTAATATCCTGATTTTATTTTTCCAATACTCAATGACTCGGAAAGAAAAGTTTTTCAGCAGTTATGGCTCCCTAGATGCCAACTTAAATTATCCTAAAAAAATGTTTGATGTTATGTTTCTTCCTCGAAGTTGATACCATCGTATGCAGAATGAATACCTTAATCCAAAAATGTAAAAATATACAGGGTTACGGTCATTTCCGGTGAAACCGAAAGTGCTAGAATCATTTTATTAACATACATTAATTCAAATTTACTTGTTATTGCAACTGCCGAAATTTCAAAATGATATCTGAAAAAACAAAAAAGTTATAGGGGTGAGCCTAATTTAATTTACACCCGGTATATGGACCCTTAATTAAAAGTCGAGGTGGGGTATCGTATATATGTGTAATAGTAAATGTTAGGGATAAAACTAGTGTATAGTTCAGTCCGTCACCCTTGCGCGAATCCTTCGGAAAGGATAATGAAAGAGTTGGGGAGGTTATTCCGAATTTTTTGCAGTGAACGTCATGCACGATGGGCCTATGAAATAAATAATTTTACTTGTTTTTTAAACTCAGTAGTTCATGAGTCCACTGGTTACACACCAGAAGAATTGCAACGAGGGGTAAAATGTAATAGATATTCGATACGTGAACAGTGAAGCGTGTACACGTGTTTTATAGTGCTCCCTAAAATAGTGTATAACATCTATTATAATTTACTTAGTGTGCTAAATTCAATCTTAATAATATAAGGTTTAAAATTAAACTTAGTGATGTCCCTTCCCCAACAAGGGGAGGGTAGTGCCAAGGGGACGATTAATATCGGCTATATAGTGTTATCTGAAGAAGAAGAATATTATAACTCTCTCCCCAATCATAATCAAACAAAGCCTAAATTAATGGAAACGGAAGGTAGTAATGAAAATGAAAATCAACAACCTACATCGGTACAAGCCACTACACTGTAACGAAGTGAATTTTAGCACCGACGTATTATTAGTTTGTAAATAAAATATAATTTTTAATGTAACAAATATTAATTTACTTCAAATTAAGCATTTTGAACCGCGTTTTTCCGTTTATACATTTTTAAATTATGCCGCATCGAATGCAATAATCCTGGTTTTGATCTAATCACTCCTTGTGCCAGAAAACGCATCGACTGCAGTACCAGCTGCACCGCGCCATCATAAGTGTACGATGCTTGAAGTCAGTTTCGCGTTCAGAGCGCAAAATGGGTAGGGGTACGTGTCAGAAACCGGCAATAAAACTAACACACCCGTCGTTTAACGTTCAGTTGAGCTCACGCTACATCGAGACCAGACCGCCAGTCCAGAAGTAGTGCGCACCGAACCAGAAGGGAGCTCCGCTGCTAGAAAGAGTAAGACAATATATTGCCATCCGAGCTTTTGTTAGTAACTTTTGTAGAGCTTTTACCTGCCGCACGCTTTCCGTTTAACCGCTTTACCGTAGATTTGCTTTCTCGTTGCCACCGTATTATTTGCTTGCTGTTTTTCCGCTTTTTAACCGTAGTTTGCCGCTTTTAGTTTTGCCTAGCCTGCCTGCTTTAAGTTTTGCTTGTGCTTATATTTGTGCTTTATTTTCCGTAATATATTGTATTGTATTAAATCTTGAATAAAGCTTGTTCTGTTTTTAATCCGAAATTCTTAGTTTTCTTTATAGGTTAATTAGACCCCCGGCTTAACCGTGTCTTCACTGCAGTTACCTGAAGCCTCTATTATCCTGCTAATAGAGTAAAGTGGTTTTTCTGCACTCTAAACAGAAAGTGGCGCCCGAGACAACGTCCTAAAAAGCACCGCCGCCCCTCAGGCGTCAAAGTAACCTCCTTCAAACCTCCGACACAACGAAAGAAGGTTACAAAATGGCGCCCGAGCAGAGACCCTGAAGATTTACCGAATTCGAGAAGTTTGGAATTTTTAGCATTCGGCAGGCACCGAGGCAACCGAATTTGGACCAAGTGACACCAGGACCAAGTGAGGTGTCATTTTCGACATATCCTACCACGAGGAACCGTTTTCGACCATCGCCGACCCGCGCTCCGATCATCCCCGAAGCCATTATTACCGTTTTTAACAGCGCAAGGAGGAATTTTCGAACAGAGAGGAGTTCCAAGCGAGCTGTCAAGCAGGCAAGCTGCCCGTTCCGTCCGAAATACCGACCTGTACCCGAAGATACCCGAGACTACCCGAAGTTGCCCGTACAACGTATAGTCAAGTGCGGTATCATTTTCCAGTAAACCAGACCCAAGGTATCGATTGCAAGTTTTGCCGTCACACCGGACTTCACCCGGAATACTTGGCCGGTGACAAAACTGACTAGGCGTGTGACCCCTCGTTTTATAGTAAATGGAGATTCGATATCCGTTAGAATTTTTGCTGTGCGACCCTCCGTTCCGAATATAGGTCTACCAATCCTATACTAAGCATCAGAATCCGACTCCACGGGTTTAGAACCACTACGAGGACCGTCTTCCACCATATACTGAGGATCCGTACCGCTCCGCCCGAAGCTGACCCAAAAACCAGTGGAAATTCCGACCTGCCGTGTGACCACTCCTTTGCGAGTAAATCGAGAGTGAAGAATCGAAATCCGTCGGAATTTTTGCCGTCCGACCAGCCATTCCGAATATAGGTCCACAAAACCTATATTTACTGCCAGAACCAGAGTCTACGGATTGAGAACCTCGACCAGTACCGCCTGACACGACATTTTGGGAATCCGTACCGCTCCGTCCCACGCCTGCGCAGAAATCAGAGGGAATACCGACCTGTCCTGTGACCCCTCATTTTCGAGTAACTCAATGGCGCAGAATCCAACGCAGCACCTACCGAGCCGCTCAGAAGACTCACTTGGGAGATAGCAGCGAACAGTTGGTGTTAGGACCGCAACCAGGACAGTTGGTGTTCAGACCGCAACTAGAGAGGACCATTACCGCTACGAAATATCCGATTCAAGATGAACAACTTACAAGACCAGGAGAATCAAGCCAGTGGCTCTAAGGAAGAAGCACTAGGCCCTGATTTGGGAGATTTCCGATTAAGTTGGATCTATAAGCTTAAGAAGGATGAGCTTGACGAGGAGTTAGGGAAATTCAACCTCGCTACAACCGGTACCGTAGACGAAAAGAAGCGACGCCTGGTAAAATTCATAAAGGAAGGATGTGCCTCACCTCGACCGACCACCGTTCAACCCAGCTTTCCGCCGCCGTTACCACCGCTAGTAATACCGCCGCCAACGCAAAACAATCCGTCTGGGATACCGCCAATAGATCCGTTCCAGGTACACAAATGGAATATTCACTTCAATGGAACCGACGACCC
Organism: Rhagium mordax; assembly: GCA_963680705.1. Taxonomy (NCBI): domain Eukaryota; kingdom Metazoa; phylum Arthropoda; class Insecta; order Coleoptera; family Cerambycidae; genus Rhagium; species Rhagium mordax. The sequence continues at coordinate 26,650,497 of OY796659.1, forward strand.
TGCCGCTTTTCTGGAACGCTTAGAAGAAGTGTGTACCTATACCGCCATCCGCCCCGAATAATTGTTACCTGTACTACCTGAATTACTGCGAGGATCCGCCCTGCTCTGGTACAGAAATAATAAGGCACGATGGAACACATGGGACCACTTTCTCAAGGATTTCCGCATTTCATATTTTCCGGTACACTACCTGGAAGATCTCGAAGCTGAAATCAGTCGCCGCCTCCAACAACCAGATGAGCCTGTGATGACATATGTCACCGACCTCCAGACTCTTATTCGTAGACATGGTGAAATCAACGAAGCACAAGGACTACGTTGGATATACCGGAATTTGCTGCCTGATTTCCGCCAATACATCCGAAGAACAGACTTCGTAGACATGTCTACCTTGACCGCAAAAATCAAGGAATACGAGATCTTAAGGCAAGAAGTGAATCAGATGTATCGCGATTCATCCGTGGCTCACCGTTCCACCCCTGAAAACCAGGAGCCACCGACCGCCGCACGTCAACAACAACAGCCAGGAAATCGTCTATCCGGAAGTTCCGCTCCGTCACCGCAGCGTTCCATACAGACACCTACCGCCCCTGTACCCAACAGGTCAGATGTACCGCAGGATGGTCACCAGTCCCAGAATAACCGCCGTACCGACAGACCGTCAACATCCACTGCAACCGGCACCTTTGACCGCAACAACACCTGTTGGCGTTGTGGTCAAACTGGACATTTCCGCAGCCAGTGCAAAGCCCCGCCGAAGTTATTCTGCTCCCGATGTGGCCAGCAAGGAGTCATGACAAGATACTGCCGCTGCCCACAACAGGGAAACTAGGAAGGAACCGCACAAGACCGAGGCCCGTACGGTTCCGCAATCCTGCCGCCTCCGACCGAATAACCGCCGTCATACCAGATAACCGCCCGCACGTGAACGTACAAATGTATGGACGTACGTTCAATGCACTTGTAGACACCGGAGCAGTCCGTTCCTACATAGGTGACCAGGTGAATGAGTTGTGTACTCAGTTAAAAATCCCCTGTGTCCCTGTCACTGCACCGAGAGTCCAGCTAGCAGATGGTAGGCAAGCTTTCGTGAACCGATCCTACCAGCTGAACTTTGAAATAGGGAAAAATCCGTTTTCCGAATGTCTGGTCCACCTCCGCAATTTGTCATCCGAAATAGTCCTGGGGATGGACATCTTAAGTAAAAGAAATTTTACGATACATCCGGCCACCAACACCGTGACACTTAACGACTGGGATTTTAAGTACAACGACGATCCAGCCGAAGGTCTCTTATCCTCAGAAGAGGAGGATCGAATCCGACAACTATTTCAAACCGAGGTAACAACTGCTAGCTCACCTGAAGATGCCGACCCTGTTATGACACCGACCACCGTCTGTTCTCCGCCGTCAACAGTCCGAACCGTCCGTACCGTCCGCTCCGTCAGCTCCGCGCCACCAAGACAATCCGCTTCACCGCCAGTCCGCCGATCACAACGTTCCGCTTCACCGCCAGTCCGCAGATCACAACGTCCGCCGTCTGCCATAAATCAAGCGAAGAACCCCAGACACCAGGAAGAAGAAAAGAAACAGGAAACCCAGAACTGAAAATCAGTTAAATGGACTGTCTCTAGCATTGTCTTCAGGAGAAGAGGAGCGACTCAAGGAATTTCTGGCACATGAATTACCTAGCTTCCAGGATATTCATGGCACTACCGACTTAGTACACCACCATATCCGTCTCACCGTACCTGATCCGATCAAGCAACTCTACCGACCGCAAAACCCCCGAATGCAGGAAATTATCAACAAGGAAGTGAATGAAATGCTGCACAATGGTATTATCGAACCATCTGGTAGTCCTTGGAGCTCACCTGTAGTTATAGTCCGCAAAAAGGATGGGAAACCCCGATTTTGCATCGATTTCCGAAAAGTCAACGACGTCATCGAAAAGGATGCCTATCCGCTACCTTTTATCAACGCCATACTGGACAAACTACGCAAAGCCCGCTATATATCCAGCATCGATTTGAAACAGGGATACTGGCAGATACCGTTGGACAATGACAGTAAACCCATCACCGCTTTTACTGTGCCCGGCAGAGGACTGTTTCAATTTAGAGTCATGCCATTCGGACTCCACCCCGCACCTGCAACATTTCAGCGCCTCTTGGACCGAATTATTGGCCCTGAAATGGATCCGTATGCGTTCGCTTACTTAGACGACATCATTGTCCTAGGAGAAACTTTCGAAGAACATCTGAAAAACCTCCGAGAAGTGTTCCGTCGCCTAAGAGCCGCAAATCTGCAACTAAACCACGAAAAATGCCAGTTCTGCAGGACGTCACTCAAGTATTTGGGACCCGTGGTTACCGCCGATGGAATCAACACGGGTCCCGAAAAGGTGGAATCGATCCGGAATTTTCCAACACCACGCACCGCAAGAGACATCCGTAGATTCTTGGGGATGGCTTCCTGGTACCGCCGGTTTGTACCGGAATTTTCACAAATTGTTGCACCGTTGACCAGACTGTTGAAGAAGAACCACCGCTTTAAATGGACCAGCGAGCAATAAGATGCATTTAACCGTTTGAAGACGTGCTTAACCGAAGCACCCATCCTGACCTGCCCCGATTTCGAGAAACCTTTCACGTTGCAAACCGACGCCTCAGATCAAGGTTTGGGAATAGCCCTAACCCAGGAGATTCAAGGACACTAGCACGTGATAGCGTACGCAAGCCGAACCCTCACTCCAGCTGAGAAGAATTACTCCGTGACCGAGAGGGAATGTTTGGCTATTTATTGGGGAATCGATAAAATGAGACCGTATCTCGAGGGATACTATTTTACCGTCATCACCGACCATCAATCTCTCCGTTGGCTGCACTCCATCAAAAGCCCAACTGGCCGCCTGGCTAGGTGGAGTGTATTTTTGCAGCAATACGACTTTGAGATTAAGTACCGCCGAGGAGCCTTAAACCGAGTAGCCGATGCGCTATCCCGTCAACCAGTACCAGGAGCTCCTTCCGAACCAGACACCGAAGAACTGTGTGCCGTCACCGAACCGCCCAATTGTTCTTGGTATCAGCGGAAGAAGGCAGAAGTGGAGCAGAACCCAGAAGCGTTTCCAGATTATTGCATTCGCAATGATAAGTTATTTCGACACTTCTGGGACAACAGCGACTTGACCGAAGTCGAGCTGTCCGATCCGTGGAAACTGTGTGTTCCCACTCCACTCCGTCCGGCCGTCCTATCCGAAAACCATGATGCACCTACCGCAGGGCATATGGGAATTGCAAAGACAATTGCACGGATATCTCGGAGATATTATTGGCCAGGCATGTTTAGAGACGTCGCGAAATACGTCCGTAACTGCCTACACTGCCAGCGTTACAAACCGTCTCAGCAGCAGACACCGGGGAAAATGCAACCCTCCGTTAACCATTATCCCTGGGAGACAGTAAGTACCGACCTGGTAGGGCCACTGCCCCGATCCAGTAAAGGGAATAACTATTTGATAGTTTTTCAAGACCGCTTTACCAAATGGATCCAGTGCAGACCGCTCCGTAGTGCCACCGCCCGCAACGTCAGTCAAGCTATGTACGAGGAAGTCATAACCCGCTTTGGCTGTCCTCGCACTGTGATAAGCGACAATGGTACCCATTATGATAGCCGTCTATTCCGTTCACTGCTGCAAGATTTAGGCATCCAGCACCGTTTTACACCGCCGTACACACCGCAAGCCAACCCAGTAGAGAGAGCCAACCGCACAATCAAGACGATGATAGCCCAGTATTGCGAACAGGATAACCGGAAATGGGACCTGTATCTTCCAGACTTCCAGTTTGCACTGAATAGTTCCAAGCATGACAGCACCGGATTCTCTCCGGCGTTCCTAAATTTCGGCCGAGAACTACCGAAGGCTATCTATCGACAAGATCCAGATGGAGAAGAAAATTCCGTACCTGAACCAGATAATACCGACCAACATCGAGACCGACTTCAGAAGCTGAAGGAGACATTTGACTTGGTAAAAATCAACCTAGCCCACGCATTCACGACACAAAGTCATTACTATAATCTCCGCCGCCGCGAGGGCAATGCCATGTCGGTGATCGCGTCATGAAGCGCGAAAATCCGTTATCTTCCGCCGCCAAGGGCTTCGCCGCGAAGTTAGCGCCTAAATACTCCGGACCGTACACCGTCACGAAAGTCGTCTCCCCTGTGGTTTACAACCTGCGATCGGCCACCGGCAAAAAGCTCCATCACATACACATCAAGGACCTGAAACCTGAATAAGACCTGAAAAACCGAAACCGAACCATCAAGAAGAAGAAGGAAGTTTCCGGAGAAATCCCGTGATGCTTCACTAATCCGACCGTACCGCCGCCAAAACCGAACATACCGACCGTCAAGGCCAGCTTTACGCTAGGCCACCGCTAAAATTTACTTGTTACTAATTTCTTTGTATTTCTAGCTATCCCCGCCCTCCACAGGACAGCCAGACCGCCGCTGCACCCGCCGTCTCCCCGGAGTCAACTAGAACAGCAACATTACCCCAGGGAGAGACGTTTTGCCACACTGGTGTGTCCTAGGAGTTATATTTTTTAAATTTATTTGGTTAATATGAGTATGTTTTCTGTTTATATTTTTCTGTTTAGTAAATCTGCTAAATCCGGGAGTCACAGATAGGTTTTTTTTTATTTTTAGTTTGTAAAAGGTGAACATGCCCTGCAAATAAAGTTTTACGTAACCAGGATAGGGTATGCGCCTTAAGTAACCGTAGGGAACCGATAGAGTTATTATTTTGACTCCCCGGATAGACAGAAAAAAAAATTGTAAAATTAGGAATTTTTCATTTTTTTTTACCGAAGTAAGAGGGGAGTGCAACGAAGTGAATTTTAGCACCGACGTATTATTAGTTTGTAAATAAAATATAATTTTTAATGTATAAAACAGGCAGGTAAAATGTAACAAATATTAATTTACTTCAAATTAAGCATTTTGAACCGCGTTTTTTCGTTTATACATTTTTAAATTATGCCGAATCGAATGCAATAATCCCGGTTTTTATCTAATCACTCCTTGTGCCAGAAAACGCATCGACTGCAGTACCAGCTGCACCGCGCCAACATAAGCGTACGATGCTTGAAGTCAGTTTCGCGTTCAGAGTGCAAGATGGGTAGGGGTACGTGTCAGAAACCGGCAATAAAACTAACACACCCGTCGTTTAACGTTCATTTGAGCTCACGCTCCATCGAGACCAGACCGCCAGTCCAGAAGTAGTCCGCACCGAACCAAAATGGAGCTCCGCTGCTAGAAAGAGTAAGACAATATATTGCCATCCGAGCTTTTGTTAGTAACTTTTACCTGCCGCACGCTTTCCGTTTAACCGCTTTACCGTAGATTTGCTTTCTCGTTGCCACCGTATTATTTGCTTGCTGTTTTTCCGCTTTTTAACCGTAGTTTGCCGCTTTTAGTTTTGCCTAGCCTGCCTGCTTTAAGTTTTGCTTGTGCTTATATTTGTGCTTTATTTTCCGTAATATATTGTATTGTATTAAATCTTGAATAAAGCTTGTTCTGTTTTTAATCCGAAATTCTGAGTTTTCTTTATAGGTTAATTAGACCCCTGGCTTAACCGTGTCTTCACTGCAGTTACCTGAAGCCTCTATTATCCTGCTAATATAGTAAAGTGGTCTTTCTGCACTCTAAACAGAAAGTGGCGCCCGAGACAACGTCCTAAAAAGCACCGCCGCCCCTCAGGTGTCAAAGTAACCTCCTTCAAACCTCCGACACAACGAAAGAAGGTTACAACACAGAAAAACAAACCGACAAAACTTTTTTGCCTGGACACTGATAAGTATTACTACTCTGATAACATTTTTGTTTTTATAGAAAAAACTAACTCTGAAAATATCGGCCGATTGCACCCATTAGTTGTGGGACATATCCTACACAAAAAACTATTTATTAAAAATAATGTTTCTATTAAAACTGCAGGCAAAAATAGGATTAAAGTTCAACTTAAAACTGTTACGGATGCTAATCTTCTTGTAAAAAATAAGCAACTTGAATCAGAAAACCTCCGAGCATTTATCCCGAATCACTTATTAGAGAAAAAAGGGTCACACAGTGTTTTAAATGTCCGAAGTATGGTCATATTTCTAGCCAGTGTCGTAGTACAAACCCTTTGTGTATTAGATGCGCGAAACCGAAAACCGAAGACCATGAATGTCTCGATTCTGATACTTGTTTGTACTGTAATACCAACGAACACAAATCAAATGACAAAAAATGTCCCACTTTTGAAAAACAAAAAAAAAATAAAAAAAATAATAATACAACCTTTTCTGAAGCTAAGCAATACCACCACCCCAACTCCTTTTCCCATTCCTTTTCCCATTCAGAACCCTAAACCTAATTCTAACTTACCTTTTAGTTTTAAAGCGCCTCAAATTCCTACAAGACCCAACTTTCCAATACTAAATTTCGATGAAGATAAAGTCAAAATTGTAGATTGTTTATCAAAAGTTATATTTAATTTCCTTGGAAATTTAGAATCACTTAATGATATTAAAAAAATTAATCTTGATACGATTAAACAAAAAATTAACTTAGCCTTGGAGGAAGGCATTCCAAAATAAAATTCTCTCAAATAAACAATAAAATTAAAATTATGCAGTGGAACGCACGTTCCGCTGTAGCCAATAAAAATAGTTTAAACTAATTTTTAAATGATATGAACATCGACATAGCGTTAATTAATGAACCATGGTTTAAATCTGACTCAGTTGTCAATTACCAGGGATATAATATTGTGCGCAAGGACTTGACGGAAAAGCTGGTGTTGCAATTTTGATTAAGAAAAGCTTCAATTTCAAGCACATAAATATTTCTAATAATTTCAATGATGAAATTTGTGTTTGTGGTGTAGACATTTTTATTAATAACACAAAATATAGCTTTCTCTCTATAAACAGACCCCCTAACATTAATACACATTCCAATGACTGGGAGCAGATTTTTAATCATGTTACACCCCCTTGTGTAATCGGAGGTGACTTTAATGACCACAATGCACTCTGGGGTTCTTCCAAAAATGATAATGTGGGTATTCAATTATTAAATGTCATAGATTACCTTGGATTAATAACGTTAAATAATGTTAATGTCACTCGTTTACAACGTCCGTTACAAGTCAAATCTGTTGTTGACATATCTTTTTGCTCTACCGACCTTGCAAATAATATTACATGGAACACTTATTCGGACACTCTTGGCTCTGATCATTTTCCAATAATCCTTGAAATCCCATTACAATATAAAATAAACGACACAATTTTTCCTAAATCCAAATGGAATTTAAATAAGGCTAATGGGCCTTTATATACTGAATCAATTGAACAGAGATTTCAGGATTTACCCCTATTTAACAACACCATAGAAAAATATAATTTTCTTCTGAATAATATTAATTATTCAGCTTCACTTTCTATCCCTATCTATATACCCTTTAAAATAAAGTCCCGTTTACCACCACCATGGTGGAATGCAAATTGTGATCAAGCTATTTTGGATAGAAGACAATCTATTCATAATTATAAAGACAATCCCACTGAGGAAAACTATCTTTTTTGCAAAAAAGTTTGTGCAAATACCAAAAGGGTGCTAAAAAATAGCGTCAAACAAAGTTGGATAAATTGGTGCTCTAATCTGAATAAAAACACCCCCTCGTCTGAACTATGGAAACAGGCCAAAATAATGCAACGCATCCCAACCTCACAAAATAGAGCAAATAATAAAAACTGGATTAATGGTTTTCTTGATAAAGTAGCTCCTCCTTCTGTAAATAATATTGACTAGCCTCAGTATAGCATACCAAATACTAACAATCATCTCTTATGTCACCCATTTCAATATCATGAATTAGAAAATGCTTTAAAACATGTAAGAAACTCTTCAGCAGGTTTTGATGATATCAAATACCCCATGCTCATAAATTTGTCGTACAATGCCAAAAAAATGCCATTGGACATTTTTAATGATATTTATCTCTCAAGCTGCAATATTGACGACCTCAAAAACGTATTTTAAAAACCCCAGAACGCATGATCAAAGTGAGGTTAGAAGTGTGGCTTAGTAATCAAGATTTATTACCTTTAATTAAATCAGTTTGGCTACAAAAAAGGTGTAGGTACCCTTGATGCAGTCCTAACTTTAACCACAGATATTCAAATTAATTTTTCTCATAACAACTATTTAAGTGCTCTCTTTTTAGATCTTACGCTTACGAATCGGTTAATCTAAAAATTCTAGAGGAAAAATTAATCAATATTTTTTCCAACCTAACTTTATCGCTAAAAATATAGTAAATCTTTACTCAAGCAGAGTAATATACATTAGGAACACTAAGAATGAAAAAATTGGTCCAAGAATAAACAACTTAGGTATTCCGCAAGGTTCGGTTCTGAGCCCCCTTCTTTTTAATCTGTATACTGCAGATATTCACAATATAATTGTACCAAATTTAAATATCATACAATATGCCGATGATCTGTGTATCTATACAGAAAATAAGAAATGAGACAACTCACTAGAAACTCTGGAAAACGGTGTATTACATTTTATTCAATGGTTTTTCAACAACGGTTTTGAACTCTCACAAGAAAAATCAAGTTTCAACGTCTTCACAAGACATAACATGCATAACCTCTCTCAGATTACTGAAATCCAGCTTGGTGGTTACAATTTTCCTTTTCACTCTGACGTAAAATATTTGGGGGTAATACTTGACAAGAAACTTACATGGAAACCGTTTATAGAATCCATTAAAAACAAGTGCGTTGTTAAGGGAATTAATTTTTTAAAATTCGTCACCAAAACTTGGTGGAGAGCTGACGTCACTACTGCATTATTGTTTTACAAATCTTTTATTAGATCTATTATGGACTACGGATGCATATTGTACGGTACCGCTAGTAAAACCATGTTAAATAGCTTGGATGTTATACATCGTAAAGCACTTAGAATCTGCCTAGGAGCTAAGAAATCCACTCCAAACGATGCTCTCTATGTTGAAGCACTTGAACCCCCACTTTTAATAAGAAGACAATTTCTGAGTGACAAATTTTTTCTAAAATTATCGCTTTGCAATACACCCTTAATTGGTAAAATTTCGGTCCTCAACACCTTTGACCTCACCAACACCTATTGGAGTAAAAAACCATCCCCTCTTATTTGTAAGTCATTTCTGGAACATAATGGACAGTTAAATAACATCGAAAAAATCTCAATGAACGAATCAAATTACTGGTCGTTGATCGTTGAACCCCGTATTATTACCCCTGTTTACAATGAAAATTCTGTTTATTGCAACAAAATTTTGATTAATGTTCTGGACTAATTCGATAGTCCAACAGTTATATAGACTGACGCATCTAAATCGAAAGATGGAAATGGTTGTTCGTACTTCATCCCACTGGAACATAAGGAAGTCAAATTTAAATTGGATTTAAAATGCTCTATTTTCACCTCAGAAGCAATAGCTATTAAAAAGCCTTAAAGTACATCGAGACAGCGAACTCGAAAGAAATAATAATTCTATCAGACTCTCTTTCTGTGCTTATGGCTATTAAAAACACACATTCATTTTCTTACACGTTAAATCCATATATACTTAAAATTAAGGAATCCGTGTATAATATTGTTCAGTCGGGAAAAAATATCACTTTTATTTGGGTTAAAGCTCATATAGGCTTAAAACATAATGAACACGTGGATTTGTTGGCTAAAGAAGCCGCTATTAATGGCACCCTTTTGGACAAACTATGTCCTACCGACTGTTACATTCAGTGCAAAACAAAAGCAAAACAAAGATGGATAAATAGCTGGGAAAAATACACTTCGAACAGCTCCACTAAGTATTGTAAAGTTCATCCTACGATTCCTTTGGGTTTTTGGCACCAAAATCTAAATCTACCTAGAAAACATGTCACCACCATCATTAGATTAAAATTTGGCCATGCGTCCTATCCAGCCCATTTATATAAAATTGGTGTGTTACCTTCTCAATTGTGCGAACTGTGTGGTCATATAAGCGACCTTGATCACATTTTCTTTGAATGCGAAAAATATAAAAGAGCCACAAATAATCTCATTAAAAACATTGTCTCAAAATGTAATATTATGGCCCCTTTTAATATCCTTAACCTGCTAGCCCTCAATTCCAAAAAGGTCTACGAATGCATTATCGGTTTCTTAATAGAAAATAATATTAAATTGTAGTTTAGATTTGTTTCCTCATGTCTTACCTTATGTTATCTCCCCCTCAACCCGTGGTCCGTTTTGTAATATCTTTATCTAATGCCCTGACAGACCCCAGGGCGAGAAGTGAGTTCATCCATTTTGGTTCTTTTCTACTTTTTCCTTTATCGTGCTAGGTACTTAGGTTTTATTTTCTATTTTTTTTTTAAATTTGTAATAATTGAAAATGCATCACCTTGTGACTGGCTGTATGGTCTATGACCCAATGCCCAAAAAAAAAAATTTAATAGATGTTTACCTGCTAATTGTACTCCGCCTAAGAATCAGAACATGACTTTACCATCTAATGAAAAAAAAAATTATTTTGGCAGAGGCTACTTCACAAGATAAGGCGGCTCGTCGAAAATTAACACATCCAGGTCGACCATATATTGAGTTCCAAGTTGGTGATTTGGTGTTGCTTCGTGCTAACAATCAATCATCGGCCCTAAAAGCAGAAACGAAATTTTTTTTATTATTTGACCGTACAAAATAAAGAAAAAAATAAGTGCGGCTACTTACTTGCTTGAAAATACTTTTAAAACATTTTCACTCAAATTAATCACTGATAATATTAGTGCTCAGTGGTCACTTTACACAAAATTTTGGGGGGATGGAGATGTAGCAGAACCAAATAAATTTAAAATAAATAAGTTTAGTCCTGATTTTTATATTTTTTCCGGTGTTGTTCTTTGGGGTTAGGAATTGTAAATGGGGTTGCATAAAATAAAAGTTAAACATAATTTGTTGAGAAAGTTTATTAAGTATATTTTCTTACCAAAGGATAGGCAACTTACATAGACCATTGCTGTAGTGCGGGTCCTCTTCACAGTACTTACAATTTATTTATTTACTTATTCACTTATTTATTTATTTACTTCTTACTACTTAGTTACTTATTTACTTATTTGCTTAATTGCTTACTTACTTACTTGCTTACTTGCTTACTTGCTTACTTGCTTACTTGCTTATTTGCTTACTTGCGTACTTGCTTACTAGCTTACTTGCTTACTTGCTTACTTGCTTACTTGCTTACTTGCTTACTTGCTTACTTGCTTACTTGCTTACTTGCTTACTTGCTTACTTGCTTACTTGCTTACTTGCTTACTTGCTTACACACTTGCTTACTTGCTTAATATAAAAAATCAATATAGAAAATTGCTAATCTAATAATGGAATAAACAGGTGTCTCCATGAGAAGCAATAATTATGAGTTAATGTTAATGTTAATGGCATGTATTAAAAAGTCAATTTATTAAAAATATATTTAATTTACTAGTTTGTAAAGGTGTTTAACGTACTTGGGAAGTTTCAATCTATTTAGGACATTTTGGTGCCGAAACCAGGAACCTTTATCAGACGAATTAACGTGTAAGTGAATTAAATAAAGAAAAATGGATCTAACGCTGCATAAAACGTATCGAACGCAACTCACTAAGTTAGTAAATAGTGCAAATGATTCCTTAAAATCGAGATCTATAAACGTGGATGAAATAAACGTCCTAATAGCTCGACTAAAGGTAACGAAATAAACTTTGTCATAAACGAACGGGTTCTTCCTACAATCGACCCTGATCAGTTGGAGGCAGAATGCGAAAAAGTCGTAGAATATGATGATGTAGCGGTATCAACGATGGCACGTCTTGAACAAAGTATAAAGAATATAATGTCAGAAACGTCTCATCAACGAGTTCCTGTTACTAACGAGAGTCTATCTGAAGGAGAAAATCATCAACGGAAGATGTCAGTAAGATTATCTAAATTAGAATTACAGAAGTTCCATGGTGATCTGAACGCATGGCCATCATTCCGGAAGCAGTATGATACTGACATACATGAAAATGATCATCTAGATGACTGTGCTAAATTTAATTACTTAAGATCAGTCTTATCAGGTAGAGCAGCAGTAACAATTAGCGGCCTAGCAGCAAGTCAGTCATGTTATAACGATGCAGTTAATATGCTTAAAGCAGAATATGGTAACAGTGAACGAATTGTGGACTATTATATTCAACAACTAATGTTATTACCTTAGGTCAAGAACAGAAATGATGTTGTCTTGTAAAGAAAGTTATACAACGTGACATTAACAATTACTCGCTCTCTATTATCGTTAGGAATATCGGCCGATCAATATGGTATGATGGTTAAATCTTTAATATTAAAATCTATACCTTATGTTATGCGAATTGAATTTAACAAACAGACTAACAATGAAAATTCAACTACTCTTGTGACTGCTGATGTTCATCTGAATCGAGAAAAGATCTAGCTTCTCCTCCAGATCAAGCCAGTTATGCTATACAAATAAATAAATTGTTAAAATTAGAAGTAGAATCGATCGAGCAAGCACAAGGCATTTCTGGATGTGATATTTCTAAAGATACGCGAGTGAAGGAAACAAACTTTAACACAAATTCAACAAGAATCAAATTTAAAAACAATATATGTACGGCAGCGGATTTGTTAACGAATATGAATGAAAACTATTTATTTTGTAAGTCAAAAATCACAATACAATGGCTTGTGATGGTTCCCTAAATATAAATTAGAAAAAAAGACATTCTGAAGCAATACTCTTGTTGTTTTAGGTCCACAAAAGCAAATTATAGTTCGCAATTTTGCAAAACCAAGAACATTAAATATTCAAAATGTAACGGCAGACATGCGACTAGTGTATGCGACCCCATTTATGCTAAACGTTTAAATGTGACATCAAATAACGAGGTAACTGTTGAAAATTCAATGAACTTACTTACGAATGGTCGGCTTGATAATATTAATTTACAAATGGCTTGTGCTTATGTGAAATCAGATAATCCCGTGGATAAGATCATTCACATGGTACTGGACGGAGATAGTGAATTAACTTTTATTAAAGACTCTGTGTCAAGACAAATAGGATTACCAATCATTGGTACACATAATATCTCGACACATCCATTTGGTAGTGCCAAACGGTCACCTGCAAGACTATGCAATAAAGTATGTATTACCTTAAAGGGACAATATGTGACTGATGATGGTCGAGATGGTAGCATACCTGCCCCGGTTCGATTCCCGGTCGTGGCAATGGAAAATACTGTGAGAGGGATTTTTCCATTATACACGGATATTGGATGTGTGTCCCTTGTCTTTAAACGTGTACCCCCTTCCGGACAAGGCTCTTCTAGAGCCTCCTGGGATAAAGGGGGTCGTAATTACATGTGGTGTATTTATTTATTTATTTATTATTATATAACGAGGACATGTATCGAATTAGCGCTATTGAAATACCTGAAATTTTCTTTGATACACTAAGTGCACCATCAGTTAACGGATCGATCATACACAAGTTTTCCTTGGAATTTCCTTCAGATATTTGTGCAGATGGTCAAAATCCAACAAGTGGAATAACACTTTTAGTCGGTGCTGACAATTATTGGAAATTAGTAACGGGTGAACATAAGAGGCTTTCGGATAGTTTAACGGCAGGAACACAAAATTTTGATGGACACTACATGGATCAAGTTAATCTTATTGCTATAACATAAACTTAAACTTGGCAACGTAGATGACAATGTTCTAGATATGAGAATACAATGATCTAGATATGAGAATATTTTGGAGCCTAGAAACTATGGGAATCAACGAAGTGGAAAATACTTTGGAAAATTTTACTAAAAGTTTTATAAATGATAAAATTAAGTTCAATGACGGTAGTAGGTATGAGGTTTTGTTGCCGGGGAAGAACATTACAACAAAACTAGACTCTAATTATAGTTGTGCATTAAATGCTTATGGTATATTTCTTGGGCATATCGGTCATATATATTAAAACAAATTTATTTTTTTTCCAACGTTTCGGTTTATTAAAACCATCATCAGGGACTACAAAGTGAAATGTTTAGTGAACAAGGTATATATAAATTTTACACATAACTTATGGTGAACCAACTTACAATTTTTTTTTTTTTTTGTTTGTTTGAAATTAAAATGTATTACACATATTGTATAAAGTAGATGTTATTCTTTGAGAGTCTTAAAAGCAACTGAAAATATTTTTGTCAGTTTCACATTTAAAATAATGCGTAAGTGAGGGTTTATTTATGTTATGGACAAGATAAGGGCTAGCAGGTATACATTATAAGTGGATGTTTTTTGTGACATGAGTAATAAATATTAGAATTAAGTATTTGGTGTTAACAATTTTTGTAAAGTAAATTGGGAAGATGTATAAACTTACTAATTATATTATACCCCATTTGTTTTATTTTAGTAAATTAAAATAGGTATTGCTTAAGTTCTCTATATCAGTTCGGCTATTTATTGAATTAGAATGTCATTTTATTTGCAACATTTCATGTACGATTCTTCGGTGATAATTGGGCTCTTTTTCCAAGATATGAATGTTGTTAAAGTTAAAGTTATGGTTATTTTCTAAGGCATGTTGTGCTAGCGCTGTTGAGGTATTTCGATTTTTAATGCTGTATTTATGTGAGTACATTCTTTTATGCAAATATTGTTTTGACTGACCTATATATGTACTATTGCAATTGTTACAGTCAATTTTATATACAGTATTAGTTTCGTCTTCTATGGGTAGTTTAGGTTTAAGATTTGTGAAAAATGATTTTGTGGTATTATGCCTTAGAAAATAACCATAACTTTAACTTTAACAACATTCATATCTTGGAAAAAGAGCCCAATTATCACCGAAGAATCGTACATGAAATGTTGCAAATAAAAAGACATTCTAATTCAATAAATAGCCGAACTGATATAGAGAACTTAAGCAATACCTATTTTAATTTACTAAAATAAAACAAATGGGGTATAATATAATTAGTAAGTTTATACATCTTCCCAATTTACTTTACAAAAATTGTTAACACCAAATACTTAATTCTAATATTTATTACTCATGTCACAAAAAACATCCACTTATAATGTATACCTGCTAGCCCTTATCTTGTCCATAACATAAATAAACCCTCACTTACGCATTATTTTAAATGTGAAACTGACAAAAATATTTTCAGTTGCTTTTAAGACTCTCAAAGAATAACATCTACTTTATACAATATGTGTAATACATTTTAATTTCAAACAAAAAAAAAAAAAATTGTAAGTTGGTTCACCATAAGTTATGTGTAAAATTTATATATACCTTGTTCACTAAACATTTCACTTTGTAGTCCCTGATGATGGTTTTAATAAACCGAAACGTTGGAAAAAAAATAAATTTGTTTTAATATATATGACCGATATGCCCAAGAAATATACCATAAGCATTTGAATTTCAACGGTCAAGAAATAAAAAACTAAAACTATATGTTGTGCATTAATTAACACGAGCAAAGAGCTCAACATCTCGACTAATTAAAAACTCTAAATTAAAGAATACTGTCACCGACCGAGAATTATCAGCTAATTTCGGTATTTTTTGGTAAATTAAAATTCAGTAATTAAAATTTTCAGCCTAAATTTCATAGGGAAAAATTATTTTCCGTGCTTTCACAACGCTCCTCATTACCAGATTGCCGCAGTCGCGAACAGAGCGGTGGAGTAAGTCAACAGTCTCCGCCCACAACCCTGACGTGCGCCGGGATCTGCGCGATTTCTGTATAAATATACGGCATTTTTCAGCCGATTCAGCACTCGCATTTCCACATCGGTAGAGAGCTCTTGCATCCTTGCTTCGGTCGCAGTCACTTCGAGTTAGTAACTTGCGTTCAAACTTCTGCTTCGATAGCATCAACTTGCATTTTATACACTCGCATCGACTTGCAATTTTATTTCACATTGCTTCGACTTGCATAACAACAATTTCCAGTAACTTCGCGGACTGGAAGCTTGGCAAATAAATTATTTTCTTATTTGTCAACTTGTATTTTAAAATTTTTCCTGTCAATATATTCAGTTAAAATCAACTTCGACTTTAACTTCAAACAAACTTCAACCACCTACCTGCAGCCGAGACCTGTCAGCTTAGGCTGGTCAGTGGAATTTGAAAGAATTCAATAACCTCTTTTCAGAGTTTACAAATCAAACCAAGTTCATGCCATTTGACAAAGTGTTGAACAAACAGACATTGCTTCTTGGTTACCTATATAAAGTTTAGAGACAATTTTAAATAACTAGTTCGAGTTTTAGATTTTCAGTGAAGAACTTTCAGTGAAAAGTTAAGAATTTAATTTCATTTGACTAGTAGACATTCAGTGCTTTAGTGCCTCGTTTTTTAAATTAAAAGAACTTTAATTTTATTTTCATTATTTCAAAAGACTTTAACAATTTAAATTCAGTTCCTAATTTTGAAAAAATTGAAAGGTTTTATTTATTAGCTTCATAAATAAAAGACACTATCAGTGCAAACGAAAGAATTCACAAAGTTTCAAGAATGACCGACAGCAGCACGCCAACATCCCAGAACACCACTCTGACGGTGCCCCGCAACGAGGACGAGCTAGCAGGTCCACCTAGCAGAGAACCTCAGGCATTTCCCGGATTTTCACCGAGAACCGTCGCCACGGCGAGAGACGAGCGTCGCACGCTCACACAGCAGCTGGAGATACTCCTGTTATCTGGAAATTACCTCAACTTTCGATTTTCAAATGGAACCCCTGTATGTTTTTACATATTTGAATGCAGGGTAACATTCAGAATATACCATGTAAGTTTCGCGAATTTTTGAGCCAATGTTCAATTTTTTAAAGCATTTTAAAAAATTCGTCTAGAGTGCTTTGAAATCCCAAAATTCGTTATACGGGAGGTAAACTGCAGAGGAAAAATAGAATTTTTCTTTTTGTTTTACTAACAACTATTTACGAAGCCTCCAAAGTTGAACATGACTTTTTTATCAAAATTTCTTTTTTTCCAATGGGAAGGTGGTGGCTCATAGTGATTGAAAAGTGATAATTTTCTTTCTGATTTTATTGATATCCATTTTATATCTGTGCTATTTTTTCAAAATAATTTTTATTGAACCTTAACATAGTTACCTTTGCACTACGAATTGAGACATTATAAAACAAAAGAGTGATGACATTTGTAAACAGTTTATTGTTGAAGATGTATTGATTGTGATGGAGTCATTTTGAACTATATTTATAAAACTCAAATGCCTTTATCTTTTCTAGGTATTTAATACTTAGTGTTTTATTATAATTGTGCGATTTGCACTTTTTGTATAATTAAAAAAAACGTCGAATAATGAAATATGAATGACAATGGCTTTTTTTCTTAATAACTACCTTTCAGTTCTTTCTATTATTTTTTAATAGTAGTGCAAAGGTAACTATGTTAAGCTTTAATGAAAATTATTTTGAAAGTGGATTTTATACTTTTAAACGAATGAAATAAAATTGAAAATAAATAGCACAGATATGAAATAGATATCGATACAATCAGAAAAAAATGTATAATATATCAAACATTATGAGCCACCACCTTCCTATTTGAAAAAAAAGCTTTCGATAAAAAAGTGAGATGTTCAACTTTGGAGGCTTCGCAAACAGTTGTTAGTGAAACGACAAGGATGTTCCATTTGAAAATCGAAAGTGGTGTCATATTGTTTGTAATGTACAAAAATACATTTTTATCGGTAGTTTATGCTCCCCAAATTTCAAATGGATTTTAAAAAATAAAGGAAAGACAGGGGTGAGCCAGTATCCTGTGGCACCCGGTATATACAGTGCGTTCACAATGAAAGGAATAAATTATATATATAAATCTAAACAACGTGTTTTTGCTAAAAACGCTCGGACACGTCGATTTGCAATTTTGATTTGGCACATTATGAGTCACATGGCAAGTCAATTTGTCATTTTAAATGTAACACCCTGTATTTTTGTACTGATTTGTATAGACGATAAAAGACGTTTCCAAATATGTAGTAAACACGTTCTTATGAATGCCTTTTGAATTATTTACAAACTTACTGCACTAACTGTCTAAAAAATTGCCGTTGAGTACGAACTCTATCATCGAAACCAATCATCATAAGCATCTCATTTCGATCTTTTTCCGTTAAATTCATTTTTTCGGTAAATAAATTTCACTTCACTTCACCTGATATTGGAAACTTCAATTACTCTTTGACAATGTAAAACTCTATTCAATGTTTACTATGTAAGATTTTTTAGTGCAGTAAGTTTTAAACATGTTTAATATCTTTGGAAACGTCTTTTTATCGTCTATAGAAATCAGTACATAAGTACAGGGTGTTACATTAAAATAACAAATTTGATGTCACTTACAGACCCAATTCAATATACACTACCGATGTTGTCAGACCAAATTTGACGTCTCAGACCCACGTCAAAAGAACAGTTAAAGTTGGTTTTTTGACATAAAATATTAATAAACTAAAATAAAAACATTGATGTTTCGTAGACGTTTTAATCTGTTTCCTTTTTCAATGCTTAGAATCTTTTTAGTTTGTGTAATTCGTATGATTACACAATTTCAATGTTTATATCATAACCATAGATACCTACTTACTAAGTACGTTCACAGAAAAGTTGATCAGATTATATAATCACGTTGCTAAATTCTTCTTTTAGCATCGGTAACCACATTGTACAACAATCTACAGAATAGTTTGATTCGCATTTCTACTCTGAACAACATTTTCTTGTATATTTATATAATAAACATATGTCCTAAAACGCATAATAGCCAGGCACACACGAGAGGGATTTTTGAGCGATCTTTCCCGCCGATCAAATCCGTCATTCCGCTTTCGCCGATTCGGTCTGGCACAGATCGGATATTTTATTGAACATAAACATAAAGATCTCATTTCGTTTTTCTTGCAGTGTTGATGTGCAAAGGGACAGTTTGCTTTGTTAGTTGCAAATTTCTTCATATATTGGGGATTGAGGTTCGAATTAGATGTTTTTTAGTTGTATAAAATGTTTACAGGCGCGCGAAAAGACGAGGCTCCGTTCTGGAATGCACTATGGGCGCATGCGTCAAAAATTGTCAACGATCTGGTATTTTCACCGATCTAGAACGTTGGCAGCATAAACGTACAGATAAATTACAAAGGATTGGCCTGTGCCAGACCAGATATTTCAATAATCCCCTTCGTGTGTGCCCGCCTAATAAAGGAACTACAACTCCTGCTTGTAGGAGGATGATGAGTACCAATTTTTCGATTATGTTATGTTATGGTCGATATGGTGGTGACTAAAAAAATTTAATTTTCATACATTACGGCCTCGAGGAAGGCGTATAAAATTATAAATTTCATATTTAATAGGTTGTTTTATTGAGGTAGTTTTGAGGGGTGAGAAGTAGAGTAGTATTACCGGAAGGTGATCCCCCCACCACTTTTGCTCCCCCCACCACTTTTTCTTTTGGGGTGGGGGGCAATTAGGATAATTAGATTGGGGTGGGGGGCAATTAGAGTAGGGGGGGGGGGTAATTTGTAATTGCAATAGAAGTAATTAGGTAATTAGGTAATTAGGCAATTAAAGTAGGGGGGAGGTAATTTGTAATTGCAATAAATGTAATTAGAATAATTAGATTGGGAGGTAATTTGTAAATGCGTAATTAGTAATTTGTAATTGCGTAATTAGTAATTTGTAATTGTGTAATTGGATTATTGCGCTGAGAAATGAAAGTAATTGAATTATTGCGCTGTAATGTAATGTAATTGCGTAATTAGTAATTTGTAAATGTGTAATTAGACTATTTGCGCGTTAATTACACTATTTTATATAGTCTGGAGGGGGTTAATTAAAAAACCCAATTGTTGCGAGAAATGAAAGTAATTGGATTATTGCAATTAAACTAGTATAATTGCAATATATCTAATTGAATTGGTACAATTATATATTAATTAGTACATCAATTGGAGAAATGAAAGTTTATTACGCTGTAATTAGACTAGTATAATTGCAATATATCTAATTGAATTGGTACAATTGTATATTAATTAGTGCATCAATTGCTAAATTATGCGCTCTTAATTGTCAAAAATATATGTCATTCAATATCGCTAACAAGGGATCTGGTAACCAAAGTCAGCTTTTATGCGATTCGAATAGGACAAAAGGTTTGAACCGCATACTAAAGGAGTCATTCATTGCCACTGACAACGTTATTTACTGTCACATAATTTCTCGAAACAGGTGCCTATCTGAAAATCAAACCACTCGTATTTCACATACCCTACTGTCACTGTGCCCTTACAAATTATTAAAATTCCAAATTGTAGGTAGTCTTCGACCAGTATTCCATTAAAAAAGGCACACTTTCTATACTTTCCGACGTTGATTCTATTTTTTTATTATTATGGCGATTTAGTGATCGATTTATTAGAGCTTAATTTGATTATAATTTAGAATATGAAGGTTTTAGAGCAAGGAGCTAATTCACTATTAAATATAAATTACCAACTCGATCACAAAGTATATTTGCAGTCTGGTGGGGGGATAATTAAAACCCAATTGCCGCGAGAAATGAAAGTAGTTGGACTATTTGCACATTAATTACACTAATTGAATTGGAGCAATTGTTGCATATTAATTAGTGCATCAATTGCTAAATTATGCGCTCTTAATTGTCAAAAATATATGTATGTCAATATCGCTAACAAGGGATCTGGTATATTAGCAGAAATGCATTTATTTTCTAGGGGTAAAAGAACAAGCGACATCGCATTTATTTTCTAATGATCAAAGATTAAATCAGCTTTTTAGTTTTTACTGTCGCATATCTCGAAACAAAATAGTTGGTTAAATTTATAGCTCCCATTTGTTCGACAGACAATAGGTCTGCATAAAGGACACAGGTACGTAGGCCAGGTGGCTCGCGCGAACGGTACCGACCTGAAATCGAGGGTATGCCATTAAGGCGGTCGACTTAAAACCGTCAATAATACAATTTGGTATTTAATTTCTAGTCGAAATGCATTCATTTTTCTAAGGACAAATATATTGCACAAAAGATTAGCCATCTCTTATCTAAACAAAAGATACGTCGATTTTTACAAAACAAAGCCACACAATTACCTGAAATTTTAAACTTAAAAATAACAGGTGAGAGTGTGATTCGAATAGGATAGAAGGTTTAGAACTGCCTACTATAAAGAAGTCATTCAATGCCGTTAACAAGGGTGGCAATATATTAGCTTATCAAAGATAGATATTGTCATAGTTTTAAAACATTTTCTATACGAGATAGTGGAGTACCTAACTAAGAAGCTAATGTAGATACATAAATAATGTTCTTTTATTTTTATTGCCATATTTATTACATCAAATATTGTATGTATTATGTAGTTATGATGGTATATTTTATATTATATTATAAGGTTAAATAAATGAAATACACATTAAAAGATTACATTAATTTTATTTCCTATTTTTTATTACACAACTAAAAACAGCCATAGTATAATTAAAACAGTTTTATTTTAAATACACAATTACATTTTTGAGAAAATAAACATAGACGCTTAGTAGATCAAACTTTATGGTGTGATAAACTACCAAAATAATATGAAAAAAGTTCATATGTAAATGTGGGCCGGGGACACATAGTTCCGAGATACAGGGTGTTAAAGAAACATGCAAAATGTTGTTGTTGTTTGAAACACTGAAATGATGGCACACTATATTGCGCTCTAATTAGACTAGGTGCAATTTCTCGAAATTCTATGGTTTATTACCTTATAGAAAAGCAGTATATCTTAAGATATATTTACAGATCAGTATACATCCAACTTGACGGCGTTTTAACAAAAGCAAGCGGAAACGATGACTACTTTGATATTGCATTAAAATGCAATATTTTAACGGAAATTACAGCGATGCTTTAATAAAGCTCTGGAAATGTTTAATACAGGAAATTCATATCAACGGAAAAAATTAAAAGCCTCCTATTATGTTGCAGAAATTATTGATTTAATCATGAATATCGGTTCAAATAAAATGCAACTAGTTACCGTATCCAAAGATTAGATATAAATAAAGTTTCTTTTAAAGTTTTTTGCATGACGGGTGCATTTACTGTATACATTGTTCATTGATGGTACTAAGTCGAAAACAACATGCAATTCCCACTTTACCGATAAAAAAAAAAGTCAATTAATGCTGCTAACAAGGTTTGGCAATATATTAGCGTATCAAAGGTAGATATTGATATAGTTTTAAAACTAAAAAAAAAAATGGTTATCTTCATATGCAGTTAATGGTCATATTCTTTTATTACAAAATATTGAAATTATGTGATTGCTGTGGCTCTCTACGGCCCTGAGATTTGAGATGAGCATTAAACACAAATAATACAAGGTTTCGTAAATAACCCCTACTTTATTTTATCGATTTCAATTCAAACAAATCTAAATAATTATATGCCTCTTTTAATCTGTTTTACTGAATAATGGGGATAGCTCTCTTCAACCGTCTGTAAAACTATTTAATGAAACCTAGTTAAAAATTCAGTTCCATAAAGAAGCTACGATAATTATGACTTAGTTAATCACGATCCATTTTATTATATTTTTTATCAGTTTAAATACACTAATGTAAACAAACAACATTACTCGTCTGTCAAAATTTGGTACCAAAAATACGTTTTTTTTGTTATTTATTCCCTAGTTCGTAGCCTCCGAGTAATATCAATTCGTACAATTAAAATGCATATCTTTTGGATAATTTTTAATTACTACTATTAGTACATTAAAGCAATAATTCTAACGGAGCGTTTTTAGATGCCACCGAAAAAAGCCACTCAAGCACAATTAAAGTGCCTTCTTGACTATATAGAAAAGGATGATATAATCCTATGGAAAAGAAATAACCTTAGTCTTGTACCTATTAAGAATAAAACTGTAAAACACTTGTTAAAGCTCTCTGCTGGGCGCTGGCAGTAGCAATAGGTTGTCACCAATAAAAGAGTAAACTAATTACTTCCTGTTTGTTATTATTTGAATCAAGTTATCTACCCTTAGCCTCTGTTAATAAAGAAGCGGATCTTGCTATTTGTTCTTTAAACACATCTAGATAACTACTAACTCCATTATTTTCGCAACTCAAACACACTTCACCAAATAAATTCGCAATTTAATTCTTCTGGCAAGTCTAAACAAAAACTCTCTCCACTTGCCAGATTTCAATTGACAAATTTCAACATTGACTTATCATTTCAATCGAAAAGCATCATAGAGAATACCAAAAATTGAAAATATTGACTGTATTCAAGGTCACTTGTTTTAATTCCAATAACTTGATTTGATTCTAATATCTTAACTTTTACAGAATAGCAAACGGCCATGTTTATTGAAATTTCTGTCAAATATCACAAATGTCAATGTTGACTTGATTTCAATACATTACAGAATAGGGCTGATTGCCTCTATATTATCGAAATTTGCCGGGTCATTTAAAATATCCACGAATTCACATGTAGAGTAAAAGCAATAATGAAACAATATTTTTTTTAATCTAAATTTAAAACAATTAAAATTTAATGATTTCAATAAATTTGGAAGTACATTATACAAATTAAGATTTAATGAGTTCCTTGTCGATTTTGTTAGTCTAAATCTATAGGGTCTAAGAAAGTCCGCTTGTTTAGTGGTTAGTTATGAACATCCGAATTCCTGACAAAAAAGTTGTAGTTTTTATGTATCTCAAGCAATCTATAATACAGTAAATTCACTTTTCAACCAAAGCACTTTGTGAGTGAATTGGAGATAGTAGTAAAGCGAGAGCACTACACACATATAATGTAGGTATCGACGCAAAATTCAACGCAATAATACAATTTGGTATTTAATTTCTAGTCGAAATGCATTCATTTTCTAAGGACAAATATACTGCTCAAAAGATTAACGAGGTTTCACAAATAACCCCGACTTTATTTAAAAAAAATAAACACTTAATTGAAAAGTACAAAATCTAGGGTAGTGCACATTCCACTTGAAGACAATCTTATGGTCGACCTTCCCGCTCAACAAAGCCAAAGGGCAAGCTACCTGTCTTAATTTATTGGGGGGGGGGGGGCGCTAGTGCAATAGAAATACTAAAGCGCCGTACAAAACACAAGCAATAAATTCAAACAGCTGCCCTACTGTCACTGCGGCTTAACGACTTTGCCTCGGATTATTTGCGCTCCATTACTAAATGTATAAAATCCTAACCCATCAACCGGTGCAAGATATAGGTAGATTCTTTGAATATTCAAAATACAATTTAACTTAACTAATTATTATAAATTGCAAAAGAGCAAATAAGAAAAATCAACTGTATGACTCTAATACAGAGATAACTCCATATATGTGGTGAGACTGGATAAAACTTAGACAATTATGAATAAAATTTCTAACACGTCGACTTTACATGTGCATAAGGATGTATTACCTTTTGCGGCTTTAAAGCTAATAGATGACTTATATGTATAGATTATTCAGTTTAAGTAATTGTATGTATAATTAGGATGATTGTAAAATTATTTTAGATGTAGGTATAGTTTAGTTAAAATGTAATTGTGTATTTAAAATAAAACTGGTCTAATTATGCTAAGGTATTTTTTAGTTGTGTAGTATAATAAAAATAGGAAATAAAATTAATGTGTATTTCATTTATTGTACCTTATAAAACTATGAACACAAAATCATGTAATATTCTTAGAGTTTATTAAGTAAATAAATGTTTTAAAATGACTTACAATTAATTTATTAAATTATTGACAATATCATATTGTTTACTGTAGACATATACAATTTTTGGTGTAGTGAATATGATAATAAAATTAGCAGATCACTATTTATTTAACTACTAATGTTCCCTATAACTAGAGCTAGTGATAATTCTTATCGCTTTCTTTTGTATGCAGAAAAAAAATATCATACTTGCTAATTTGTGACTCAGCTATTCAGCATGGCTAGATCAGTTTAATTCATCATGATTCCTAGTAATTTGACACTTGCATCTGTTGCTGTCTTGTTACTCGTAGAAAAGATAAATTCCTGCGTTTTTTCATCATTCATTTTTAATTTATTAGCAAAATAGTAAACAACTTCTTGCACTATCAGCAATTTTTTTAAAATTGATAAAATATGTATGTAATAACTAAGTGGGCGATCCTCTGACATTACGTCAAAGGCGTAGATGTTATTCCCCAGTTTTAAACTGTTAATTTTGAATATTTTTTAGATAAATCAACTTTTTTGGATAGGAATCTCAAAGAAATGTGGTAATAAACCCCAAAAAAGAAAAGGAAGGGAAATAATTTATGAAATGCCACAATTAAAATTTAAACTATTATTATAATATTGTGAAAATCATATGTGAAAGTGCTATTGCGATTAGTAAAAATACATCATTGGGATGTAAATATATAGATATATTATGAATATATTCATAAAGTCTCAGTAAAAACACATGTATAATTTGAAATATTCCATTTATTACTTGTAAAATTACCGCTCCAACAAGTGGGAATACGTTATTACTATGTAAAAGTACTAATGTGGCAAGTAAATATCCATAACGTTCAAATAATAAAAAAAAGAAAACATACATGCTTTGTCATCTTCCTGTCACTGCTTGTAAAAATCCCAGAGTGCAATTTAAATATACATATTTGGTGTGTAGACGTGCATATCATTTATGTAAATTTGCAAGTAGGAAGGGACATTTACAATAATTTGTAATATTACAATACATTGTAAATTTACCGTTCTAATCATTGGTTATAAAAGTTGCCAATGATTTCTTATGTAAAATTACATAAACGCTTTTTACAGTGTGCGCATAATCTTACATTTCCTTGGTAAAAGCTAATTGATTATTAATAATTAACAATTACAACACCAATTGAAAGTTGAATGTTTATATCCAAACCACTTTTGTAGCATATTAAAATCATGTAATATTCTTAGAGTTTATTCTGACCCCACCCCCAACAGCTGTGCCTCCTACAAACATTGTTTTACAGGCACCCCATATTATCAGGTACACTTACAATTATAAAAGAAAAAACACAAGATTTTAAAATATACATTTATTTACCTAGTAAATAAACAAATAAATAAATAATCTTTATTTCCATAGACTTTTACAAGTATCGGAATTGTCAGAGTACAAACGTTAAAATTTTTTAATATGCTTAAAGATAGTATGTACATTATGAACCTTTGTTTTAAGAAATAGTAAAAAAAATATATATATAAATATAATAAATGTTACAAATAATAATAAGAAATAGTAAAAAAAATATATATAAATATAATAAATGTTACAAATAATAATAAGAAATAGTAAAAAAAATATATATAAATATAATAAATGTTACAAATAATAAATTGGTGTATAAAACATACAAGGTAAACATTAGTGTATAAACAGAGACTTACAAAAAAAAAAAAGATTAAAATTAAGTAAAATACATAAACATGAAAATTTATTACAACTACTAACTATGATTAAAATTGCATTCAAAAAATTGTTAAAATGTTAAAGATGATCGAAATATACAACTAACAATTTTTAATATTTGTAATGAACCTACAATAAATACAATTTACAGCTAAGACTTAAGACTAATTAAAACATATATTATTCTTTACAATTATTGCAAATGTTGCACACATCTAATCGTTTGAGTTGATACAGAGGATTGCGGCAACATTTACAATAAAGTAGCTGACTACCCCTTATTTTCCTAGTAGTATGAACATCCACATGTCGATGTTCGCCAGTTACTCTCATCGAATATATGATATAGCATGCCTCACACATCTTATGTTCTACACCGTAAACCGTATCGACAATCGCATAAGATGATGTGATACAGTATAAGGCATCTGACGGAGAAAACGAGGAGTTGTTTATGTATTTAGTTTTTTCTTTAATATCCTTCGATTCATCGTTAACGTCTACTTCTACACCCTCGTCTAAATTTCCTTCAACTTCACCCAAATTATCTGCAGCTTCTTCTTCCAGTACAACACCATTTATTTCAGCTTCTGCAATGACCCAACCATATCCTTCAGCATCAACTTCAGCTAACTGATTAAGGAATGCCACATTTACAACACCTCTCGGTACTTCAGCCATTTAAAATCGAAAATATATTTAAATATTTTAAAACACGAAGAATGAAAGAATTAGAATAGGGAGCTTCTTTGCACACTTGCACACAGTTTCAGAAAAATATTTGGAATGAAACTTAAGTTGGTTTATCAACTCACACGTAAACTGTTTCCACCACTCTACAGGTATCATTCTTCAGCCCTATTGGCGAACAACGGGACCACCAGCCCCCAACACCAACTACACAAAAAAAGGTGGGGGCTGATTGTTTTTTTTTCACCATTATTGCTAATTAACATATAGTTTGCCGGCTTTTGGATATATATCTATTGTTTTCTGATTATATTCCTTCTTCATATGGTATAACTACCACAAGTTAAAATTTCTTAGACACATTTGTTGATAAATGACATTATTTAAAAAAAAAAAAAAAACATAGCCAATTTGATATACTCGCATTGATGTTTCATATCTAAACATATAAGGGTTTTTAATAAACATAATTTACTTAGTGTCAGAGACATACTAAGAAAAAAATGAGAAAATAAATTTTGTAATATGCCCCTCGATTGGTGGTGTGTCTTTCGAAGTGCTACAGATGGTGCAGCAAATTTTTCAACTCTCCATTTGTCCTACTTTAACCATATATCTTTGCGCGTGATCCGTCTATTATCCTCATATTGGAGGGATTGAAGAATTCCAAACGCATATTAGCCATATAAATCGTTATTTGGTACTATAATAGCTTTTTAATAAGTACCTTTTACAATTTTATTGTTTGAACCTATAATGTGCTTTTGTATTGACGTAGTTGATTTCTTATGATCCATTTGTATTGGGTTGTCGTAACCTTTTGTTAGAGAGCCACGCTTTATAAGTGTTCGGTAGCTGTACCCTTTTTTTTTTTCGGAAAGTCGACCCACTGGCCGTATTAGTCATTGTTAAAGTTGGGCGTATACAGATCTATAGATAAGAGTTATATTTCTAGTCTATTAAGTAGGTAATAAACCATAGGATTTCGGGGAACTGTGTCTTTTGCTGTGCACTACAAATGGTCGGAATTATGAAACCATTGATATTTTCCATTTTGAAATTTATTTTACGTGTTTCTTTATCTCGGAACTAGGCGTTCCATAGCCCAAATTACATGATTTTGTGTTCATATACAGTTTTATTTTAACTAAACTATACCTACATCTAAAATAATTTTACAATCATCCTAATTATACATACAATTACTTAAACTGAATAATCTATATATATAAGTCATCTATTAGCTTTAAAGCCGCAAAAGGTAATACATCCTTATGCACATGTAAAGTCGACGTGTTAGAAATTTTATTCATAATTGTCTAAGTTTTATCCAGTCTCACCACATATATGGAGTTATCTCTGTATTAGAGTCATACAGTTGATTTTTCTTATTTGCTCTTTTGCAATTTATAATAATTAGTTAAGTTAAATTGTATTTTGAATATTCAAAGAATCTACCTATATCTTGCACCGGTTGATGGGTTAGGATTTTATACATTTAGTAATGGAGCGCAAATAATCCGAGGCAAAGTCGTTAAGCCGCAGTGACAGTAGGGCAGCTGTTTGAATTTATTGCTTGTGTTTTGTACGGCGCTTTAGTATTTCTATTGCACTAGCGCCCCCCCAATAAATTAAGACAGGTAGCTTGCCCTTTGGCTTTGTTGAGCGGGAAGGTCGACCATAAGATTGTCTTCAAGTGGAATGTGCACTACCCTAGATTTTGTACTTTTCAATTAAGTGTTTATTTTTTTTAAATAAAGTCGGGGTTATTTGTGAAACCTCGTTAATCTTTTGAGCAGTATATTTGTCCTTAGAAAATGAATGCATTTCGACTAGAAATTAAATACCAAATTGTATTATTGCGTTGAATTTTGCATCGATACCTACATTATATGTGTGTAGTGCTCTCGCTTTACTACTATCTCCTATTCACTCACAAAGTGCTTTGGTTGAAAAGTGAATTTACTGTATTATAGATTGCTTGAGATACATAAAAACTACAACTTTTTTGTCAGGAATTCGGATGTTCATAACTAACCACTAGACAAGCGGACTTTCTTAGACCCTATAGATTTAGACTAACAAAATCGACAAGGAACTCATTAAATCTTAATTTGTATAATGTACTTCCAAATTTATTGAAATCATTAAATTTTAATTGTTTTAAATTTAGATTTAAAAAAATATTGTTTCATTATTGCTTTTACTCTACATGTGAATTCGTGGATATTTTAAATGACCCGGCAAATTTCGATAATATAGAGGCAATCAGCCCTATTCTGTAATGTATTGAAATCAAGTCAACATTGACATTTGTGATATTTGACAGAAATTTCAATAAACATGGCCGTTTGCTATTCTGTAAAAGTTAAGATATTAGAATCAAATCAAGTTATTGGAATTAAAAGAAGTGACCTTGAATACAGTCAATATTTTCAATTTTTGGTATTCTCTATGATGCTTTTCGATTGAAATGATAAGTCAATGTTGAAATTTGTCAATTGAAATCTGGCAAGTGGAGAGAGTTTTTGTTTAGACTTGCCAGAAGAATTAAATTGCGAATTTATTTGGTGAAGTGTGTTTGAGTTGCGAAAATAATGGAGTTAGTAGTTATCTAGATGTGTTTAAAGAACAAATAGCAAGATCCGCTTCTTTATTAACAGAGGCTAAGGGTAGATAACTTGATTCAAATAATAACAAACAGGAAGTAATTAGTTTACTCTTTTATTGGTGACAACCTATTGCTACTGCCAGCGCCCAGCAGAGAGCTTTAACAAGTGTTTTACAGTTTTATTCTTAATAGGTACAAGACTAAGGTTATTTCTTTTCCATAGGATTATATCATCCTTTTCTATATAGTCAAGAAGGCACTTTAATTGTGCTGGAGTGGCTTTTTCGGTGGCATCTAAAAACGCTCCGTTAGAATTATTGCTTTAATGTACTAATAGTAGTAATTAAAAATTATCCAAAAGATATGCATTTTAATTGTACGAATTGATATTAGTCGGAGGCTACGAACTAGGGAATAAATAATAAATAAAACGTATTTTTGGTACCAAATTTTGACAGACGAGTAATGTTGTTTGTTTACATTAGTGTATTTAAACTGATAAAAAATATAATAAAATGGATCGTGATTAACTAAGTCATAATTATCGTAGCTTCTTTATGGAACTGAATTTTTAACTAGGTTTCATTAAATAGTTTTACAGACGGTTGAAGAGAGCTATCCCCATTATTCAGTAAAACAGATTAAAAGAGGCATATAATTATTTAGATTTGTTTGAATTGAAATCGATAAAATAAAGTAGGGGTTATTTACGAAACCTTGTATTATTTGTGTTTAATGCTCATCTCAAATCTCAGGGCCGTAGAGAGCCACAGCAATCACATAATTTCAATATTTTGTAATAAAAGAATATGACCATTAACTGCATATGAAGATAACCATTTTTTTTTTTAGTTTTAAAACTATATCAATATCTACCTTTGATACGCTAATATATTGCCAAACCTTGTTAGCAGCATTAATTGACTTTTTTTTTTTTTTATCGGTAAAGTGGGAATTGCATGTTGTTTTCGACTTAGTACCATCAATGAACAATGTATACCGTAAATGCACCCGTCATGCAAAAAACTTTAAAAGAAACTTTATTTATATCTAATCTTTGGATACGGTAACTAGTTGCATTTTATTTGAACCGATATTCATGATTAAATCAATAATTTCTGCAACATAATAGGAGGATTTTAATTTTTTCCGTTGATATGAATTTCCTGTATTAAACATTTCCAGAGCTTTATTAAAGCATCGCTGTAATTTCCGTTAAAATATTGCATTTTAATGCAATATCAAAGTAGTCATCGTTTCCGCTTGCTTTTGTTAAAACGCCGTCAAGTTGGATGTATACTGATCTGTAAATATATCTTAAGATATACTGCTTTTCTATAAGGTAATAAACCATAGAATTTCGAGAAATTGCACCTAGTCTAATTAGAGCGCAATATAGTGTGCCATCATTTCAGTGTTTCAAACAACAACAACATTTTGCATGTTTCTTTAACACCCTGTATCTCGGAACTATGTGTCCCCGGCCCACATTTACATATGAACTTTTTTCATATTATTTTGGTAGTTTATCACACCATAAAGTTTGATCTACTAAGCGTCTATGTTTATTTTCTCAAAAATGTAATTGTGTATTTAAAATAAAACTGTTTTAATTATACTATGGCTGTTTTTAGTTGTGTAATAAAAAATAGGAAATAAAATTAATGTAATCTTTTAATGTGTATTTCATTTATTTAACCTTATAATATAATATAAAATATACCATCATAACTACATAATACATACAATATTTGATGTAATAAATATGGCAATAAAAATAAAAGAACATTATTTATGTATCTACATTAGCTTCTTAGTTAGGTACTCCACTATCTCGTATAGAAAATGTTTTAAAACTATGACAATATCTATCTTTGATAAGCTAATATATTGCCACCCTTGTTAACGGCATTGAATGACTTCTTTATAGTAGGCAGTTCTAAACCTTCTATCCTATTCGAATCACACTCTCACCTGTTATTTTTAAGTTTAAAATTTCAGGTAATTGTGTGGCTTTGTTTTGTAAAAATCGACGTATCTTTTGTTTAGATAAGAGATGGCTAATCTTTTGTGCAATATATTTGTCCTTAGAAAAATGAATGCATTTCGACTAGAAATTAAATACCAAATTGTATTATTGACGGTTTTAAGTCGACCGCCTTAATGGCATACCCTCGATTTCAGGTCGGTACCGTTCGCGCGAACCACCTGGCCTACGTACCTGTGTCCTTTATGCAGACCTATTGTCTGTCGAACAAATGGGAGCTATAAATTTAACCAACTATTTTGTTTCGAGATATGCGACAGTAAAAACTAAAAAGCTGATTTAATCTTTGATCATTAGAAAATAAATGCGATGTCGCTTGTTCTTTTACCCCTAGAAAATAAATGCATTTCTGCTAATATACCAGATCCCTTGTTAGCGATATTGACAGACATATATTTTTGACAATTAAGAGCGCATAATTTAGCAATTGATGCACTAATTAATATACAACAATTGTTCCAATTCAATTAGTGTAATTAATGTGCAAATAGTCCAACTACTTTCATTTCTCGCGGCAATTGGGTTTTAATTATCCCCCCACCAGACTGCAAATATACTTTGTGATCGAGTTGGTAATTTATATTTAATAGTGAATTAGCTCCTTGCTCTAAAACCTTCATATTCTAAATTATAATCAAATTAAGCTCTAATAAATCGATCACTAAATCGCCATAATAATAAAAAAATAGAATCAACGTCGGAAAGTATAGAAAGTGTGCCTTTTTTAATGGAATACTGGTCGAAGACTACCTACAATTTGGAATTTTAATAATTTGTAAAGGCACAGTGACAGTAGGGTATGTGAAATACGAGTGGTTTGATTTTCAGATAGGCACCTGTTTCGAGAAATTATGTGACAGTAAATAACGTTGTCAGTGGCAATGAATGACTCCTTTAGTATGCGGTTCAAACCTTTTGTCCTATTCGAATCGCATAAAAGCTGACTTTGGTTACCAGATCCCTTGTTAGCGATATTGAATGACATATATTTTTGACAATTAAGAGCGCATAATTTAGCAATTGATGCACTAATTAATATACAATTGTACCAATTCAATTAGATATATTGCAATTATACTAGTCTAATTACAGCGTAATAAACTTTCATTTCTCCAATTGATGTACTAATTAATATATAATTGTACCAATTCAATTAGATATATTGCAATTATACTAGTTTAATTGCAATAATCCAATTACTTTCATTTCTCGCAACAATTGGGTTTTTTAATTAACCCCCTCCAGACTATATAAAATAGTGTAATTAACGCGCAAATAGTCTAATTACACATTTACAAATTACTAATTACGCAATTACATTACATTACAGCGCAATAATTCAATTACTTTCATTTCTCAGCGCAATAATCCAATTACACAATTACAAATTACTAATTACGCAATTACAAATTACTAATTACGCATTTACAAATTACCTCCCAATCTAATTATTCTAATTACATTTATTGCAATTACAAATTACCTCCCCCCCCCACTTTAATTGCCTAATTACCTAATTACCTAATTACTTCTATTGCAATTACAAATTACCCCCCCCCTACTCTAATTGCCCCCCACCCCAATCTAATTATCCTAATTGCCCCCCACCCCAAAAAAAAGTGGTGGGGGGAGCAAAAGTGGTGGGGGGATCACCTTCCGGTAATACTACTCTACTGTGAGAGATAGTTTCTTTACCCGAAACTTTTTTTGGCGACATTTTCGAAGCAAAAGTTTTAAATAAAATTATTTCCCATGCAATGGACTCAGAAGGAAAAGTATCTTTCAAAATTGTTGTTACACCAGCCGTTTTTGAATAATTTGCGTTGAACGGCCATAGGGTTTTTTTCATGTAAAATATGCAAAACTTAATTCGATCAATCCTCAAGAGAGGTCACTTGAAGTCACCTATGTTTAAAAACTATTGATATTTCTGGATTGTAGTATATATCATTTACATTGCATAAGTATCGTTTCTAGTTCATAAACGCATTTAAAAATTAAAAATAATAATAATGAATCAGTTTACTATTTATGAATATGCAGACATAGCTTTTATTTACGGCTTTTGTGATGGAAACAGGATTAGCCAGAAATGAGTATCACCGGCGATGTATAGAATTCCTTCACAAGCGTTTCAACGATTTTGGGAAACTGGATCGTCATCTCATAATCGAAGAGGGGTCCCTCGAGAAGAAAACATTGAAGGAAAAGAGCATCATTATCAGCGTGTGTCCAAGCTTTAGAACAAGGAGATGCTGGAAAAAGGCTAGTTTTGCCGCTGGATTATGAATAAATTTGCTAATGATTCAGATTTTATTAGAAATGTTATATGGACTGACGAGGCCACCTTCACCAGGGATGGAATTAATACACAAATGCTTATTGTGATGGTCACAATAAGCATTTGTGCTCCTTGCGAAATCCACACGCTATAAAGCAGGCAAAATGTCAAAGTCGATTCAGCATTAATGTTTAGAGAGGTAAGTATACTGAATAATTAATCGACTAAGTAGAATGTATGCATTTTTTAAAGAATAACATAATGTTATTTAAATTTTCTTGAGACCTCACTAAATATCATACAAGTATGTTTTCAACATGATGGGGTGCCTCCTCACAATGAAAGACATGTCAATGGTTGATTCGAAATTTTGGAAATAACTGGATTGGTAACCGTGGTCCTTTTTATGGTCTCCTCACTCTCCCTATCTCAATCCTTTAGATTTTTACTTCTAGGGGTATATGAAGCAGTTAGTGTCTTTTGAGGAACTAAATAATATTCAGCACTTGACAAAAAGGATCAATAACAGTTTAGCAGATATCACAAGCAACGGTGACATGGTTGAAATGAATAATTCAGTTATTCGTCGTTGTCAGGCGTGTGTTCGGCTCCAGGAAGTCACTTTGAATCGTTACTCTTTTAGCTGTTAAGTACGTTATTTCTGTGTTCTATATTGATTTCTAATTTTGTAATAAAAATGTTAATTATTTAAATATGAAAAACCCTATTGCCATTCAACGCAAGTCCATTGCATGGGAAATAATTTTATTTAAAACTTTTCCTTCGAAAATGTCGCCAAAAAAAAAACTGACCCTCATTCCTCAAAACTACCCCAATAAAGCAAGCTGTTAAATATGAAATTTATATTTTTATGCGCCTGCATCGAGGTCGTAATGTATGAAAATTTTATTTTTTTAGCCACCACTATATCGGACTTATACCTAATCGAAAAATTGATACTCATCAGCAGCCCCCTTTAGTTCCCTTATTATGTGTTTTAGGGCATATGTTTATTAATGAAAGTCCATTTATTCTTTGATAAATTAGCGGTCTCTGAAGTTTGGCACACTTGTGGTAGATCGCCCTGTATATTATAGTGCAGGAATTTTAACTAAAATACATTCTGTGATTTGGATGTACAATATTTCTGTAAAAAACAATCATAAAATAAGCCACTTTTAATTTTATTTCCATATTCAATAAGTGGAGTGGAAGTATAGTATTCGTAACAGAATTTAAAAAAATAAAAATATGCTTAAAATTGCATGAAAAGTCGGGATTTTAGGTTCTAACAATTCAAAATTTCTGCCTGTCTTTTTGTGCAAACTTTTTGTGTGCATGTTTACTCTCGAGCGGTTTAAGATATTGAGTTGAAATTCGGATCTGTAACGAAAAATAGAACTAGATTATATTTTGAACATTTTTTAGTTGAAAGGTTGAGGGGTAAACAGGAGTAAACTTAGAATTTACTACATTTACAAGAAGTCAGTTTTTTTACTTCTGCCATCCCCACTACTGTCACACCCACTATTAAAATGCAAAAATTCTAAAATAAAGAAATTTAAAAAACAGCATCAGCTTAATGCGTATTATGC
The DNA here is from genome assembly GCA_963680705.1 of Rhagium mordax. Lineage (NCBI taxonomy): Eukaryota > Metazoa > Arthropoda > Insecta > Coleoptera > Cerambycidae > Rhagium > Rhagium mordax. The sequence continues at coordinate 26,686,396 of OY796659.1, forward strand.
AGATTCACAAAATATAAACATGTCAACCATCGACTTTTTAATGTCAAAAAGTAGCACCTCATACAACTACAGATGATTTTTCACTAAAATTAATTTTTAGCAACAGATTAATTAGCACAATGGCACAATAAATAAAAAATTAAAGTTACTTAAAAGGACCACCCTGAACACATGATCGTATGTACCTGGTGTACATAGTACTTAAAATAAGAATACTACCTATAGGGTATTTGATTTTTAAATAATAATTTTCCACGGTCCATGGCTTTGGAGATAGATACGCCTGAAAGTGTGTAAAAAGACTGATGAAATAAAAAGTATACTTGACCACCTGACTCAGACCCAAAATACATGGCAACACTGTCGGGACTAAAAACGGTGGTAAGTTATTTCACTATTTTAACGTGGGTTTGAGAAGGTGGTCAAACATATCGGGTCGAAGTACTATTACTGAATGTGACAATTTCTTTTCTCTCGTTGGTTGCTCTTAATAGGGGGATTATATACTAATAGGAAATATAGTATATACTCGTCTTGTTCAGTTATTTTTAATAAATGTTTTTGCCTTCACATTTTTTTAATCAATTTTAGTTCCAAGTCTTTATTATAATTGAAGATTAGGGTTGCCCTCAAGACGAGAGATTCGCGTGTCTCGTCTCGTCTTTCCGAAATGACAAGGCTATTTTCTATTGACAGATAGGACTCGAATCGAGACTAGAGAATGCTCTCTCGCCGAGCATATCCAGTTGCCATTCTTTTTGAAATTGCGTGCATGTTTAGATTTCTTTTTAATATTACGGATAATCTTTCCGTTAAACCCTGGGCGCTGGTATTTATTTGATTTGGCTAGAGTTTTTGGCACGTTATCAGCAAATGCAGTATCTAAAATAGAATAGAATACATCACATGCTTGACTCACATCTTCACACTGTTCAACACCAGAAAAATCGGTGTTAAGTAAATCATCGTAAAGCTTGCTAAAGTTAGCTTTCCTAAAGTTGTACATAGGAGATGAGTTAACGGAGTATTTTTTATTTTTTTGAGGTGCTATTAAGGAAATGTCCAAGGGAGAGTGATGGTCATCCACGGGTAATAAGTCATCGACAGATTTGGTTACCTCAACATCGTATCTACTAAGTACTAAATCTAATATACGATTATTTATATTCATTTCACTATTATACTGTTTGAGATTCGAAAACTCGCTAAAATTAGTGAGGACGGAGGTGTAGTTATTGCTATTGTGATTATCATTAATAAGAGAGTTAGCATATTGAGGAATGTTGAAATCACCCATAATGATAAGCTGTTCATCACCAGTGACGAAATCAAAGTTAGCCATTTCATCAAAGAGAGCTTCGTAAATATGGACCCCAAGATTTGGTGGTACATAAAAAACGATAACATAGAAATGATTACGTTGAAGATAAATTTTTACTCCTACCATTTCAATATTAGGAATACTGCAGATAAGGTTGAGTTGAGCGGCTGTATATAAGCTCCTGATAGCAACTAATACACCTCCGCTCTAGTTACGTTTGTGAGATCAAATTTACGATCTGCTCTGAAAATGGTGTAGTTAGAACTAAATAATTCAGCATCAAAGATGTCATGGTCCAGGCAGGTCTCAGTTAGGGCTATTAAGTCATAATCGCATGCCAAAGAGGAATTAAACAAACAGGGGGTTTTTGTTCTTAAACCACGCACATTCTAGTAGTAAACAAGTAATTGCTTACTATCAGGGTACGTGTTGAAACAGTGATTGTTTAACATGCTAATAGACTCGCTAGCATTCTCATCTAGTTGCTATTTAACCATAAATAAGGATGATTTGTATTGCTCCAGCGTATGTCTATAAACCGGACAACTAGTCGAGTCCCACGCGGCGTGGTTACAATCATCAAATTTTGCATTAAGACAATTAATACATTTTAAGTCTACGGATTTACAATCAGAAACACAATGACTAAGAGAACATTTAGGGCAAGCCATAGTTGCATTACAATTTTTTTGGAAATGATTTAAGCCACTACATTTATAACAAATTTTTAAATCAAGTGCGTCATAAACAATACAATTATCAAAGTTTACAAATAGATTACCTATATATCTTGCAATAAGCTTCACCATCTAATTCAAGAATTGCTTGAAAAATATCATTACGCTTTTTGGTTGGCCAAATTTTCTCTATTTAACATTCACTTGTTTCACTAAACACATTATTTTGACACTTAAGAAAACTTAGAAGTTGCTCTTCTGAGTATTTTTCAGACATACCAACAATTTTCAATCTAGGGTTTGCGTTTTTTACTTCTTTTATTTCATAGGCAAAAGTGAATATAAGATAGATAGGATTCGTGGGGTCAAATATAAATAAATAAGAAACTAAATCGTGCCATATACCCCAAAAGATCTAAGATCTGAAGCAATAACTAATAAAGGTTAGAAAGCACAGTACACAGTACTCTATTCGAGCTTTCGTGTATCATGGACCAAATTTGTGGCCTCAGACAGCAGTCAGCACATAGAGCCCGCTTCCCGCACAGTGTTCTATTGTAAATGAGTACTCTTGTATAAGTAATGACCAACGCGTTAACTTGGGCTTTCGTGTCTTTTATACTTGTGCAACCATAGCAGTGCTCTGCTATCAGTGCGTATCGCAAACGGTTTGTCGATGAGATATACGCTATATTTCTTTAAATACGTCACGATGCTTAGGCACTCTAACTCATTTATATGATAACGCGATTCAGTTTTGGTTAACGAAGAACTAGAGTAAGATATAATGAAATTTTCACCGGATTCCCCCTTCTGGTATAGGTCGCCAGACAATCCTAATGTAGATGCATCGGTTTGTAGAATAAAATGCTTGTTAAAGTCCGGACGATGTAACGAGAGCGGTCGCGAAATTGCTTGTTTTAAATTTTGGAACGATTGTTCGGTTTCACTGTCCCATTAAAATCGCACGTCCTTGCCAAGTAGCTTGTACAATGGCTGGGTGGTTTGCGCAGCATTGGGAACGTACTCGCGCACCCAGTTGCACAAGCCTAAAAATGCTTGTAACTGTTTTTTGGTAGTGGGGGGTTGGATGGTTCTGTATAGCTAAAACGTGTTTCGGTTGCGGTTGCGTAGTGGTATGATATATATGATGGCCCAGATAGTCTAATTCACTTCTCGCGATCAAGCACTTTTCGGGCGACACTTTCAGGGTATGTAACCGCAGTCTTTCGAACACTAAACGCAAATGCACGAGATGTTCGTCAATGTCTTTACTGTAAATCAGTATGTCATCAAGATACACCTGCGTAAAATGATGGAGGTAGCCAGCGAGTACCTCTGTCACCATCATCTTCTGGAAAGTACTCGGGGCTGTTTTTAAACCGAATGGCATCACGCGGAATTCATATAACGCGCCATCGGGAGTAGAAAAGGCGGTGTATTTGCGTGAGGATTTGTCCAGGGGTATCTGCCAATAGCCGCTACGGAGATCAAGAACGGTAAAAACTGTTGCGTCTCCGAGATTTTTGAGAGCCTCTTAAATTTTTGGTAATACAGAAGACTCGTCTTACGTATACTCATTTAACCGGCGGTAATCCACGCAGAATCGTGGTTTCTTTCCTTCTCTTTCGATTAACACGGGCGGCGAGGCGTAGGCGGACGTTGAGGGCGCTATTACCCCCTACTTGCAGCATTTCATGTACTTGAGAATATAGAATTTTTTTCTTTTCAGGCGACATGGATACGGCCGCTGATGTAGTATTGGAGCGCCTTCTTTTAATATTATTTGATGGGTAGTAGTTATAGTGGTCGCTTGTGTGGGAACTTCCACAAACAATTCGGCGAACTCTTGAAATAGCGTATCAAATGCGTCGCGACGTTCCTGTGGTAGTATGATCGCAGAATGTAGAGTGACCTTTTTAGAGTTTATCTCGGCTGTTCGATCCCAAAATATTGTCCGGCGTTGATCGCGACCTACGTAGATACATTGTCGGGCGTAATCAATTATGACCGCTTCCTCGCGTAAGAACGGCGAACCGAGAATCATTTCTTCGTTAAGTCATTCAATAGCTTGAAAATCGTGGCTAAATTCGACGTCTTGCACTTTGTACGCGACGGTGACATTACCGAGGGACCTAATTGAATCTCCTTCGCACGCTAAGTTGAAGGTTTGCGCTTGTTCATGATCGATATTCGTGCAACATAAGTTCGATCGTATCACATTGCCCGTTGCACCAGTGTCAATGAGAGCTGCGACAGTTTGATCTCGGATTTGCACTGACAGTCTCGGCAAGGAACGAACACTTACAGATCCACACGCGTTAATGTTCGAAGAAAGTGATCATATGGCGCTTTCGTAGCAAACGTGTCGAGATCATCCGTGAACAAGTCTATTAAGTTAGGGCTGTCGTCCGAGACGTATTGATCCGAGTTTGTGTGACGTTCGATTATTGCGTTCCCGTCATTCGTGAATATTGAGGTGGTACGTTGGTTGGCGGGCCGTACCTGGGAGGCTGACGGTTGGCTACCCCCTGGGCCCCCTCTGTGTTTCCCTGCATTGCTCTTCGTGGATTATTCGGGCACTGATTGTGGTAGTGCCACATTTCCCCTTCACAATATCGGCAAGGAGATGGTGGTATGGATGCGTTATAGTTTTCGTTCGCGCGAGCTCGCGAGTTTATCGCGAAATCGGTCACTGGCTGTTTAAGTGGCGCGCGTTGACGAATGTCAGCTTCTGCTAGATCGGCCTCTATTTGCGTGGCTAGACTAGTGAGCTGCTCGAGCGTTCGGATCGGCAAACCTCTTAATCGCGACTTTAACTCGGTTAGCAGTTGATCTAGTATGACGTTGACTTGTAATGACTCCGCTTTGTCCGGATCAATGCATTGAAAAAGGCTAATCTCTTTCGTAATGAATACGCCCACTGCTTCCTCTTTCGATTGTTTATTTCCATACAAGGTGGTCATAACTCTGGTTACACGTGTGATGGAGTTGAACCGTTCCATAAATCTCTCTTGAAATACGCGATAGTTTGGCATAATATAACGGTATGGTCATACCACTTTTTTGTCGTACCGCGCAATTGCTCTGCTGTGACGTGTAGACGGTCCCTGTCGTCGAACACTCCGGCGCGTTCAAAATACTCGTCCATACGGTGCATAAATGTTTCAGGATTCTCGTGGTCTAACCCGGAAAATAATGGAATTGCGGCATATCGCACGTTTTCTTCACGCGTCTCGGTCGAATTATTTATGGCTTGTTTGAATGCATTGGTAAAAGTGTCCGCCATTTGCCTTAACAGGACCTCTATGTTCGCGTTTGGTTGAGCCTCGAAGGAGTTTGGATGCGATTGTTGTCCGGCGTTGCTAGGTGTAGGCGAGATTGGTCGATGTTCACTAGACCGGTTATTTCTTGGCGGAATTGCTGGGGTGGTCAGCCGAAGCGAGCTTACAATTTCAGATTCCCACGCGTTTCGGCTGGTATTTTGTATCGCTGTTTCCAGCGAATCACGTACAGGTGCCTCCATTTCTCGGACTACCGAATGATTGAGCGTGTTCATATCTCCGGAACTAGTATTAATCGAACTATCGTCAATCGGATTAAAACGAATGGTTTACTTGACTCGGTTCTTTAGATGCTTCTCTTGAATTTTATCCGAACATTATGGTTATATTTCCACTACGTAACAAATGTTAGTGGCGAGCAAAATATGATTAAATTGTCAAATTTTAGTGAAGAGTTAGCAGTATATATATGTGGAAACACTTAAAACTATCACTATACACTATTTTAATCTGTTCCGGTTAAGTGCACGTTCTGCTCTGTCTTTGGTCGTTCATTACACACTGTTTATGAAATTAAGCCCCACGTTGGGCGCCATAACGTTATCCTCGTCACGCGGTTTTGAAAATAAAAAAAAATAATAAATTATCCAAGAAAGTAAAGTCCAAAATTCGTGGAGAGGCGAATTGCTACGATGAAAAAAAATAAACGAAAAAGTGTTTTTTTTGCTGGAATTTGGATTATGGACACAGACACCGACAGACGGACAACTACAACTAATTTTCTCATGGTCGCATGACAGAGCAGTAGATAAAATGAGACGATCGTGCACTTACCGTGATTAACTTATGGTCTTTTTCTAAATCACAAAATAACATGCAGCTCGTTATGCTATATCACTTGGCCATAAGCCACCTGAAAAATCATCCACGCTAGCCAGTGAAACACCGGATTTCTAATTAAATGTTGATTTCACAGGTTAGTCCGCAAACAGATCGGCAGAGGAAAACGTCATAAAGACCTTACCATCCTGAAGGTAGGACAGCTTGTATTCAAGAGATCCAAAAACACAACACAGCACAACAGAAATGCATGAGCAACGTCACTAGGTAAGTATTTACACACGCTCAAAATTGTAACACTATTTTCCGAATGAATGTCTAATTGATTTAAAAAAAAACGATACTTCATAATAATATATTAATTAATAACACGAACGTCAGATTCCAAAATTAATGGTTGCTTAGCGTCTTCTGGACGCGCGTCGAGTGTGTGCAAAAGTGTTTTGGTGTGTGTGGAAAACTACTCCAAGTGAAAGAAAAATCAAGTTTAATTATTATGTTCGTCGTTTTAAGCGAATAGCTTACCTCATGTTACTGCACTCAGTGCACTCTCCTTTGCAGTTCTTGCAGGCAAGGGTGCAATGTAGTTCACCTTTTTTGCAGGAACTGTACCGAGTTTTTGCTTTTAACCCAATTTGCTACATTTTACGCTATTACAGAGGGTGGCTTCCACCCCATGGGTAAGGGGTGAGTATTCCAAAAGTGGCGGGTGGTCATCCCCACTGAGCTGTACGTGAAATCCCGTTTCGAACGACCCGCCACACTCGATTATGTAGGGAGAATTAAAGAAAGGATGGCTTCCACCCCCTGGGTAAGGGATGGGTTGTGTTCCGAGGATGGCGAGTGGTCATCCCCTTTAAGTTGTACGCGAAATCCCGGTTTGAATGACCCACCACACTCGCCTATGCAGGTAGAATTAAAGAAAGGGTGTCTTCCACCCCTTGGATAGGGGGTGGTACTGTGTTCCTAGGGTGACGGGTGATCAATTTTTTTTTTATTAAGTAGATACTTTATTGTTGAAATCCAGACATCTACCACTAGAAGTTACAGCGATAAAACTTCGTTCCTAGATATCTGACATGGCTCTAAGTCGAATGAATACTTTACCTTTTTTGTACGCATAATAGACTTTTATACGGGTCAGTCGAAAAGTGAAAAATGTGAAAATTCGCTACGCTGTGGCAAACACCCTATCTAAGGTATTGAGCTCAAACTGTGTATAAAGGTATTTGACGCATGTCTGCATCCATTTTTTCTAATAAAATTTGCCTAATGGTCGATCTCTAAATTTCGACCCATTTAGCGGGTCTTAGTAGGCCTTAAAAAAATTAAAATTAAAAATTCTTCCACATGGTCAAATAGAGCTCATCGAGCAATACTGCCCCAAAAAAAAATATATTATAGTCGAGTAAACTTTAACTTGGCGTGTGGATGAGTTGATGAGTTGATATTGTACGTATTATTGTATTTTCTCTTGCACACAAAATTGAAGCAATGGCCCAAAACCATTGTTTACGTATAAACATACGTGAACAATGTTTTTGGGTTATTGCTTTAACTTTGTATGCAAGAGAAAATGAAATAGTATGCACAATATCAACTCATCCACACGCCAAGTTAAAGTTTACTCGACTATAATATATTTTTATTTGGGGCAGTATTGCTCGATGAGCTCTATTTGACCATGTGGAAGAATTTTTAATTTTAATTTTTTTAAGGCCTACTAAGACCCGATAAATGGGGTCGAAATTTAGAGATCGACCATTAGGCAAATTTTTTTAGAAAAAATGGATAGCGCATACGATGCAGACATGCGTCAAATACCTTTATACACAGTTTGAGCTCAATACCTTAGATAGGGTGTTTGTCACAGCGTAGCGAATTTTCACATTTTTCACTTTTCGACTGACCCGTATAAAAGTCTATTATGCGTACAAAAAAGGTAAAGTATTCATTCGACTTAGAGCCATGTCAGATATCTAGGAACGAAGTTTTATCGCTGTAACTTCTAGAGGTAGATGTCTGGATTTCAACAATAAAGTATCTACTTAATAAAAAAAAAATTGATCACCCGTCACCCTAGGAACACAGTACCACCCCCTATCCAAGGGGTGGAAGACACCCTTTCTTTAATTCTACCTGCATAGGCGAGTGTGGTGGGTCATTCAAACCGGGATTTCGCGTACAACTTAAAGGGGATGACCACCCGCCATCCTCGGAACACAACCCATCCCTTACCCAGGGGGTGGAAGCCATCCTTTCTTTAATTCTCCCTACATAATCGAGTGTGGCGGGTCATTCGAAACGGGATTTCACGTACAGCTCAGTGGGGATGACCACCCGCCACTTTTGGAATACTCACCCCTTACCCATGGGGTGGAAGCCACCCTCTGTAATAGCGTAAAATGTAGCAAATTGGGTTAAAAGTAAAAACTCGGTACAGTTCCTGCAAAAAAGGTGAACTACCTTGCACCCTTGCCTGCAAGAACTGCAAAGGAGAGTGCACTGAGTGCAGTAACATGAGGTAAGTTATTCGCTTAAAACGACAAACATAATAATTAAACTTGATTTTTCTTTCACTTGGAGTAGTTTTCCACACACACCAAAACACTTTTGCACACACTCGACAGTAGGTAAAGAATGAGAGTTTTGAGCCACCCCCCACCACTTTTTGCACCCCCCACTCCTACCCCCACTCCTCTCCCACCACTTTAGCCCCGCCCCCTCCCCAGACACGCCCCTTCCCCCACTCCAGACACGCCCCCTCCCCCACCACTTTGGCACCCCCCACCACTTCTTGCACCCCCACTCCAGACACGCCCCCTTCCCCCACTCCAGACACGCCCCCTTCCCCACCACTTTGGAACCCCCCACCCCTCTAATTTAACCCCGCCCCTTTCCCCACTCCAGACACGCCCCCTCCCCCACCATTTTGGCACCCCCACCATTTTTTGCACCCCCCACTCCAGTACCCCCACTCCAGCACCCTCCACCACTTTTGATCCATTAACCTTGACCTCTCATGACCTTTGGCACCCCCCACCACTTTTGATCCATTAACCTTAACCTCTCATGACCTTTGAGCACCCCCCACCACTTTGACACCCCCCTCCACTTTTTCGCCATAAATGGGTGGGGGCATACAGTAAATTCTATAAATTGGTGGCACAGTCCAAGAAAGTTTTGAACTAATCCTTTAAATTGAATAAAGCAGTGTTATTCACACTATGCCCATGTGCACCTGGCTGTGAGTCATATGTAGAAGTATATTAGAAGAATACCACTCAGATAAAAATATCAAAGTGTATACCTGCTGTGATAATTGCGAACTACCTGGTAGGAAAGCGCCGGCTGCATAATAATATCATGGAATGTCCAAAGTGCCTAATAATGGAATTGAAAAACAAGCATATAAATGGAAAACAATTGTGTGATTTTACGGAGGAAGAAATAAAGAAGTTTCCACTGCAATATTTGACTGAAGCAGTTTCTCCAGTTGAACTCCTCTTTGCATGGCCCAAATTACCGAGGGAGTACAGAGACAAGTTTGAATTACAAGTACAATTGCCCTGCTTTGTGCATTTTAACCGTCCAGAATGGCGAACACATGTCGACGGCCCACCACCCAGGCAATCCAAATGCCACGTCTGTAAATGGGGGCTACAAAAATGTTTAATTTTAAGTTAAGAATATAATAATTTTGAATAAAAACAATTACAAATGAATATGTTTTTGATTTTAAATACGAGTAAGTAAATACAATTCAAGAAAAGTGTTCGCCCTCCCATAAATCGATGAGCCGCCACTGAGAACAAGAAACCAGGTTATGATCTGAATCGAGATAGATGTCCTATATAATATTTAACAGTTAGTTTTATCTCGACCGAGGTCAATGCATTTATTATTATTAACTGATAAGTACGCGCAATTTAGATCGTTGGGTGCATCGCTTTTAAAAATGGTATAGGCAACCAACTATAACCCACAGTTTGAGACATATTGTAGGTTGAAATAAACAGTGTTTAAATATTTTAAAAAATTTCATTTCATAAAGCCATTTATTATTTTAATGTAACAATTGCAAAATTATAAAAATGTACAAAGGTGAGAATGCACTATTGTCATAGAAATTTCGTACATTTCATTAAAGACAAGTAACAATTGTATTATTAAAATGCACAAAAGATGAGAATGCACTATCACTCAGTTTTTTTTGGAAGTGAAAACATTTGCAGCACATATTTCAAATTGTCCAACGCCCCATCAATCTCAGATTGTTCTTTTCTGGATTCCTCGAGCAAATTGGTGATTTTTTCGTGTTGCCTCTCCAAGTTCTGGATTTCTGCAGAGATTACGGTCTTCCGGTGACGAAGTTGGGCAGCACATTTCCCGGATTCGGCCACAAGTGAACGATTTATGGCAGACAGAAATGAGTTCTTTGCCTTGTCAATGGCTCTTCTACTAACAGCACGTTTGCTTTTAATTTTGCCGACGAAACTGCTAAATAGAAAGTTTTCTTCGGTTTCCGTAGTTTCATCAGGCTGTTCCACTTCCGGTTCCTGATAAGTTGGGGTAGCATTCATTGGTCGAAGCTCCGAAAAACTACCCTTAGTTACTAGCAAATCGGAATCTACTGATTCTGCAGTGTGCAGGGTATTTAGTTTTTGATTAACTCTAGCCTCGAACGATAGGCTTTGATTTAATTCCGAGGGGGTTGCGGCCCAGAATTGAGACATTTTTTTACGCTTTTTTACCACTTTTACGAACAGAACGAAAGACTAGAACTGATGCATTTTACGACAAGACAATACATTAAATACATAATCAAATTGCTGAAATTGCAAGGGACAGTAAAGGCATTGATTCCTCAATCAATGGTAAAGGTGAATTAGAAAAACTTTGTTGACTGATAAATTTCTTATCGGTCGCTGTATACATTTGAAATAAACTGCAAGCCAGCAAGTGGAATACCCTCTGCCTGAATATGGTGTGTGCGTTGAAGCTTATCTTAAGCGAAATAGCGCTTATAATAAAGTACCCATTGTTAATAGGTGGATAGGAAATTTTATGCTGAATAAAGATGACACAAATTCCTTGTATTGCAAGCGTTATTATTATGTCTTGATAAAAAAACATTAATTACGAGATTAAAATTGCAACCGAAATGAACTGCACAAGTCCTTGCATTGCAAGCATTATTATTATGTCTTGATAAAAAAACATTAATTACCGAGATTAAAAGTGCAACCAAAATGAACTGAATAATAATAATTGTCATTTATTAGTCAAATTAATTTAATTAAAAAACCCAATCTCATTTGAGCGTATAAAAAGGAAAGTGTTTAGGATTAGACCTTCATTGACGGAAGTAAGCTGGACAATGGAATGTCCTCAGTGTCGAACACGGTTTTCTGCAAAAAGGAGTTTAACACGTCATCTTCGTGAGAGTTGTGTATACAGACAACGTAATCCACCAAAAAAGATTAAACTAAATAATTCACAAAACGATGAATTAAATCAGCCTGGTACGTCTTCGAGCACAAATGAGGTTATTTGCCCAGTGTGTTGTGAAAAAATATCGAAATCTAAATTAGCGGGTCATATGAGAAGTTTTACCCACAAAAAAGTGATTGATAAGGGTGAAGGGGTTGAAAAATTGCAAAGTGCATTTAAGAATCGAATTGCGAGTTACCGATTTTCTTCAAAGAAACATTATACCGATATTCCTCAGTTTTTCGAAGACATAAGAAGAAAAGTTTTCTCAGTGATTGAGGAATATGTTCAAAAATTCTTCAGCTTAAAAATTAATGTGGAATTATTTGGTCTATATGTCATAGAGGAAAAACAATTATCTGACATAAAATCGTTCAATACCAATAATCGAATTATAACACACTCAACTGATTTGATGAATGTGTATAATTATTTTAAAGAGGTGATTTTGGAAAAAGCATTAACTTTTCAGGAGCGCGATTCAGGTAATATATCAATTATTTTACTTCTTTTGTTTAAAATAATACTTATTATTGTAGGATGGGCTATAAAGCACCTTAGTTTTCTTGAAGTCAATATCAACAAATACAATCCGTTATTTGCATCATCGTACATTAAATTGCCAAAACAAATAGAAAACAAAAAAGCTGTTTTAAATATTCAAAATAAGGATGAAATGTGCATGGCCTGGAGCGTGATCGCTGCAATATTTCCACCCAATGGGAAACCTTATAGAACGTCTTCCTATCCAAGCCCCTCTACATTGCTGAATTTTGAAGGTATTGACTTCCCAGTTAAATTGAAAGACATAACTAAATTTGAAAAGTTAAATAATATTTCTATAAATGTATTCGGGGTGAATAATCAATACAAAGATGGTAAAATGGTTAGTGAAATTGTAGGCCCTTTACATTTTACATCTCTTCGTCAAAATACACATGTAAACTTGTTACTTGTAACGGATGCTGAAGGGAATAGCCATTACACACTTATTAAGGATTTGTCGCGACTAGTATCTAGCCAAAGATCTAAACATCACGGTCAAAATTATATTTGTGATGGCTGTCTTCAATTTTTTAGATCTCCTGAGAAATTATGCCACCATGAAAGGTTTGACTGTAATCACATATGTACGGTATTACCAAACCCTGATCTACAAATTAATAAATGTGGTGAAACAATTGCTGGAAATATATTAAAATTTGTGAACATTGAGAAACAGTTACCGCTTCCATTCGTGATATATGCGGATTTTGAAAGTTTATTAAAGCCAATCCACCATAATGAACCTTGCGACAGTGAATCATTCACAGTTAAAACATATGAACATGAGCCGTATTCATTCTGTTTTTATATAAAATGCAACTTTGATGAGAGACTTTCAAAACTTGAATATTATCGAGGCATTGATGCCGCTGGCGTTTTTACTAAACGATTAGAACAAAATGTTTTAGAAATATATAGAAAGTACTTAAAAAATATTGTAGAAATGAAACCATTAACTGAACAAGAGCAACAATTTTTCAATGATAGTCCGTTATGTCATATTTGTGATAAACCTTTTGAGGCAGATGAGGTTAAAGTTCGCGATCACTGCCACCTTACAGGCAATTTTCGTGGACCTGCGCACTCTACGTGTAATTTACAGTTTAAAATACCTACATTTCTACCGGTTTATCTACACAATTTATCTAATTACGACTCACACCTATTTTTAAAAAAACTAGCCCTAAAGAAAGAGAAAATACAGGTTGTTGCACAAACCAAAGAAAAATACATTACATTTTCCAAATTCATTTTAGTAGATAAGTCAGACGATGAAAAGCCTAAGAATATTTATATGAAATTAAGGTTTGTGGACTCGTTTCGGTTTTTACCAGCTTCTTTAGATAAATTAAGTCAAACGTTAGAACCACATCAATGCCACGAGGTTAAAAAATTTTACAATAATGAAACACAGTTCAATTTATTAAGACGCAAAGGTGTTTTTCCATATTCTTACGTGGATTCGTTAGAAAAACTGGATGAGACTAAATTACCAACACAGGACCAGTTTTTTAATATTTTGAGTGGTGAATCAATTTCTCAGGATGATTATAATCGCGCTTGTGATGTGTGGCTAAATTTTAATTGTCAAACTCTCGGTGAATATTCTGATATTTACTTAGTGTCTGATGTTTTAATACTAGCCGATATTTTTGAAAATTTTAGACAGATCTGCTTACAGACATATAAATTAGATCCAGCGCAATATTTAACAGCACCATCATTCAGTTGGGATGCCATGTTGCGAAAAACTCGTGTCGAACTCCAACTCTTAACTGAAATTGATCAGTTGCATTTCTTTAGAAAAGGTATACGTGGTGGTATAAGTCAATGTAGTAACAGGAAAGCTATAGCAAACAATCCGTTAATTGAAAATTATAATCCTTCAGAACCGACTTCATATATATTATACCTAGACGCAACCAATTTGTACGGTTGTTCAATGAGTCAACATCTGCCTAAGGGCGACTTTAGATGGCTAGAAGATTATGAAATTGATAACTTTGATTGCACTACAATAAGTGACGAGTCTCCAAAAGGTTATGTGTTAGAAGTCGATTTAGAATACCCACAATATTTGCATGATAAACATAATGATTTACCGTTTTGTCCTGAAAACATCATACCTCCTAACTCAAAAGATCCAAAATTGATTCTTAATTTGCAAGATAAACAGAGATATATTATTCATTATCGAAATTTAAAACAATGTTTGGAACACGGATTAATACTCACAAAAATACATAAAGTCATTGAATTTTCACAATCTGCATGGTTGAAGCCCTATATTGACTTAACCACTAGACTTAGAAATGCTTCTAGAAATGCATTTGAACGAGATCTCTTCAAATTTATTATAAATTCTATTTTTGGAAAAACAATGGAAAATGTTGATAAAAGGGTTGATGTGAGGTTAATGTCACATTGGGAAAATAGAATAGGTAGCGTAGGTGCTGAACAGCTTATTGCACAACCAAATTTCAAATCATGTTCAGTATTTACTGAAAATTTAGTAGCAGTTCAAATGGCCCCTTTAAAAGTTTATTACGATAAGCCACTTTACATAGGTTTCACCATTTTAGACATATCTAAAACTGTAATGTATAACTTTTTTTATAATTTTATAAAGAAGAAATATAACGATAACGTTTCTCTCTGTTACACTGACACAGACTCATTAATTTTAGAAATTTATACTAATAATGTTTATGATGATATTAAAGAAAATATTGAACTGTTTGACACTTCAAATTATTCTTATCCTAATGTCCATAATATTCCAAAAACACAGTCGGTCATAGGTAAATTAAAAGATGAGTATGCAGGCATCCCAATCGAAAGCTTTTTCGGCACTGGTGCGAAAGCTTACTGCGTTAAAGCAAATGATGTAAAAAAGAAAGCCAAAGGTATATCAAAAAGCGTTATAAAGAAGCAAATACACTTGATTGACTATAAACAAATTGTAGAAGACGGTGGATTAATATACCGTAAAATGTATGTATTCTCTTCACATCTTCACACGGTATATACTGAACTGAAAAACAAAGTTGCACTGTCAGCACGAGATGATAAGCGATGTTATACCCGGGAGTACAAAAACTTTAGCATGGGGTCATTACTCCATCAATAATGAATACAATAACGCTGACCAAAATGATAATTTAACATGTCTTTTATCACTAGCTGATAAAATAATTGAAATGGAAAATCAAGGTTTTGAATTTGATGAAAGTTTATTATAATAATAATAATAATAATAATAATAATAATAATAATAATAAACGTCTTTATTTTGTGTAGATGCACAGGTATACATACATTTACAAATACACATATAGGGCGAAGTTTAGCCACAATGGCTACTCTAACACTCAACCCTATAATTGTGTATGTTGTATAATGTTCATTTAATAAAATATTTATTATACGAATTTGTGTTTTTTTTAATAATTCTTATGCAAATATTCAGTTAAAATCCTCTACAACTGTTTAAGAATCAGGGGGAGTATGGGTATAGGATGAATAATAAATAACGAAACAATAGTGTTCAATACGTTTTTATTGCTCATTTTGTAAATATTCATAAGTTATTAGGCGCAATGTTTTTGGTTGAGTGACAATGGGTTGATTAAGACGTTTATTATATTTTTGTTGGCGACAGCAATTTTCAAAACTCACAGGACCAAAATTGCAGTCAATCAATACACCACTTTTTAAATGTAAAGCCTTTCTAACCACTACACAATCAAAACAATGCAACAATGCAAACATTTGATGTCTCAGAGGTTGTTCCACTGTTATATTAATAAATTCTATAACTTGTATGTTGTATTTCCTGTGATTGAACACGTTGAAAACCTCATTGTTGTAGGAAGATGATACTGGATCGAGTTGCCATTCAGATTTAACGCATTTTTGACTAAATTCACTATTAAAGTAAAATACATCCACGTCTTGAAAGGTGTTTGTTAAGTTCAATAGGTAACTCATAAAACCACCAGCTATTACCCAACGTTGTCCTGGTAAACTTTCCAACACTTGATATACGTCAGGGAATTTTTCTTTTATTTGTTTCACCAATTCATAGTTCGTTGTGCAATAACTTAATACTGGATCTATGCACATCTTTCTTGAGCAATAGTCTGTTTTTTTCGAGTTGTTTACGTATACACCTTATATACTATTTCAGGTTAGGTGGGAGGCATACTGAGCTTGCAATAAACTCACAAAGATTATTAAAATGTTCACTTGATAAGGATTGTGCAAACGTGAGCTAATAAAATTGTTATGTTGCAGTATTTTTTAGGTGGGGGTGGATAGGTGGGAATTTCATTATAAATACGAGTCCGTCACTACAGTCAATTATCATTAGAATATTAAGTTTATTAAAATGTGGATGTCGTACGTAGAAGAAATCAAAGTTGTTGATTTAGAAAGTGGTGTAAAACATTTAAGTCAACAATTTTCAAATATGCAGTTCGATGCTGAACACGAAGCGATCTATGGAATGGGTAAATTCTTCACAGAAGACTATTGTACTGATCTGGCCAAAAAGTACAAACAAGCACGTGAAGTATGTGAAATGTTTTTGACAGATCTTATATGCGAGGAATGCCTTGTAGACGATCTAATCGAATTGGATTTAGAAAATGAACTCCATCAGCTAAAACGGTTTTTAAGACCAGACCTTGCAAACAGATTAAGGAGTGAAGACGATAGTGACGAGGGGATTTCTCTAAATTGAAATTATATTTGTTACTCTTTGGTGATAAAATAAAAACATAATTAATATTTATTGTTTTATTTCTAAACTCATGACATCATAAAATTTTCATACAGGTAATATACATTAGAAAGTGCACACATACACTTATCATTTGAATGAAAAAAACATTTTGCGCTGGATTTCAATAGAGGTGGTTGCTCTTCTAATTCCAAAACAGGTTGTGTAATAAATTGTCTGATGTATTTTGCCTTTTCTCCTCCTTTCACGTAAACGCACTCAGCAGATGTAGTCAAGTTCTTAATAATTTGCCCGAACATATGTAGTGGTGTAAACCCATCACTCCATTTAATGCAATGATGATTTCTTGTTAACCAGTAAGCTTGTTTTTGTAAGTCTGGTGAAAGCATCTCAAACGGATAAGGTGGCTTAAAAATATAATGACATACTTTCATCCCATCATAGCCAGCGAACTCCTTGACGATAAACTTGTTGTTTTCAGTTTTAAATCCTTGAAAATCGATAACGAGTTTCATATTTTTAAGCTTTCTCACTTTTAATAAGCAGAACTCTTCGCTGTGTTCTCTCAACTTACTCTCAACAGACTAATAATGTGCCTCGTTATATAGGTAAAAAAACTTGTCATGCGCAATTTTTAATGTTGACGAACGATTTTTGTTAACGGATTATATGTGTAATATTTCTCATGCAGTATGACACAATATGCATTAACATTTTTAGTAGGGGTGTCAGTCTCAAATTCTATTCTCATAACCACTGATCCAGTTTGCAAAGCTTCTTTTTGACGTGAACAATCAATATGAACTAGTGGTGCAATTGCATTGAATTCTATCGGGTTGAATATCGGTTGATTTATTTTATGTGGGTAATAGGATTGTTGAAAATCAGCAAACATTTTGTAGAGAGTTGCATATTTGTTACGTTTGAAGTCTAGTTGTAGATCACTATATGGGTATCTCTCAGAATTCAAGAAAATTCTTATGTTTTTTAGATCACAATTATCAAATTTGCTCATATCAGATGTAATTTTTCCTTTCTTATTTTTTTGAAGACCAAATAATGCATGTTTAGCAGTTTCAACTTTATTAGATGTCTTAGCATTCCACGTATGTTGGATTGTGTCAGGTATAGATTGATATTCAATTAATTCCCTGCTTCTAAATCTTAGAGGTAGATCAACGTTCTTACTTATAATTTTATTTAATCGTATTTGTTCTGACATGCTTACTGTCACATGTGGTACTCTCCATAATAATTTAGAAATGGTAATTTTTGGTTTTTCAGTTTCATCGCCACTTGTAACACTGTCAAAATCATTACTACTACGTATCAATACCAATTCTTGTCGCATATTAATTATAATTTTTTGAAAATCCTCAAAGAATCCAAGCAGAAAACTTAATGGAATGCAAACGTTGAAATCTCCATTTTCATCTGCTATAATTTTAGTTCCCTCACCTTTCATCTTTTTCGGGAACCACCCAGCATTTTGCATAAAAATACTCTCGTTTTCATTTAATGATAGATAATGAAACATAGTTGAAACCAAACCAACATTTCTTACTGAATCTATTACAACACCACCTAATTCATACCTAATTTCCCGAAACAAAAAAGCAATACCATTATTAATAAATTCCAATTTTTTTGCTGCAGTTCCATCATCTTTTGTTAATTTTCCTTCGATGTATAAATAGCTAGTGCACGGAGCAGTATAGGCATCTAAATCTTGAATGGTAATTCTTGTTTCATCGTTATAATCTAGAGTTCCAGATGTATTGGGTTGATATGTATGATACTGATATTCTGCTACAGAATTGTCACTAAAAGGTTGTTCGGTAATATTTAACAATTCCATTATACTAACACTTCGAATCCAAGTGACCGTAAAAACTGTTTATTTTCCGATGTTAATCTGCTGAAAGTGTTTTTAGAACTGCGGATTTTCTTCTTACTGCTCCTTTTATAGTGATGCACAGGTGACCTCGAATTGAATATTAATACCATTTCCTTAGTGAATTGATTTTCTGAGATGCAAGCTAACTGTTCTGACTTCGTTTTGAAAATTGACGAGATTCCCCTCTTGATCAACTATTCTGATTGTAATGTTGTCAATGGTCTTGACGCTCACCGGGAAGTAATGAATAGTTGTGGGTGCTTCCACTATTTTATATCCAACTGGAACTGTTGGAAAAAACTGATGAATAATGTGGACAGGTTTTCCATTAAAGAAGGAACCAACCGCAATGTTACACTCGATACAGATGACATTCACTTTAGATATGCGTACGGTGTGATCAGAAATATGTTTCACATCAGCTTCCAACTCTCTGTTATCGAATCCTAATACTGAACCAATAGAATCGCTTCCTTTGAAATTTATTCTTCTATTCATCTTTATAGCTACTTTAGATGTATTCATATTCAAAGAAATCAAAATAACTGCACCTTCATCCAGTTCCTTTACTGCGTCCACTATGCTTTTTATGATATCAGAAAGCTCATAGCATCCCTCATCAATTTCGGCTGTATACCCATCATTCTCTCCCCACACAAATTTGTTGTTCCTATTGTCAATGTTTGGAATTGTATTATAAGTATCAAAGTGTGTCAATCCTATTTCGTAATCTATATCATCCTCTAAATATATGTGAGGATTCAAATCATAATCTAATTTAGATGAATTACCACTAAGAATTAAAGTCGGAGCCATATTAACACGTTGACAATTTATTAGTAAATGAATACATAACATTATTTACATTGATTATATAAAAAAATTAAACATAAGTGTCCACAAACATATGAGCTATTATTTTGTACAGAATCATAATTGTATTTTATTTTATTTGAGCTACCATCACTTAAAAAATATTTTATTAACTCTTCTGGGGGTCTTAAATTCCCATAACTATCAAAATAAACTATTTTTTGGTTTTGCTTGAAATATGCAATCCAGTGAGTTCCGTCTCCATCATTATCATCTAGATTTACTATCCCAGATTCATTTTTCTTTATTCCTTTTGGAAGTGTATCTTTCATGAAGACGCCTCGAAAATAAGGAATTTTAAGTTTTTTCGCAAATTTTATTAAATCTATATTAGTTAGTGGTCGGTGTGGTAGCTTTATTAGTTTTTTTTATAAGTTTTAAGGTATAATCCTAAGCCTTTCTTTTCATGGGGGCCTAAATATAAACCCTTCCCTTTAGTGGTTTGTTCCATTGCTAAATTATGTCTCATTTGTTCTGCTATCACCTGGCGATTTGCTTTGGCATCGTTAACTGCTTTTGTAATACCTGCCACGCCTCCTCCCACAGCCCCTAATCCCAAGAGAGGTAGCAGGAAAGGGAGAATGCCTCCTCTTTTTGGAGCGGGGATAACTCTTCGTCTAGGTTTTTTAGAGGGCGATTTTTTTTTTATTGCAAACTTCAAATTCATATTTCCACCTTTCTTCTTCCTTGGATTTCTTCTGCGCTTAAGCCCCATTCCCACTTTACTCTTTAGTTTCATTATTCCACCGACTCCCAGTGCAGCGAGTTTTTCACCAAAACCCGAATCAGGTGCTTTTACACGTTTAAATGCAATTTTGGCTAATTCCCTATCCGCTTGATTTCTTCTTTCAACGTCTTGAAATGTAGAATATGCTATATCGTGTTCTCTACACGCCTCGTCTAAAGGATTAATTCCGGTGTCGCCGCGTTGTAGACGTTTTGCAAGTTTGGTTCCCGGTCCACAATAATTATAACCAGGTATATGTAGTTCCACGGGAAGTTTATTTATTATGGTATTGATCAAACCACGTCCACACTTTTTAAACTTTCTAGCACAAGTGAGCGGTGAACTTTTGCTCCGATCCATTATATATTGAATCGCACAGCTAAATGAATGTTATTTTGTGAACTCACTCTTTATATATAAAGCAGGAAACACTGATCTATCAGTTTGTAACGGTATTCTTTTTAAGAAAGTTCTGTTTTACGATAAGATTGATGTGAAAAATGCAAATTCAACAGCAAACAACAATTTTACCAATTGTAAATCATGATGAGATTTCAATGACGAACACTTTTCAAAAGCATGGTATTTTGTTCGGTGGACTGTCGAAACGAGGACTTTTGGTTGGAAGTTCTGGGTGTGGAAAAACAAATGTCATGCTCAGTTTATTGGAACATCCTAATGGTTTACGATTTGAAAATATTTATTTATATTCCAAATCCCTATATCAACCCAAATATGAATTTTTGAGACTTTTAATTAAACCTATGAATGAAATTGAATATTTTGAATATAATGATGGTGATGAAGTAATACCTCCTGAAGAAATCAAGCCCAATTCAGTGATCATATTCGACGATTTAGCGTCTTGCAATCAAAGCATCATCAAAAACTATTTTTGTTTCGGACGTCATAGAAACACTGACTGTTTTTATTTATGTCAGACTTATTCCTCTATTCCCAAACAACTGGTTAGAGATAATGCTAATCTTCTTATAATATTTCCACAGGATATGACCAATCTAAAACACATTTACGATGATCATGTAAACGTTGATATGCGTTTCCAAGATTTCAGAGAACTTTGTTCATTTTGTTGGGAAGATAAATACGGATTTGTTGTAATAGATAAAGATTGTGCTATCAACTCTGGAAGATATAGAAAAGGATTTGATAAATTCATTCATATATAAAGTGCGAACATTAAATACTACCAATCAGTCGCCATGGATAATCGTGTGGTTGCGGAGCTGTTAAAGGCGAGGAAGGCGCTAAAGCAAAAATATCACAACTTGAAGAATGATATTGCCGAATCACAGTTTTTGTTGGAGAAAAATTATAAACCGATAACACAACCGCTTAATGAAATAGTTTCAACTCTCAAAGTTCCTCCAAAATTAAATTTAAAAGAAGAATTAAAAGAAGAAAGCATCAGGGATAGTTTTAGACCAAGTACCCAACCACTACATGACTATTATCGTTTGACAGATCCTATTGATTTGGGAGAGCAGACATTTGAGTTTGATTCAACTCAAAACCAACCCGAAATTGTTGAGAGTTTTTTTGATGAAACTTTTCCTTCGACAATAGCAGATAGTGAAACAGAACATCAGCGTTATTTAAGCCAGTTTAAAATACCACTACCTCGAGCGTATATTGAAGATAGAATTAATGATACTAAGGGAGATTTTGATGATACCTTTGGCGTTCACTTTGACCCATTTAGAAAAAGCTATGCAATTGGTGATTCATCCGTTGATTTTGAGGGAGCTAACTTCATCATTAATGGCGAATTTAAGTACATTGGTACACCAGGATTATATGAACTAATGTTCAAAAAACATCCAGCAGGTTATCGGCCAACAGATGTAGATCAATATATTGATATTATTAAAAGGACGAATACCCAGTTTTTAGGTTATGATCCTCAAAGAGGTCTATGTACATCAAATGCAAGTAAATTCATAGATATTATCAAACCGCGAGTTACGAATTTATATTCGATGTCACAAGAACGGAGGAGAAATCCAAGCGCATCGAGTGTGAGATCCACCTCAGAAGGAGAGCAAAGACCAAGATCGAAGTCGATTCCTGAACCAGTGAGGAAAACAAGGAGTCAAAGTAAGAGAGGTGGAAAACTAACGATGATGGAATTCAATAACAAAAATATTGAATATAAACATTTTGATGATTATAATGAAATTGTAGATCGATTAAAGCTGCTCATTGCATCACAGTTAGCAGGGAATAATGGACATAACAACGAAATAGTTTCGATAATAGAGGAGTTAAAGGAGGGTAAAATAATTAGATAAATAGTGTGCATGGAAAAGTTAAGGCTTCATTTACTGTGCTACTATATTGATCGAAACCGTACTTCTCTTCTTTCTATTATTCTACAACATGACTGACATTAAGAAGGAAATAGTAAACGAAATTCATAAACCAGTTAGAAAATCTTTCAAACGAAGAAGAGTAATTGTTAAAGGTCTAAATGATCTTCTTCAAGCAGATCTCGTAGAGATGATCCCTTACGCTAAAATAAATAAAGGTTATAAATATATTTTAGTGGTCATTAATGTATTCTCAAAATTTGTTTGGTGTGAACCTGTGAAAAATAAAAGTGGAAAAGAAGTTTCACGAGCAATGGGAAGAATCCTTTCAAATATCAAACTGCTACCTAAAAATTTGCAAACAGATATGGGAAAAGAATTTTACAATAAAGAATTCAAGGAATTAATGGATAAGTGGAAAATTAACCATTATAGCTCTTACACACATCTTAAAGCAAGCGTTGTTGAAAGAGTGAACAGAACCCTAAAAAATAAAATGTGGAAACTGTTTAGCTTACAAGGAAATTACAAGTGGTTAAATCTTTTACCAGACATTGTTGCGGAATACAATGACACCGAACACAGAACGATTGGAAGAAAACCTAAAGATATTAAAAAGAAAGATGAAAAACACTTGTTGCAAACTGTATATAGTCATTTGAAAATAGTCGATCCAAGGAAGCAAAAATTTAAAGTAAACGATTGTGTGAGGATTAGCAAATACCGAGAAGTCTTTTGCAAAGGATATACTCCAAACTGGTCTAATGAAATTTTTAAAATTATAAAGGTTCATAAAAGTAATCCTAGAACTTACCTTTTAGAAGATCAGGAAGGTAATTTAATTCAAGGAGGATTCTATGAGCAGGAACTTCAGAAAGTAAAACATCCCGATATATATCTTGTGGAGAAGGTTTTAAGAAAAAAAGGTGACAAGCTCTATGTGAAATGGCTGGGATTATCCAATAAATTCAATTCATGGATTTCTAATAATCAAATTGTATAATATATTACTCCTTTATCTTTTTTTTTTCACCCTTAATAAAACAATTTTTAAACATATATTTCTTTTATTTTATCACACACATGGTACAAAATTGGTTTCGCTAACATTTCATTTAAATCTATCATTAAATATGTTACATCTATGATTATTTTCTAAAATAGGACTGATAATATTTGAGATTTTCTCTACTCTTCTATTAAACCGCATTCGGTCAATGGATAAAAACTCCCAATATCGCTTCCTTGATGATTGATATGCAAAATTCCATGTAACCATAAAATATGTTTTATTATTTTCTGTATTAAATGTTACTTTCTTCATTATTCAACTCTTCCACAGCACTCAAGTTCAAATAATTCCGGGTAAATGTAAATTAATTCCATGAGCATGCAAACGTTTTCGTTATTACAGTTTTCGAGCGGCTGAAGCAAATTCATTACATTTTCAAACACATCTCCGTTTTGCCGCTGTAGTTTTTAAGTAACTTGAAAACTGTTGCCTTCTCAGCATATCAATTCTATACTTGATAAGTGGTAACGCTTCCCACAACTTGCAGATGGATTCATACCCCATGTAAATGTATGAGTTATTTTTTACAATTTTGATCACTCTCGAATAGGATATTTTTTCAAACTGTATCGTAAAATTTTCAGCATCTATCTGCTCTGCTTTACCGTTGGTATATAGATAATTAGTTATAATACCTTGGTATGTAAGAAATTCATTACACTCACTTTCGTCAAAAATTATTGTGTCCAATTTATTGCCTGTTAGTTTTATACATGGTGCGTACCAGAAGTCATATGATAATCCAGTCGACACAAATTTACTTTTTGATTTATTCAGTTGATATTTTCGTTCACCAATTACAACTAGATCATTCTTGTTTTGAGGTGCATGAGGTAAACTTCCAGATAAATCACTTTTTAGTTCAGGTAGACTGAAGATACTGCCACACTGAGTCATCTTGAATACTGTTCAACACAAAAACTTTCTAGAACTGTGAATTCCCACCAATTTATAGAATTTACTGTATACCCCCACCCATTTATGGCGAAAAAAGTGGAGGGGGGGGAGGAGTGGGAGGTGCCAAAGTGGAGGAGTGGGGGGTGCTCACGTGAGGTCAAGGTTAGTGGATCAAAAATGGTGGGGGGTGTAAAGGTCATGAGAGGTTAATGGATCAAAAATGGTGGGGGGTGCAAAGGTCATGAGAGGTCAATGGATCAAAAGTGGTGGGGGGTGCAAAGGTCATGAGAGGTCAAGGTTAATGGATCAAAAGTGGTGGGGGGTGCAAAGGTCATGAGAGGTCAAGGTTAATGGATCAAAAGTGGTGGGGGGTGCCAAAGGTCATGAGAGGTCAAGGTTAATGGATCAAAAGTGGTGGGGGGTGCTGGAGTGGGGGTACTGGAGTGGGGGGTGCAAAAAATGGTGGGGGGTGCCAAAATGGTGGGGGAGGGGGCGTGTCTGGAGTGGGGAAAGGGGCGGGGCTAAATTAGAGGGGTGGGGGGTGCCAAAGTGGTGGGGGAAGGGGGCGTGTCTGGAGTGGGGGAAGGGGGCGTGTCTGGAGTGGGCGGTGCAAGAAGTGGTGGGGGTGCCAAAGTGGTGGGGGTGCCAAAGTGGTGGGGGAGGGGGCGTGTCTGGAGTGGGGGAAGGGGCGTGTCTGGGGAGGGGGCGGGTCTAAAGTGGTGGGGGGAGGAGTGGGGGTAGGAGTGGGGGTGCAAAAAGTGGTGGGGGGTGGCTCAAAACTCTCATTCTTTACCTACTCTCGACGCGCGTCCAGAAGACGCTAAGCAACCATTAATTTTGGAATCTGACGTTCGTGTTATTAATTAATATATTATTATGAAGTATCGTTTTTTTTTAAATCAATTAGACATTCATTCGGAAAATAGTGTTACAATTTTCAGCGTGTGTAAATACTTACCTAGTGACGTTGCTCATGCATTTCTGTTGTGCTGTGTTGTGTTTTTGGATCTCTTGAATACAAGCTGTCCTACCTTCAGGATGGTAAGGTCTTTATGACGTTTTCCTCTGCCGATCTGTTTGCGGACTAACCTGTGAAATCAACATTTAATTAGAAATCCGGTGTTTCACTGGCTAGCGTGGATGATTTTTCAGGTGGCTTATGGCCAAGTGATATAGCATAACGAGCTGCATGTTATTTTGTGATTTAGAAAAAGACCATAAGTTAATCACGGTAAGTGCACGATCGTCTCATTTTATCTACTGCTCTGTCATGCGACCATGAGAAAATTAGTTGTAGTTGTCCGTCTGTCGGTGTCTGTGTCCATAATCCAAATTCCAGCAAAAAAAACACTTTTTCGTTTATTTTTTTTCATCGTAGCAATTCGCCTCTCCACGAATTTTGGACTTTACTTTCTTGGATAATTTATTATTTTTTTTTATTTTCAAAACCGCGTGACGAGGATAACGTTATGGCGCCCAACGTGGGGCTTAATTTCATAAACAGTGTGTAATGAACGACCAAAGACAGAGCAGAACGTGCACTTAACCGGAACAGATTAAAATAGTGTATAGTGATAGTTTTAAGTGTTTCCACATATACTGCTAGCTCTTCACTAAAATTTGACAATTTAATCATATTTTGCTCGCCACTAACATTTGTTACGTAGTGGAAATATAACCATATTGTTCGGATAAAATTCAAGAGAAGCATCTAAAAAACCGAGTCAAGTAAACTTTAGAACCATTCGTTTTAATCCGATTGACGATAGTTCGATTAATACTAGTTCCGGAGATATGAACACGCTCAATCATTCGGTAGTCCGAGAAATGGAGGCACCTGTACGTGATTCGCTGGAAACAGCGATACAAAATACCAGCCGAAACGCGTGGGAATCTGAAATTGTAAGCTCGCTTCGGCTGACCACCCCAGCAATTCCGCCAAGAAATAACCGGTCTAGTGAACATCGACCAATCTCGCCTACACCTAGCAACGCCGGACAACAATCGCATCCAAACTCCTTCGAGGCTCAACCAAACGCGAACATAGAGGTCCTGTTAAGGCAAATGGCGGACACTTTTACCAATGCATTCAAACAAGCCATAAATAATTCGACCGAGACGCGTGAAGAAAACGTGCGATATGCCGCAATTCCATTATTTTCCGGGTTAGACCACGAGAATCCTGAAACATTTATGCACCGTATGGACGAGTATTTTGAACGCGCCGGAGTGTTCGACGACAGGGACCGTCTACACGTCACAGCAGAGCAATTGCGCGGTACGACAAAAAAGTGGTATGACCATACCGTTATATTATGCCAAACTATCGCGTATTTCAAGAGAGATTTATGGAACGGTTCAACTCCATCACACGTGTAACCAGAGTTATGACCACCTTGTATGGAAATAAACAATCGAAAGAGGAAGCAGTGGGCGTATTCATTACGAAAGAGATTAGCCTTTTTCAATGCATTGATCCGGACAAAGCGGAGTCATTACAAGTCAACGTCATACTAGATCAACTGCTAACCGAGTTAAAGTCGCGATTAAGAGGTTTGCCGATCCGAACGCTCGAGCAGCTCACTAGTCTAGCCACGCAAATAGAGGCCGATCTAGCAGAAGCTGACATTCGTCAACGCGCGCCACTTAAACAGCCAGTGACCGATTTCGCGATAAACTCGCGAGCTCGCGCGAACGAAAACTATAACGCATCCATACCACCATCTCCTTGCCGATATTGTGAAGGGGAAATGTGGCACTACCACAATCAGTGCCCGAATAATCCACGAAGAGCAATGCAGGGAAACACAGAGGGGGCCCAGGGGGACTTTAAAATCGGTCAACGCGCTCCGAAATAATGGGGTGTTCCGATCTAAAATCGCAGACCCTGTATAAGTAATAATAATAATAATAATACATTTATTGTTCATCAAACTCACAAAATCACAACAATTACATTGGTAACATAGTTACATAGTTACATTATTTATATTTAAATAAGTTGAAAACAATAGGCTAATGTTCAGTCATCTTCATACACAGAGACTGGTCTTCCATAAAGGCCTCGATATTTATAAAACCCAAATATTCAGCGATTAGGTGAAGGAGAAAAGAGAGTGAAAAAAAAAAATGAAAGTCTTTAACAGATTGTGTACGATAGCAGTTAAAATTTTTATTAAAAATTGATATTGATTTTTATTTATTTATGTTGTTCTCTTGGTAACCATTCATGACCTCCATATTAATAAAATGGCTAACTATTTAGCGGTTGCGAATGTAGTGTGAGTACGCTACATATTGCGTTATCCTTTTTATTTTCGGGGTCACCAATTTATACCAACATGTGTAGTTGATATAACATATAATTCTTTAACAGATTGTGTACATTATTTTTAAAACGTGTAAAGAGAAATGTGTGTTGATGTGTGTCATATAAAAGTAAATAATATAGTGGTTTAAAAGCATATATTCATTTTTGAATTTTTCACACAAGTATTACTAAGAACGTTCCACAGTGTAGCTGTAAAAGGTTAGTCGATTTAACTAAGATTACACAAGTAATTTCATATAAACCTTCCCCATTCAATAGAAACAAATAGTCAATAAAGTATAAAATTGAATGGCATCAACATACTGATAAGATAAACCTGTGAACTTCTTGCGTTATAGTTCGTCCACGTTAAGTCGAACACTACTTATTTATTTCATATGCAAATTTTCGCCATATATATTGTCTTGGTCACGTTTAAAATATGGGCCGTGATGACAATGAGCAATTGCAATTTACAAATAGTCAATTTAATACACTCCTAAATGCAATTAACCAAGTAAGAGACGAAACAAAAGAATTAAAAATAAATATAAAAACTGAAAATACTGAGCTAAGAAAAGAAATTAAGAGTGAGTGGGAAGAATTTAAGAAGGAAATTAGGGCTGAAAATCAAAAGCTTTTTGAAAAATTAGACATACAAAATAAGGTGATAGAAGAATTGAGCCAAAAATATAATAACTTAGAACTTCGCGTTGAAAGACAATACAGGAGAAATAGCCTTATCATTTTCGGTTTAGACGTCATACCCGGTAGCGATCTATTAGATCTTATTACAAACCAATTTAAAGCACTCCTGGATGTTGAACTTGTGGAGAATGATATAAATAATATTTATGTAATAAAAACGGAAAAAGGCACACCGATTAAAATTGAATTTGTTTCATCCTTGAAAAAAACATTAGTACTGAAGTCAGCCTATAAACTCAAGGGCAAGAAAATATTTATAGCCCAAGATCTATGTTATCAAGACAGGCAGACCAATAAAGTGTTACAGAATCATTGTAAACTTGCTAAGGCAAAAGGCATCGGCGCAAAAATTAAAAATGGTACCTTAGTTGTAAATGGTGACGTCTTCACGGTGGAACAACTTAAAAATATTGATTTATCGTCTAACTGTAATAACGACGAGGAAGAGACTCAAAATAATAGTATACCGAAAGCTAATAGTGTACCAACGACGTCAGTATCTAGTAATAACTTAAACAGTGTATTTTTTGACATCCCGAAAATTAAAAACCAGTGTGAAAGTGATAGTGCAGTGGTGTTGTTGCCAATGATCAACCTTTAAAAAGAAAGAAGTTAAGCGACACAAGAATACCTGCCACAGGAAGTCCCAATGCACCAGGTTCTTCTAACACCTTGAAAAATATCTCGTCTAAAACAGGTTACACTAGACAAAACTCTGTAAAAGAAAAAAACTAAAATACTGTCTTATAATACATTAAAATATTGTTATAGTTTCTGTATTTAAGTACCAATAAATAATTTTGCTATGAAATTCGGTCACCTTAACGTAAGATCGATATTAACTGGATTTGATCATTTTTGTGAATTTGTAAATAGTGAAAAATTTGAGGTATTTGCTGTCTCTGAAACATGGCTAAATGTAAATATACAGTCGGAGTTGGTTTCAATCCCCCAGTATCACTGTGTTAGGGCAGACAGAGATGGTAGAGGTGGAGGAGTTGCCTTTTACATAAAAAAATCTATACAATATAAAATAATCTTACAAAAAGTTGACTCACATTTAGAGCAATTATGGATCTCAATAGTGACATCGGGAAAAAGGTATGTATTGGGAGTCTTATATCGACCACCTTCAGCCAATATCTTACAGTTTTTTAACGAGTTGGAGAATTCTATGTCTGAAGTTCTGCCTTATTCAGATGTATTGTTAATATCTGGTGATTTTAATATTAATTTATTATCGTTGTGTCAAAGTGTTCACCAATTTAATAATTTTTTAGAATCTTACGATCTTACCCAACTAGTCAAAGAACCTACACGAATTACACAAACATCACAAACCTCAATCGACGTTTTAATTACTTCGGATACCGAATGCATTTCCGAAGCTAGAGTAATAAATATGCACGGCATATCTGATCACTGCTCAATAACTTGTAACTTCAACAATATCAAAATTAAAAATACCAATAGATTCGTTACTTTTAGGGATTCTCATAACTACGATGATAACATTTTTTTGGAAAACTTTAACTCCATAGACTGGGATCAAATATATAACTATAACGACGTTAATACTATGATACATTTTTTAAATATCAACTTAATACAAGTTTTTGAAAGCTGTGCTCCTTTGCGCACTATACGAGTTACAAAACCACCAGCTCCATGGTTGACCGATGTTATTCGTAAAATGTTAAAATTACAGGATAAAGCTTACAATCGTTTCAAAAAAACTAAAACTGAAGCTCATTGGGAATATTATAAGACTCTGCGCAATTATACAAAACATGCTGTTAAGCGTGAAAAAAGAGCCGATATTGATTGTGTATTAAGACAAAAAAATACTAAAGCCACATGGAATACACTCCGCAGACTGAACATAATAAACAATCATAAAAGCTCCGAATTGCCTCCCTCATTAATGAATGTAAATGCAATAAATAAACATTTTATAAACACCCCGCAGCTTGTTAAAACTGACGCACAATTAAAGATCTTGGAGAAATATAATAACAGCAAACTGAACTCGAACATTAGCTTTAGATTTGCTCCCGTTGATAGACATGAAGTTATTAAATGTTTCAACTCCTTGAAAAGTAATGCGGTGGGTTCGGATCTGATTTCGCTGAAAATGTTTAAAATAGTTTCAATTTTTTTAATCGATCAACACATATTATCAATAGTTGCCTTAATTCCTCTACTTTCCCTGATGCATGGAAATCAGCGAATGTTATTCCTCTTGCAAAGATATTAAATCCAGTAGATATGTCTCAATTAAGACCTATTAGCATATTACCCCTATTATCTAAAGTATTAGAAACAATTATGCACAAACAAATTAGTATGTATGTTTTTGAAAACAAAATTATTCCCAGCGCTCAATCTGGTTTTAGAGAATGTTACAGCATGACTACCGCACTTTCAACGATTGTGGACGATTTGCTACGGGCTTACGATGACAGTAAAGTTAGTTGTCTTATATTATTGGATTACAGCAAGGCGTTCGATACTATGGATCCCATAATATTTTGTAATAAACTCAAATATTTTGGTTTTAATGAAGGATCAGTTTAATTACTTAAAAATTATCTTAGCGGGAGATCTCAGAGAGTTTTATATAATTTAGAATCTTCTGAGCCATTATTATTAACACAGGGTGTACCAGAAGGATCCATACTGGGACCCTTGCTGTTTTCTATATATATCTCAGACTTTCATTTAGTAGCAAAGAAGTGCCAAATTCATCATTATGCGGATGATACTCAAGTATATTTTTCGTTTGTACTAGAACAAAATAATACATCTTCTATAATAAATACAGACTTACAATCCTTAGTTGACATTTCAATTGCTCATAATCTAATGCTTAATGCGAGTAAATCATCAGTAATTTTTTTCGGTTCAAAAAATAAAAGAGAAACTGCGTTGGCCACCATTAATGTACAGATTAACGGAGAACTTCTGCCCGTCAAAACTGAAGTTAAAAACTTAGGATTGTGGATAGACTCAGACTTAAGATTCACCAAACACATCAACCAGTTATGTCAATCTTCCTACAACACCCTTAGGCGACTTTTTCCCCATCGAGATGTAATGAGTTCTAAACTAAAATTAGAATTGTGTGAATCTCTAATTATTTCTAAATTGTCTTATTGCGATAGTATTTACGGACCTGCTCTGTTAGCCACTGACAGTAACAGATTGCAAAAAATTCAAAATTGTTGTTTCAGATTCACATTTGGTATCCGTAAGTATGATCGTATAAGTTACAAAATTTATGAAGCAGAAAAATTAAAATTAGTAGATTTAAGAAAACTCCATCTCTTAAATTTAACTCATAAAATCCTAATTACAAAAGAACCTCAGTATCTACATAGAAAATTGTTAAGATTTGAAACTGTACGCAACTTTTCCACCCGAAATTCTAAACTTCTCGTAATCCCAAAACACAAGACTGTGGCATTTACACGTTCGTTTACCTACAATGCTTCTAAATTATATAATAATCTTCCTTTGCGATTTTTTAATTATTCTCTACAAAACTTTAAAAAGAAATTAAAAACCCATTTATTATCTCTTAGACACGAATAAAATATCTAGATTTGGCTATTGATTAGGTCATGAGAAGGTTTATTATTTATGTAGGCATCAAATCATAATATATTTATTTATTGCAGTGTGTAATAATAGGTTTATTTATTGCAGTGTAGTGTATAATAATAGGTTTATGTATTGCAGTATATATTAATAGGTATCTTGTCAAATTTGTTTTTTAAATTTAAAATTTCTATTGCGATTACAGATAACTGCTTTGTTGTATTGTATGGAGTTCTATATGTTTTTTTTTATTTTTTATCATAGTTCACTTAAGTTTAATATTTATTTATTTTTTGGTTAAGTTTAAAAGCGCCCATTTTGGGTGAGACTTCGCCAATTCATCCCTTTTCAATTAGTTTTTAAAAATGGTTACTAATTTTATGTATTACTTTATGGATGAATAAAGACGCTTTATTATTATTATTATTATTATTATTATTATTATTATTATTATTATTATTATTATTTGGATAGCAGTTAAAATTTTTATTAAAAATTTATATTGATTTTTATTTATTTATATTGTTCTCTTGGTAACCATTCATGACATCCATATTAATAAAATGGCTAACTATTTAGCAGTTGTGAATGTAGTGTGAGTACGCTACAGGGGTCAAATATTAATACTTACTGAGATACAGGGTGTTAAAGTTAGAAAAATAATTCAGTAACGTTGTTATATTTCAGTTATTTTTTCACACATAAACATAAAAGTCGGTACAATTAATTAATTTTTTGCATTTTCTTACACCATTAGGTCTACCTTTAATGCCCTGAAAATTTCAGAATGAGAGCTCTTTTCGTAGCTGAGATATTTAAAGCTTTTAGGGATCAGCTTGAGAGTGGTGTGACGTCATTACACGATTATTAAGATAGGTAGACGTGTTGTCAGTATCGCTACTCAGTTTTGGCTCCTTGAGAGTTGTGTTTATGTCTAAGTGCTCTGGATTGTTTTGTGGTGTTGAATTTGAATGTATTTAGCTAAAATGTCTGTACAACCTGGCTTTATTAAGGCCATAGCATGCTGTCGTTAACCGTGCGACTTTCTGCTTTAGATTCACGCGGTGGTTATTTTAATTTATTTAACAGATTTTACGTTGAAGTAAAATTCAGATTTTTTGCATAGCTACTATTTCAAGGGTCCTCTTTCGAAATAATAAAGTTAAAAAAATTGCTGAATGAGCCCATAAGCTAATAAGCAAAATTTACTTTCGTCTTGCCAATGATAGATTAATAGACATTCCAGTACATATTTTCATGGTTATATTTTAGTGAATATACGAATAATTATTTTCTTAGTTCTTAAATTTATAGTCTTGAAGTTTCAGTGTTCGAAGCGAAGGGTTAAAACTAAAGAGTGCATGGACGGGTGGATGACTATGTCGGGGGCAGACAGGGCTCCGTTATAAAGTCAAGACGTAAAGATGTCCGGGATGCAACGGGGGTGGAGAGGGTTTAAAGGCCCTCTGCCTTGTGCACCGACAACGAAATTAGTGGGTGAAGGTGGCCTAGATCAATACCTAGTCTAGGCTAGTCCGGCACCCCTCCCTTACCCCAGACACTGCGTCACACGTCTACCGCTCCAAACCTACCACCCACTGCAATGTTGCCAGTCGCTGCACCACTGAATTGTACAAGAGAATTGATATCTTCCTTATTATATGCCATAGTTCAAGTAAGTAACTGCCTGTTTTATTTAAAATAATACAACCTCACAATTTTTGACTATTCAAAAAGACGATAAGTAGATGACTAGGTATTACATACATTATAAATTTATTTTTCTTTAAGCGTATAACAATACATACATTACATTACATTAAAAATCTAAGTTATGGTTTGTCATAAACTGTAATTTTAAAAGCTGACGTCGCGCGCCGTGCCGTTCTTTAAATTTAAAAGCGAAAAAGTATGAAGAAATGCAGTGCGTACCACCTGAAATACTTGAAATTGCAAATCCATCTATGTCATGTTTCATTGATAAATAAAATGTTTAGTATTACATATTTTTTTTTTACTAAGCTTGAACGCATTTGACCTGATGTCATTTTTCAAAATTAAAGTTTTGATATTTTTTATTTTAACAGTTGAAGAAAAAATAGTATATGTCACTCGGAGTAGAAGGCTCATTATGTTGTGTTTCGCCCAGTTTGCTGCCTCGGCTGAGCAAACTTCTGGGCTCAACAATAATGGTCGCATTCTACTCCTAGTAACATAATATACTATTTTTTTAATATTAGTTATTTTCGTATTCGCGATATAAGATTTTAATTTTTACGAAATTTTATAACAAATAAAATCTATATTGCATTGCTGTCGTGTGCTATAAAAAGTGAGAGACCTACGCAATTTGTTTCAAAATTATGTAGTTCTCTTAGTGTTTAGCAGCAAAATAAACATCGATTGAACGGAATTTCAAATGAGTATCTGAATATTTAAGAGCACAATTCGAATGTAAAATAATAAAAAATTGTGATAGAAATAATTTAAATATATGTTATTTTTTAATATTAAAAAAATTATCTATAGATTTGTTTTTATAATTTAAAAAAATGCAAAATTCAATTTCAATTATGAGGACATATTGTGCGAAAATTAAAATAATTGTGTGATTATTATTTGTAATCTACGAGAGCGTTGAAGGGCCAACCTAGTTATTTTGTTATAATTCAGAACTCTAAGTCGGAATTCACAACTCTATTTCGGAACTCACAACTCTATCTCGGAATTCAAAACTATAAGTCGGAATTCACAACACTCTCTCTCTCTCTCTCTCTCTCTCTCTTGAAATTAACAACTTTAAGTCCGAATTTACAACTCTATCTCGGAATTCACAAATCTAACTCGGAAATTACCAATATTCATGTGGTGTAAATGATCAGTATATATGGATTAGGTCAGATTAGATTTGATTAGATTCTTTATTGGCCAACAAAAAAATTAGTACATAGATCTGTACTGGGTGATTCCTATAACGTTCTCACGCCAATTTCTTGGTTTGTCTTTGGAAATAAAATAATAGTATATTATTCAACGACCGTATAATGATGGGTATTAATCACGAGGTGAAGTTTACGGCCACGAGCCGCAGGCGAGTGGCCTAAATCACCGAGTGGATAATAGCCATTATACGCGAGTAGAATACTATACTTTATCCACGACTACTAAATATTTTTGTTGAAGTTGAACATGGGATTATAGATAAATCAAGGAAGCATCTGACAGTAGTGATTAATGACTCATTAATCACTGCCGTGATTAATGGGTATTATTAAGGTATAACAATATAATATTATAGCTAAATCAAGGAAGCATCTGACAGTAGTGATTAATGACTCATTAATCACTGCCGTGATTAATGGGTATTATTAAGGTCGAGCAAACAGACGTATAATGAGTACATTATACAATAGTCGTGGATAAAAATATTTAACGTAACTTATAGCATTTTTTCCAAGGATTTCGAAAATTTCAACAAAAAAAACAATTGAAAGTCAAATAAAATTGGGAAAAAGCAAAACAATTTTTTTTAAATGTAATTTTAACAATTTTGAAAAAAGATTTATGTTTAGTTTTCATTTTTTTTTCTTTTACATTATTTTATTTTTAATATGTTAATTAATGTTTGTTGTTATATTGTAACGAAGTGATTTTTCCAGTCAAGGAATGTCTCTTTTTGCTTTAAATATTACCGTCACTTGGGTACACCCTGAAGCCTCTTTTTAGTAAGACCTGATTTAGTTAACTTAGTATTGAATTGTAAAATAACCAGCTGGTAAACAAGCAGTTAATTGATCAATTTTCGATAACCCCGGTATAACTAAAATCAGTGAATTGTTATCAATAGTGCTAGAGTCGAAAAGAAAAATTATTAGTTGCTAAAACTTGTTAAAATATTAATCCGTGTCCGTTTTAATTCGGTTCTTTTTAAAACATAGTTTAAAAATCGTAAGCTGTCTATTTTCGTTTACTGACGCTTCAAATAACCGTTGCAAATTACATAATATGCTCGACCTCCGTAAGTAACGTTTTGAGTACGAGTCATTCATTTCAATTCAATCCGCAGCTTTAACGCACATCCTGGACACGTCATTAAAGCAAGTAATAAAAGTCACGAGGAGCGTCCAGAAAGGTACTGTTTGAACCTTCAGTCAAACCTACACCTCATCAACGCCTTCGCCTGCCAGAATCCTGACCGTAACCGCCGCTGCAATTATAATTTTCTTGAAAATTATCTTGGTAAGAATGCACCGTGGTCAGCTACTATCCGTCCGTACCTTCAGTTAAGTATAGATATTCAGAGATCTTATTGTTTGTAAGTACCGCAGTATAATCCTACTAAATCAAACTAGAGCTAATAAGTAATTTCTCCGTTTGTATTTTGTTCCATAAAATATGCATCGGCTGGTTAGAGTTGCTCGTTTTTGTAATCTGTAAGGCCTCACTAGTGCATATATCAACAAGTTCTAACTGCAAACTTACTAACTAACTAACTTACGTCGGCGGAGAGAGCACTTGCCGTTTGTGTTGGTTTTCTTTTGCCTGGTAGGCCCTAAGTTTAAGTACCTTCAGTAGCCAAGGAAATATACTCCTCGTTAAATAGCTCTACGTTTGTGGCAGTAGTTTGCCGTATTGTAAAGTCAGAAAACCCTCTGTATAGGGAAAAAATATCTATAGCTAACCGACTGCCCTCCGCTCGTACTGTATCCTGTTGGAAATTCTGTTTGCTTGCCAGCCGAAATCGTTTCAAACGCAAAACGGACCCCTGTTATGAAAGCCTACCCGCTGTCCGAAATCGCGAAATAACCTTGTTTGCCAGCACCTGCTATATTTTAGAGAGTAAAACTGTAATTAATTATTGCTTTTTGTTTTATCACTGCGTATGATATCGATAATTTCTAAGTGCTAATTTATTACTTTATTTGTATCCATAAATTACAATGAATAAATAATTTTGTATTCTATATGGAAATTTGCGAGTCATTTCTGTATATTGATTCTAATTAACTAATTAATCCATTTGAGAAATTGTTCAGTCCGCTTAAATAAGCAGTCATCTCATGGACCCACTGGACAAAAACCGTATCTTCACTAAGCTACCCCGCAAGCGTTCTCACCCCCGAGTCAGACGGCGCTATTCCTTGCATTTAAAAAATGAA
Source organism: Rhagium mordax (assembly GCA_963680705.1). NCBI lineage: Eukaryota > Metazoa > Arthropoda > Insecta > Coleoptera > Cerambycidae > Rhagium > Rhagium mordax. Next base: position 26,723,874 of record OY796659.1, read on the forward strand.
AGAACTGGCGCCCGAGATTCAGTTTAAAAATAAAGGGCTACAAAGCTAGAAATACTGTTTGTAGACGTAAGTATCAAACAATCCAGCTTACATAAGTAAAGCCAGGTTACAATGAGCAATAACATGTTTATTATTTGTTTAATTCAATTAAATTAATTTTCTAGTCGTGCTATTTGTGAGGCAGTTTGCATTAGCTGAATGCTGCTGCCATCTACAAAGAGACAAAAAAGTGTCTCTTTTTTGGAATCGAATTGGATTAATTCGACAATTAGCATTACTTGTGCCCTGTCGCTTAATCATACTTTATTAAACCCTTGTACATACAATTTTCGGGTAATCAGTGATTTAAAATGCCGGCCGGCTGACAGTCAGGACGCCTGGAGGAATTAGCAAAGTTACTGATTTCTGCCAAGCGACGTTATTTTAATAATAATAATAATAATAATAATAATGGTCTTTATTTTAGGCGTAGTTCAGTACAACTGTTCTTCCACTAAACCTTAAGTAAACAATATATATGATATAATATGATAAACAAAATAGCAAATATATATATAAAAATAAAAAACGAAAAAAATTAAGTTATCTGATTAATAGATATATCTACTCTACATAGCAAGTATAAAATAATAAAATAATAAATCATTTACCAGTGCATTAGCCATGGGCCAATAAATACTTTTTTAATTTATTTTTGAACGCAGGCATACTAAGATGTTTAATATAGTCAGGTACATGATTATAAACAGATACTCCAGTATAAGAAAAACTTCTTTGAAAGGCTGCTGTTCTATGTGGCGGAATTCTTAATTTGTAATTAAATCTAGTATTTAAATTATGAATATTTAAATTTTGTGTTAATTTATTGTACAGATATTGAGGCTGCTGATAAGTTATTACGGAATGTACAAGACATGCATAATGCAACGTAAACCTATCCTTTACTTTTAACCACGCCAATTCTTTAATATGGTTACTTACATGTTCTCTCCTCTTTATTCCTGTTATAAATCGGACACAGGAATTTTGTACTTTTTGTAAACGATTGGCAGTAATCCGGTCCAGGCAAGACATATACACAACATCACAGTAGTTTAGCTGAGTAAGTACTAAACTTTCACATAATTTCTTTTTGAGATTTTTGCACAATAAAGATCGGCTTACGTATAACACTCTAAGGGCATTATACGCTTTTTTAATTAACAAACTGACATGTTTTTTAAACCTCAACTCGTCATCCAAGAACAAACCCAAGTTTTTGTGTGTTTCCACTATTGGCAGCGTTTGGTCTTCAATCATTATTACACAATTATTTTTTAATTCCCTTCTATTTTTCTTGGGACCAAAAATCATAACTACACTTTTACTTGGGTTTATTCTTTATTTTGTATTTTTTTTTTAATTATTAATTATCACTGTAAATGAAACTACAGTAGAGTGAGGCTAGCAACCAATATTTTGTTTATAATTATTATTATTAGCTCTGGTCAGCTCGGCCATTCTGTTTATCTGTCATTAAATTATATAATGACATATAAACAAAATGGCCGAGCTGACCAGAGCTAATACAGGGTGTTTCATGAGGAACTGTACATAGTCCAATGGTAGATAGGGCCCATCAAGGTTAGTAACAAACCACTATTTAAAATTATTTTAGACAAGTATTTAGGATTGTACAGGGTGATTTATGAATTTTTACCAAAATTTTCTTTCGTTGCCTTTTAGAAACTAATTGTCCGATACAATTTATTTTCGGTACACATTAAGTACGATCAAATACCAACAGTTCGCCATAATTACAAAACCAAAATTCCTGGTCCGTATTAGGAAAAATTTCATTTTATCTGTGCCCCCTAAAAAGTTCACCCTGTATATATTTTTTTTAAATCTTATTACTGAAGATTGAAAGTACATAAACTACCAACAAAAGTGGAATACTTCGTTTTCTTGTCACACTTACAGCAGATACAAAATAAACACTTAAATTTAAACATTATCTTGTTAAAATTCAAACTTTCAGTAATTCAATGTTAGTTGTCAAAGTTCCTATCAGTTTAAGTTTCTAAGTAATTATAACTATTATTATTTAAAAATAGTATGAAATATCAACAGTTAGTCGCAATCAACAAGACTCCAGGACCGTATTAGGAAAAATCATCATCTCGTCGATTCCTCCTAAAATTTTCACCCTGTATATCTTATTCTTAACTTTACTTGTTATAATTTAAAAGTACATAAAGTATCAACAAGTAGTGTAGTGTGATCCACACTTTTCAATAATAATTATGAACGTCCAACTACCGACACATAAGTTGTGTAGTAATTAAAGGGTAATCTAGTACATTCTGTTCTAATTTGTAATGTAGAATATTTTCATGTTCAGTTCTAGTCTTAAGAAATTAACTTATTTTATTTAGTGTGCAGCTAAAGACATTTGTGCAGGATTTCTGCGAAAGTTTGTCAATTCTTTCTACAGTAGGAATATAATACACTTTTTATCTACTGACACTGTTAACAAAAGGAGTAGTCGGCTTTGGCAATAGTTTGACAGGTATAATTGTTGATGAGGTATAACTTTTGTTTCTACGTTACTAATGCCATTAGTCCAACTTGAGAGCAGCAATTAATAGACCGAACAGTATTGTAACGTAATAAGAAACTACCCGGACGTTATACAAAAATCTGTGGAACATTTAGTAGTTAGACAAATAAAATGCCGTGAAGAGGGGGGTTTACATTTTGAAAATATTTTTTACTTTTTATAACGTTAATATGTATTATTTTGTTTTGTTATGTTGTTTTGTATTCATGTTACGTTTTTTATTTTGCTTGTTCTGTTCTGTTACTATTAAATTGTTTTAAAATTCAATGAGTATTATTTACAGACAGAATAGCTGCTCTAACTGAAACCAATTTATTGAAGATGTCAATTTTATCGAGATAAATTTTGTTGGTTGGTTTAAAACCTGTTGTAATAAGAAAACGGATCACACTACACTACTTGTTGACACTTTATGTACTTTTAAATTATAGCAAGTAAAGTTAAGAATAAGATATACAGGGTGAAAATTTTAGGAGGAATCGACGAGATGATGATTTTTCCTAATACGGTCCTGGAGTCTTGTCTGATTGCGACTAACTGTTGGTATTTCATACTATTTTTAACTAATAATAGTTATAATTACTTAGAAACTTAAACTGATAGGAACTTTGACAAATAACATTGAATTATTGAAAGTTTGAATTTTAACAATATACCTAATGTTTAAATTTAACGTGTTTATTTTGTATCTGTTGTAAGTGTGACAAGAAAACGAAGTATTCCACTTTTGTTGGTAGTTTATGTACTTTCAAACTACAGTAATAAGATTTAAAAAAAATATATACAGGGTGAACTTTTTAGGGGGCACAGATAAAATGAAATTTTACCTAATACGGACCTGGAATTTTGGTTTTGTAATTATGGCGAATTGTTGGTATTTGATAGTACTTAATGTGTACCGAAAATAAATTGAATCGGACAATTAGTTTCTAAAGGGCAACGAATGCAAATTTTGGTAAAAATTCATAAATCACCCAGTACAACCCTAAATACTTGGCTAAAATGATTTTAAATAGTAGTTTGTTACTAACCTTGATGGGCCTTATCTACCATTGGACTATGTACAGTTCCTCATGAAACACCCTGTATAAACAAAATATTGGTTGCTAGCCTCACTCTACTGTAGTTTCATTTACATGCCCCCGGCCTTGAAAGTATCAACTTTCAAAGTGTATGCACTCAACACTTTGTTATTCACCTGCACTATTGACAGGTAACGGGCATATTTTTGAAAAGGCACGTCTAATGATCCCATAAGAAGTCTTTAAAGCAGCTACTCGACTAATATTATCTTGACCTGGGAAAACTTCTATAATACGTCCCAGGCGCCATTCCATTGGAGGTAAATTGTTCTCCTTTACTATTATTAATAGTCACAGTAAATTAGCAATTAAAATGGCAAATAGGAGAAATAATTTATAAAGTTTCAAAAATTTAGGTGCAGACTCTTAATAGACGTCCAAATACAAATCAAAAGAGTTCCCACCTCTCAGGAGGGTACTTCATCCCCTTTTGCTTCAGAAACCACCCGCTTACGTGACCTGGCGCCCGTTTTTCTGATTTTCCTCAAAAACTGTTACTCTGACGAGGAGAATGAATAGAATCTAAAATATTGGGTATGAAATTCTACATCATTTATGTCCTATTCATTTTTTTCCTATATCCAGCCCTAATCTCACAAATGACGTTTGAAGTTGGTTAATGCTGGTAAAGATAAGACAAATGCCTTAAAATTACGATGGTTTTAGAGAAACATTAATATCGGTGCTTAAGGTGGGCGGAAAAATAGGTTAGATTTGCCTACTTCGTAGTTCGACAATTTCTGCCGCATCCTTGAACCGATTCAAAATATTTTTTGACTGGCTTTTAGAAAAAACTCGGTAGAATAGTACTGGACTATTAAAAAACTCAAGAAAATTACGATTTTTTTCTTACCAAGCTGTTAAACTTCGTAAACTTTTAACCTAATTTTGAAATAATTAAAAAAGTCGTGATCTCAATAAAATAGTACTGGTCCAATCCGCTACGCTATATTAAACACATACATGTTTAAATTTTGATTTTTTATTAAGTAATTATTGAAAAAATGTCGAACTACTAAACCAATATCACTGAAAATAAATACGTTATATAATGCAGGAAACAAGTTTTTTGGTTCGAAATGATACTAAAGAATGACATATAGAACTTTGGCTACTGTCTCGTAGATGGCAGCAAAATCAAAATTGTAAATTGAATATTCTGTCAATCTTTTAATTTATTTGAAAGGTCGTATAAAGATATTGAAATCAATTTCAGGATGAATATAAACCGCCGCAGCAGTTTGCTATAAAGGGGCATTCCCAACCATTTTCGTTTGCATTTTGCTTTCCGTACCTTACATTCCTATTGGTGCCTGAAGTACATTTATGAGGCACCACCAATAGAATCTCGTAAAGGGTTAACGCTTGGTTCAGAATGTATTTTCATGTTTCCGAATTTTGAGGCTGCACATAAGCGCCACAGAACTTAAAATAGGAGAAGGTTCTTTCAAGCCTAGCTACTTGCAAATATTGAACACTGCCATTTTTATATACTTTTTTAAAATAACATCGCAGTCGTAACGGAAAGTAATTTTGAGTCGAGAATGTTATTGAAAGTATAACTAATATTTTACTGTAATTAGTTTTAAATGTGCCTTAAAAATAATATTAAGTAATAGGTAATAAACATTATTGTGAAAATAGTTATATACCTATGCAACAAGTGTGTAAAGTGAATTTTTTTCGGAAATGGAACTTTATATTAATATAATGGACTACATAAAATTAAATATGTAACAATATTTAACGTTTTTGAAATACGATATGATTATTATTATAGGCGATTATATGAAATTTTTACTTTAGGCACTACACAGCGTATGTAAAGTTAGTACTTTACGCACGGCAGTAGAATTAATACTTTATTATGATGTTGAAATAAAATAAACTTACTCAGTCCTTTTCTAATATGAATGCCCGAAATGGAAAGGTTGTATAAGTACTTCTTAACCATGTTACAAAATCTAATTTTTCAATAATAGTATATGGATGACTTTGGTAAATTCTTATATACACATTTTCGTTTACTTACAAATGTATTTCATGCCGATGAAAAGTTATTTCAGAGTTAGAAGTTTTTCAACATACTTGTACAGTTGCAGATAAAGGACTAAACAAAGTAGAAGGTACTTTAGAAATTAAAATTACTCTTAGTTTATATTTAATTACTAGTTTTTGAAGCCCATAAAATTCTCAAATTAAATATAGCTATGTAAAAACTACATAGAGGGCATACAACGTACAACGTACAAAACTACTTTCCCCTTCTAAGTACTGTTGTTTCGGATCGTCTCCCAAATGCCAGCTAAAGTCATATTATGCAACCCTCACAACAAAACAAACTTGATAGCATTTCATTGGTTCAATTTATATGTGTAAACAAAAATTATTGAAAAATGGACGGCTCCTGTATTTGCATGCGCCAATGGCTGCGCAGTGCGTTCATAATCAGTCTAATTATTTAGGTCTGTGATAAGCGCACGTGAATGACAAGTAGTGACAGCTGACAGCAGAATAGTAATTTTCGTCACAAGTCCGGAAGGTGACTTGTTACAGTCGAGTAGATATTATCGACGAGGCGACGTCAGGAGCCGAGTCTAGAATATTAAACGAGGCTGGAACAACACCTTACGGACGTGTGTCGAATGATATTTTATTTCATCCCGTCATTTCTTGTATATTAGTATATTTGTATAAGGGATGAAATAAAATGTGTTAACGACTATGAACATTGGAAGTGTGTTAATTTAAAAAGATGAGTAAAATTGAAAAGGAATTTGACATTTACGAGTTGTAGACAACGATATGGTAATAAACGATTTTTATATTGCGAACGTGAAATTTTCAAGTGCCAAAGTTCATAACACCTAAACATGGCTGCACCAACAAAGGGAAAAATCTCAATTAACATCTATAATCTATAGTATGTTACTGGAAATCAACTAGTGTGGCAAAAGTGGGGAAAAGTAAAATGTGTGTATTTCAGCTGTATTAGAAAAGGAAGTACCCACATTGAAACAGATTTCTACAGGAAGTTGTTCAGAATAATATGTTAGGAACCTACCACGAGTTTGATATGATTGTAAAACAATTCTCATTATTTTTATTAATACAATCATTCTATTAAATATAATATGTATATTTTTAAATAATGTCTTTCTGTTTTATGTTTTATTACTCCTACCTTAAATATAGGTATACCTATCCGAAAGAAAATTATGTCTGTTTCTCAGGAAAATGAGGTATGGCAGGTTCGCCAAGAAAAGTATACAAAGAGCTGTTCCAAGGTGTCACAACTAACCTCAAAATGATGCATTTTCTAAGTTTTTGGAATATTATGTCGCTTCTATCAAAAAATTTCTGGTGGGTTCCTGTACTATCAACTAAAATCTCGTTCAGTGCATAATTATTAAAGTTTTATTACCTTGATCTAATAAAATAAAATGTTTTTTGTTGGTTGGAAATCCAACCTATAATTGGCAGTCTGTTTTTAATAATCTACAATATTGAAACTTTATATATCTATTATCTGAATGAGCTTTTAAATTGTATGATGGATCCAAGATAGAACTACAAAAACTAAAATTAAATTAAAAATAAATTTACAAAAACTATAAATTTAGGGTTATGTTAATCATATGGTCGTAGTAGCAAAAAAAATGATAATGCTCAAAAAGTTATTATTTAAAACACTACCCATAAAAAACACAATTGTCCAAGGCACAAATAAATATTATAAATACCTATTTATAATTTATAAGTCCAAACAGTTACAATCTTCGAGCATATAAGGGAAAATAGAGGGGGCCAAAGCCCCGTTTGTTTGTCTGACCAACAACTGTAAACAAATAAACTGCAAATCCCCTAATCTTATTGGTTGGCGAAAATAATGACATGCTCCGTACTGCTCCGAACGTTCATTGTATATGACGGTTACTGTCATTTTTAGTTTATTTACTGATTTTCGTTAATTTGTTGTGTTTTTGAGTGTTTGGATACTCTATTAATAAAAGACAGTGAACAAAAAGTGCGTAATGTGTCATATAGTAGAGGATAAAAACGTAAATCGAACATTTCACTGGTAAGAGTCAAATTCCATAGGCGTAACGTTATTTTTTTGAGGTAGGTAGTTATATATTTTCTTCCTAGATTTTCAGAAGATATAGAACAACAGCAAACATGGATAATGTCTTTGGCCATTTCAAAAGATCTGCTAAAGTATGCATATATTTGCTCAGATCACTTTGCACAAAATGATTTCACTGAAGAACCGCAGGTTGGAATAAAATATTTAAAGAAAGTTGTTGTTCCATTAAGACTGTGTGAATCTCCATCCCTGTTAAGGGCTATAGGTATGTAATTGTAATAGGTTAATAATTAAATATATTTAATTTTGACTGACGTCGTTAATATAAGAAACCAGAAAAGAAGTATTTGACTCGTTTGTACAATCATAATGTATTGGATCACTATTCTTACTGAAATGGCTATAAGAACACATGTCATCTACAATCTATAAATGAGCTTGCGTAGCACATCCTGTGCATTGGACCAGATAACAAACAACTTTCGGTGTCATACGTTGATGACGTCAGTCCAAAAACCATTGAGTCAACTGTAATTATATGCCCGTACGATTAGTATATTAATTTAATAAATAATATACACTTGTTTTATATTTTTCTAGTAAGTAATCTATGGCAGATTATATATCTAAAATTAAATGTGTACAGGATATTCTCGGCCATGGGAACATTCAAGTTGAACATTAACTGCCAGTCCACCCAGAAGTAATGTCGGAAATGTTGTTGAAATATCACCTGGACATACTGCCAGTTCATCAGGAAGTAATGTTGAAATTGTTGTGGGCATATCACCTGAACGCACGTTATCTGCCAGTTCACCTTCTAGTAGTTTTGCCGTTCTACTACCAAGAAAAATGTAAGCAATATGTGAATATGACAAAAATAAAATAAATTAATATAAATATTACTATATTTTAGAAGAACACTGCAAAATCCAAGACACATCGTAGTCTGCGAAAGTGACATGAATGCAGAATGACAGTAGATTAGTTAGTGGGCTGTTTTCTTATTTTTATTTTATTAGCATAAAAAAAAGTTAATCTTATTAGTTATCGTCTGTAAAAGTTTTCCTCAAATTTTAGAATAAGTTGAAGAATTGTATAGTTAATTATCTTAATTTTGTATTTGTTATAAGTTTTATTCCATTTCTTTCTACTCACATTTACCATGCATAAATGTCCATTCTCATATGTATATAAAAATATAAAGTAATGTTAACAAAGTTATATTCAACATGTTCGTATAATTTGCATGAACAGCAGCAAGATGTTCGTCTGAACACAACTCAAATATACATAATAGTTTGGATGTTAACTCTCGCTTGAATCATTCCTTCAAACCACAAAAACTTTATACCATTGTTTATTATACATACTTAAAATTTTCCTCCTTCATGAACATATAAGCTAATATCATATCGAATATATATAATTATTATTAATGTTATAAGAGATATTATTGAAGTTAATAAATAAATAAAAGAAAATAATAATTGTAAAAAATTAAACAAAAATAAATGCTACGCCACTGTTGAAAGGATGAGATGTAAACAAATGCTCCCCCCTCGCGCGTCCCTCGCCTACAGTCGCTCGCCAGTTCCGCAGACATACAATCCCATTGTTACGAGATGTCACGCCACCTCTATTTTCCCTTATATGCTCGAAGGTTACAATAGTACACAAACAAATTTACTAATATCCAAATCACAAAATAATGTAAATATTTATAACTAGATAAAACAAGTTTTCAAATCTAAAAACATTATCAGAACGAAAGTCACTAGTAATTAGATATGCATGATCATTTGTAAATGTAGTTATAAAAACGAATTAATTTAGATTGCGCGTCATAATAATGTAAAAGATGTCCCCATCTATCAAAGGGTAGAAAAATTACAACACATCACTCCACCTATCTCATAGTAGATAAATTACAATACGGTTACGGCGGTTATATTGGCAAAAGCTACATATAGTTCCATCTGTTGGAATTTATAAGGTTAGCGACGGGGACCGCCGCCGTTAATACTAAACAGCGGATTTTGGAGTACAAGAGTAACATAACAAAATAAAGCTTTGCCTAATAGCTTTGCAATAAATGTTGGAGCGATCCATTGCACGCTATCGGCGGGATGGTTGTTAGAAACTTTTTTCTATCTTTAACTTAACTCTCACAAATATGGTTGAAAAATTAGGATTGGTGGCCAGAATAAATGAATTTGGGGTAAGTTAAAAATAATTTTTGCCATAATTTAATTTTTAGACGTTTTGAAATTTGTAATTTTTAATTCAATTTTTATCATGCATTAGAGAAGATTCAATAAACTTAATAATTGTATGTTTAGAGATGAAACATCAATGTGAGTATATCAAATTGGATAGGTTTTTGTTATTATGCTTGAATAAAGCCTAAATAAAGTCATTTATAAAATATGTTGCTAAAGTTAGGCAAAAACGAGTAAAGTGACAAATATCTAATATCTGGAAATACATTGGCCATAGAAAAATGTTACATGCAAAGCAGATTTTGATAATATCACTGCTTGATTAGATGGTAGTCTTGATAATATCACTGCTTGATTAGATTGACCAACAAATTTGTTAAATGAAATGAATATAAATTTATTTAACGATATAACAGTTCGAGGTGCCTTGTATAAAGCTAGTGTGATTTTTTTTTCCAGCTCGTACAATGTCTGGTTTCATCAATGATGGACTGTTAAATATATACAAATCATCGTCCAAGTCCCTTCTAGTATTTATCAAGTTTAACAATCCATCATCGATGAAACCAGACATCGTACGAGCTGGAAACAAAATCACACTAGCTTTATACAAGGCACCTCGAACTGTTATATCGTTAAATCAATTTAGATTCATTTCATTTAACAAATTTGTTGGTCAATCTAATCGAGCAGTGATATTTTCAAGACTACCACCTACATGTGCTGATGTAGAACAACATTCGTATCGTGTTTTTCAACAAATTCATTCGTGGCGTGAAGAAAATTTGAAGCCTAATGAATGGGGGGTTAGAAAACAAGCAGCCAAATTTTGGTGCCAATTCCTACAACTGAGGTACCAGCTCCTACTTTTATTCTTCAATTAATATCTTGTGGTTGTAAAAAGGGTTGCGGAAAACGCTGCGGTTGTGCTAAGGTTGAATTGAATGTGCTCCAATTGTCATGGTCAAGGATGTCTTAATTCAGTGGTAGAGGAAGAATTACCTGAAGATAATCCAATTATTGAATAAACATAGTTTTTAGTGGATTAGGCCTCAAGGGGAAACCACTTAAAAAAAAACGCACCTGGAGCTCTACCTCAGCGGTGGTGTGGAAACGAGCTCGAAGCATTAATAATAACAAAATTTTCTGTAGTCATATTTTTTGGCCCTTTTAGCCAGGTTTGTGTAGGAAAATCTGCTTTGCATGTAACATTTTTCTATGGATAATGTATTTCCAGATGTTTGTCACTTTACTCGTTTTTGCCTAACTTTAGCAACATATCCTAATTTTTCAAACCATATTTGTGAGAGTTGATGAGTTAAAGATAGAAAAAAGTTTTACCAACCACCCCTCCGATAGCGTGCAATGGATCGCTCCAACATTTATCGCAAAGCTATTAGGCAAAGATTTATTTTGTTATGTTACTTTTGTACTCCAAAATCAGCTGTTTAGTATTAAGCACCGATATTAATTTTTCCCTAAAACCATCGTAATTTTAAGGCATTTGTCTTATCTTTACCATCATTAACCAATTTCAAACGTCATTTGTGAGATTAGGGCTCCATATAGCAAAAAAATGTATAGGACATAAATGATGTAGAATTCTATTCTGAATATTTTAGGTCCTATTCATTTTCCTCGTCAGAGTAACAGTTCTTTGAGAAAAATCAGAAAAACAGGCGCCAGGTCACATAAGCGGGTGGTTTTTGAAGCAAAAGGGGATGAAGCACCCTCCTGAGAGGTGGGAACTTTTTTTTTTCTTCTGATTTTTGGCTTTGGAAGCCGGTCCTTTAGCCACGTATACAGGCATCTTCGTTTCCCGATGACTCTGGTGAGTTCTGAAGATAACCAAAACCTGTGTATTTGTAATATCACCTTAATACACTAGTTTATTGCTATTACCTATACCTATCCAATCCTAAACCTAACACGAACATATGAGGACTATCTTGAAATTACACAGGAAAATAGACGTGGGATACTCACTTCTCACCTAGGGGTCAATCAAGGCATGTATTCTTTGCACATAGACAGGGCAGACCACGGTAAAATAGGTACAATATTACACAGGGTAACAACAACAAAGGAGGTAGAAGAGAAAATACCCTATCTAAATTAAGAGATCTATCTTTTTAGAAATAATATCAACAGGTAGTAAAACCGAGCATTACTTGGAATCAAAATTAAAGGTAGCCATATGGGTTCTTGGAATCCTTCGTTACGTAATATTTCCATCAGCCATGAAGATTGAATTGAATTATGTATGCAATTAAAGAATATGTGGTTTAGATCTCCTACTATGTCACTACAAGTACATTGGGGACTTTGTGTAATTCCAATTTTATTTAAATGCACCGGGAACCGTCCATGGTTGGTCTAGCTATTGTTGCTACCATGTGTCTATTTGTTTTTATGTTATTATACCAATAACATTTAGGGATATCTCTGTGTATGTTATAATATGTTGTATTACTTTTATTTCCATATGAGTGCCATCGTTCTTGCCATTTGTTGTGTATATTTTGTTTGACTAGATGATAAAAATCGCTAGGGTTAAATTCTTCTAACAACGTGTAGCTATAATCCTGGAAGTTCTTAGCAATATGGTCCACTTTTTCATTTCCTCTAATGTTTGCATGTCCCTTTGCCCACACAAATTTCACATTGATTTTCTTGGTCATGAGCTCGTCTATTTATTTCATAATGTTAAGTATAAAAGTGTTTGTATCCAGTTTTTTCTTTGGATTTTGTAAGGCGGTGATTACCGACAAGGACAAATGGTTATATTTAAAAAAGTTTTTGTCATCGCCCATTTGAGTGCCTGTGTAATAGCGGCCGATTTGGCACTAAAAATAGTGGAATCAGTTCGTAAGACAAACGCATTTTCTATCTTAAGTTGTGAGCAATAATACCCTCAAGACGTAGTTTTTTTATCCATTTGTATATATGATTGTAGAGTGACTATTATCAATATGACTTTCAAAACGTATTGAGGTGCTAAATTTCATAACTGGGTATAATCGTATCGGGAACACGCGTTATTGCTGAGATACTTAAATCATAGAGGTTAGCTGTAGGAGTATTATAGGGTGGGAGGAACCCGAAGTTATAATATAATATATACGCATTAGCTAACGGCGGGGAATTCTTTTTAGAGAAGTAAGTCGATGTTAAATCCTGGGTTGCAATATTGACAAGTAATTTGAAAATATGGTTACACCGGCTGTTTTGTTTATTAACATATTTATCTGCTAGATATTCTCTTCTAAGGTCTAAAGGAGGTTCCATACATTCTACCTAAGTCGCTTCATTTGGTGTAGATCTCATAAGTCCTACCGATATTTTAAGCGATTTATACTGAATCCGGTCTATTTTCTTCAGTCTAGAGTCGCTAGCTGACCCATATAATATGGAACCGTAATCTATGATAAAGCGAATGTAGGTGGGAACTCTTTTGATCTGTATTTGGACGTCTATTAAGAGTCTGCACCCAAATTTTTAAAACTTATTATATAAATTAAACCTAATTTGCTGTGACTATAACTACTGTTCTACTATGAGCTGACTATGATTTTGTTTCTTTGCTCCACCTTGTCCAAAAATGTTGGTTGAGTCTTTGGATACGTTGAAATTGCGAGAGCCGTTTTCTGGTATAGATCGCAAGTCTGGATCAGGCAAGGCAGTGAGAGGAGGAAGTGGGCAGGAGTGAGAGGAGTCAAATCAGCAGGATTTGAAGAGATTGGAGAAAGGGGACGGGAATTAAGCACAGATTCAACCTGCACAGGCAAAGTTAAAAATTCTTCGTACCTACACTAATGAGGCATTTCCCATGACCCTTTTTAAGTGATGTTTGACACTCTTTACACCGGCCTCCCATATGCCACCGAAACATGATGGGGCGACTGTGCTGGTATAAAATGCCAGTTAATACCTATATTTGTAGCGGAATCAATGATTTCGGTTGAACTACCTACAAGAAACCTGCCTAAAGCTTGTATTTCTGTATTGGCACCGACAAAGTTTGTACCATGGTCCGAATATATGTTTAAAGGTTTACCGCGGCGTGATACAAATCGTCTTAAAGCTTGAATAATTATTTCAGTATTTAGTGATGATACTAATTCGACATGTATGACACGCGTCACAAAACAAACAAACAAACAAACATATCCAGCATTTTCTTCTTCCTCTTTTATCTTTTATATAAAAGGGGCCGGCATAGTCAACACCGGTTGTTGCAAAAGGTGGCGCTGGCTGCAATCGCGACACAGGCAAGTTACCCATTATAGGTTGGATTGTTTGTGACTTGTACCTGACGCATTTTACGCAGTTTCTTACAATATTTTTTGGCATGTTTCTACCGGAAATGGGCCAGAAGTTTTCTCTTAATTGCGCTAAGAGTAACCGTGGCCCTGCATGAAGAAATAGTTGATGCTCATGTTCAAATATTAATTTTGTTATGTAATGTTTGGGCGATATTAAGATCGAATGTTTTTTGTTATAGGGAAAGCTAGAATTAAACAACCGACCACCTACACGTAAAATTCACTTTGTGTCTATGAATGGATTTAAGCTTAACAATTTACTATTAGAGGCAACTTGTTTGTGATTATTTAGTCTATCTATGGTACTCTACTGGGAATGATTCTATTTGAGAAAATTTTATCAATATGTCAAATGCGTGTTCTGTTTCGTTTAAGCTGAGTTGTGAAAATACTCGTTCATTTTTAAGTTTTCGATAATTTTGAATAAATCTCAAAACGTATGCCATAGAACGTTTTAATTTTGGTAACTTAGAAAACCTTTCATAAGTTGTAGTAATCGTAAGTGTTTTGCTTCGCATTTCAGGTAAATCGCTATTTACTGTTAGAATTGACTTTGGCATGCACTTTCATCCCGGATTAGCCAATCGGGACCGTTCCATCATATATTACTTTTTTAAATATTTTTTAGATTGATGCCCCTAGACACGAGGTCGGCTGGAGTGCCCCTTGCCGGTACGTGTCTCCACTCGTAAGATTCTGTAAGTCGTTGAATCTCGGCTACGCGGTTGTTAACAAAAGGTTTTAATAAATTTGGTGATGTGTGGAGCCAACCTAAGACTATGGTTGAGTCAGACCACAATACAACATCGTAAATTTTTATATTTAACGACTTGAGTACTTTATCAACTAGTCTTGTCAAAGTCAAAGCACCGCAGAGTTCTAATCGTGGAATAGTGAGTAATTTTAAAGGTGCTACCTTTGATTTGGCGCACAATAATGTCACAACACTTTCATTGCTTATATTGGTGGACTTAATGTACACAGCCGAGCCAAACGCTTCTTCTGAGGCGTCGGCAAATCCGTGCAGTTCTATGAGAATGGGTTTATCGCATGTCACCGGCGAGGAATGATGAGCTCATTTAAATAAGTCAATGCAGATTGATAATCGCACCATTTTTTGTGTATATGACTCGGCAAGGTCTCAACCCATGCAGTTGGTAAATTGGCGAATTACACGTCGCGTTTGTGTGGTAAATCGGATTATAAAATACGTTGGCAGACCTAGAATTGTATAGTCTTACATTAAACGTTAATTTTAAGGTAATTGAACTAGAATCTATTGCATTATTAAATAATTTATGTAAAAATATGACATATGTAACAATTCTTCTAGAGCTAAGCTTTAACAGTTTATAGTGTTGGAGATTATTATCGTAGCTTTGAAAATGTAAGAATCTATTAAATCTGTAATTGAGGTGACGAATGAACCTGATTTGAACGTTTTCAATTCTTTTTATATATTTTTGATATTGAGGATTCCACACTATACATGCATATTCCAGGGAACTTCGAACTAGTGAATTATATAATGTAATAATGGATATAGGGTTACGAAATGATTTCGTAACACGTAGTATGAAACCTAGATTACGAAGAGCTTTATTAACAATATTTTCAATATGCAGATTAAAATTCAATTTACTATCTAGGGTTACACCTAGATCACGGATAAAACTTACGTTTTCCAGTGCAGTGCCATTAATGCAATACGCAAAATTGATATTATTAACAAGTCGACTAAAAGAGATTTGGTAACATTTGTTTATATTTAAAAATAATTTGTTTTTTGCACAATATTCTGCAAACCTGTGTTTAACTTATATGTGCATAACGGTTCATTTCCGTTAGCCCGCCAAATAATTTTTTGTAATTTTCGTTGTTCAGAGTTTATTTGAACTTGACGATACATCATTTTTAAGTCGCTGGAAATTATTATCGCGTGTAGTCGAAATCGTAATATAATTGATAACAAGTCACTTTGTATCGTGGGAACTGTCATTTGAATGTCATTAAATGATAAACCCGATGTGGTGGGTGCAGAGGCATTTAAAACTACGCGTAATTTTGTCGTAAGGCTTGACTCACGCAAAACCCCGTGATGAGGCATGTAATACCCAATTTCTGAAGTATCGTTACAATCATTTCTGCTCATATGTCCCAAAGCCTCATATTCATCGAGAAAATTCGTATATAATTCACGTAGGCTTGGGTTAGTTTGTAGTTTGTGTTCTAAACCATAGAAGCGCTTAATTGCGAAATCTCGAGAATCGCCTAGTTTTTCGACGCTATCTTTTAGAGGTATAGATACTACGAATCTACCATCTTCTGCTCGTGTTTAGAAAAATGTTCTTCGCATCGTTTCTCTTCAGCAGAGAGTGGGTTTTGATTGATTATTTCTTCTACTTCCCAGAATTTAGACAAATGATCTTGAATGTCTACATTCTTACTTAGATTACAATGGGAATGAGTAAATAAATGACTATTAGTTGGACCAGCAACTACCCAACCCAATATAGTTTTTTGTAATATGATATATTCGGGCCCTAAATTAATTTGCCCCACGCCTAATAACCTCCAAAAAATGTCAGAACCAATTAATAAATCTATCTTTCCAGGCTTATGAAATGCAGGATCAGCCAACTTAATATTTATTGGAATATTCATACAAGATTTATTTAATGTAATGTCTGGCAAAGTGCGTGTAATTTGGTCAATAATGAAACAAGAAATATCTATGCTAAACGCATTGTGTTTTGATTGAAAAAAACAATTGAGCATCGCATTACAGAGATATAGCTATCGACATTGTTTTTTCTTATGTATCACCCTGTATATGATTACAACTTTTGATGCTTCGTTGTTTTCCTAATTTCATCGATATAAACATGTAAGCTATTATCTTTTATTTTTTGCGAGATATAGATAATTACATAATTTAAGTTACAACAATTAATATATAATTATTTTTTATAGATACTGTTCAAACTACCTTCCTTGATTTTCTACACCTAACCTATATCTTTTTTCCAAATTATCTATATTTCGTAAAAAATGAAAGATAATAGTTTACATGTTTATATTGATGAAATCAGGAAAAAATGAAGAATCAAAAGATATAATAATATAGGGTGTTACATAAGAAAAAACAAAGTTGATTGCTATATCTCTGTAATGCGATGCTCGATTGTTTTTTTCTATAAAAATTTGAATTCCTGGTAAAAAATTAATCACTAAAGCAGTTTTTACTTTTACGATAAATTAAAAAACAACAAAGTTACAGTAGAATCTAACAATTTCATGTGATGACCCTGTACATTCATGTCGCATTTGTGTTCGATATTAGATGCGGTGTTGTTTAATCCTGACATTGACAGTCTCGTTTTGATTTTTTGTAAATTTAATTTGTCACTTAATTCGGTCGTGATAAAACTTGACTGCGAACCTGAATCAAGCAAAGCACGAACCGAATGTGGGTTTCCATTCGCATTTTTAATATAAACCGACGCTGTTGAAAGCAAAACATTTTTTGCTAAGACTTTCGACGAAAATGTAGATGTCTCCGCCGTAATAACGCTACTAGCTTCTGGTGTATCGTTATTTCGTGCGTTCTTGCTATTACTGGTCGACGCTTCGCCGCCGTCGTGGAATAAAGAGTTATGCTTTGATTGACATTTTCGACAATTGCCAAATCGACACACATTTGTAAAATGACCTTTTTTTTAGACTATTGTGACATAATTTTAATCGTCTTACTTGCGCCATTCGATCACTGCCTGACAGGCACAAAAAATCCGGACAAATGTATATTGGATGCTCTTTTTTACAAAAAACGCATGAAAGCTTTAAATTGCTTTTATACTCGTTAGTGTTTTCGCTAGTATGCAAACCTCTAGAAATTTCCCGTCCTTGAGGACGTTTGTCGCAAACGTTTGCCTCAATAGTTTCTAGTAAGTCCGCTTTATTTTTTAAAAATCCTTTAAATTTTCCCAGGAGGGTATTTCATTTTGTGAACTTATGACGTTCCCATTCGCAAATTGTAGTGTTATCTAATTTACTGGCTACTAGAACAACTATAATCGTGTCCCAATGCTCTACCGGTTGTTGTAATTGTTGAAGAGTACGTACCTAGATGTTTTGAGACATCGTCAATGAAATTTCTCAATTTGCTTGAAGATTCTTTTGTTATTTGTTCAAAGTTAACCAAAGCTTTAACATGATTTTGCACAAGTAATTTTTTGTTGTTAAATCGCTCGCATAAAATATCCCAGGCAATGGAATAATTATTTGATGTAAATTCGATGGATTTAATTACCTGTGCCGCAGTTCCACCCAGTGACGCCATGAGGTAGTGAAGTTTCTGTATACTATTTATTTGGTTGTTTGAGTGAATAAGAGAGTCAAAAGTATCACGAAATTCCATCCACAAATCAAAAGACCCGTCAAACTTTGGCAATTGAATTGTAGGTAGCTTTACCCCCTCAAAATGCATCGATTGTGTATTAGTAGACGATCCTGATGCTTTTGGCGTTACATCTACGTTTGATTCATTTTTGGTTTTTTGTAATAATAACCTTGCGCGTGATAATGTTTTACAAAAATTTTGTTCAAACTCCTCGCGCTCATCATATTGTGCCGCTTAATCGTCTACTAAGCACTCGATTTCATTTTGAACTTTGCCGAATTCTGTGATAATTTGGTCAGCCCTTTGAATTCGCTGATCAATCTATGACTTTTTTAACTCGGTTAATGCTTGCTTTGTATCTTTAATTTGGCTTTCAATCGTGTCTAAGTATTTTTTTAAATTTGTTAATAGGGCTTTTGTGTTGTTGTCTCGCTTTTTTATCAGCAATTGTATATCGGTCATTTTGGATTTAAATGAGAAATACCTAGAGAATTATAACTTTGCCCGTGAAAATAGAAAATATACTTAAGTAATTAGGAATCTTACTCCCTTTCTGAATAAATCGACTGCTCTACTCTACAGTCGACCAACTTAGTCTTCTCTACACCGGGGTCTCGCTAGTCACCGCGCTGACCCTCTTTGTCGCTTCGTGCACCTTCTTGTTTCTTGATGCACTGTGTACTACGTACGAATTGTATTGTAATTTGTTAATTTTTCGTATTATTATTATCTGCTTAGTTGCTCATCCAGGTTCTAAGGACCATGTAATTTTTTTATATGTGGACTGTAACTTCTTTTTTTTTTCGTTTCTTTTATATAAATAACACAATAATTTATTGCCTTTGTCACAATTTATTAAATACCTAATATAATTTAATAAATTGAGAACAAAAGCAATAAATCAGTTTCCATTATAAAAGGTGTTATTTATATAAAGGAAACGAAGAAAAAAGAAGTTACAGTCCACATATAAAAAATTACAATCATTTTCGCCTATTAACGGAGTAACTACTTAAATATATACTCCTCACTTGCTCTAAAAAGCTAAAATTCGCATTAATTGCAAAACCGTAAATTTTCTTCCTAAAAATATAACATAACATATACAAACCCCACAAGAATTATTGCATCACTAGAAATTGACCATAAGTTAAATGTTAATTTTCTTCTGTCTCGTTCGTCCGATTTGGATGATCTTTTTTTTTGCATTGTAAGTTGACTCTTCAAAAATGTTACTGTGCTACTGAATTTTTGGTAAAAATTCACTTTTCTTAAATACCGGGTGTAACTATGATATTGTACTTGTTTCGAAAATTCGTAACGCCCTGTGGGGTGTACCAGTAGCAACAACACATTACAATTTAGTGCTAACTCTAGCCTTACTTTTCTTTTTGGTTTACTTCATTATCTGTATGAACAGATGAGATATACAATTTAATAGCACATGTTCTTATTGACTTATGTTGATAGTTTTTGCGCATACACACGCTACCAGGATAGTGTCAAAATATCTTGAAGAGGCTAATATCACTGCAATGAATTGGCCAGCTTGCAACCCAGATATAAACCTATAGAGCACTTATGGGACCATTTAGGATGGGCGATTCAGCAAGACCTAGAACCCTACTTGAACTTGAAAATAAATTGAATGCCATTTGGATCCATATTGATGGGAATTATACAGGGTGTTCCAGTTTTTTGTAGCAGGACTTTAAAAGTCGATAGACATTTGAAAATTGTTAAAAAAAGTTCATATAAACATAGGTTGAGAAATGCTTAGTTTTAGAGATACAGGGTGTTAAAGTTTGAAAATAAATATGGATTTATATTTATATTTCCAGAATGCTAAGAAGTATCGAATCCAAACTTACCAATTCTTTACATACAATTTAGAGGCCTATTTTAGAATAATAAACTACTACTTTACTTAACCATGGGCCGGTCTTTTCACATCCAGTCAACTCCATCCGGCAGCTATTTGTTTAAGATACAATTATTGCAGCAATAGAATTCAACAATTTTAACTGCCGGATAAGGTCACCGGGCAGATGAAAAGACCGAGTAAGGGAAATTGGCAGTTGATCTGTAGATACTGTACGTACAAGCCACAAATAATATGGTTTATACGTAGTATAATAACATTATTACAGTTATTAACACTTAATTGATAAATCTGGGTTGTGTATGTCAAGTTCGAGGAATAAATGTCAAGTCCGGGTAATATGTCAAATCAAATCAGGTAAATAGGTGTCATATCAGATATATTATCCGTGTTACAACTGTAGTTGTTTGGAAGTTATTCTTTTTGGTTTATTATGCCATGAATTATGTGCCTTGGTACTTCCAGAATCCACTGTTTTATTTTTGTTTTAAATTTATTAGAGCTATCTATACCCTTAATACCTGGTGGTACTACTTCATACAGCCTAGGAGCAAGATATGCAAAATTTCTTTGCCCTATGGTTTTATTGCATCTGGGCAACTGACAATTATTCTGGCGCTGTTGTCTGGTACTATATGTGTTCGTAACATAGTTGATATTAATTTTTTTTTTAAAATAGCCAATAATATGTTTTGACAAAATAATTGCCGACTGTCCATTATTTTACTCTCTTTATAAATAAGATCACTCGAATAAGTTCTGTTTTTGTTATATATTATTTTAAGTAGGTACCCATTTTTGTATAACATCTAAATTTTTCAAGTGACCATCGTTTACACCACCCCACCCTCTAATACCATATGATATTTGAGATTGTATTAGTGCAAAATACAACGTTTGTAATTGTCTTATTCCCAAAAATTTCTTTAGGTGTTTGAACCTTGAAAGAAGACCTCTAATTTTCTGCACTATATGTTTTATTTGTAGATCCCATCTTAGATGTTTATCAATTACAATTCCTAAATACTTTACCGATTCAGTCTCTGGTATTTTTGTATCTTGATCGACATTTAATGAGCCCATATTTGGTAAATTATTAGCATAAGATGTGAAAGGTAAGTAGTTAGTCTTATTACAATTGAGTGTTAAGGTATTGTATTGGAACCATTTCTTTACGAATAATAAATCTCTTTCTGCATCTGCTTTTAACTCTTGCCAAGAGTTGGATTCAAACAATATAGCTGTGTCATCTGCAAAGGACAGAATGGATCCGGATATTTTTAGGGATAATAAGCTGTTTATGTACAACAGAAACATAACAGGGCCTAGCACAGTTCCTTGAGGAATTCCGTATTTAACTGTCATTGGACTACTGATTGTATCGTCTATTTTTACGTACTGTGTTCTATTTTCTAAGTAGTTTTTTAAGATATTGAAAATTTGTCCTCTTAATCCATAGCATTTTAATTTATGTAACATTTTTTTGTGGCACACCGTATCAAATGCTTTAGCGAGGTCTATGAACACGCACAAGGCTGGCTTTTTTTTATCCAAGTTGTTATAAATACGCTCTGTTAGATAACATATTGCGTCCTCTGTAGATTTACCCTCTCTAAATCCATATTGCAGGTCTGATATTATTTTGTATTTGTTTAAAAAACTTAGAATTCTGTATTTTAGCTGCCGTTCAATAATTTTGGCAATGTTAGAAATGAGGGATATTGGTCTGTAATTAATTATTTGGGTAGTATCACCTCCTTTGTGCATTGGTTTTATTACACCGACCTTAAGCACCTGCGGAAAACACCCAGTATCGAAACACTTATTCACGAGGAATGACATAGGGGTGGCTATTTCGTCAGCTATTTCTTTAAGTGTTTCAGATTTTACATTGTCATATCCTGGTGCTTTTCTCGTTTTGAAGTTTTTTATTACTTTTTTTACTTCAGCTTCATTTGTTGGATATAAATATATGGTGTTTTCTATATATTCACAATCCTCGGTAAAGTTAGTTGGTTTTATTATTTTATTTGCATATTTCTCTCCTAAATTTATATAATGCTTGTTAAAACTGTTTGAGATTATTATTTTATCTGTTGTGATAGTACCATCTTCTAGAGTAATTTTGTCTATTGTTGTATTATTTTTATTTTTTCCACAAATTTTATTTATGGAATCCCACAACTTTTTAGAATTATTTTTGTTTTTGTGAATATGTTGTTTATAATAATTTACCTTTGTCCGTTCAATTAAGTTAGTAAGTTTGTTTTTGTATGTTTTGTATTGTTTTTATAATATTTTATTTGCTTTATCTTTCGACCACTTAAGATACATTTCATTTTTTGTATTAATTGATTTTAATAATCCTTCCGTTATCCATTCGCTTCTCTTTTTTTGCTTATTATTTATTTTTACTGCATACGTATTTTTTTCGATGGACAATTTTAGTTTATTTATAAACATGTCCATGGCTAAGTTTACATTATTTCATCATCATGACGATAACCATTGGTTAAATAACCTTTTTCAAACAACGTTAATATTCTTTACTGTATATACAAGATTAATTTAATATTCAAGTTTTACAAAGTAAGATTTTTAGTGTATACTGAAACGTTAGTCTCCATGATGGTTTCGTATGTGACGTCACTATTATAATAAACCTTAGTAAACGAAACGCACAGATTATAAAAGGTTAACTTAAACTTTTCCTATCAGTTTGACAATCAATAGAATTTGGATGGTTTGCAATTTGGTTTTATTCGAATTCTTTTAACCGAACCTATTATTTTTTATTCAATATAATCCTTCATTGTTTTTCAACTTAAACATACAAAAAATTAATTTCTTTTTCATTGATTTACAGCCTTTTTGGAACATTATTTACAAATTGTAACATATAATCTCTAATTTACGAACACTGACATTTTATGACAATAATTACTTTTTGTTTCTTTATTTCTATTAGTTGATACAAGATACAAGATATAAGAGCACTTGTACTTCGAAATCATCTTTACAAAAATACAGTAACTACACTTCTTTTCGATAATAATTTTGGATTTCTTCTTACAAGTTCAAACCAAATTATTGTTTCTCATTGTAATATCATTTGGCACTTTAATAAACAACTTTTCTAGTGTTTTTATACTTGCACTTTTACAATTCAGCACTATACACGGTACACACCAATGATAGAGATTATAAGTCATTATTAGACAATTAAAACAGAAAACTAATTATAATAACATAAAAAGCGTATCTGTATGCGTGTGTTGACTATCATAGTGACGTCACGTGGTTAGCGTTTTCGCGCGAAATTTAAAAATTAAAATTGTCGTTTTAGATTAATTAGCGATTACGTTTACAAAAAAAAAACAAAAATTCGGGTGGATCATTACTACTATATAAACCATTTAATACACTTTCCGAAAAACCGTAAAATACCCTATTATATTCAATTCAAATCTAATTGAAAATAGTCATTTTTGTTATATATCATACCAATGCATTTGTAAGAAATACCATGCAAACGAATTTGATTGCTTTTTATGCCTGGTTGTGCAGCAGCAAATTGCAATAAGAATGAGAAAATAATTTTACATTCTGCTTATAATCATATTAAATTGGCAATGAACCGAAAATTTAAAGTTGGTGACATTGTTCGTATTAGCAAATATAAACATGTGTTTGAAAAAGAATATACACCAAATTGGGCTACAGAATTATTTAAAATAATTAAAGTGCAAATTACCAATCCAATCACATATCTTTTAGAATATTTGCGTGGAAATCCGATCCGTGGAGGTTTTTACGCTGAAGAACTGCAAAAAGCTAAATACTCTGACATTTACCTAGTAGAAAAAGTATTACGTAAGCGACATAACAGAGTTTTAGTTAAATGGTTGGGTCTAGATAAATCACATAATAGCTGGATAGATAGTACAAATAGATATTAAAATCTGTTTTCTTATGGAAAAGACATACTTTAGGTACATAAGAGGTCTATTTCATTAATTGTAAATGGTGGAGTGGGGTGTGGTCATCATACTGAAAAAGTATATAATTCAACACCACCAAGTAATTGTTAGTTATTCAGTAGTGAAAATGGTGACACTTACTCCTAGTCCTAACCCTAGTCCAACGTTCCCTGAAGTTGAAGATTTCGATCATTGGCATGAAATTGATAGAATTAACAAGCAATGTCAAGTAGCGATACAAAATGAAGAGAAATATATTTTTGAAAGCAGTTTCAATGTAGATAATTCCATGTATAAGATATTAATTCGATTTAGTGTTGCAAGAAATTACGTTCCAGCTGTAAGAATATTAATGTTTGCTAATGAACTTGTTAATAAAACCAATCACATCTCCTTTGATGAAGAAGAATGGTGTAATTTTATTACTTATTTTAAACAATTTTCCAACGACTATTTTGAGGTTAATAATGATGATAGTAGACTGGAAGAAGAAGTACAGTTTTTAAATTACACCATAAGCAAGGCTCCGTTTTTGAATACTAAGACGTTGAAAGTGATTAATGGGTTTACCGCATTTTATTTATCTGGAAACACCGTGCGTGAATTTATAAACATTAATAAACTCATCATGTCTAATATGAATGTTCTACACGACTTGGACTTACTACTTACTATGTGATTTCAATTATGAGCTGCTTAGAAAATATAATGTTAAATATATGTAATTCATCACCTGATAATATTCATATGTACTGTATTCGTGAATGTTTATTTTTTAATAGAAATAAGATTATGAATGATTTGGATAGAAAAATAAAAAAATAAAAAATAAATTTCAATTTAAATAAATATACTTTTATTATATGTTATTGTCTTATTTAGCTTACTCTCAAGAATGAAAAATATATACATGTACAATGATTATTATTAATAAAAGAAATACCTTCTCTTTCATTAGTAAATGATTCTAAAAATTGAACATGTTGACACTAGTGAAAAAATCATAATAAAATTATTTTTCGTTTTCTTAATTTCTAGTAGAAATAAAAGTCATAAATATTTTATCACAACTGTTTATTGTAAAGGACAAGAACATTACAAGAAATCCAATACATACATCAAAATATATAATACATAATAATCAAGATCAACATTAATTTGGCAACTATGATTGTACATACACATATGTAATATTTTATACATGTTTTCATTGGGATATGTTGCTGACTTTTACAAAGCTTAATATAAGAAATTAAGCTAAGTTTCTTAGGATTATAGAATGTATTATTTTTATCTACAAGACGATTTAAGTATTTATTTAAGCGAATCAGGTTATCAGCATATGCTTAGTCCGCAGCATTTTGGGGAAATTTAATTATTCTCAAATCATCTCGTTCACTAATATAAATTCCTACTCTACATATATTCATATCAAAACTTTCTAAAATACTAAACACAAAATATTCATAATTTCCTTTTAATTTTCGAGTTGAAATTTCATTAAACTTTTCTCCTTTCAATGAATGATAAGTATGAAGATTTGAAGGAGGAATATATTATTGTGTTAGTAGTAGTTTAAATTCTCTTCATATATATCAATATCATCATACAATAATGTTCTATTAACCAAATACGCAGCAAATCCACCAGCAACACAACATTTATTATTAGTCTTTGTCTTTTTCTCTTTTAGTATTTCAAGTGCGACTTTTAATTGCTGCTTTTTTGTTTCGGAAAGTTGGTTTATTGAAAATGATTCGCTTATATAATAATTATTGATATAGATATATCCTGGACCTGGTAGTTCCATATTTAAAGCTAAAATATACATAATTGTTATGATTTATATAATATTTACCAAAGTTTACATATTATCATCATTATAATGGAATAGTGACCCCCAAGGCAAAGGATCAGTGGAGTTTTTCAAACGATAACGTTTATTGTCAAATGGATTCAGAGCAATTTTTGTTTGTTCAACCGAGTAAATATCATGCAAATAAGATTTAATAAAGCGTTGCGTTCTACATATTTCAATATTTTCTTTTAAACATTTTTCATCGAAAGAAATTGTATTTTTGATTACATTAGTTTTTACCCCTTTCGATTTTTTTATGCATTTATTTCTCACAGGCTTTACACTGTACATTTTAGATCTTAACCCTACAAAATGTGTCATTATCACTCCATTTAACTCATCTTTCATTAAACCGGGTATTTTCTTATTCACTAAAGGAATATTGGTATTGATTATTAGCTTCATAGTCACTGGTATTAAACTTAATAATATTTTTCTTTATAATTTTTTCATACGCATCACATTTTAACTCATATATTAAACTATCTGTATCTGTATAAAGTAGTTTATATTCATTAGTATTACACTTTTGTAATTTTCTTTCTGTTCTTATTTGGGATTTACGGCCACACTTCTGAACATTACCCAGATAATCTGAAAAATATCTGGATTATTTAAAAAATAACCTTTACGCCTGTGACTTTACGTCAAAGGAACAGTTAAAGTAATATAAAATTATAGTGAAAATCATACACACATGTTTTTGAAATATCGAGAATAGCCATACCAATGTAGAGTGGTTTATTAAAAATTATATTTGATTTATTGAGTTCAATAGCTAATAGATTTTCATCAAATATTGATCGACTATGAAAATTAGGGCTAGCTATGTAATTTTTTGCGCCATATCGACCCTCCCATTTCGCTACAAGTTTTACAATTCGATGCTTTCGAGTATTCTCCATTTATCTTGACATATTTTGGACATTTTCTTATTTCTATTTATTTTTTAGAATTTGGCGTGATTCCCAGAAACAAGTTTAATGAATATTAATTATCCGCCACAAATAAACTACAAACAATATTCTCCATTGTTTTGCCAAAAACTGCATTTATTAATAATTTATACAGGTTCTTTTTGAATTCATTTTTTGATTTGGTACGCAATACTGTATTGAGTTCCACATATGGTTTAACCCAGGCGCTTTGTTTGTACCTTAAAACCCTATGAATTTTTGTACATTAAACACCTAAAATTAAAGTTTGTTTTAATTTCTATAGTGTATAACGTATCGAGTTTTATTATGTAGTGTAGTCATTAATTTTGGTAATTTTGATCTCGGTGGTACTAGGTGCTCTGGACATAGTGGAAAGACTTTGTGCTTGTCATGTAGATAATCTGGATACTCTAAATCCACTTCTAAAAAATACCCCTCAGCCGCCATATCAGATATGTTAGTTACATCAAAATTTTCGAAATTCTCTACCCATTTGAACCCAGATGGTAGGAATTGACTCATTGCCCAACCATAAAGGTTATTCACATCAAAATACATTAAATAAGTGCTAGGTTTAGAGAAGTCATGCTCAGCCATAAATTTATTATTAGCTTTAGCATATCTGTTACTACATTGACTTACACCACCTCGAATACCACGTTCAATGAATAAAAGCATATCAACGTCTTGCAAAAGTTGCAACTCTATTTTTGTATATTTGTTTGTTTTTTCGCAACAAAAATGTGATTCTACAACATAAAATGGAATAAGAAATAAGAGAAATAATTATTCCAAGTTTTAAATACACAATACTCTGCGTGATAATAGGATATTATGCTGATTCGATTTAAAATTCAACTGTTCAAATTGCTCCTTGTTTTTCGGATATCAGTATTTGTTAATTCTATTCCATATGTTTATTTCTTATTTCTTATCTCTTATTTTTTTCATTGTGTTTAGGCCTTAATAAAAATTATTATAAAAGAATCCAAACAAGGAACAGTAGACGCGAGAGCCATCGGCTACAGCGCGGAGATCCACGATTCCCACCATTGTGTCCGCTTGCCTACAACGGGCACAAGTAAATCGCGCAACCTAATACCCATGTTCGAACCTCCTCGGTCTTTACTGTATAATCGTATGGAAAGACTCCTTTCCTAATAAGTAAATTAAACTTTTTATTATCTAAATTTTTGAACTCTTCTCGTAAATTTGATAATTCATATTTCGTTAAATATGATGATAATGCATCTAACGAAGAACTCATAAATCTAAATGAATCAATAAAACGAAACTTTACTGGAGATCCACTTACACTTTTTGTAGAAGAAATATGTTTTTCCTTATTTATGGGTAGTAAAGTTATATCACCAGTTTTAGACAAGTCTTTTATCAGTAAATGTAAATCATATCCGATTAAATTATGAAACACAATGGGTACTACAAAGGAATTTTGATAATTTAAATTAGGTAAATAAATAATATAATAAATAAATAAATAAACCACATGTAATTACGACCCCCTTTATCCCAGAAGGCTCTAAAAGAGCCTTGTGCGGGAGGTGGCTACACATTTAAAGACCAGGGACACACATCCAATATCCGTGTATAATGGAAAAATCCCTCTCACAGTATTTTCCATTGCCACGACCGGGATTCGAACCCGGGACTTTTGAGTGAGAGGCAGGTACGCTACCATCTCGACCAACAGATTACAACTATTATGTGCAGGACCCCTGTATTTACCTGTGAAATGAGTGATCATGCACTTTTTTATCATCTACTTTAAACTGTTGGTCACAAATATGACAGTGAGTGGATAACATAAATTCTTCTTCTTGTAATTGGGAAATGTTCATTAAAATAGTAGTTTTTAATTTTGATTCAATATTTTCTGAAATATTCTTTAGTTGATTAGTAAACCACCCTATACAGTTAGAATCGCGATTACTAGTATAATAAGACAGATCATTATCATAGTAACATTTAATGTAATACCCAGTACTATAAGCAATATGTTTTTGATATTTCAATGTGTTGGTTTGACCATTTTCAGAAAATGGCTTTAACATTGATTCAAAATCACAGTATAATACAAATGGTATCGGTTCTTTATAATTAAAATTTTTGAATGGTAAAGTTGTTTGCTTAGGAAAGGATATTTTACATTTATTAATATTCCGGCAGTCTACTACATGTAAATTAATTTTTCTTCGCTAGTAAAGTAATTTAAACATATATCACAAATATGACATGTTCCATTATGTTTATTTAATTGTTTAGAAACGAATCTGGATAAATCTTTAATTAAACAATAACGATATTTTATTTCCATATTTATATTACTATTATTATTGTGTTCTTGTTCACGTTCATCAAGGTATTCATTTTGTATCATTAATAAGTTGACGTGTCTTTCTAATTTATTTGGAGTTAATCGAGCTGGTACTGTGCTAAAATGTTTTCCAAACAATTGAAGCTGGTATACATTTACTGAAATATTATTTAATTTTTCAAACTTTGAAATTTGTTCTATTATCATGGGAAATTCAACATCTTTTATGTTTAAAACCATATGTTGATGTTCTGCTTTTGTTTTTTATATTTCCATTAACTGGATATAGGCTAGAAACAATGCTCCATGCAAAACACGAATCGTCATAGAGATTTACAATGTTGAGACATGCTTTTTTACGTGAAATTTTCTCAGGTAATTTAATAAATGATGATGCACCATTACCAAGCTCAAATTTATTTATGTTAATTTCCAAACTAATTAATTTTTGTAAAGCCCAACCACTATCCCGCTCTTGAAATTCCTCTAATTTATTTAAAATTTTATCTATTACATGTTCCTGAAACCATTTTTTCAAATATGTACCTGTACCAATACCAATATCAAGAATCGAATTTCTGGTGTTAAAATATTTAAATTCTATTATTTCTGAATCAATTCCAGATTTAATAAATTCACCACAAAAGCATGTGTTCACTTTCATTGTAAGCATTTTTTATAAATGTTAGCAATTCGGGTTTTTATTTAAAAAAAAAAATGCATCATTTAAAAATTAATAAATAATAATAATAAATAATAATAAATACACCGCATGTAATTACGACCCCCATTATCCCAGAAGACTCTTGGAGCCTTGTGCGGGAGAGGGCTACACATTTAAAGACAAGGGACACACATCCAGTATCCGTGTATAATGGAAAAATCCCTCTCACAGTATTTTCCATTGCCACGACCGGGATTCGAACCCGGAACTTTTGGGTGAAAGGCAGGTACTCTACCATCTCGACCATCAGTCATATATACGTCTTTCAAATGCAGTATTAATATCCACCCAACGTATTATAGAACTTCTGTTCACTCTATTACCTAACCCCCCACCAACATGATGCTGAGGTAAATTTTTTAATAAAATTTTAATTCTTTTTAAATGACCGATATTTGTATGGATTTTTTTTCGGACTCCAATCGAATTGAAGTTTTTTAATGCTCGGTTAAACAAACTTAAATGTTGACTTATTGACTTTAACCACCTCTTTCTACTTAAAATATTTTTACTTTCACTTAAAATGATTTCCACATCAATAAACTATTCACAATTTCGTCACTCAAACTACATATATCTATATCCATGCGAAAATGCACCTTTTCAAACTTGTATGCATATGTTTATGTTTTGACAAAAGTTTCTACCTTAATGAATTGTAAAGTTGGATTGCATCTTTATAAATAATAATTGCAGTTGCTTTAACCCCTTAAATTTGCATTTGATTAATTTCCATTAATAGAAATATCTGTGCAGATGTATTCAGTAAATATATGAATATTTAAATATTGTACTATACATACTAAATTAATGCTGATCATAAAGTAGATTAGATGATTCCTATTCCTAACTTAAAACTTATGTTTTTCTATAGTGTTGATTACTGCAGCAGTGGTAGAGAATTAGCTAAAAATAAAAATAAAATAAATTAGCGTACGTAGTAATAACACTGATATTGGTAATTAAAAACAAAAACTGAAAAAAAAATAAAATGTCAGGTGTGGGAATCGAACCCACGCTCCCTTACAGGAATCTGATGCATTCGCATTGGCCGCTTTAACCACTCGGCCAACCTGACTATCTACTTTAGCATTACTAAAAATCTATAAAAATGAGTAAAAATTACTTACTTGCACTTGGAGACCAATCCTCGTTTTCTATTATTTTAAATATTGTCCCTAAAGTGGGTTTGTTTACATCTTTCAAGCCTTGATATACCAGACAATATTTTTCTGATACAAATTCATTTAAATTGTCTTTCATCAGAGGCACCACTCTTTTAGGTAAAAATACTGAATTTTCCTGAAGCTCTAGCAACACAGTCTGTCCAAATTTCGTTTTTACCAATTTAGCTTCTAATATTGGTTTATCAACTACTAAATCAGTGAGCTTAATATTAGGTTTGGTCTCTAAAAGCGACACCTTATTAAATTTATAAAAATCCATCTAGAACAATATTATTTTATTGAGAGAGAGTTAACAAAGACCCAATAATAATACATACAATTTGATGATTTTTCTTTTACTAACCACGTATGTACACTTATAACTTTTATGTGAGGTGTGCACACTATCAAGTTACTGTTAAGACTGCCATGCGGTTGATCCTTTAAATACTCTGCTTTTAAGCACCAGGAGAGAATAGCTGTCGTCACTCACCTGGGAGGGAATAACTCCCCTCTATTTGGTAATAAATAGGTATTTTAAGATTGTAAAACATGGATCCATAAATATAAATTTGCAGAAATAGCAGTTCGTGCGTTGGTCCTCAATTGCTCTGAAAATTTTATTAGTTACCAGCTCTCGATTTAATAAGTTGTCAGCAGCCAGTTTAGAATGTTCAAAAGTGTTGATCTGGATGATGTATTTTGCAGAAGAGTGAGTAAATGTAATTTTGTTTCTTATAAAAATATACAATTATACATTATTTTCAGCAATATTGATATGACGGAGATGGGATCAGCTCGCTGTAAAAATTGTGAAGATGACGACTGTCTATGGGAAATGTAAGTAATTTAAATAATAAGTTTCATAATTTCATAGATTTCATTTTAAAATTTTTCAAATGGATCTAGTTGGTCTTCAGAGGAGAGGAGGAATCCACCCCTGCACCATTTAAACGTGATAGTGTAATGAAGGCATTGTTTGTAGCTTATTTGTGGCGGATAATTAATATTCATTGAACTTGTTTCTGGGAATCACGCCAATTCAAAAAAATAAATAGAAATAAGAAATTGTCCAAAATATGTTAAGATAAAAGTGTAGTATCAAAGGCAAACCTCAACAGTTTGCCCCAGAAAACCACTGTATATAGTTCCAAATGAATATAAATACAATATTGTTATCTAAAATTCGTATCAGTGGTTTTCTAGTATTTTACACTAGAAAATATAATAACAAAATGTATATTATATAATATATAGATATACAGGGTGGTCCGGTATCCATGGCGGAAACTTCAGGGGACAATAGAGTACCAAAAAACAATATGACTTTGCTTATAAACATAACCTTCTAAACGTACCGTTTTTGAGATACAGGGTGTTAAAGTTTTGATTTTTTTAAATATATTTTTAAATATCTCTCTAACGAACAACAATATTAAAAAACTATTTGGTGATGTGAAATATCTCGCAGAGCACTAGTATTTCACCATTAGAAAAGTTTGCGAACATCACCAGTGGCGTCGATCTGGGGCATTGTGACCCTTTCTCCTATCAGAACTTCTACGCCACTGGTCCTAGACACCAATTCTATCTTGTTTTATATTTTCTGATGTTTTTTGCACAAAAAGTCACTCTTGTGATTTTTTCGTAAGATGCACCATTTTCGAGTTAATAGCATGTAAAGATATTAATGTTTAAAAAAAAATTATTATTATTAAAAATTTATTAACATTATTACATTTTATTAACAATTTTTGAGCTCTAGTTAGGAAGAGAAACATCACAAAAATAACAACAGATTTAATAGCATCTTACGAAAAACTCACAAGAGTGACTTTTTATGAAAAAAAAATCCTAATTTTTTTTGCACAAAAAGTCACTCTTGTGAGTTTTTCGTAAGATGCTATTAAATCTGTTGTTATTTTTGTGATGTTTTTCTTCCTAACTAGAGCTCAAAAATTGTTAATAAAATGTAATAATGTTAATAAATTTTTAATAATAATAATTTTTTTTTAAACATTAATATCTTTACATGCTATTAACTCGAAAATGGTGCATCTTACGAAAAAATCACAAGAGTGACTTTTTGTGCAAAAAACATCAGAAAATATAAAACAAGATAGAATTGGTGTCTAGGACCAGTGGCGTAGAAGTTCTGATAGGAAAAAGGGTCACAATGCCCCAGATCGACGCCACTGGTGATGTTCGCAAACTTTTCTAATGGTGAAATACTAGTGCTCTGCGAGATATTTCACATCACCAAATAGTTTTTTAATATTGTTGTTCGTTAGAGAGATATTTAAAAATATATTTAAAAAAATCAAAACTTTAACACCCTGTATCTCAAAACGGTACGTTTAGAAGGTTATGTTTATAAGCAAAGTCATATTGTTTTTTGGTACTCTATTGTCCCCTGAAGTTTCCGCCATGGATACCGGACCACCCTGTATATATATACAGGGTGGTCCGGTATCCATGGCGGAAACTTCAGGGGACAATAGAGTACCAAAAAACAATATGACTTTGCTTATAAACATAACCTTCTAAACGTACCGTTTTTGAGATACAGGGTGTTAAAGTTTTGATTTTTTTAAATATATTTTTAAATATCTCTCTAACGAACAACAATATTAAAAAACTATTTGGTGATGTGAAATATCTCGCAGAGCACTAGTATTTCACCATTAGAAAAGTTTGCGAACATCACCAGTGGCGTCGATCTGGGGCATTGTGACCCTTTTTCCTATCAGAACTTCTACGCCACTGGTCCTAGACACCAATTCTATCTTGTTTTATATTTTCTGATGTTTTTTGCACAAAAAGTCACTCTTGTGATTTTTTCGTAAGATGCACCATTTTCGAGTTAATAGCATGTAAAGATATTAATGTTTAAAAAAAAATTATTATTATTAAAAATTTATTAACATTATTACATTTTATTAATAATTTTTGAGCTCTAGTTAGGAAGAAAAACATCACAAAAATAACAACAGATTTAATAGCATCTTACGAAAAACTCACAAGAGTGACTTTTTGTGAAAAAAAAATCTTAATTTTTTTTGCACAAGAAAGTAAGATGCTATTAAATCTGTTGTTATTTTTGTGATGTTTTTCTTCCTAACTAGAGCTCAAAAATTGTTAATAAAATGTAATAATGTTAATAAATTTTTAATAATAATAATTTTTTTTTAAACATTAATATCTTTACATGCTATTAACTCGAAAATGGTGCATCTTACGAAAAAATCACAAGAGTGACTTTTTGTGCAAAAAACATCAGAAAATATAAAACAAGATAGAATTGGTGTCTAGGACCAGTGGCGTAGAATTTCTGATAGGAAAAAGGGTCACAATGCCCCAGATCGACGCCACTGGTGATGTTCGCAAACTTTTCTAATGGTGAAATACTAGTGCTCTGCGAGATATTTCACATCACCAAATAGTTTTTTAATATTGTTGTTCGTTAGAGAGATATTTAAAAATATATTTAAAAAAATCAAAACTTTAACACCCTGTATCTCAAAAACGGTACGTTTAGAAGGTTATGTTTATAAGCAAAGTCATATTGTTTTTTGGTACTCTATTGTCCCCTGAAGTTTCCGCCATGGATACCGGACCACCCTGTATATATATATATATATATATATATATATATATATATATATATATATATATATATATATATATATATATATATATATATATATATATATATATATATATATATATATATATATATATATATATATATGTACCCAACTACCTATACCAAGCCCGGTACATATCACAGGCTCTCAGAAGCCCAGGCTTCCTATTGTAGTTAGAAGTGTGTATTTCACGTGACTGCGCATAGGACAATTTATATACATCTAGCAACAGGAGAGGGGTAACCTTATTTAATATTTACTTAAATATATATTTCCCAGTTCTTCTCAAGCCACCGCAAGCCACTTCACATCACCACCTTACTAAGCCCGACTGTATATAATTAATACAGTTTACGCATTTTAAGAAGCCCAGCAACGTTGCCTTTATTTTCATGTTCTCAAGTATTTTATTACAATAATTAACGTTTTGAAAGATTCGTAGCTGTTCAACAAAATTATTATAATAATAATTTGGCCTCAACATGGAGAAAACTAAAGGGCCCGCACAAAATATAGGCAAAAATGGCTCTCGGTGAATTTCTGCTAAAATGTAAGTATGTTGTAGATTTTGATTTCCTGATCAGAATTGTCAAGGTCCCAACTCAAACCTGTGACTAGTTTTTGAGGTACAGGGTGTTAAAGATATAAAGTGGTTATTTTTATAAAAAATATTTATAGCTATTTAGGGATTCGATTGCAATTTTTTGCATGAATGTTATTTCTTTAACTTCAAATAATATATTGTGACAAATATGTGTTTGTATACAAGGCGAGACACAAATAAAATAGAGTACCTAATTTTTAAAAATCGATTTTTTTCTGCTCAAACCACAAAATATTACACAAATCTATTACCTAGGAATAAAATATAATTTTTTGATGTTACCGAAAGCCCTAATTCGTATTTCATACAGGACGAGTCAAAAGTATGGCATCGCGAATGACCCATTCTAATGGGACTTCCTGTATATTATCATATTAAGTTGGGCAAACCCAGGTGTGTCTCCGAATGAGGTACCGCACTCTTGTAAACTCTCTTATTTTTGATTTGCCGAGAAAAAGTTATTCTTTATAACAAGTTTTCCTTGTCATAGGAAGTCATAAACAACTTAAGATACATTATTCTAAAAATTTTAAAATTTATGGACTTTTAAGTGAATTGCTTTTTTACATCTTTATTGAACATTTTATTTAGCAAAGTGTTTCCAATTATTAAAAAAACTTAATTTCAAAGAAATTACATTTCATTTAACTAAGTTGAGAACTATTCTACATGTAAACCTTCAAAAAGTACACATTTCTCTAATGTTTTTCTAAATTCTTCGTATGCATTGGAGGTCACATCTTCATTTGTGGTTGCAAGAGCTTTCACAATTTTTTGCTTTAATAAATCTATGTCGTCTTCGAAATGGTTGCGGCCGAAATGCTCGAACTCGAACTCGAATTGTAGAATGTGCTGGACATCCGTCTTGTTGAAAAATTATTCTTCTACGTTTTAAATTTTCATCGTCCAATTTCCCAAACAAAATTATTTAAAAGTTCTAAATAAGTATCTTGGTTCAAAATTCTATCAATAAAATAAGGACCGTTTATTCTATGATGCAATATGTCGTTTTTAAACTTTCGACTGTTAGTGGTAAATCGGAAAATAGGATTTTCCTGAGCCCACTACCTACAATTTTGAGAGGAAACTATCCCATGGCCCATTAGTCTTAAAAGTAGATTCGTCCATAGAATAAAATGTTTCGATAAAATGATCTATCTGCTAAAATTTTCTCACCCATACTTAAGCAAAAGTCCAAACGACGAGCATCATCTTCAACTTGAAGTTTGTGAATTAATTTAGGTTCGAATGCACGAAATTCGTTTCTGACTAAAATTCTCTGAATACGAGATTTGCTAATACCTAAATTTAACGACCATCTTGGGTGTTCTACAATCTACAGAGTCTAAAACTACACCGGTAGCAGCGTCATCTTCATTTAATTGTTTTTGTTCTTTTTTCACATTTTTTACTTCCCCGGTGGTATCAAATTTATAAATTAATTTACATACTGTGAATCACTGTAACATCTGGATACTTCTCATTGAAAACTTCAATTGCGTATTTATAAGAAACATTTCCGATTCCATACCATTTGATCAAGTAAATTCGTTTTTCCAAGGTTAAGGCGCTTTTAGACGGTCATGCAAATTGTGCCAATTGGCTTGTGCATGCAAATTTGCACAAATGTACTGAGTCGTTGTACTTCTGTTTAGATGCTCATGCAATTTGCGCAACTGATTTGTACATGCAAATTTGCACAAATGAACGTCGTTGTATTCATTTAACGTTCAGTCTACCTTACACAGTTAGCATACCAAGAGTGTTGATTTTTGACAAAAAAGAATGGAAAATATTGATGAGGAATTACTTTTGCTACAGCTGTGGTTTGTGTTATATCAGACGTGCGACGTCAGCTACATTGAGATTTTGACAACAAATTACGCTGAACAAATACGCCAACCTCATATACGTACCCAACAACCTATACCAAGCCTGGTACATGTCACAGGCTCTTAGAAGCCCAGGCTTCCTATTGTAGTTAGAAGTGCGTATTTCACGTGACTGCGCGTAGGATAATTTATATACATTTTTATTTTTTATTTTTTATTTAATATTCACTTAATCATATATTTCCCAGTACTTGTAAAGCCCACCTGAGTTAATATATATTACACGCATTTTGGGAAGCTCTTATTTTCAACTCATAAGTGTTGAACGAAATTATTATAATAATAATTTGACCCAACATGGACAGAACTAAATTCTTAATGAGTTTAGTTAGGCAGCAGAAAGTAGGTAAGTAAATCATTTTGTAATGAATTTAATATAAAAAATTAAATATATAAAAATATTTAAAAATTGTATAGATATAATTTCAACAACTAAATCTTTAGAATAAAATTCAGATAAAAAAGGTAACCCACATAAAGAAAAATTTCTGATATTAAAAAAAGTGCAAGTTAATGGTATATGCTTATTTAATTTTCCTATGAAACGAATATCTTGACAATTATTTAAATTATAAATAATATTTCCTGCACATATAAATAATAAAGCTTTAAATAAAGCATGAGTTAATAAATGAAAAAAAGGTAATTTATACTCTCCTAAAGCTAAAATCCTTATTATTAAACCTAATTGACTTAATGTTGATAAAGCAATATTTTTTTTAAAATCAAATTCAAAATTAGCTCCTAAACTTGATATAAATATAGTTAAACTTGAAATTAATAATAAAATTAATATTAAATTTGAAGAAAAACAAAAACTAAAACGAATTAACAAATAAACCCCAGCTGTAACTAAAGTTGAAGAATGAACTAAAGAAGAAACTGGAGTTGGAGCTGCTATAGCCGCAGGTAATCATCAATTTTATAGAAAATTCATCTTTTATTAGATCCAAATAGAAAATAAAATTTCATCTTCCATAATTTATTATTCAAGCAATAGATATAAGTAAAGCAACATCTCCAATACGATTAGATAATGCTGTTAATATCCCAGCATTAAAAGATTTAACATTTTGGTAATAAATTACTAAATAATAAGAAACTAAACCTAATCCATCTCAACATAATAAAATTGAAATTAAATTAGGTCTAATAATTAATAATATTATTGATAAAACAAATATAACCACCAAATAAATAAATCGATTTAAATTTTCATCACCAAACATATATTCATGACTATAATAAATTACTATAGAAGAAATAAATAAAACAAATCTCATAAATAATAACGACATTCAATCTAATAAGATAGTTATAATTTCAGATAAAGAATTTAATGTTAATAAATTTAATTCAATAATTAAATTAAAATCTTGGGTTAAAAAATGTAGCCTAAGAGAACAAAAATGATAAAGAATTTAATAAAAATAAATTAAAATAAACTTTAAAATAGAATAAATTATCTAAAATAGAAAACTATATCTTTAAAATCACAAATCAATATTTTTTATAAACTACTTAGATTAAATTCATGACACCAAATAATCACCTTTTAAAATTAATAAATTTAAAGGTATTCAATGTAAAAATATTAATAAATATTCTCGTAAATATTCCTTGATAAACAGAAAATGTCCCTGAATAAAAATTACCATGCTGAGAAAAAGAATATAAAAATAACGAATACACAGCTCTAAAAAACGAAATTAAAGATAAAAATAATATTAACCTATTAATTAACAAAATTTCTCCTATTAAATTTAAAGAGGGAGGAGCAGCTATATTAGAAGAACAAAGTAAAAATCATCACAATGAAAATCTTATTATATAAAAATCCCTTATTTAAATAAAGTCTTCGTCTCCCTATTCCTTCATAAGAAATATTAGCTAAACAAAATAAACCAGAAGAACATAATCCATGAGCAATTATCATTACCAGAGAACCTCAAAACCCTCAAATATTTAAAGTTATAATACCTGCTAATACTATCCCTATATGTGCAACTGAAGAATAAGCAATTATATAAGATTTTATATCTCTTTGACGAATACAAATCAAAGAAACAAAAAATCCACCTACTAATCTAATAATAATAAAATAATAATTAATTTTTATTCCAATTTCAATAAATAATATTATTAAACGTAAAAATCCATAACCTCATAATTTTAATATAATACCTGCCAAAATTAATGACCCTGAAACAGGACGCGCTACGTGAGCTTTAGGTAATCATAAATGAATAAAAAATATAGGTATTTTAACAAAAAATACTAAATTTATACATAAATATATAAAAACTCTATTTACATTATTATTAAAAAAATAAATTTAAAGAATTACATTTTTCATAATAAAAAAAAATTTAAATTATTATAGATAAAGAAACTAATAAAGTATAAAATAATAAATAACAACCAGCTTCAATTCGCTCAGGTGGATAACCTCAACCAATAATCAAAATTAAAGTAGGAATCAATCTAATTTCCAAAAATATATAAAACATAAATAAATTTAAAGAAGAAAATGTTAAATACATTCTAATTATAAGAAAAATTATATTCTAATTTTTAGAATTAAGTGACTGGCTGCATGTAGAAATACTAATGCCATAAAACAATTTTAGAATACCCTGTAAAATTATCTCAAGTTATGGCTTCCTAAGACAAGCAAAACTTTTTACAAAGAATGACTTTTTCTCGGCAAATCAAAAATAAAATAGTTTACAAGACTGCGTTACCGGATCCTGGGACCCACTGTATTTTTCTCTTTAGTTAATAGACTATTCTTAAATTCCAAACACTTTATAATTTTTTAATCAGTAATACCGTTTAGAAAAAAAAACATAATGTTCTAATTCTAACTCTAATTTTCTCTTATTTGATTCAGTTGCTTCCTTATGCAAAACTTAAATGGATAAACAGCTTTAACAGTTGAATAAACTGCATTTAACCATAAATTAAAAGAGAATTAAAATTGACATCGAATTACATCGACTAATTTAAAAATAATGACGGTTCGAGTTTCGTGATTATATATACAGGGTGATTCACGTTGACCGCCTATTAGAAGTATCTCAGACAGAATAATTAGCAGAACATGCAGAACATTTAATGAAATGTATCCTGAATTACCATCAATAAACCCAAAACAATAACACGAGTTACATATTAGCTGTCACATTAGGCTTGTTCTGGTTCTCATTAGAACAGTTCTGGATCAGTCCCCGTCATGCGCAATGAAGAAACAACCATGCGCTGTGTATTAAAATTGGTAATTTTTTACATTGCGCAAGACGGGAACGGTTTTAGGACTGCGAAAATTTTGAACCAGAACAAGCCTATTTGTTAAATTTGTTGTATTTTGTTTCGTCCACAGTCAAAGTCAAAGCATACTCTTCAATTTTCATATGGCACTCTTCAATTTTCATCGATCAAATTAGAAAATCGCAAATATCTAAAGAATCATACATTTTAGGTATATGAACATGACACATGCTTAGATGCGGATTTTTTCTCGCTATCGATTGGTGTATTTAATTAGATATGGTTCCATTTAAAAAAATGACTTATTGCTGTTTTTATGAGGTCGATAGATATCGTTAATTTTAGAAACTTTGCAGTTGAGATGTTGACAATTTTATTACATGATGGATAGCTCCAATACCTTGTCTTACCTCAATAAGAAATTCAACGTCTTATCATTAATTGTTACTGAGATATTGATTTTTACATTATACAACTATTCCGTCAATATTTTGGGAAAAAAATTAATATCTCAGAAAATATTCAGTTTAGACATAGGG
This sequence comes from Rhagium mordax, assembly GCA_963680705.1. NCBI lineage: Eukaryota > Metazoa > Arthropoda > Insecta > Coleoptera > Cerambycidae > Rhagium > Rhagium mordax. The sequence continues at coordinate 26,765,429 of OY796659.1, forward strand.
AACCTTTAATGAAGTGACCTTTAAATTTTCCGAGGAATCTAAAAAAAAATTGAAAATGGGGGCATCTCATTTAAAATAACAAAGTTAGGGTCAACTTCCGGTATAACCGGAAATGCCACCATTTTGAAAATATTTTCATTAAATAGATACTACCCATTTAGGACCATAACCAAAATTTCAAATCGATATCTCTTTTCTTTCTCGAGATACTTCTTATAGGCGGTCAACGTGAATCACCCTGTAGACTAATCCACCTACAATGAACCCATTAAAAATTTATTGGCTTTTATTTTTATAAACAAAACTGCACTTGACAATTATTAGTGAAAATTGTCATAGTACTGACTACTTTCAGTTTTTTAATAAAATTGGTGTATTTCTTAATAAAATGAAATTGTTCAGGGTAACCTCCAATTGTTTAATTAGAAGAGACAGCTACTTTACCTGATGCGATGTTGGCAAGTTTTCGGGCTACGCATCATACGAATAAAATACTGGGCTTCGCTAAATCGGTCATATATTATCATTGTATATACTGATCAAGTTGTGCGCCCTCTATATGAAATTTTCGGAATTAATTCTGTATATCTTGAGAGAAATACCGACCTTACCAAGCCCATCAAAAATTTGGGGAGGACGTTCCATTAGCCCTACCAAGCTTAACCACTGAAATATACACGTAAGTTTTTACCAAGCCCGGAGTCGGGCTTCGTAAGTAGGTGTCGGGCTTCCTATACTCTAAAAACATACAATTTTGGGACTGATAATGCCGGTTTATATGTATATATATATATATATATATATATATATATATATATATATATATATATATATATATATATATATATATATATACAGGGTGGTCCGGTATCCATGGCGGAAACTTCAGGGGACAATAGAGTACCAAAAAACAATATGACTTTGCTTATAAACATAACCTTCTAAACGTACCGTTTTTGAGATACAGGGTGTTAAAGTTTTGATTTTTTTAAATATATTTTTAAATATCTCTCTAACGAACAACAATATTAAAAAACTATTTGGTGATGTGAAATATCTCGCAGAGCACTAGTATTTCACCATTAGAAAAGTTTGCGAACATCACCAGTGGCGTCGATCTGGGGCATTGTGACCCTTTTTCCTATCAGAACTTCTACGCCACTGGTCCTAGACACCAATTCTATCTTGTTTTATATTTTCTGATGTTTTTTGCACAAAAAGTCACTCTTGTGATTTTTTCGTAAGATGCACCATTTTCGAGTTAATAGCATGTAAAGATATTAATGTTTAAAAAAAAATTATTATTATTAAAAATTTATTAACATTATTACATTTTATTAACAATTTTTGAGCTCTAGTTAGGAAGAAAAACATCACAAAAATAACAACAGATTTAATAGCATCTTACGAAAAACTCACAAGAGTGACTTTTTGTGCAAAAAAAATTAGGATTTTTTTTTCATAAATATATATATATATATATATATATATATATGATATGTAAAAAACAATTATAGAACAATAACTTATCTTATCAGAACGTTTCGAACCAAAGTCTAGGTTCTTTTTCAACTGTGATTACAAATTCTTTGTTCAAAAAAAGATCACTTTGGTTGGTCCAAAATGGTGGAATGGCCACAACCACGTTTTAAATGTCTCCACTGTAATTATAAAATTTTAATAAAAGTTTAATATTTTAACTATTATTGTTATCGATTTTCCTGTTTAGTAATGTTCTTAAAAATGTAAAAGTGTTTTGAAAAAGCCCGTGATCATGGGCGAAACGTCAACTAACGTGTAGAATAATATAATAAACATGACTTTATAAAAAAAATTTTTAATAATCGTTATTCCCCCCTTTTGATGTTTAAATAAATTAAAATTAATGGAAGAAAAAACCTAAGAAAGAATAAGAAGCTGTATGAAATCAAAGTCCAAGAATAATCAATAAACTATATATATATATATATATATATATATATATATATATATATATATATATATATATATATATATATATATATATATATATATATATATATATATATATATATATATATATATATATATATATATACGTACCCAACTACCTATACCAAGCCCGGTACATATCACAGGCTCTCAGAAGCCCAGGCTTCCTATTGTAGTTAGAAGTGTGTATTTCACGTGACTGCGCTTAGGACAATTTATATACATTTAGCAACAGGAGAGGGGTAACCTTATTTAATATTTACTTAAATATATATTTCCCAGTTCTTCCCAAGCCCCCTCAAGCCACTTCACATCACCACCTTACTAAGCCCGACTGTATATAGTTAATACAGTTTACGCATTTTGAGAAGCCCAGTAACGTTGCCTTTATTTTCATGTTCTCAAGTATTTTATTACAATAATTAACGTTTTGAAAGATTCGTAGCTGTTTAACAAAATTATTATAATAATAATTTTTCCTCAACATGGGGAAAACTAAAGAGCCCGCACAATATACATATAGGCAAAAATGGCTCTAGGTGATTTTTGCTAAAATGTTAGTGTTAGTATGTTGTAGATTTTAATTTCCTGATCAGAACTGTCAAGGTCCCAACTCAATCCTGTGACTAGTTTTTAAGGTACAGGGTGTTAAAGATATAAAGTGGTTATTTTTATAAAATATGGTCCAAAAAAACCGAAATTTTCATTTTATCGTATAACTTCTTTATTTTTTCACCGATTTTCAACTTTTTGGATTCGTTTGACAGATAAATTTTCCAGCTATTTGATTCTCTATCAAAAACTGATATTATCACCATAAGTGTCAAGGCAGACGTATTTAAACTTGAGAAATTTTTAGTAACTGCTGGAATTTTGTTGAAAAGCCGCATTTCCAAACGGTTTGTCATGACTGGTCTTCTGCCAATATTTTGGTGGGTAGTTTTTAAAAATCGGTCAAGGAACTACGGAACTGTACCAGAAAATGTAGAAGCGTGTTGTAAACATTTCGGCAGCAATGGTAAAATCCGGAATTTTTTATTATCCTTTATAACTTTTTTGATTCTTTGCCGATTTTAATTTTTTTTGGGTCATTTAAAACCCAAAGCCTTCCAGTACAATATTAAATCTCAGAAATTGACATGAATCATAAATCCAATATGGCGGAAGTAATCAAATTAACCTAATATTTAAAAGCCTCTAGAATTCTTTTATCTTGAGGCCTTGTCTTCTAAGAACATTGGAACGTATTATAGATCACGAAAATCGGTTAAGGACTTACGAAGATATGAATAATAAATGAAATCTAATTAAATAACGGACTGAACCAGAAACATAATTTAATTACGATTCATTTAACTAAATAACAATAACTTATTGTCAAAATTAATACTTAAATAATGGAACATGACCTCCATTAGCGTTCACAACGAGCTGAACCTGCCTGTGCCAACCGTCTATTGCTTATTTAATAATTTTCTGGTCAGTTTCTTCCCAACAGTCTAAAATTCTTTGTCGCAATTCGCCTAAATTATTGAAATGACGACCATTCTTATACAACCGTTCTTGTAAATGTAAAAGTAATTGTCACGGGGATTAAGATCTGGACTATTAGGAGGCCAGTGTTCTTGTTCAATAAAATTTGCCGCATGTTCTCTTAAAAATCCAAGTGTCCATCCTAAAATTTCATTGTAGTTACCAAGACCGACTAATTTGCATGAGTATGAAATCACTAATTTAAGGTAACATTTGACTCGGAACAACTTCGCAATACTGTTGAAAATTAAGCCGTATTCCATGTTCAACAAAAATTATGCTAGTTTTAAAACCTCTCAAAATTCCCACAGATACTTAATGAAAATCTTGTCTTCATTTGACAGCACCATTATAACAAAACTAGGTACCACAAGACATTTTTTATTTAAAAACAGCTGACTGAAATAACAGTTATGAATCAATGTTCATTTGTTATGTAACCATGACGATAACTGCATAGGTAACTCTGTTAAGAATTAATTTGATACTGTTGTTGTGGTGTACAGTGTACATGACTACATTATACACCTTTATAAGTTCTTAACCGATTTTCGTGTTCTGCGTCACAATGTTCTTAGAATAGGCTTCAAGTTAAAAAAAAGTCATTTAATTTGTCATTTTAAAAAATTCTTAAGGCTTTTAAATATTAGGTAAATTTGACCACTTCTGCCATATTGGATTTATAATTCATGTCAATTTCCGACATTTATGATTGTAGTGGAAGGCTTTGGGTTTTAAGTGACCCGAAAAAAATTAAAATTTATAATTCATGTCAAAAAAATTACATTTCATTTAACTAAGTTGAGAACTATTCTACATGTAGGCCTCCAAAAAGTACACATTTCTCTAATCTTTTTTTAAATTCTTCGTATGCATTAGAGGTCACATCTTCATTTATGGTTGCAAGAGCTTCTACAATTTTTTGCTTTAATAAATCTACGTCGTCTTCGAAATCATTGCGGCCGAAATACTCGAACTCGAATTGTAGAATGTGCTGGACATCCGTCTTGTTGAAAAATTATTCTTCTACGTTTTAAATTTTCATTGTCCAATTTCCAAAACAAAATTATTTAAAAGTTCTAAATAAGTATCTTGGTTCAAAATTCTATCAATAAAATAAGGACCGTTTATTCTATGATGCAATATATCGTTTTTAAACTTTCGACTGTTAGTGATAAATCGGAAAATTGGATTTTCCTGAGCCCAGTACCTACAGTTTTGAGAGGAAACTATCCCATGGCCCATTAGTCTTAAAAGTAGATTCGTCCACGAATAAAATGTTTCGATAAAATGATCTATCTGCTAAAATTTTCTCACCCCGTTAAGCAAAAGTCCAAACGACGAGCATCATCTCCAACTTGAAGTTTGTGAATTAATTTAGGTTCGAATGCACGAAATAATAATAATAATCATAATAATAAAATGACTTTATTTCAGGCGGAGTCTAGCCTAAGCTATCCTCTGAATATGAGATTTGCTAATACCTAAATTATTTAACGACCATCTTGGGTGTTCTACAATCTACAGTCTAAAACTACACCGGTAGCAGCGTCATCTTCATTTAATTGTTTTTGTTTTTTTTCACATTTTTTACTTCCCCGGTGGTATCAAATTTATAAATTAATTTACATACTGTGAATCACTGTAACATCTGGATACTTCTCATTGAAAACTTCAATAGCGTATTTATAAGAAACATTTCCGATTCCATAGCATTTGATCAAGTAAATTCGTTGTTCCAAGGTTAAGGCGCTTTTAGACAGTCATGCAAATTGTGCCAGTTGGCTTGTGTATCCAAATTTTCACAAATGTACTGAGTCGTTGTACATCTGTTTAGATGCTCATGCAATTTGCGCAACTGATTTGTGCATGCAAATTTGCACAGATGAACGTCGCTGTATTCATTTAACGTTCAGTCTACCTTACACAGTTAGTATATCAGGAGTGTTGATTTTTGACAAAAAAAAACGGGAAATTATGATGAGGAATTACTTTTTGCTACAGCTGTGGTTTGTGTTATATCAGACGTGCGACTGTCGAACTTCGTTTACACGAGCATGCAAATACTTCAACCTCATATACGTACCCAACAACCTATACCAAGCCTAGTACATATCACCGGCTCTCAGAAGCCCAGGCTTCCTATTGTATTTAGAAGTGCGTATTTCACGTGACTGCGCGTAGTACAATTTATATACATTTTGCTAGAGGAGAGGGGTAACCTTATTTAATATTCACTTAATCATATATTTTCCAGTACTTGTAAAGCCACTTCATAGCGTCACCTTACCAAGCCCAACTGAGTTAATATATTACACTTATTTTGGGAAACCCTTATTTTCACCTCATAAGTGTTGAATGAAATTATTATAATAATAATTTGACCCAACATGGACAGAACTAAATTCATAAAATCCAGATAAAAAAGGTAACCCACATAAAGAAAATTTTCTGATATTAAAAAAGGTGCAAGTTAATGGTATATGCTTATTTAATTTTCCTATGAAACGAATATCTTGACAATTATTTAAATTATGAATAATATTTCCTGCACATATAAATAATAAAGCTTTAAATAAAGCATGAGTTAATAAATGAAAAAAAGCTCATTTATACTCTCCTAAAGCTAAAATTCTTATTATTAAACCTAATTGACTTAATGTTGATAAAGCAATAATTTTTTTTAAATCAAATTCAAAATTAGCCCCTAAACCTGATATAAATATAGTTAAACTTGAAATTAATAATAAAATTAATATTAAATTTGAAGAAAAACAAAAATTAAAACGAATTAATAAATAAACCCCAGCTGTAACTAAAGTTGAAGTATGAACCAAAGAAGAAACTGGAGTTGAAGCTGCTATAGCAGCAGGTAATCAAGAAGAAAAAGGAATTTGAGCTCTTTTAGTTATAGCAGCTAAAACTACCATATATGAAATTAATTTTATAGAAAAATCTTCTTTTATTAAATCCAAATAAAAAATAAAATTTCTTCTTCCATAATTTATTATTCAAGCAATAGATATAAGTAAAACAACATCTCCAATACGATTAGATAATGTTGTTAATATCCCAGCATTAAAAGATTTAACATTTTGGTAATAAATTACTAAACAATAAGAAACTAAGCCTAATCCTTCTCAGCCTAATAAAATTGAAATTAAGTTAGGTCTAATAATTAATAATATTATTGATAAAACAAATATAACCACCAAATAAATAAATCGATTTAAATTTTCATCAACAAACATATATTCTTGACTATAATAAATTACTATAGAAGAAATAAATAAAACAAATCTTATAAATAATAACGACATTCAATCTAATAAGATAGTTATAATTACAGATAAAGAATTTAATGTTAATAAATTTAATTCAATAATTAAATTAAAATTTTGGATTAAAAAATGTAGCCTAAGAGAAAAAAAGTGATAAAAAAATTAATAAAAATAAATTAAAATAAATTTACAATTAGTATTATTATCTAAAATAGAAAACTATATCTTTGAAATCACAAATCATTATTTTTTATAAACTACTTAGATTAAATTCATAACACCAAATATTCACCCTTTAAAATTAATAAATTTAAAGATATTCAATGTAAAAATAATAATAAATATTCGCGTAACATTCCTTGATAAACAGAAAATGTCCCTGAATAAAAATTACCATGCTGAGAAAAAAATATAAAAATAACGAATACACAACTCTAAAAAACGAAATTAAAGATAAAAATAATATTCTTATTCAACAAATGAAATTAAACTATTATTTAACAAAATTTCTCCTATTAAATTTAAAGAGGGAGGAGCCGCTATATTAGAAGAACAAAGTAAAAATCGTCACAATGAAAGTCTAGGTATAATTTAATTTAAAAATCCCTTATTTAAATAAAGTCTTCGTCTCCCTATTCGTTCACAAGAAATATTAGCTAAACAAAATAAACCTGAAGAACATAATTCATGAGCATTTATCATTAGCAGAGAACCTCAAAACCCTCAAGTATTTAACGTTATAATACCTGCTAATACTATCACTATATGTGCAACTGAAGAATAAGCAATTAAAGATTTTATATCTCTTTGACGAATACAAACCAAAGATATCCAAAATCCACCTACTAACCTAATAATAATAAAATAATAATGAATTTTTATTCCAATTTCAATAAATAATATTATTAAACGTAAAAATCCATAACCTGCCAAAATTATTGACCCTGAAACAGAAGCCTCTACATGAGCTTTAGGTAATCATAAATGAATAAAAAATATACGTATTTTAACAAAAAATACTAAATTTATACATAAATATATAAAAACTCTATTTACATTATTATTAAAAAAAAATAAAATCTTAAAGAATTACATTTTTCATGATAAAAAAAAAATTGAAATTATTATAGGTAAAGAAACTAATAAAGTATAAAATAATAAATAAATACCAGCTTCAATTCGCTCAGGTTGATAACCTCAACCAATAATCAAAATTAAAGTAGGAATCAATCTAATTTCAAAAAATAAATAAAAAATAAATAAATTTAAAGAAGAAAATGTTAAATAAAATCTAATAAGAAAAATTATATTCTAATTTTTAGAATTAAGTGACTGGCTGCATGTAGAAATACTAATGCCATAAAACAATTTTAGAATACCCTGTAAAATGATCTCAAGTTTGACGGCTGCTTATGGCTTCCTAAGACAAGCAAAACTTTTTACAAAGAATGACTTTCTCGGCAAATCAAAAATAAAATAGTTTACAAGAGTGCGTTACCTGATCCTGGGACCCACTGTATTTTTCTCTTTAGATAATAGTATTCTTAAATTCCAAACACTTTATAATTTTTTAATCAGTAAAACCGTTTAGAAAAAAAAACATAATATTCTAATTCTAACTTTAATTTTCTCTTATTTGATTCAGTTGCTTCCTTATGCAAAACTTAAATGGATGAACAGCTTTAACAGTTGAATAAACTGCATTTAACCATAAATTAAAAGAGAATAAAAATTGACATCGAATTACATCGACTAATTTAAAAATAATGACGGTTCGAGTTTCGTGATTATTTATAGAGTTATCCACCTAAAATGAACCCATTAAAAATTTATTGGCTTTTATTTTTATAAACAAAACTGTACTTGACAATTTTATTATTAGTGAAAATTATCATAGTACTGACTACTTCCAGTTTTTTAATTGGTGTATTTCTTAATAAAATGAATTTATTCCCGGTAACTTTCAATTGTTTCATTAGAAGAGACAGCTACTTAACCTGATGCGATGTTGGCAAGTTTTCGGGCTACGCATCATACGAATAAAATACTGGGCTTCGCTAAATCGGTCATATATTATCATTGTATATACTGATCAAGTTGTGCGCCCTCTATATGAAATTTTCGGAATTAATTCTGTATATTTTGAGAGAAATACCGACCTTACCAAGCCCATCAAAAATTTGGGGAGGACATTCCATTAGCCCTACCAAGCTTAACCACTTAAATATACACGTAAGTTTTTACCAAGCCCGGAGTCGGGCTTCGTAAGTAGGTGTCGGGCTTAGTATACTCTAGAGACATACAATTTTGGGCCTGATAATGCCGGTTTATATGTATATATATATATATATAATAATAATAATAATAATAATAATAATATAGTTTATTCAATCTCAATTTCGTATGTACATGGGTATAACACATATAGAAATAGATAAAAAAAGAAGGATAAGTATGGACTTAAATCCTTGTGACATACAATATAGTAATTAACATTAATGTAAAGTAATACATAGATAAATTAAAATAATATATACATATACAAAGTATAATACAATCACTTTAACAACACCTGAATAAACAATCTTCCACTAAGGAAAAACCCGTGCGTGGAGGAATTTGTTTTTCTAGAAAAGGTATATATCCAATGTTTCTATCGCATAGATAGAGGTAGGTATAAGAATATTTATAATCTAACATACTTTATTTTCGTGCACATGCACATTAATAATATTTACCCATATGTACACACACACACATACTCCTCAGAAAAACTGTTTGACAAGATTTCTGTCATTTGAAAGTAAGTACAATTTGGTTTGCTTACTAAAGGATGTAACTGTCTTAGCATCTCTAATATGTCTCGGAAGAATGTTAAAAAATCTATTTGTCAAGAATATATGGCTTCTTTGACCAATAGTTTTTCTTGATATCTCTGTTTCTAAAAGTCTATTAGTTTTTTGTCTAGTTTCATAATTATGTCTTATAAATGTGAGATTATGTTTATTTTTAAATTGTTTTATGACATTTTTGTGAAAATAGTGCTGGCGCACGTCGAGCACGGCTGCCTCTTTAAAAAGTAGGTTGGATGGATATCTCATGGGTTTAAATGTTATTATTTTTAATACTTTTTTTTGCAAGATTTCTAATTTGACGAGATGGTTGTCGGTTGCAGCTCCCCAAGCTGTTATACCATAAGTTAATCGTGACTCAATAAGTGAATGATATAATACTTTTAATTGAGGAAAGCTCAGAACCTTTCTGAAATATTTAAATTTGTATAGTAAAGTTCGAAGGGTGTTACATACTTCATGAATATGTTTGTCCCAACGAAAGTGGCAGTCTATGGATATACCTAGGTATTTCACAGATACTGATTTGTTTATTGTTACAATATTATGAGTTGTTCTTAGGTATAATGTGTCATATCCTGGAAGGCCGCTACTATATATTGAGAACGGTAAGAAAAATGTCTTTTCATAATTGACCGAGAGTAATCTTTGACTGAAACAGTCAAGAATATTTACTAAGTCTCTTTCTGCTTTTTCTTTTAAGTTCTCCCAGCTTTCTCCCTCATAGTAAATAATCGTATCATCTGCAAAGCTGGAGATAATCCCTTCACTGTTAAAGGTAAGTATTGCATTAATATATACTAAAAACAATATCGGTCCCAAGACAGTACCTTGAGGAACTCCACACTGAATTTCTAGTTTATTACTTATGGTTTCATTTATTTTTACGTACTGCTCTCGGTTTGTCAAATAGCTTTTTAGTAAGTTGTGAACATTTCCTCTAAATCCTAGATCTTGCAAAACCTCCAACAATTGCTCATGATTAACAGTGTCGAAGGCCTTTGCAAGATCTAAGAACACGCATAGAGATGGTTTAGTTGTTTCCAGATTTTTGTATACTTTTGTGGTTAATAGGTGAATTGCATCTTCTGTCGATTTTCCATTGCGAAAGCCAAATTGTCTTTGTGAGAGCAAATTATTTTTTTCTAAATAAGAAACAAATCTGATTTTTAATATTTTTTCAATGATTTTGGCTATATTTGATATTAACGTTATAGGTCTATAATTAGATATAATCTGTTTATCACCTTTCTTAAAGAGCGGATGAATTATTCCTATTTTAAAGATAGAGGGGAAGATACCTGTTGAGATAATCCTATTTATTAAATGCGATAAAGGTTCGGCTATCTCATTTCTTATTATTTTTAGGGTTTCAGATTTTAGTCCATCAAGCCCCGGGGTTTTATTGTTCTTAAGAGATAAAATTTGGATCTCTACTTCAGCGTTATTAGTGGGTTGAAGAAAACAGGACAATGGTACAAAACTCTGTTTGAGTGGGGGGTATAGGGGTTTACTGATTCGTTCTGCAAGCTTAGTTCCCACAGATATATAGTGTGTATTGAACATATTTACTATTTCTTTAAGATTTGTTATTAACTCACTGTTTTCATTTTTTACTTGTTTTATCGAATTGTCAGTTTTGTTTTTATTTATTTGGTTGATAGCGGTCCATAGACCTTTGCTATTATTTTGATTTTTTTCGATGGTCTCGTTAAAGAAATCCCTTTTTCTCGTTTTTATTAAGTTTTTAAGTGTGTTTCTGTAAGATAGGTACCTCTCTTTCAAAGTGTTATTTTTTGGATATTTTTTGTGCAATCTAAATAACTTATCTCTTTCATTTATGGAATTGATAAGTCCTTTAGTAATCCAAGTTTTTCTTTTGAGATGTTTGTGGTGAATTTTAACAAATTTTGAGTTCACAGTGATCTTTTCTTTCAATAGGTCGATAAGGAAATCGGATGCCTTATCAACGTGACTAATAGAATAGTAATTCTTCCAATCGTAGTTTAATAGATCGTTCTTCAAACTTACGTAATCAATGTATTGTTTGTATCTGCATTTTTCATATTCCAAACATATAGAATCTAACTGTATTTTAGCGACAGTGATATAGTGATCTGTAATATTTGTTTTAATAATATATGAATGTATGTTATAGTTACTATTTGTTCTAATAAATATGTGGTCTAGACAACTTTGACTTTGAGGACGTGTTACATTGTTAATATATGATTCGAAATTATATTCGTATAATGTATTTAGATATTGAAAGGGCACTTCATCTTCTTTTAAAATATTTATGTTAATGTCACCAATTAATATATGCATGTCGTTATTTGCTTTAGAGTTAGATTCTAAGTAGTTTTTTAGTTCATCGATAAATTCTATTTCATTAGTAGGAGGAGGTCTGTAGAGAGCCGATATTACAATAGTCTTATTTTCGTTTATTTTGATCGCGATTTTAAGGACGTTACATTGAACAATTTTTGTTATTGTGTAGTTATAGTAGTGGCCTTTTCGGACATATACTACTACGCCATCATTTCTATTAAACTTTCCTCCATTATAGAGTATATCGAAATCATCTAGCTGAAATATTTCCAGTGAGGGTAGTTGTAGGGTTTCCGACAGAACGATGCAGTCAAACTTATGTTCAACTTGTGACAAGTAAATTTTAAATTCGTCCAAATTTTTAGATATGCTGCAGATATTTTGCTGTAGTATATAAAAATCATTATTTGTTGTTTCTGAAGAATATTTTGTGTGTACATTATAATCGTAAATATTATCAAATTCTAGGGCTCGTTTAGTTTGATAGTTACAGTCTCTTATATAGGGATTCATTTTATGTATTTATAAGGAATTATAATATAATATATAATATAAGTAAGATATGAGGATATTACAATTATAACAACAAGTAGTAGCAAATATATAATCTTATCCCGGGAAGTATTGTAGTTTACCTACTTAGTGCTTCGCTGTCTTGTTCTTGTTTCAAAAGTCTGTTGGTGTTGGTTCTGACGAGTGGTTGGTTTTTTATTTATGGTATCAGAATGTTTGGGACTGTTTGAGTAGTTTGTCTTCACTGTCGATGTTTGACCTGATGAAATACTTGAGTGAGGTGCTCCGTCTTGTATTCGTGTACTTGCTGTAAGTATTGCAGTTGGAGTAGAAGGTGCGCTGTTAGGTTTAATTAACTCCTCTTCTTCTTCTATGTTGACGAGATCTTTTGGTTTATAGGCTGCTCCGTTTACGTACAATATATTGTTTTTTATAAAACAATTTTTGTTTTTGTCTTGTCTGGCAACAGATAGATGGTGTCTTAGTAACCTTGTTTCTTCTCTCTGTTGTGGTGTCTGTTCAGGCGCAATGCTTATATTTTTCCCCTTTAATTTGTAACAGCTCTTTAGGATCTGATCTTTCTTTAGAAAGGTTGTAAATTCTACTTTTATCGGATTATTTGAGAGTTTTCCTAATCTATAAAAGTTGTTAATGTCTGTTGGTTCGACGTGTATTTCAAGCGAATCTTTCAACTCTTGGCAAACAGTTTCAACTTTAAAATTATTTGGTGGGATATTTAAGCCAAAGACTACAATGTTGTTCCTATTGTTTGCTCTCTTTAGATGTTCTATTTCTTGTCGAAGTATATTATTTTCACTTTCTAATTCTCTAACTTTTTCGTTTACAGACTCTATCTTCATCAGCAGTCTGGTTTCTGAAGCATCTATTTTCTTTATTATTTCACTTCTATTTAATTTTATTTCTTCTAATAGTTGTACGAGCGCTGTGTCTCTCGCAGTTTCATCCATTTTACATTAATTGTTCTTGTTCGATGTTTTCTGATCGTACAGTGTATGGTATACTTTATAATATCGATTAAAATGCGTAGGTTTGGCAAAAACTGTAGAGCACAAAAGAAACTGTAGTATAGATAAGACGGTGAATATATATATACATATATATATATATATATATATATATATATATATATATATATATATATATATATATGTATATATATATATATATATATATATATATATATATATATATTTATATATATATATATATATATATATATATATATATATATATATATATATATATATATATATATATATATATATATACATATAAACCGGCATTATCAGGCCCAAAATTGTATGTCTTTAGAGTATACTAAGCCCGACACCTACTTACGAAGCCCGACTCCGGGCTTGGTAAAAACTTACGTGTATATTTAAGTGGTTAAGCTTGGTAGGGCTAATGGAACGTCCTCCCCAAATTTTTGATGGGCTTGGTAAGGTCGGTATTTCTCTCAAAATATACAGAATTAATTCCGAAAATTTCATATAGAGGGCGCACAACTTGATCAGTATATACAATGATAATATATGACCGATTTAGCGAAGCCCAGTATTTTATTCGTATGATGCGTAGCCCGAAAACTTGCCAACATCGCATCAGGTAAAGTAGCGGCCTCTTCTAATGAAACAATTGAAAGTTACCGTGAATAAATTCATTTTATTAAGAAATACACCAATTAAAAAACTGGAAGTAGTCAGTACTATGATAATTTTCACTAATAATTGTCAAGTACAGTTTTGTTTATAAAAATAAAAGCCAATACATTTTTAATGGGTTCATTTTAGGTGGATTACTCTATAAATAATCACGAAACTCGAACCGTCATTATTTTTAAATTAGTCGATGTAATTCGATGTCAATTTTAATTCTCTTTTAATTTATGGTTAAATGCAGTTTATTCAACTGTTAAAGCTGTTCATCCATTTAAGTTTTGCATAAGGAAGCAACTGAATCAAATTAGAGAAAATTAAAGTTAGAATTAGAATATTATGTTTTTTTTCTAAACGGTTTTACTGATTATAAAAAATTATAAAGTGTTTGGAATTTAAGAATACTATTATCTAAAGAGAAAAATACAGTGGGTCCCAGGATCAGGTAACACACTCTTGTAAACTATTTTATTTTTGATTTGCCGAGAAAAAGTCATTCTTTGTAAAAAGTTTTGCTTGTCTTAGGAAGCCATAAGCAGCCGTCAAACTTGAGATCATTTTACAGGGTATTCTAAAATTGTTTTATGGCATTAGTATTTCTACATGCAGCCAGTCATTTAATTCTAAAAATTAGAATATAATTTTTATTATTAGATTTTATTTAACATTTTCTTCTTTAAATTTATTTATTTTTTATTTATTTTTTGAAATTAGATTGATTCCTACTTTAATTTTGATTATTGGTTGAGGTTATCAACCTGAGCGAATTGAAGCTGGTATATTTATTATTTTATACTTTATTAGTTTCTTTACCTATAATAATTTCAATTTTTTTTATCATGAAAAATGTAATTCTTTAAGTTTTTATTTTTTTAAATAATAATGTAAATAGAGTTTTTATATATTTATGTATAAATTTAGTATTTTTTGTTAAAATACGTATATTTTTTATTAATTTATGATTACCTAAAGCTCATGTAGAGGCTTCTGTTTCAGGGTCAATAATTTTGGCAGGTATTATATTAAAATTGGGAGGTTATGGATTTTTACGTTTAATAATATTATTTATTGAAATTGGAATAAAAATTCATTATTATTTTATTATTATTGATTTGTATTCGTCAAAGAGATATAAAATCTTTAATTGCTTATTCTTCAGTTGCACATATAGTGATAGTATTGGCAGGTATTATAACTTTAAATATTTGAGGGTTTTGAGGTTCTCTGGTAATGATAAATGCTCATGAATTATGTTCTTCTGGTTTATTTTGTTTAGCTAATATTTCTTGTGGACGAATAGGGAGACGAAGACTTTATTTAAATAAGGGATTTTTAAATTAAATTATACCTAGACTTTCATTGTGACGATTTTTACTTTGTTCTTCTAATATAGCGGCTCCTCCCTCTTTAAATTTAATAGGAGAAATTTTGTTAATTAATAGTTTAATTTCATTTGTTGAATAAGAATATTATTTTTATCTTTAATTTCGTTTTTTAGAGCTGTGTATTCGTTATTTTTATATTCTTTTTCTCAGCATGGTAATTTTTATTCAGGGACATTTTCTGTTTATCAAGGAATGTTACGCGAATATTTATTATTATTTTTACATTGAATACCTTTAAATTTATTAATTTTAAAGGGTGAATATTTGGTGTTATGAATTTAATCTAAGTAGTTTATAAAAAATATTGATTTGTGATTTCAAAGATATAGTTTTCTATTTTAGGTAATTATTCTATTTGTAAATTTATTTTAATTTATTTTTATTAATTTTTTTATCACTTTTTTTCTCTTAGGCTACATTTTTTAATCCAAAATTTTAATTTATTTATTGAATTAAATTCATTAACATTAAATTCTTTATCTGTAATTATAACTATCTTATTAGATTGAGTGTCGTTATTATTTATAAGATTTGTTTTATTTATTTCTTCTATAGTAATTTATTATAGTCAAGAATATATGTTTGTTGATGAAAATTTAAATCGATTTATTTATTTGGTGGTTATATTTGTTTTATCAGTAATATTATTAATTATTAGACCTAACTTAATTTCAATTTTATTAGGCTGAGATGGATTAGGTTTAGTTTCTTATTGTTTAGTAATTGATTACCAAAATGTTAAATCTTTTAATGCTGGGATATTAACAACATTATCTAATCGTATTGGAGATGTTGTTTTACTTATATCTATTATTGCTTGAATAATAAATTATGGAAGAAGAAATTTTATTTTTTATTTGGATTTAATAAAAGAAGATTTTTCTATAAAATTAATTTCATATATGGTAGTTTTAGCTGCTATAACTAAAAGAGCTCAAATTCCTTTTTCTTCTTGATTACCTGCTACTATAGCAGCTCCAACTCCAGTTTCTTCTTTAGTTCATTCTTCAACTTTAGTTACAGCTGGGGTTTATTTATTAATTCGTTTTAATTTTTGTTTTTCCTCAAATTTAATATTAATTTTATTATTAATTTCAAGTTTAACTATATTTATATCAGGTTTAGGGGCTAATTTTGAATTTGATTTAAAAAAAATTATTGCTTTATCAACATTAAGTCAATTAGGTTTAATAATAAAGATTTTAGCTTTAGGAGAGTATAAATTAGCTTTTTTTCATTTATTAACTCATGCTTTATTTAAAGCTTTATTATTTATATGTGCAGGAAATATTATTCATAATTTAAATAATTGTCAAGATATTCGTTTCATAGGAAAATTAAATAAGCATAATATACCATTAACTTGCACTTTTTTTAATATCAGAAAATTTTCTTTGTGGGTTACCTTTTTTATCTGGATTTTATGAATTTAGTTCTGTCCATGTTGGGTCAAATTATTATTATAATAATTTCATTCAACACTTATGAGTTAAAAATAAGGGTTTCCCAAAATAAGTGTAATATATTAACTCAGTTGGGCTTGGTAAGGTGACGCTATGAAGTGGCTTTACAAGTACTGGAAAATATATGATTAAGTGAATATTAAATAAGGTTACCCCTCTCCTCTAGCAAAATGTATATAAATTGTTTTACCCGCAGTCACGTGAAATACGCACTTCTAAATACAATAGGAAGCCTGGGCTTCTGAGAGCCGGTGATATGTACCAGGCTTGGTATAGGTTGTTGGGTACGTATATGAGGTTGAAGTATTTGCATGAGCGTGTAAACGATGTTTGACAGTCGCACGTCTGATATAACACAAACCACAGCTGTAGCAAAAAGTAATTCCTCATCATAATTTCCCGTTTTTTTTTTGTCAAAAATCAACACTCTTGATATACTAACTGTGTAAGGTAGACTGAACGTTAAATGAATACAGCGACGTTCATTTGTGCAAATTTGCATGCACAAATCAGTTGCGCAAATTGCATGATCATCTAAACAGATGTACAACGATTCAGTACATTTGTGCAAATTTGCATACACAAGCCAACTGGCACAATTTGCATGACTGTCTAAAAGCGCCTTAACCTTGGAACAACGAATTTACTTGATCAAATGCTATGGAATCGGAAATGTTTCTTATAAATACGCTATTGAAGTTTTCAATGAGAAGTATCCAGATGTTACAGTGATTCACAGTATGTAATTTAATTTATAAATTTGATACCACCGGGGAAGTAAAAAATGTGAAAAAAAACAAAAACAATTAAATGAAGATGACGCTGCTACCGGTGTAGTTTTAGACTGTAGATTGTAGAACACCCAAGATGGTCGTTAAATTTAGGTATTAGCAAATCTCATATTCAGAGGATAGCTTAGGCTAGACTCCGCCTGAAATAAAGTCATTTTATTATTATGATTATTATTATTATTTCGTGCATTCGAACCTAAATTAATTCACAAACTTCAAGTTGGAGATGACGCTCGTCGTTTGGACTTTTTCTTAACGGGGTGAGAAAATTTTAGCAGATAGATCATTTTGTCGAAACATTTTATTCGTGGACGAATCTACTTTTAAGACTAATGGGCCATGGGATAGTTTCCTCTCAAAATTGTAGGTACTGGGCTCAGGAAAATCCAATTTTCTGATTTATCACTAACAGTCGAAAGTTTAAAAACGACATATTGCATCATAGAATAAACGGTCCTTATTTTATTGATAGAATTTTGAACCAAGATACTTATTTAGAACTTTTAAATAATTTTGTTTTGGAAATTGGACAATGAAAATTTAAAACGTAGAAGAATAATTTTTCAACAAGACGGATGTCCAGCACATTCTACAATTCGAGTTTGAGTATTTCGGCTGCAACGATTTCGAAGACGACGTAGATTTATTAAAGCAAAAAATTGTAGAAGCCCTTGCAACCATAAATGAAGATGTGACCTCTAATTCATACGAAGAATTTAAAAAAAGATTAGAGAAATGTGTACTTTTTGGAGGTCTACATGTAGAATAGTTCTCAACTTAGTTAAATGAAATGTAATTTTTTTGAAATTAAGTATTTTAAATAATTGGAAACACTTTGCTAAATAAAATGTTCAATAAAGATGTAAAAAAGCAATTCACTTTCACAAGTCCATAAATTTTCAAATTTTTAGAATACCCTGTATAATTTATCTTAAGTTTGACGACTGCTTATGACTTCCTATGGCAAGGAAAACTTTTTATAAAGAATAACTTTTAGTAAATATAAGAGAGTTTACAAGAGTGCGGTACCTCATCCGGAGTCACACCTGGTTTGCCCAACTTAATATGATAATATACAGGAAGTCCCATTAGAATGGGTCATTCGCGATGCCATACTTTTGACTCGTCCTGTATGAAATACAAATTATTGCTTCCGGTAACATCAAAAAATTATATTTTATTCCTAATAGATTTTTGTAATATTTTGTGGTTTGAGCAGAAAAAAATCGATTTTTAAAAATTACTCTATTTTATTTGTGCCTCGCCCTGTATACAAACACATATTTGTCACAATATATTATTTGAAGTTAAAGAAATAACATTCATGCAAAAAATTGCAATCGAATCCTTAAATTGCTATAAATATATCGGGTGGTCCAAAAATAACCGGAATTTTCATTTTATCCCATAACTTCTTTATTTTTTCATCGATTTTCAACCTGTTGGGCTCGTTTGACAGCTAAAGCCTCCAGCTAAATAATTCTCTGTCAGACACTGATATAATGATCATAAATGTCAAGGCTGACGTACTTAAACTTGAGCAATTTTTAATAACTGATGGAATTTTGTTGAAATGCCGTATTTACAAACGGTTTGCTTTATGATCATGGCTCGTCTTCTGGCAATATTTTGGTGGACAGTTTTTAGAAATCGGTCAAGGAACTACGGAGCGGCACCAATAAATGTAGAGACGTGTTGTAAACGTCTCGGCAGCCATAGTAAAAATCGAAATTTTCATTTTCCTTTATAACTTTTTGATTCCATTACCGATTTTAATTTTTTTCGGGTCACTTAAAACCCAAAGCCTTCCACTACAATCATAAATGTCAGAAATTGACATGAATTATAAATCCAATATGGCAGAAGTGGTCAAATTTACCTAATATTTAAAAGCCGTAAGAATTTTTTAAAATGACAAATTAAATAACTTTTTTTTAACTTAAAGCCTATTCTAAGAACATTGTGACGCAGAACACGAAAATCGGTTAAGAACTTATAAAGGTGTATAACGTAGTCATGTACACTGTACAGGGTCATCACGAGAAAATGTCCTTTTTTGAAATAACTCAGCCATTGTATATGTTATGCCATAGATGTAAAGACATTCTTAACTAGTTTTTTCCACAGAATATATATTTTCAATCAAAAAACAATAACGCATCGCATTTCAGAAATACGACATAATACTTTCTCTTTTAAATAGAACACTCTGTATATTTTGAAATATTTCGATTCTGCTTCTCTTTCTGTATTCAAAAATGTCAACATATCTTATGATATCTCAAATGGTTTTTGAGATATTTATAGATAGATAGATAGATGGTTTATTTAATACCTTACATATTTACAAAATATAGAGTATTTAAAAATACAATTTAAACGTGCAGGTTTAAATAAACTGGGTCCACACTCTAAGTGCCATAAAAACACACCACAACAACAGTATCAAATTAATTCTTAACAGAGTTAGGTACCTATGCAGTTATCGTCATGGTTACAAAACAAATGAACATTGATTCATAACTGTTATTTCAGTCAGCTGTTTTTAAAAAGTGTCTTGTGGTACCTAGTTTTGTTATAATGGTGCTGTCAAATGAAGACAAGATTTTCATTAAGTATCTGTGGGAATTTGTATAGGTTTTAAAACTAGCATAATTTTTATTGAACATGAAATACGGCTTAATTTTCAACAGTATTGCGAAGTTGTTCCGAGTCAAATGTTACCTTAAATTAGTGATTTCATACTCATGCAAATTAGTCGGTCTTGGTAACTACAATGAAATTTTAGGATGGACACTTGGATTTTTAAGAGAACATGCAGCAAATTTTATTGAACAAGAACACTGGCCTCCTAATAGTCCAGATCTTAATCCCCGTGACAATTACTTTTACATTTCCAAGAACGGTTGTATAAGAATGGTCGTCATTTCAATAATTTAGGCGAATTGCGACAAAGAATTTTAGACTGTTGGGAAGAAACTGACCAGCAAATTATTAAATAAGCAATAGACGGTTGGCACAGGCAGGTTCAGCTCGTTGTGAACGCTAATGGAGGTCATGTTCCATTATTTAAGTATTAATTTTGACAATAAATTATTGTTATTTAGTTAAATGATTCGTAATTAAATTATGTTTCTGGTTCAGCCCGTTATTTAATTAGATTTCATTTATTATTCATATCTTCGTAAGTCCTTAACCGATTTTCATGATCTATAATACGTTCCAATGTTCTTAGAAGACAAGGCCTCAAGATAAAAGAAAGCCTAAATTCGCCATTTTAAAAAAATTCTAGAGGCTTTTAAATATTAGGTTAATTTGATTACTTCCGTCATATTGGATTTATGATTCATGTCAATTTCTGAGATTTAATATGGTACTGGAAGGCTTTGGGTTTTAAATGACCCAAAAAAAAATTAAAATCGGCAAAGAATCAAAAAAGTTATAAAGGATAATAAAAAATTCCGGTTTTTACCATTGCTGCCGAAATGTTTACAACACGCTTCTACGTTTTCTGGTACAGTTCCGTAGTTTCTTGACCGATTATTAAAAACTACCCACCAAAATATTGGCAGAAGACCAGTCATGACAAACCGTTTGTAAATGCGGCTTTTCAACAAAATTCCAGCAGTTACTAAAAATTGCTCAAGTTTAAATACGTCTGCCTTGGCACTTATGGTGATAATATCAGTTTTTGATAGAGAATCAAATAGCTGGAAAATTTATCTGTCAATCGAATCCAAAAAGTTGAAAATCGGTGAAAAAATAAAGAAGTTATACGATAAAATGAAAATTCCGGTTTTTTTGGACCATATTTTATAAAAATAACCACTTTATATCTTTAACACCCTGTACCTTAAAAACTAGTCACAGGATAGAGTTGTGACCTTGACAGTTCTGATCAGGAAATTAAAATCTATAACATACTAACACTAACATTTTAGCAAAAATTCACCTAGAGCCATTTTTGCCTATATGTATTTTGTGCGGGCCCTTTAGTTTTCTCCATGTTGAGGAAAAATTATTATTATAATAATTTTGTTGAACAGCTACGAATCTTTCAAAACGTTAATTATTGTAATAAAATACTTGAGTACATGAAAATAAAGGCAACGTTGCTGGGCTTCTCAAAATGCGTAAACTGTATTAACTATATACAGTCGGGCTTAGTAAGGTGGTGATGTGAAGTGGCTTGAGGGGGCTTGGGAAGAACTGGGAAATATATATTTAAGTAAATATTAAATAAGGTTACCCCTCTCCTGTTGCTAAATGTATATAAATTGTCCTATGCGCAGTCACGTGAAATACACACTTCTAACTACAATAGGAAGCCTGGGCTTCTGAGAGCCTGTGATATGTACCGGGCTTGGTATAGGTAGTTGGGTACGTATATATATATATATATATATATATATATATATATATATATATATATATATATATATATATATATATATATATATATATATATATATATATATATATATATATATATATATATATATATACATATAAACCGGCATTATCAGGCCCAAAATTGTATGTCTTTAGAGTATACTAAGCCCGACACCTACTTACGAAGCCCGACTCCGGGCTTGGTAAAAACTTACGTGTATATTTAAGTGGTTAAGCTTGGTAGGGCTAATGGAACGTCCTCCCCAAATTTTTGATGGGCTTGGTAAGGTCGGTATTTCTCTCAAAATATACAGAATTAATTCCGAAAATTTCATATAGAGGGCGCACAACTTGATCAGTATATACAATGATAATATATGACCGATTTAGCGAAGCCCAGTATTTTATTCGTATGATGCGTAGCCCGAAAACTTGCCAACATCGCATCAGGTAAAGTAGCTGTCTCTTCTAATGAAACAATTGAAAGTTACCGGGAATAAATTCATTTTATTAAATACACCAATTAAAAAACTGGAAGTAGTCAGTACTATGATAATTTTCACTAATAATAAAATTGTCAAGTACAGTTTTGTTTATAAAAATAAAAGCCAATAAATTTTTAATGGGTTCATTTTAGGTGGATTACTCTATAAATAATCACGAAACTCGAACCGTCATTATTTTTAAATTAGTCGATGTAATTCGATGTCAATTTTAATTCTCTTTTAATTTATGGTTAAATGCAGTTTATTCAACTGTTAAAGCTGTTCATCCATTTAAGTTTTGCATAAGGAAGCAACTGAATCAAATAAGAGAAAATTAAAGTTAGAATTAGAATATTATGTTTTTTTTTCTAAACGGTTTTACTGATTAAAAAATTATAAAGTGTTTGGAATTTAAGAATACTATTATCTAAAGAGAAAAATACAGTGGATCCCAGGATCAGGTAACGCACTCTTGTAAACTATTTTATTTTTGATTTGCCGAGAAAGTCATTCTTTGTAAAAAGTTTTGCTTGTCTTAGGAAGCCATAAGCAGCCGTCAAACTTGAGATCATTTTACAGGGTATTCTAAAATTGTTTTATGGCATTAGTATTTCTACATGCAGCCAGTCACTTAATTCTAAAAATTAGAATATAATTTTTCTTATTAGATTTTATTTAACATTTTCTTCTTTAAATTTATTTATTTTTTATTTATTTTTTGAAATTAGATTGATTCCTACTTTAATTTTGATTATTGGTTGAGGTTATCAACCTGAGCGAATTGAAGCTGGTATTTATTTATTATTTTATACTTTATTAGTTTTTTACCTATAATAATTTCAATTTTTTTTTTATCATGAAAAATGTAATTCTTTAAGTTTTTATTTTTTTTTAATAATAATGTAAATAGAGTTTTTATATGTTTATGTATCAATTTAGTATTTTTTGTTAAAATACGTATATTTTTTATTCATTTATGATTACCTAAAGCTCATGTAGAGGCTTCTGTTTCAGGGTCAATAATTTTGGCAGGTATTATATTAAAATTGGGAGGTTATGGATTTTTACGTTTAATAATATTATTTATTGAAATTGGAATAAAAATTCATTATTATTTTATTATTATTAGGTTAGTAGGTGGATTTTTGGTTTCTTTGGTTTGTATTCGTCAAAGAGATATAAAATCTTTAATTGCTTATTCTTCAGTTGCACATATAGTGATAGTATTAGCAGGTATTATAACGTTAAATACTTGAGGGTTTTGAGGTTCTCTGGTAATGATAAATGCTCATGAATTATGTTCTTCTGGTTTATTTTGTTTAGCTAATATTTCTTGTGAACGAATAGGGAGACGAAGACTTTATTTAAATAAGGGATTTTTAAATTAAATTATACCTAGACTTTCATTGTGACGATTTTTACTTTGTTCTTCTAATATAGCGGCTCCTCCCTCTTTAAATTTAATAGGAGAAATTTTGTTAAATAATAGTTTAATTTCATTTGTTGAATAAGAATATTATTTTTATCTTTAATTTCGTTTTTTAGAGTTGTGTATTCGTTATTT
The DNA here is from genome assembly GCA_963680705.1 of Rhagium mordax. NCBI lineage: Eukaryota > Metazoa > Arthropoda > Insecta > Coleoptera > Cerambycidae > Rhagium > Rhagium mordax. Next base: position 26,789,666 of record OY796659.1, read on the forward strand.
TTATATTTTTTTTCTCAGCATGGTAATTTTTATTCAGGGACATTTTCTGTTTATCAAGGAATGTTACGCGAATATTTATTATTATTTTTACATTGAATATCTTTAAATTTATTAATTTTAAAGGGTGAATATTTGGTGTTATGAATTTATTCTAAGTAGTTTATAAAAAATAATGATTTGTGATTTCAAAGATATAGTTTTCTATTTTAGATAATTATTCTATTTGTAAATGTATTTTAATTTATTTTTATTAATTTTCTTATCACTTTTTTTCTCTTAGGCTACATTTTTTAATCCAAAATTTTAATTTAATTATTGAATTAAATTTATTAACATTAAATTCTTTATCTGTAATTATAACTATCTTATTAGATTGAATGTCGTTATTATTTATAAGATTTGTTTTATTTATTTCTTCTATAGTAATTTATTATAGTCAAGAATATATGTTTGTTGATGAAAATTTAAATCGATTTATTTATTTGGTGGTTATATTTGTTTTATCAATAATATTATTAATTATTAGACCTAACTTAATTTCAATTTTATTAGGCTGAGAAGGATTAGGTTTAGTTTCTTATTGTTTAGTAATTTATTACCAAAATGTTAAATCTTTTAATGCTGGGATATTAACAACATTATCTAATCGTATTGGAGATGTTGTTTTACTTATATCTATTGCTTGAATAATAAATTATGGAAGAAGAAATTTTATTTTTTATTTGGATTTAATAAAAGAAGATTTTTCTATAAAATTAATTTCATATATGGTAGTTTTAGCTGCTATAACTAAAAGAGCTCAAATTCCTTTTTCTTCTTGATTACCTGCTGTTATAGCAGCTCCAACTCCAGTTTCTTCTTTGGTTCATTCTTCAACTTTAGTTACAGCTGGGGTTTATTTATTAATTCGTTTTAATTTTTGTTTTTCCTCAAATTTAATATTAATTTTATTATTAATTTCAAGTTTAACTATATTTATATCAGGTTTAGGGGCTAATTTTGAATTTGATTTAAAAATAATTATTGCTTTATCAACATTAAGTCAATTAGGTTTAATAATAAGAATTTTAGCTTTAGGAGAGTATAAATGAGCTTTTTTTCATTTATTAACTCATGCTTTATTTAAAGCTTTATTATTTATATGTGCAGGAAATATTATTCATAATTTAAATAATTGTCAAGATATTCGTTTCATAGGAAAATTAAATAAGCATATACCATTAACTTGCACCTTTTTTAATATCAGAAAATTTTCTTTATGTGGGTTACCTTTTTTATCTGGATTTTATGAATTTAGTTCTGTCCATGTTGGGTCAAATTATTATTATAATAATTTCATTCAACACTTATGAGGTGAAAATAAGGGTTTCCCAAAATAAGTGTAATATATTAACTCAGTTGGGCTTGGTAAGGTGACGCTATGAAGTGGCTTTACAAGTACTGGAAAATATATGATTAAGTGAATATTAAATAAGGTTACCCCTCTCCTCTAGCAAAATGTATATAAATTGTACTACGCGCAGTCACGTGAAATACGCACTTCTAAATACAATAGGAAGCCTGGGCTTCTGAGAGCCGGTGATATGTACTAGGCTTGGTATAGGTTGTTGGGTACGTATATGAGGTTGAAGTATTTGCATGCTCGTGTAAACGAAGTTTGACAGTCGCACGTCTGATATAACACAAACCACAGCTGTAGCAAAAAGTAATTCCTCATCATAATTTCCCGTTTTTTTTTTGTCAAAAATCAACACTCTTGATATACTAACTGTGTAAGGTAGACTGAACGTTAAATGAATACAATGACGTTCATTTGTGCAAATTTGCATGCACAAATCAGTTTCGCAAATTGCATGAGCATCTAAACAGATGTACAACGACTCAGTACGTTTGTGCAAATTTGGATACACAAGCCAACTGGCACAATTTGCATGACTGTCTAAAAGCGCCTTAACCTTGGAACAACGAATTTACTTGATCAAATGCTATGGAATCGGAAATGTTTCTTATAAATACGCTATTGAAGTTTTCAATGAGAAGTATCCAGATGTTACAGTGATTCACAGTATGTAAATTAATTTATAAATTTGATACCACCGGGGAAGTAAAAAATGTGAAAAAAAACAAAAACAATTAAATGAAGATGACGGTGCTACCGGTGTAGTTTTAGACTGTAGATTATAGAACACCCAAGATGGTCGTTAAATAATTTAGGTATTAGCAAATCTCATATTCAGAGGATAGCTTAGGCTAGACTCCGCCTGAAATAAAGTCATTTTATTATTATGATTATTATTATTATTTCGTGCATTCGAACCTAAATTAATTCACAAACTTCAAGTTGGAGATGATGCTCGTCGTTTGGACTTTTGCTTAACGGGGTGAGAAAATTTTAGCAGATAGATCATTTTATCGAAACATTTTATTCGTGGACGAATCTACTTTTAAGACTAATGGGCCATGGGATAGTTTCCTCTCAAAACTGTAGGTACTGGGCTCAGGAAAATCCAATTTTCCGATTTATCACTAACAGTCGAAAGTTTAAAAATGATATATTGCATCATAGAATAAACGGTCCTTATTTTATTGATAGAATTTTGAACCAAGATACTTATTTAGAACTTTTAAATAATTTTGTTTTGGAAATTGGACAATGAAAATTTAAAACGTAGAAGAATAATTTTTCAACAAGACGGATGTCCAGCACATTCTACATTTCGAGTTCGAGTATTTCGGCCGCAACGATTTCGAAGACGACGTAGATTTATTAAAGCAAAAAATTGTAGAAGCTCTTGCAACCATAAATGAAGATGTGACCTCTAATGCATACGAAGAATTTAAAAAAAGATTAGAGAAATGTGTACTTTTTGGAGGCCTACATGTAGAATAGTTCTCAACTTAGTTAAATGAAATGTAATTTTTTTGAAATTAAGTATTTTAAATAATTGGAAACACTTTGCTAAATAAAATGTTCAATAAAGATGTAAAAAAGCAATTCACTTAAAAGTCCATAAATTTTCAAATTTTTAGAATACCCTGTATAATTTATCTTAAGTTTGACGACTGCTTATGACTTCCTATGGCAAGGAAAACTTTTTATAAAGAATAACTTTTAGTAAATATAAGAGAGTTTACAAGAGTGCGGTACCTCATCCGGAGTCACACCTGGTTTGCCCAAATTAATATGATAATATACAGGAAGTCCCATTAGAATGGGTCATTCGCGATGCCATACTTTTGACTCGTCCTGTATGAAATTCAAATTATTGCTTCCGGTAACATCAAAAAATTATATTTTATTCCTAATAGATTTTTGTAATATTTTGTGGTTTGAGCAGAAAAAAATCGATTTTTAAAAATTACTCTATTTTATTTGTGTCTCGCCCTGTATACAAACACATATTTGTCTCAATATATTATTTGAAGTTAAAGAAATAACATTCATGCAAAAAATTGCAATCGAATCCTTAAATTGCTATAAATATATCGGGTGGTCCAAAAATAACCATAATTTTCATTTTATCCCATAACTTCTTTATTTTTTCATCGATTTTCAACCTGTTGGGCTCGTTTGACAGCTAAAGCCTCCAGCTAAATGATTCTCTGTCAGACACTGATATAATGATCATAAATGTCAAGGCTGACGTATTTAAACTTGAGCAATTTTTAATAACTGATGGAATTTTGTTAAAATGCCGTATTTACAAACGGTTTGCTTTATGATCATGGCTGGTCTTCTGGCAATATTTTGGTGGGCAGTTTTTAAAAATCGGTCATGGAACTACGGAGCTGCACCAATAAATGTAGAGACGTGTTGTAAACGTCTCGGCAGCCATAGTAAAAATCCAAATTTTCATCTTCCTTTATAACTTTTTGATTCCTTTACCGATTTTAATTTTTTTTGGGTCACTTAAAACCCAAAGCCTTCCACTACAATCATAAATGTCAGAAATTGACATGAATTATAAATCCAATATGGCAGAAGTGGTCAAATTTACCTAATATTTAAAAGCCTTAAGAATTTTTTAAAATGACAAATTAAATGACTTTTTTTTAACTTGAAGCCTATTCTAAGAACATTATGACGCAGAACACGAAAATCGGTTAAGAACTTATAAAGGTGTATAACGTAGTCATGTACACTGTACACCACAACAACAGTATCAAATTAATTCTTAACAGAGTTACCTATGCAGTTATCGTCATGGTTACATAACAAATGAACATTGATTCATAACTGTTATTTCAGTCAGCTGTTTTTAAATAAAAAATGTCTTGTGGTACCTAGTTTTGTTATAATGGTGCTGTCAAATGAAGACAAGATTTTCATTAAGTATCTGTGGGAATTTGTAGAGGTTTTAAAACTAGCATAATTTTTATTGAACATGGAATACGGCTTAATTTTCAACAGTATTGCGAAGTTGTTCCGAGTCAAATGTTACCTTAAATTAGTGATTTCATACTCATGCAAATTAGTCGGTCTTGGTAACTACAATGAAATTTTAGGATGGACACTTGGATTTTTAAGAGAACATGCAGCAAATTTTATTGAACAAGAACACTGGCCTCCTAATAGTCCAGATCTTAATCCCCGTGACAATTACTTTTACATTTACAAGAACGGTTGTATAAGAATGGTCGTCATTTCAATAATTTAGGCGAATTGCGACAAAGAATTTTAGACTGTTGGGAAGAAACTGACCAGCAAATTATTAAATAAGCAATAGACGGTTGGCACAGGCAGGTTCAGCTCGTTGTGAACGCTAATGGAGGTCATGTTCCATTATTTAAGTATTAATTTTGACAATAAGTTATTGTTATTTAGTTAAATGAATCGTAATTAAATTATGTTTCTGGTTCAGTCCGTTATTTAATTAGATTTCATTTATTATTCATATCTTCGTAAGTCCTTAACCGATTTTCGTGATCTATAATACGTTCCAATGTTCTTAGAAGACAAGGCCTCAAGATAAAAGAACTCTAGAGGCTTTTAAATATTAGGTTAATTTGATTACTTCCGCCATATTGGATTTATGATTCATGTCAATTTCTGAGATTTAATATTGTACTGGAAGGCTTTGGGTTTTAAATGACCCAAAAAAAATTAAAATCGGCAAAGAATCAAAAAAGTTATAAAGGATAATAAAAAATTCCGGATTTTACCATTGCTGCCGAAATGTTTACAACACGCTTCTACATTTTCTGGTACAGTTCCGTAGTTCCTTGACCGATTTTTAAAAACTACCCACCAAAATATTGGCAGAAGACCAGTCATGACAAACCGTTTGTAAATGCGGCTTTTCAACAAAATTCCAGCAGTTACTAAAAATTGCTCAAGTTTAAATATGTCTGCCTTGACACTTATGGTGATAATATCAGTTTTTGATAGAGAATCAAATAGCTGGAAAATTTATCTGTCAAACGAATCCAAAAAGTTGAAAATCGGTGAAAAAATAAAGAAGTTATACGATAAAATGAAAATTCCGGTTTTTTTTAACCATATTTTATAAAAATAACCACTTTATATCTTTAACACCCTGTACCTTAAAAACTAGTCACAGGATTGAATTGGGACCTTGACAGTTCTGATCAGGAAATTAAAATCTACAACATACTAACACTAACATTTTAGCAAAAATCACCTAGAGCCATTTTTGCCTATATGTATATTGTGCGGGCTCTTTAGTTTTCCCCATGTTGAGGAAAAATTATTATTATAATAATTTTGTTAAACAGCTACGAATCTTTCAAAACGTTAATTATTGTAATAAAATACTTGAGAACATGAAAATAAAGGCAACGTTGCTGGGCTTCTCAAAATGCGTAAACTGTATTAACTATATACAGTCGGGCTTAGTAAGGTGGTGATGTGAAGTGGCTTGAGGGGGCTTGGGAAGAACTGGGAAATATATATTTAAGTAAATATTAAATAAGGTTACCCCTCTCCTGTTGCTAAATGTATATAAATTGTCGTAAGCGCAGTCACGTGAAATACACACTTCTAACTACAATAGGAAGCCTGGGCTTCTGAGAGCCTGTGATATGTACCGGGCTTGGTATAGGTAGTTGGGTACGTATATATATATATATATATATATATATATATATATATATATATATATATATATATATATATATATATATACCTATAACCCATACGTTCTTCCCTATATATATATATATATATATATATATATATATATATATATATATATATATATATATATATATATATATGTATAAACACATCGTTGTTCCCTCCGTGATAAACACTAGGCGGACCAACCTCCGGTAGTTTTATTACGTATATATGGACGACCTTGTATAAACATATTTAGAAGATGAGTCTTTACATGTCTCACAAGAGAGGGGTAAAGAATTGTACCAATAAAATTTGTATATATTTTATATATTTTAAAGATATTATTCATTGTTAGTTCCCTCCGAATCTATATATTTTATAATTAATAATTACTCGTACTTCCCTCTAGCGCAGTTGCCAGGTTGTGGAGGGAGCTACGTGTTGCTTTATTATTATTGTTTCCTTATATTCTTTCATGCTGCAATTAAATTAGGTTTTCGCTGATGGCAAAGAGGTAGTAGGTCCCTAATATAATTTATTGGTGCTTTATACTTAAAATATTTACACAGGTCAAGTTTTACAAAGAAATATGAATAGGAATAAATTACAAACAATAAAACTTATAAATGAATGAGATAAATACTACCAACATATTACATACAGGGTGGAACAAAAGTATTAAATAATGGCTTTAACTTTGTTATTTGCAAAGTTACAAAAAAATGTTGAATATGAAAGTTGTTTGGTTCTTTACCATGCATGTTTTGAGTTTTTTAGTTTGTTAATATCTTCTTCTGGTTTGTTCCTATGGCAACTAACTTTTTCTTTTTAAACGGCACCCATAATTTTTTTTATTAATTTGAAACAAGTATATTTTCCTCTATTAAGTCACAAAATTTTGAAATTTTTCGAAAAAAAATAAGCGAGAAAAAAACATTTATTACGACTCACTCGTCGCCTCTTAATAAAGGATGCCATGGAAAATGTCATGCAGTTATAAAACACAAGCATTACTTTTGATAAAGAATGTCATGGAAGTTTGACAATTAAATTTTTACAAACAAACAACTAAATTTTAGTGTTGTGATGTGTGAAATTAATTCATTTAGTTCCGATTGAGCCGTAATAAATATTTTTTTCACGCTTATTTTTTTTTCCAAATATTGCAAAATTTTATGACTGAATAGAGAAAAATATGCTTGTTTCAAATTGACAAAAAAATATTATGGGTGCCATTTAAAAAGAAAAAGTTGGTTGCCATAGGAACAAACCGGAAGAAGATATCAACAAACTAAAAAACTCAAAACATGCACGGTAAAGAACCAAACAACTTTTATATTGAACATTTTTTTATAACTTTGCAAATAACAAAGTTAAAGCCATTATTTGATAGTTTTGTTCCACCCTGTATAGTAAACACAACATAAAATCAGTTAACGAACGCTAAAAATAAAAAAGATATAAAAATTACATTAGTAATTGTCACACATTAAAATCATTAAAATCAGCCACCAAGAATTCCTCAAATGAATAAATGGCATTTCCGAGTAAAAATGTTTTGACAGAAATTTTGAACTTTATTAGATTCAGTTGCTTTATATGGGGCGGCAATACATTATAAAACATTGTACTGTAATAATTTGTACCTACATGTGTCCGCCTTAGCCTTAAAAAAATTATATTTATTTTATCACAGTTTCTTGTGGAATAACTGTGCAATTGACTATGTGTTGTGAAATTCTCCTCATTTTCTTTTACATATAATAAACATTTGAGGATATATGCGCATGGTAATGTGAGAATACTTAACTATAATTAAGACCAGCAATTATTCTTACCTATTGCTTTTCTTTGGGTAAAAAAAACTAAATTTTACCTCCTTACTAAGATTTACGTCAGCACCATTTATATTCCTTAAAGTAAAGATCATATTTTTAGTTTTAGAGTCATTTTGCACCAATTTATTAGATATAAACCAATTTTGAACAGTGGTTTGTGTCAAATTCCTATCAATAATTAACTTAGTAATGTTTTTGGAGCATTTTGACACAGTTGTATCGTCAGCAAATGAAACAAAGTTTTTGCATCTGTTGTAACATTTGGCAAATCATTTATATATGTTAAGAAAAGTGTCGGACCCAACACTGATCCTTGGGGTACTCCATAATTTATTGGAAGATTTGATTTTAAATGCTTACAAACTACAAATTGATAACGGTTACTAAGATAAAGATTTAATTAAAATGCCATGTGATACACAGTCAGTTATCAAACCATCTTCAAAACTTTGGTTGATAAGCTCAATTAAGGAATTTAGCTAACGTCGTAGATTGTTTGGCTCTAAAGCTGAATTGATATAGGTTAAATAGATTATTTCGTTCAAACTGTTCAGTGATTTGGTCTTTTAATGCAACTTCGAAAATTTTCGCCAAGAAAGGAATGGTAACAATTGGGCAATAGTTAGCGGGATCATCCTTTGAATTCTCTTTATGTATTGGTATAACTTTTGAGATTTTTACTTGACAAGAGGGAATTTTGCACACTATATTACTAGCAACGTTTGTGAAGTATTTTGTCAATTCATTTGGAAGAATATTAATTTCTGAATTTTTTTTTTATATTGTTGTTTATTATTTTCCACAATGCACTTTGATGATTATTAGAATTCGGGATAAAATTATCATGAGCCAGTTTCTTTGCATTTATCAAGTCATTATGGTAAGTATATTTATGTTGTTTTATAATATTACGTAGATTTTCAGTTGGAGTGCTGTCATAACAGTCTTGCACCAGACGTATTGTAGTTCTTTTCTGTTTTAATTCGTCAGTAAACCAATTTATTCTAAATGATGACTTTGTATTTATTAATTTAGATTTTTCAGGAAATGAAACTTCAATTGCTTGTGTTAAAATACCCAGAAAATTTCCGAATTTGTCATTGATACACATATTACGTTCTTTAACCCCCAACGAACACTACTCAGTCTATTATGTAAAACTAATAAGCCCGCATCAGTTATAGGTTTACAGTTTATTCTTATATTATTGCCTTTAACAGTAGCTGGTTTATAATCTAATTTAATACCTAGATGGTCTGATAACCTAGTGTTAATTACTCTCACATTACACATACTTGCATCAATGCCAGTAAATATCTGGACAGTTATTTTCCTAGTTTTTTTCTGAATTTAGTGCAGTCATACTAAAAGAGCTAAATGTGTTAAGCAGGAGATGCACATTATTTTGATCGGTGTTAAAATGAACATTAAAGTCACCGGTAACTATTAGTTTTTTATTTTTTTCTCATTAGAATATCTAACGCATTCGAGTTTTTCTATGAAAATATTCATACCTCCATTTGGCGATCGATAAACTATCATAATGATTAGATCAAAGAATTCCACAGCACATAGTTCGCAATGAATTTCTACGGATAATTTGATTTAATGCAGTACAGTGATTTTTTTTTGGGCATATATCGCGACACCACCATGTATAGCAACTGCCCTAGTGAAATATGATATAAGATTGTAATTTATCAATCTTACACCGAGAATGTCATCTCATAATATCCAATGCTCATTCAAACATAATATCAAAATTATTGTCATTTTCTAACAGAAATGCATCAAATTCATTAATCTTATTTGAAATACATTGAATATTTAAATGTAATAATTTAATACCTTGATTTAGGCTTTTTGATTTGACAGAGTTACCAACTGATCCCATAGTAGAAGTAATATTACTATTAGTATGTTTATTTTCACTTCCAGTAGGGATATCTCAGATAGGCGTGGGTATAAAAAAAATTCTGCTAAAATTTGTCCTCTACTACTTAAGTTCATGTCACTGGTTACAAATTCCTTTTGTGATGCTTCAGTCAAGTCAATTACAGGAGCCGTTTTACTACCACTCTCACTGTAACTATTGTCACTAACCTGAACAAATTTCAAGTTTTTATTTGGCATTTTTTTGAAAATTTCATTTACAATATAAGAAGCGACTAGACATTTTGTAAGTTTCCTTATCTCATCATCATTTATTTCTATATACCAAACAAGGCCTTCAGTGTATCTATTAAATTTCCCTAAGAAATCGTTCAATTTGATGTTATAAGTATTTCCAAATATGTCTATTTTTTATAATACCTATCTCTTACTCGTACTGTATAATCGTTACCGGCAGGAATGACAATTTTTCTTAAGAAATTTATGATTTATATCATAAAATATTAACACAAATATACAGGGTTAATCAAAATTTAATTGAAGTTGGGTATAAATCGTAAACTTCTTAAGAAAAATTGTTATTCCTGCCGATTACACATTACGCAACTTTTTGTACCGTTTAACCCCTAAATAGAGCTTTCTGAGTATCCGGGTGGCCCATATTATAATATTAAAGAAAAAGAGTTATTTTGAAAAATGTGATTTTTATGAGTTTATAGAGCACCCTGTATGATATATTATTGGACATATCGACGTTTTCGTATTTTTTATATGAATTACATTGGAACAAAAATAATTTTAACATATTCGCAGCCATCTAGATTGACAACTAAAATTCGAATTATTTTACTTGCAACCCTCTATAGGTAAATTGTTCAAAATAGCATAAATGTATCCAAAATGTAATCTTTATTTAAAAAATGTAAAAACATATAGAGTGGTCCATTTAGAAAAGACTATTGGGGTCATTTCCGGTGAAACCGGAAGTGACAAATATGGCGGATAAGTCTCAAAAAGTTGGAAATCTTACCTAATTTCACCATACAAAATTTTATTCCGATATCTTTAAAAACGAGGAAGTTACATGGGTGGCCCACTAATCGTTTACACCCGGTATATATAAAAATACAAAAGAAATCGTACAAACACGAGGCCGGCTTACTTAATAATTACTAGTGAAAAGGTTTTCTTCATGAAAAAAAAAAAAAACATTTTCCAGTACTTCGTAGGGGGTGGAAATCAGGGGGTGGTGGTGGTTTGGCTCATCTGCCTGGAAGACCGAACCTCTGTACTCGAGGAAGACTTAAACCAGGCCAAAAAAGGGATTCGAAAATCATTTGTATGCGGGAGGGCGATTTGGGGGTGGTTTTTGGCCAATTTGAAGGGGTTGCCAAGGTAGAAAAATTTTGGGACCCCACCATCGTGTTCAGCGACATCGAAAACGGGGGGTCTCTAGATTGGCGCTCTGGCAAAAAAAGGTACCCCTTCCGACTACTGACCTCGACTATAAAGTGTTTTTTATGTGGCAAAAACAACAAAAAGTTATTAAGAAAAGTTGTTTAGAATTATCTTGGAAATAAAATGGAAAATCATTGTTGGCCAATAATTTTAAAATTTGTTATAGGGGTCTAGATGCTGATTCTAAACGATTTTTTTTTTATTTTTGTCGTATTTTCCATATAAACCACTCTACAGAAAAATTGATTTTTTGAAAATTTCCCAAAACTAAAATTACCCATTTTAGAAATTAGTTTTTAACCAAGCAGGGCCCAAAAAATTTTCTATCTTTTACAAGAGTCGTTTCACCTATCCGGGGACACGCTGTATATAATTTGAGTATTTTTGAAAAACTTTAAAAATAACTTCAAAGAACAACAAAGAAAAAAAATTATGCAATATTCTGTATATGATATAGTAAAATATCATTATTCGACATTAATTCCATATATAAAAGGTTTATCTGAGAAATTACGTCGTGTCGGTAAAAAATTTGGCGTTAGAACAATTTTTCAAACAAATAATACTTTAAGATCCATATTGACAAAAACGAAACCATTAAATCCTGAACAAAATTCAAAAAATTGTATATACAGTATCCCGTGCGAGTGTAATAAACATTATGTGGGTGAATCATCTAGACCACTTAATGTACGATTAGGCGAGCACAAAAGTTATATTAGAAAAGGTGATTTTGAAAAATCTAAAATTTGTGAACATGCTTGGGAAAACGATCACAGGATAAAATGGGATTCAGCAAAAATTTTGAACAAAGAAGCAGACAGCAAAAAAATAAAAATCAAAGAATCTGCAATAATTTTACTTAATGAAGATAAATGCGTATGAAATTGTTCGGTAGAATTTTGTTCAACTTGGTTACCAATGTTGAGAGAAGAACTCAATAAAATTAATATTATTTAGTATATTTTTCAACATTTCTATGGTAAGTATCTATGGAAATGATATAAACAATTTTTATTTTATGCCGTGTTATTCTACACGTTACATAAAAATCTAAAGCTTAAACTTTGAAAAAGGAAACGGATATAGTTTCCGAAACGTGAGCGCAGTATTTTTGTATTAATTTAATTCCTATTAGTTGTCAAAAAACACCCTCTAACTGATCCTCTGACATTACGTCAAAGGCGTAGAGGTTATTTCCCAGTTTTAAACTGGTTAATTTGAATATTTTTTAGATAAATCGAATTTTTTGGATAGGAATCTCGAAGAATGTGGTAATAAGTCCCAAAAAAGAAAAGGAAAGAAATAATTTATGAAATGCCACAAATAACATTTAAACAATAATTATGGACATATTTGAAAACTACGCAAAACTTGTTAAGGAATAAATTTTTATTTTTAAAATTGTGTCAAAGGAGAGGGATCTAGATGGGTTCAATTCTTGCGTGAATTACCCTGTACTACACAGAAAACACTAAACATCCACAGAGTTGTCGAATTTCGGAGGGAATAAGATTGACAATTTAAATTGCAATCTTAGAAAACATTATGGAGGGAACATAGAACGAAGTTCATAATCTACAATACGATTGCAGCGCCGCCGATAAAAAGTCGAACTAAACCGCCCATTTTTAAGATATATATGTACAAAGTACCCTCCAGGCAATTTTTCGCCAACCGTTAGGAGGGAAGTTGAATAATCGTTTAAAGTTAAATTTAACGCAAAACGTTGTTCCCTCCGAAATCGGAGGGAAGTAGGTTATATATGAGGGAACTACGCACTGATTATTTATAGTTTTGAGGGAAGAACGTATGGGTTATAGGTATATATATATATATATATATATATATATATATATATATATATATATATATATATATATATATATATATATATATATATATATGTATATATATATATATATATATATATATATATATATATATATACTATATAATATACATTTTGTTATTATATTTTCTAGTGTAAAATACTAGAAAACCACTGATACGAATTTTAGATAACAATATTGTATTTATATTCATTTGGAACTATATACAGTGGTTTTCTGGGGCAAACTGTTGAGGTTTGCCTTTGATACTACACTTTTATCTTAACATATTTTGGACATTTTCTTATTTCTATTTATTTTTTAGAATTGGCGTGATTCCCAGAAACAAGTTCAATGAATGTAATGAAGGCAACCAATCGGTATACCCCTCCAGTTGACATGGAAAAGTATTTTGCTGAAAAGTGAGTAAATGTATTTTGTTTTTATAAAAATATAAAATTATACATTATTTTCAGCAATATCGATATGCAGGAATTAGCTCGATGTGAAATTTGTGAGGGCGACTTGTGTACTTGTTCATTGGAAATGTAAGTAATTTAAAAAATAAGTTTCATAATTTCATAGATTTCATTTTTCAAATAGATCTAGTTGGTCTTCGGCTGCCCCTGCCCCTGCACCCACAAACCAGGTTCAAACACCACTTCATCCAGGAGCATTCTTAAAGCTACCAACAACGGAAAGGTAACTTGCAATTTAAGATAGTAACAGTAGTTGTATAATATTAGCTGTAACTAAAGAAGCACTTGTGTAAAACTAATTATGTTTTTTTGTTATAGACAGCAAGCAGTGAATCATGGTATTCCTACACTCCTACCACACACCATTAAATACCAGATTTTGTGTTAAATGTAATTTATATTTTCACTTAGGTTAAACCCACGAAAGTGTATAAACTGTGTGTTAAGTTGGTGCTCTAAGAAACTATCCGTTAGCTAGTTTAAATTGGTTTAAAAATTGCAAAATTTGAGAACATAACTCAGACAGCCACCTTGCTCAGTTTGGCAAATTAGGGTATGTAAAACTACACTAATTGTTTATATAGTACAAAATCTAAAAGCGAATAAACAGTGCATAAGTATCAATCTTGTATATCCTACTACTGATAAGATAACAAAAACCCGTTGTGTTTTTTCTTGCTGAAAAGAAATTAAACAACTAAATAACTGTATAGCCCTGGGACTTAAACAAAATTATGGCAGATAATGAAAATTTATCAAATAAACAACTATTAGAAACACTATTGAAAGCAATTGACAGTATCAGAGAAGAAGGGAAAGCGAACAAGGAGGAGCTAAAACAAGACATAAAAGAGGAAACTCAAACATTAATGCAAACACTACAAGAAAACACAAGTAATATAAACATATTAACACAAAAATATAACGTCATTGAAAGCAGATGCATAAATATTGAAAGAACAATCAGGAAAAATAACATTATAATTTTTGGATTAGATGTTCCAAATGACACAAACCTGCTACATCACACTTTAAACAAAGCTAAATCATCTACTAGATGTCCAGTTACAAGAGATAGATATAAACAACATATATCAATTAAAAAACGATAAAACTGCCCCAATAAAAGTTGAACTCGTAACATATCTAAGAAAAGACCTAATTATTAAAAATTGTAGCAAATTAAAAGGCACTAAAATATTTTTCTCCCAGGATTTTTCTCCGAGGACAGGAAAGACCAAAAAATATTAACTGACCACCTTAAGACTGCAAGATCTAAAAATTGCTTAGCAAAAATAAAAGGGAAGAAACTGGAAATAAACGGTGAAATTTACACGGTAGACCAACTCCGGCAAATGGAAATAGAGATACCAACCTCAAAAGCATATGAAGAAAATTTATTACCAGCAACGCACCGAAGAAGCCGCAGTACCTCACCAGCAACATCCATACCAGACACAAGCATTTTTCTTGGTTCTCAAAGTAGCGCTACAAAAAAGATTACCCAGACCAACTCAGCGATAGATAACCACGAAAGAAATAAGAAGACCGGAAAAAGAGAAAATTCGTCACCTGCAGATAAAGAGAAAGAGGAGGAGAAGAAGAAAAGTCAAAGAACTAACTCGGTAAGCAGCGTTAAAAGTGATAAATCTGAGAGACTGTTAAGGCAAACAAAAAAATAATAAAACGCTTATTATATCTATCGCATTTCCTAGTTTATTACATTATATTATATTATAAATGTTATTTTTTTTTTTTTCTATTTTACTTCGGCTTAATTAATTAATTAATCAATTTATCCTGTGTTATATAAATGTATTAGCTATATGATTGTTAAATAATGGATAATTATATCCGAGATTTTAATATTGAAGAAATAGCAACTATTGAAGTAAGCACCATACTAGAATTAAAAACATACCTCAAAAAAAAACAAGACAAGAACTTCTTTACAATATTTCATACAAACATAAGAAGTATATCAAAAAATTTCAATGAACTTGAAGTTATTCTCAGTGAATTTAACGATTTATATGATGTTATTGTTTTAACAGAAACATGGGTTATAGGTAATGAAAATTTATTTAACCTAAAAAATTATACAAAAATTTATAACAAAGGAACTGTAAACAAAAGCGACGGTGTTATGGTGTATGTAAAAAACAGATACAAATCTGAAGCAAAAATAGTTAATATTTCAAACATAAATTGTATTAGAATAACTATAACAACTGATAATAACAAAAAAACATCAATCACGGCTATCTATAAACCACACACAGTTAACACGCTTTTATTCATCCAAGAATTAGAAACTTTTATAACTAATAAAGACAAGAGTAATACAGAAATTATAGTAGGCGATATGAATATAAATATATTAGGGAAAACGGACGCCAGTCACGAATACTTAAATGCCTTCTACGAAAATGGTTATAAGTCACTAATTAACAAGCATACCAGAATAGAGAATAGCTCTCAATCATGTATTGACCATATTTTTTTTAAAAGTAGTTACATCGCAGTAGACGAGCTACTGCCAATAATTTTACACTCTAAAATAACGGATCACTACCCAACAATATTAAAAATTGACAATAATAACCTCAACACAAGACAAACACATTTAATGAAAACATTTCTAGATTGCAAAAGAATAGGTGATATAATAACACATGACACATTTGAAAATATTTACACGCAAAACACAGTAGAAGAAGCCACGCAAACATTTATAAATAAAATTAAAGAGGCTATAAAAATGTCAACAAGAACAATTACAATAAAACAATCCGTCAAAAAAAAACCTTGGATTACAGAGGGTCTAATAAAGTCAATACATGTCAGGGATAAACTCTATAATGATTACAAAAAAGCAAAAACGATGATTCACTAAGGAAATATAGAGACTACAGAAATAAATTAAATAAGTTAAGCACTAAATCGAAACAAAATTATTATAAAGATGTCATTATTCAAAATAAAAATAATAGTAAAAAAATTTGGAATCTAATGAAAGAATATACTAATAACACAAACAAATAATAACAACATAAGTGATATAAAAAATAAAAATGGAACAAATATTACAGATGGAAGACAAATTGTACAAATATTCAATAATCACTATGCTACTATTGGTCAAAAAATGGCACAAGAGATAAAAAAAGAATGGCAAGTCGATCAAGAGCAAAGTGAACAAAAACAGCTTAATAATTCTAGCTCAATGTTTTTAAGCCCTGTAGATGAAAAAGAAGTGATTGAAATTATAATGTCACTTAAAAATAATTCGGCGCCTGGGATAGACGGCATACCAACTAAAATCTTAAAAGAACTATCCCCAATTATTTGCAAACCCCTAACGTACCTGATAAACCTTATTTTTGAGACGGGAGATTGCCCATCTCAATTCAAAGAAGCCTTAGTAACACCTATTTATAAATCAGGTGACAGTCAAATAGTTGAAAATTATCGACCCATTAGTTTATTATCAAACGTTGCTAAAATCTTTGAAAAAGCATTAAAAGTTAGACTAGTCAGTTTCATAGAACAATATAACTTAATCTCTAACATGCAATTTGGGTTTCGCAAAAACATGTCAACAAATGACGCAATTGCTCACTTGACCAAAAAAATCTATAACTGCTTAGACCAGGCCAAACCGTGTGTAGGGGTTTTCATCGACCTAGCGAAAGCCTTCGACACGATAAGTCACGAAATACTCCTAGGCAAAATTCATAACATCGGAATTCGAGGACAAGCCTTCAAATTACTAAGTAGTTACATGGAGAAAAGATATCAAGCGGTGAAAATAGGTACAAACATCAGTGACAAACAAAAAATAATATTTGGCATTCCACATGGAACTGTGTTAGGACCTGTTTTATTCATACTATATCTAAATGATCTTTTAAACTTAGAATGTCACGGAAGTATAGTGTCATATGCTGATGACACTGTGCTATTTGTAGAAGGCGAAACTTGGGCTGAAATAAATACAAAAATAAATGAAGATCTAAACGTAATAAAAAAATGGTTTGATACCAACTTGCTAACTATTAACCTCAATAAAACAATGTATATACCCTTTTCGAGCTACAAAAGAGGCTTACCCACTTATAAAACTATTGACGTTAATCTTAAACATAGAAATACTATATGGACTTTGAAACATTCAGAATATGTTAAATATCTTGGAATACTTGTGGATAACCACCTAAGATGGAACTACCACATTGAAAACTTAGTAAAGAAACTGAGATCACTCTCCTTCATGTTTCGAAAATTAAAGAACATTTTAAGTGTTCGTGAACTGAAATCTGTGTACTTCGCGTTGGTACAATCATTACTTACTTATGGCATTATCGGCTGGGGGGGAGCCTACTCAAATGTAATAAAACCCCTACAAATCATACAAAAAAGAATACTTAAAATTATTTATAATCTTCCTATCCAGTTCGCCACTGAGGAACTTTTTAAGAATATAAAAATGTGTGATGTAAGAAACCTCTTTTATCTAAATACTGTAACGTATATGTCAAGACATAAGTTGTTCACGGACTCTAGCTCACATATAGATAAAACAAGACACAAAACACAAAAAAATCTACTACTACCAAAAAATAGTAATACCATTGGTCAGAGAGTATACTATTTTATTGGACTAAAAGTGTATAATCTTTTACCACCCGAATTAAAACAATTAAAACATTTAATATATAAAAAGCCTACTAAGATAAAACTTCGTCAATGGATAATTGAAAGTAAGCTGACATTTATATGAACAACCACTGCCGGTTTTGTTCTGTTTTTGCTGAGTATTCCTTTTTCTTCCTATCGTATATAAATACCTATTTAGTATCATTGTTGCTATTTCTTTATACCGGGTGACACAAGAAGTAGTTACCCCCCCCATTTTTGTTGGCATTTTCATAGATGAAAATTTCAAAATTTTATGGTGAAATAAATACACAGATTCTCATATTTTGACATAAATCATGTGTTAAAACCACTTCCGGTTTAACCGGAAGTGGTATCCACTTTCTTATTTTAAATGAGAATACCCAATTTTTTTTCAATATTTGAAATCTACATAAAATTCCCTTTCTAACGAATGTATAACACATTGATATTTGCTTTCAAGATGGCGGCGAAACATTGCTTTTATACTAAATTTAAGTTGGCCATTGATTCGCCGCCAGAAAACAAAACGTGGTTGGGAGGCTGTGGAAACAAAAAAATGATTTATTGTTGCTTTGCTGATAGCATTATTTGCAAACATTTGACATGCATAATGTCTACTAGGATCATTTTCGTTTTTTCGCGTATTTGAAAACAAAAGCTGAATGTTTCACATTTTTTTAAAATAGGAACCTATGTTTTTTATATGATGTGTGAATTCTACATCAAATTATCTTCATGATGATATACGACATGTTCCCGTTTATTTATTCATTAGCAACCAAATTCATCTTTGTCTTATTAGAATTGAAACTAAAATTCACAATTCTAATAAGACAAAGATGAATTTGGCTGCTAATGAATAAATAAAAGGGAACATGTCATATATCATCATGAAGATAATTTGATGTAGAATTCACACATCACATAAAAAACGTAGGTTCCCATTTAAAAAAAATGTGAAACATTCAGCTTTTGTTTTCAAATACACGAAAAAAAGAAAATGATCCTAGTAGACATAATGCATGTCAAATGTTTGCAAATAATGCTATCAGCAAAGCAACAATAAATCATTCTTTTGTTTCCACAGCCTCCCAACCACGTTTTGTTTTCTGGCGGCGAATCAATGGCCAACTTAAATTTAGTATAAAAGTAATGTTTCGCCGCCATCTTGAAAGCAAATGTCAATGTGTGATACATCATTAGAAAGGGAATTTTATGTAGATTTCAAATATTGGAAAAAAATTGGGTGTTCTCATTTAAAATAAGAAAGTTGATACCACTTCCGGTTAAACCGGAAGTGGTTTTAACACATGATTTATGTCAAAATATGAGAATCTGTGTATTTATTCCACCATAAAATTTTAAAATTTTCATCTATGAAAATGCCAACAAAAATGGGGGGGTAACTACTTCTTGTGTCACCCGGTATATATAAAATATGCTTGCAGGCGGTAACGCTTACATTAGGTAAAATTAATTTATCTATAAACTTGTTACATCCCCTTATTTAGTATAAGTTATTTTATCAAATTTCAATAAAAATGTCATATGAAATAGATATTTCACCCCAGGAACTCGGGACACTCAGTCAAGTTTCTCTGGAAACTTAAGAAAGTCCCGGATTCCTATTATTATTTAACTAATATTATAGTGTACTACTGTCTTCAATATTTATTTACATATATTACCTAAATAATTTGTGCAAATACTATGTTATTTTATTTTAAGTAAATAAATATTATTATTATTATTATTATTACTTCTGTGAACAATCAATAAATTATCATAGGGCCCATCGAGATGGTGTTTTATAATGTTTGGAGACGTTTAAGGATACATAGTGATAATTTATTGATTGTTCAATTTTATTTGTAGACAATTTAAATATTTTATATTTTAATGTAGTTTTTGTCAATTTTTTTTTTATTTTTTTTCTTTCGTGTGTGTTTGTGTTTATATATAAGTAAGTACTAAAGACCGGGGAGGTTCGAACATGGGTATTAGTTTGTGCGATTTACTTGTGCCCGTTGTAGGCAAGCGGACACAGTGGTGGGAATCGTAGATCTCCGCGCTGTAGCCGATGGCTCTCGCGTCTACTGTTCCTTGTTTGTATTCTTTTAAAATAATTTTTATTACACCTGCAACACTCGAGGTGCAGCGACAATTAATTTTAATTTTATGTTGTAGAATCACATTTTTGTTGCGAAAAAACAAACAATGGAAATACTTGAGATTCTTTTAAAATTACAATAATTAATCCTATCTAGGATGAATTATTGAAGTTAGAAAAATTTCGAAACGTTGGAATACGTAAATCAAATTTCTTTCAGACATGAGTTCTACATCCCAACACGGTTAATGAGATACTAACAACAGTTTGCTCTGCTGACTGCTGAGCCTGAGCAGTGAGTAGTCGCAGCGCACTGCCGCGCCCTTCTCCTAATGTGCAAATTTCGAACTGAGGCGAGTTGTCGGCCACTCGTATATTCGTCCCAATCCCTGTCGTGTTCGAAGCATCCTAGACTTATCTGTATATGTAGCTTATATTTTATTTAGGCATACGATATAAGCACATCTATCTCTTTAATTATTATATTCGTTATTATATTTTATTTTATGCAATATTTTTATTTATAAGAATTGTATTGTTTTATGACCTGCTACAAATGTACATTAACTGTATATAACGTGGTTAAATAAATCTATATTTTGTGTTGATAATAAATTTTTATTAATTAACACAATCTTGGCTATAAATATTATATTTAACAATATATTCATTAGGTATGACACTTCTATTAAAAAATAACATATAAAAGAAACCTTCGGAAATCATTTTTCTTAAAAACATATTAAGATTAATGGACCTTCGTAAAAAATTACATAATTCTTCCGCTCTACTATATTCAACGTGTACTCTAGGTGCCCAAAACGAACTAACTAAAGTATCAGTTCTGCGATCTCTAACATGATATGTAATATTAGGAGATAATACGCTAAGTTCTTCAAATTTCTCTCTTGAAATATTCTCATAAAATTTGAGAATGGCATTTTTTAAATCATCATTGATATCAGACATTTTATCGAATTAATATCGATGTGCAAAGAGTAAATGTAGCACGGTAACTGTAGAATTGAATTATTGTAATCGGTAGAAATACCAGAAAGTTCCTTACAATGCAAGACTAAAAATAGCACATGTTTTAATTTCTAAGAATACACTGTCAATCCTCGCAATTATTTGACCGATCGAGTTTATTTATATCCACACCGTACTTGCCACCCAATTTAAAATCAGACAGCCACTAAAATAACCAATTTCAGCGGGAGACCAACGATACAAATTCATCACTCCTGCACCGATCATAATGGCACCCCCCTACCAGCTTACTGCCATCAGCTCTTCATATCTAACTACAATAACCACAAGCCACCCTAAAGAACTCTTCTACGACCCCCTACCAACAACAACAATCACCACAAGCCATCCTCTATCCCTCACACACAAAAACTCTTCAACGACCCCCTACCAAAAGACCGCACTCCAATCACCACAACCAACGGTCATTGCCGTCAAACACCACAAGAACTATTCAAAAACCCCCTAACAACAATCCGCGGTCGCTCTCGATGGCTACATACCATCCACTTCAAAGGTGTCCTAGAACTCTCTTTGTTTATCTACTCGTTGCTATGGTTCGTGTAAATATAAGCATTTGTAGTTGTCAAAAAAATTATTGACCTGACGCGTGGTGAACATTTCTCATAAAATTGTGAAATAATGGCAGTAAATGAATGATATTACTGTGCCAGCAGACATTCTAAAAGAAGCTAATGCTGCTACGTTTCATATATTGCTGGAGAAATCTAAAACAAGGTATTTAAATGAAATGGAAAAATTTCGTCTGAATTTTATTGTAGTTTGACAATAGGGACCTTGCAGATAATTTATTTTACTTCCAAAAGCTAATAAACCACATCTTTTAATAAATTTAAGAGCCTCTTCGCATATATTTTTGAAACGAAAAGAAAAATTCCAGTCTAATTTCCCATTTAAAATTCAAACACAGATCTTTAAATTGACGTCACACGAAAACGCCTTGCCATTGGTGGTGATGTCACGAAGCAGGCCGCCATATACGTTTTTTGATGCTTCTCGTCTCATGGCACTTTAATAAATGTTTTTGCTGATGTGGAAATCGTAGTACTTTTACAATCGGGTACCATGCAATATCGATAAACCATTGTCTTTCAATATGACGCTCTATGAGGATTACACAGCTCAATTGCATTCAAGAAAATTAAGAAAATAAAACAATGTGCAAACCGTCCAGTGTAAACAATCAACACCTCCTAAAATACGCAAGGCCTCAGCGCTCGTTATTATGCGTCATTATATCTTGGCTGAATATTTGTTTACTTTAAAGGATAACCTGAATTGAAATTTACATGTAATAGGGTGGTATTTTCGATTTAAATATTTAATTTAAGTTTTCAGTGCATAACGTTTGAAATTTAACAATTAATCACTTTTGCTTTCAAAAAAGATTAATAAAAGTATTAATAACCTCAAAACATTGAACTGTCAATTTCGACTGTCAAACACTTGTTGAACTACGCTGCTGGTAAGGCTTGCGCTGCTGACTACCCAAAGTCCGTCCAGTCTAGACTATATGACTTCAGCGGAACCTGCCACGTGACGTCACACTACATTGAGATGGCCCCGCCTCGTTTTGGCGCGCCCGATTTAATTTCAAACTTCGATTGCTTATAAAATTATTATAAGTAAACGCTTTAAAAAAATACTTTGCGGAGGTGATATTTAGATATAAAGAATCATTTTTACCATATAAAAAAAAATTGTTCAAGGACCCTATTGGTAATTGGACAGTAGGGTAGGTGAAATTGACAGTAGAGTGGATGAAAGTGACACAAGAGTGGGCGAAAGTATTTTCACTCACTGTTTTCGCCCACACGTTGCCATATAATCAACTTGAGTGAACAAAACAAAGGGTTTCGAGTATTGTATACAAGTAAGAAACTGCATGTTTCAAGAGCTGGATTAAACAAATGTTTTTGGTTTCCTAGTAGGGGGTCGAAAATCAGTTTCATGTTGTATATTATGAAGCATGACTTACGCAGAATGACGTAACGCGTTAGATTTTAGCGGTTTTAGAACGATAGACGTTAAAATTACACTTTTTCGTTTATTCCTCCTGAGCCTAAAATCAGAGCGGGACCGTGCCATTTTTGATGTAGTTCTAAGTTCGACCCACTACCTTGGATTTCTTACCAGAACAGTCTTTCGGAAATTCGTTTGGAAATAGTGTTTGAAGTTTTCGTGTTTTTGCAATTTTTTCAATTTTGTCAATGTCTTGCAATTTGAAAATTCATAAGAGTGGATTTAGGACCGGATTGCTCTGCCAGGTTGTCGATATCTGATACGTATTACCGAGTGCTATTACTTTAACATGAGGGAGATTAAGCAAAAGTAAACAGTAAAGTTTCACATGGGAGTTTATCCCTGCGTTAGAAAAGTCACGCTCACAATCTCCAACAAAGCTAAACATCGAGAAGCACGTCGAACAGCTTATTTCATTTTGTCTCGTATTATGTATCTAAAAAATTTGTCGTTTTTCGCAATTTACAAAGAAAGAGGTGATTTGAAATGAAGCAAAATAATATGTATGTTCGACTCTTCTCTCAATGCCTGATCCAACGATATGTCACACAGTTACAGTACAGGCAAAATGTACCGAAATTCATAAAATAAGCAGGAAAATTGCGAAATCTTTGTAACTCTATACTTATTATTTATGTAATTTGAAGGTGGATTTTTATTGCATCCAGTTATAAATAAGGCAGACAAATAAAACTTATAAAGACATTTGTGCGACGTATGTAAATTACGTGAAAACCAAATTTAGGCAAAATTCAGTAACCGTAGCCCTCCCTCAAGAAAAGTTTTTGTCAGATGATATAAACGAAATCCGATTAATTTCTATGTTGACAAAAATTCTTTAAAATAAGGGATTCTTTATAAAACAAGCTGTAGATGATGTGGATTCACCTATTGTTAAAACAGAATTGAAATATTAAATAATAGACGAACATCTGTACCTAGTCGATGAGGACGGTGATCTACTTGTTTTATTAATCGCTTTGGCTCCAGAAGAAAAATATATTTTTCATAAGACCTGGAATAGGAAAAATTATATGGAAAATTCTTTCTTCGTCAGAAATACAGAAATCACATGAACGTATAAATATAGTTATTTACATTAATAGATGCGAAAGGTTACTTTTAGGTGTGAGGTGATTTTTGAATGGTCGAGGCGAAGCTGAACACCTAGAATGGCTTTCGCATCGTGAAATGTATTATATTAGTCGAATTAGAATTTATCGAGGAATTAATTTCCAGCAAGCTGGAAATCGTTTTAATGCCTTCAGTTGTTCCTAAATGCGTGTAATCTCGGTTTGCACCATCCCAGGAGGTGAGCATAACTTTTGAGAGTCAAAAAGCCGCGAAGTTTTTGCACTTTTTTCAGTTTTTGCTTGTAGCTCGAAAACGGTGCTTCGGACGGAAAATGTCACCCCCATTCAATATTGTAGAGGGTTAAATTCTGCGTCGAATGAGCATCTAAAACTTCAAATTCGGTTCAGTGGAAACCGGTAAAATTTCTCATTTCAGTGCAAACTTACGTTTTGCGACTTACCAAGACCACATATCTTTGAAACAGATACTCCTATTAAAAATGAAACAGATACTCCTATTAAAAAACCCCATAGAATAAAAGTTGTAGAGAATAAAATTTCACCCTATATAGACACCTCAATTTTCAAATTCAGTCATTTTGAAAGACTAAACTTGGCATCAATTCAAAATCGGTTTTTTCAACGTTTTGAGTCATTTTAAGGAGATTCGAGGACCCTAGTATGAATGAAAAACATTTTTAATTTTAACAAAGTTGTATATTGCCATTAAACCCTTAATTAGTAAGTATTATTAATATTAATTAATTAATAAGTAATTAATCATAGTTCTTAATAATTTAGGTGCAATGAAGTAATAAAATCATTTAAAATTGACATGACATTTAAAATATGAATAAAATATGTTGTATATATAGAAATCAATAGGCATGCATCACAAAATGAGGCAGCATTCATGTTCGCATTTTCTTAGATGTCGATGGCCCTTCATCTACGAATCTCTCAAGCTGCGGTGTCATGTCGAGGTCCTCTTCATCGGTATCATCTTGAAAAGACTATCTTCACCTATTTCTGCTTCTACGTCGATCGGTATGTGGGACACTCCCTCATCCTCGAACGGTGCTGAATTCGAGCATGAGTGGGCGTGGCAGTTGAGGCAAATTGTTGAACATTTCATGCCTACTTTCCGGTAGCTGCATTTCTCTGTACACCCCTTCGTACATCCGCAGAACACTGTGTTGAGGATTTCAGCTGGAGCTCGATCCTTGGTGCTCATGGTGGGGAGCAGGCCAAGGTTCGTCCTCCTCCAACCCCAGCTGAGAGGATCCTTTTGTCTCTCATACCAGCCCTGGATTTGGAGGTAGACCCGCAGAATACTTCCAAAATCCCTCATAGCAGCCGCCGTCCAACATATTCTGTCATGCTCGAATTCAACACCGTTCGAGGATGAGGGAGTGTCCCACATGCCGATCGCCGTAGAAGCAGAAATAGGTGAAGATAGTCCCTTTCAAGATGATACCGATGAAGAGGGCCTCGACATGACATCGCAGCTTGAGAGCTTCGTAGATGAAGGGCATCGAAGGGCATCGACATCTAAGAAAATGCGAACATGAATGCTGCCTCATTTTGTGCTGCCTATTGACTTCTATAACATATTTCATTCATATTTTAAATGTCATGTCAATTTTAAATGTTTTTGTTACTTGATTGCACCTAAATTATTAACAACTATGATTAATTACTTATTAATTAATTAATATTAATAATACTTACTAATTAAAGATTTAATGGCAATATACAACTTTGTTAAAATTAAAAATGTTTTTCATTAGTACTACCTCGAATCTCCTTAAAATGACTCAAAACGTCGAAACCCCGATTTTGAATTCATGCCAACTTTAGTATTTCAAAATTACTGAATTTGAAGTGTCTATATAGCGTGAAATTTTATTCTCTACAACTTTTACTCTATGGGTTTTTTAATAGGAGTATCTGTTTCAAAGATATGTGGTCTTGGAAAGTCGCAAAACGTAAGTTTGCACGGAAATGGGAAATTTTCCCTGTTTCCACTGAACCGAATTTGAAGTTTTAGATGTTTCATTCGACGCAGAATTTAACCCTCTTTGATATTGAATGGGATGACATTTTCCGTCCGAAGCACCGTTTTCGAGCTACAAGCAAAAACTGAAAAAAGTGCAAAAATTTCGCGGGTTTTTGGCACTCAAAAGTTATGCTCACCTCCTGGGATGGTGCAAACTCAGATAACACGCAGTTAGGAGCAACTGAAGGCATTAAAACGATTTCCAGCTTACTGGAAATTAATTCCTCAAAACGCATTTTTGGATCTAATTATACTGGCCTACTATAACTAAATATCTTTTTATTTTAATTTTTAAATAAAACTACTGATAATATGATTTTACTTTTTGAAAATGTTTTGTGTTAATGAAATAACTACATTTACTACTTTGCAACAAATTTTCATTTTTATCACATTCGAAATTTTATAAGATTTGCGTTCTACTTCGTAATTTCCAATGTTTCCTCCAGTTGCACCTTTGCGAAGGACTGTGAATTTTTTCTATGGGTTTTCTCAAATTACGATTCACTGGTCAAATCTCTAAATGGTGATTTGGCGTTATCAATCAAGGACCACCAAAGTATTCCAATACAAAAAGATCACTGCACAAATTGTCTCTAACCCACACAGAACCTAAAATATTCGAGAACCTATAGACATTGTCTCAGCCTATTCACAGTGTACATGTGCTAAAGAAAAAAATATGCCATGCTTACCTCACGCTGCCTAAGTCCCCCGAAAGGCCTAATTTCTCAAAAATACGACTCCACCGTAAAGCCATATACAGGGTGTTCTGAAAAACACTGACAAAAATTCAGGAGCTGATAGAATTTCAAAAAATATTACAATTTGTTCCTATGAACCATGGGCGTATCTCTTTCCGTTTTCAAGATACAGGGCGTTAAAAAAAAATTTTAAATCTAGTTTCGATCCTATCTTCCACAAAATTCGACCAAATGAGCAGAAATTTTACTGTGTGGGGTTTCTGGGGATGCTAAATGCTCTGGTGTTATTAATTTTTGGCTATATCATGCAGGGCGTTCAGTACAGTACTCCGTGGGAACATTTTAGGTCCTAACTTTTTTGAGATTAATCTTTTTGCTCCTTTTGTCACTTGCTCTTATGGCAAATTTTATTCTAAACAAAAAAGGTGCTCTTGTAAGAAGTGCTAAAATTTGCCCGTTTTCGAGAAAAACCGGGTATAGTGCACCAAAGTCAAGCAGCTGGTATCCCAAATTGTTGGGTTTTTTTATTTCAAGTAGGCTTTGGCACCTAGTTTTTTTTTTAAGTAATAGTTAAGTAGTTTATTTCTGGAAAAGTTTAACACATACTGAATACAATTGAAAAAAAGAATAACTAATTATTACTAACGGAAAATTAAAATTTAAGAAAAATTATTTTTTACTACTTTTTATCATTACCATTCAAATAATAACTTTGATTTTGAGTTTTATTAATGAAACTAATAGTAATAACAACTAGGCAAAGCCTACTTGAAATAAAAACCAACAATTTGGGCTACCAGCTGCTTGACTTTGGTGCACTATACCCGAGTCCAACAGATAGCGGCAGCAGTGAGATGCAGAAGAGGAGCGGACTCAAAGAGTCACCCTGAAACACTCCTCTCTTAAATGTCACCAACTCTGTCGAAACTCGCTCGGCACCGGATGTTATGGTGAAGCGAGTTCTCCAACGCGGCAACAGTTGTTCGATGCATCTCACTAGTGGTGCTGGTACCGCAAGACATCCGAGCAAGTGTAACAAAAGCTCGTGGGATGTTGTATCAAATGCCTTGCGATAATCAATCCAGGCCATTGACAGATTCCGCTTGTACTGCACAGAATCCTGTGTAATACAGCGGTCTATCAGCAGGTTTTCTTTGCAACCTGCCAGGCCCT
Organism: Rhagium mordax; assembly: GCA_963680705.1. Lineage (NCBI taxonomy): Eukaryota > Metazoa > Arthropoda > Insecta > Coleoptera > Cerambycidae > Rhagium > Rhagium mordax. The sequence goes on from OY796659.1 coordinate 26,818,122, forward strand.
TCTTGGCACCACGCTATTCGTTTATCTGTTGGTAGACCGGATCAACAGACCTCAACATCCTGGTATACAAGATACGAGTAAATAACTTGTAGCAGGAGTTGAGGCAGGTAATCGGCCTATAATTTTTTGGGTCAGACAGATCCACCTTTTTGGGGATTAGCACAGTTCGCCCCTCGACAAACCAGTCCGGAATTTGCTGCCCCTCGTTCAACCATGAGTTGAAAACTCGGGCCAGATGGCGGTGGGTGGAAGGAAACTTCTTCCACCACCAGTTGTTTATACCATCTGGACCCGGGGCAGCGAAGTTCTTGGTTCCAACATGTGCTTGTTGAACCTCTTCCGTACTGATTGCCGGGCACACTTCGTCTGGCTCTTCTAAGACTCTACGACAGAGAGCCTCGAAGTGTGCTATAGCTGGAGTGTCATTATCGAATGGACTCGCGACTTCGTAGATTCCTTTCCAGAAGGCTTCGACATTATCAACAGTTGGCGGATTTTCGACAACACGCTGTGGCTCTTGGAACAGGCGAGACGGGTTTGTTTGAAACAATTTGTTTTGTTCCAAACTCCGCATTCGCCTGACCAAAGTTTTCTTAATAGCCATAAGCGCTCGAATCCTATCTAGACAGTGCTGCATGATGGTCTGCAGCACTGTGCGATTTAGAGTGTGGTGTTGGCGTCTCAGTCCGGCTGCCACTCGCCGGACCTTCGGTGTAAATGGTCTACCTGCGACTATATAATCCAACACACTCTGGATTCGAGAAGCGTGTTGCCTTGCTGATCGAATTTTCGCTTCGATCTTCTGTACGCGCCGCTTAGCTTTCTCGACCCTATCTACTGCTCTTGCCAGGCGCTGTTGTGGGACGAGTTGTTTGGCGGCAGCGTACACCGCGCTGTTGATCTGCCAGATGTTGGCATCTTCTGGAAGCTCCTCACTGATCAACGAGTCCATTCGTGCCAGGTCTTGTGGCTTTGGGTTAACCCTAGTGTTAAGGTTAACCCTCGTCCTTAAATCGACGTCGGTATACTCTGGAGGATGACCCTCGTCAGCAGGTATTTGCCGCGGTGGAAGTGCGGCAGGCACTTCCTCACGCTGACGAGGTGCCCTTACGTAACCTGTTCGGTGCAGGAAGGATACTTGGTCTCTCAGATGTTGCTGAGAGAAGGCGCGATACTCCGGGTGCATATCGCACCACAACCGGTGTAATCGCGCCATGTATCCCCTGCGCCCAGGTTCGCTGCTCTCATAGCAGTTAAGCAGGTCATCCCGCAATCCCTCCGTCCACCTAAAGCGTCCATTTCCATTGCGTATGTCGTTATTATTATTATTATTATTATTATTTTTTTTTTTTTTTTTTTTCCGTTTCCGGAAGAAAGTGCTGGACAGTCTCCCTGTGGCCTCCGACACCACACAGAGAGAGCGCCAGCGAATAATCTACAGCAGCTCCCCACATCCCGCAGGGTTAGTCACTGTAGATTCCAGATTCGTGTGCCCTAAGTAGACGAAGGGATCACAGGATGACCGCTTTCTGCATTTGACCAGCCAACCATTCTGCCGATGTTTGGCAGGCAGGCATGGTCTTCAATGCGGAGAGCAGCGTGGGCTTCATACCTCCGAGTACACCGATTATCAGGACGACCATTTTGACAGAGTAGCCTGGGTATAGCACTTGGAGCTCGTACCGGAGATCTCTGTATTTAGTCCGTTTCTCCTCCTCCTTCAAGGCGATGTTTGTCTCAGCAGGTGCTGAGAACTCGATGACATACATCACCTTGGTCTGATGGTCGAGGAGGACTATGTCAGGCTTATTGGCGTGAATTCGCCTGACGGTCGGGAACGAGTAGTTCCAGTAAATCCGGCATTTCTCGCTCTCGACAACGGACTCGATATCTCCGGGGACGTAAGGCAGCACTGGTGTTTGGTCTATCTGGTACGAGTGCCGTAGATGGTAGTATAGCACTCGTAAAGCCGCGTTATGTCGTTGGATGTAGACCGAAGTCGCATAAATCGGGCATGCAGATAATAAATGCATGAGCGACTCCGCCGCCTGACGGCAGATCCTGCAGTTGATATCAGGTACCTCTACACCCATCACGCGACTGCGATAGACCAATGTGTTAATGACACCATCTTGGCAGGCCACAATGTATCCCTCGGTCTCCGACTTCAGCCCCGCTGACCTTAAGAATGCGAAGGTCAGCTCTGTCGATAAACCCAGTGCTTCTATGTTGTTATAGAAAACACCGTGCAGGGGTTTATCGACGTGCTGCCTGAACAGATTTCTCTGTTCGGCAGCTTTGATGTGGGCTGTCAGACGATTAGGCGGAAGCTCAGTGACTGAGTCACCTCGCCGGCCTTCTCGCCTGTAGTCAAACACGAGACCGAGTTCATCTGCGGCCCTCTGTGCTGCCATAAACTTATTATTATTATTATTATTATTTTTTTTTTTTTTTCGGTTTCCCGAACCTAATGCTGGACAGTCTCCCTGTGGCCTCCGACACCACACAGAGAGAGCGCCAGCGAATAATCTACAGCAACTCCCCACATCCCGCAGGGTTAGTCACTGTAGATTCCAGACTCGTGTGCCCTAAGTAGACGAAGGGATCCCAGGATGACCGCTTTCTGCATTTGACCAGCCAACCATTCTGCCGATGTTTGGCAGGCAGGCATGGTCTTCAATGCGGAGAGCAGCGTGGGCTTCATACCTCCGAGTACACCGATTATCAGGACGACCATTTTGACAGAGTAGCCTGGGTATAGCACTTGGAGCTCGTACCGGAGATCTCTGTATTTAGTCCGTTTCTCCTCCTCCTTCAAGGTGATGTTTGTCTCAGCAGGTGATGAGAACTCGATGACATACATCACCTTGGTCTGATGGTCGAGGAGGACTATGTCAGGCTTATTGGCTTGAATTCGCCTGACGGTCGGGAACGAGTAGTTCCAGTAAATCCGGCACTTCTCGTTCTCGACAACGGACTCAATATCTCCGGGGATATAAGGCAGCACTGGTGTTTGGTCTATCTTGTACGAGTGCCGAAGATGGTAGTATAGCACTCGTAAAGCCGCGTTATGTCGTTGGATGTAGACCGAAGTCGCATAAATCGGACATGCAGATAATAAATGCATGAGCGACTCCGGCGCCTGACGGCAGGTCCTGCAGTTGATATCAGGTACCTCTACACCCATCACGCGACTGCGATAGACCAATGTGTTAATAACACCATCTTGGCAGGCCACAATGAATGCCTCGGTCTCCGACTTCAGCCCCGCTGACCTAAAAAATGCGAAGGTCAGCTCTGTCGATAAACCCAGTGCTTCTACGTTGTTAAAGAAAACACCGTGCAGGGGTTTATCGACGTGCTGCCTGAACAGATTCCTCTGTTCGGCAGCTTTAATTTGGGCTGTCAGACGATTCGGCGGAAGCTCAGTAACAGATTCTGCATCAGCACCTCGCCTGCCTCCTCGCCTGTAGTCGAACACGAGACCGAGTTCATCTGCGGCCCTCTGTGCTGCCTTAAACAATAAAGCGCCAACTCCCACGGTTTCATGATCTCTCACTAACCGTAGGAGCGGATCCGAGCTCCTTAGGATGTTACATGCCAAACTTAGTGCTACTCTGCCATGCATACACTCCAAACTCAAGAGTCCTCGGCCCCCCCGTTGACGTGGGAGGTACACACGAGGAACGGACGATCTAGGATGAATACTCCTATGGATATTCATCATCTTGCGGGTATCCTTGTCCAATTGGCGCAGCTCATCTACTCGCCATTTAACTACTCCAAAGGAGTAGAGCAGAATCGGAATCGGTTATTATTATTATTATTATTTTTTTTTTTTTTTTTTTCGGTTTCCCGAACCTACTGCTGGACAGTCTCCCTGTGGCCTCCGACACCACACAGAGAGAGCGCCAGCGAATAATCTACAGCAACTCCCCACATCCCCGCAGGGTTAGTCACTGTAGATTCCAGACTCGTGTGCCCTAAGTAGACGGAGGGATCCCAGGATGACCGCTTTCTGCATTTGACCAGCCAACCATTCTGCCGATGTTTGGCAGGCAGGCATGGTCTTTAATGCGGAGAGCAGCGTGGGCTTCATACCTCCGAGTACACCGATTATTAGGACGACCATCTTGACAGAGTAGCCTGGGTATAGCACTTGGAGCTCGTACCGGAGATCTCTGTATTTAGTCCGTTTCTCCTCCTCCTTCAAGGCGATGTTTGTCTCAGCAGGTGCTGAGAACTCGATGACATACATCACCTTGGTCTGATGGTCGAGGAGGACTATGTCAGGCTTATTGGCTTGAATTCGCCTGACTGTCGGGAACGAGTAGTTCCAGTAAATCCGGCATTTCTCGTTCTCGACAACGGACTCGATATCTCCGGGGATATAAGGCAGCACTGGTGTTTGGTCTATCTTGTATTATTATTATTATTATTATTTTTTTTTTTTTTTTTCCGTTTCCGGAAGAAAGTGCTGGACAGTCTCCCTGTGGCCTCCGACACCACACAGAGAGAGCGCCAGCGAATAATCTACAGCAACTCCCCACATCCCCGCAGGGTTAGTCACTGTAGATTCCAGACTCGTGTGCCCTAAGTAGACGGAGGGATCCCAGGATGACCGCTTTCTGCATTTGACCAGCCAACCATTCTGCCGATGTTTGGCAGGCAGGCATGGTCTTTAATGCGGAGAGCAGCGTGGGCTTCATACCTCCGAGTACACCGATTATCAGGACGACCATCTTGAGAGAGTAGCCTGGGTATAGCACTTGGAGCTCGTACCGGAGATCTCTGTATTTAGTCCGTTTCTCCTCCTCCTTCAAGGCGATGTTTGTCTCAGCAGGTGCTGAGAACTCGATGACATACATCACCTTGGTCTGATGGTCGAGGAGGACTATGTCAGGCTTATTGGCGTGAATTCGCCTGACGGTCGGGAACGAGTAGTTCCAGTAAATCCGGCATTTCTCATTCTCGACAACGGACTCGATATCTCCGGGGACGTAAGGCAGCACTGGTGTTTGGTCTATCTGGTACGAGTGCCGTAGATGGTAGTATAGCACTCGTAAAGCCGCGTTATGTCGTTGGATGTAGACCGAAGTCGCATAAATCGGTCATGCAGATAATAAATGCATGAGCGACTCCGGCGCCTGACGGCAGGTCCTGCAGTTGATATCAGGTACCTCTACACCCATCACGCGACTGCGATAGACCAATGTGTTAATAACACCATCTTGGCAGGCCACAATGTATCCCTCGGTCTCCGACTTCAGCCCCGCTGACCTTAAAAATGCGAAGGTCAGCTCTGTCGATAAACCCAGTGCTTCTTTGTTGTTATAGAAAACACCGTGCAGGGGTTTATCGACGTGCTGCCTGAACAGATTTCTCTGTTCGGCAGCTTTGATGTGGGCTGTCAGACGATTAGGCGGAAGCTCAGTGACTGAGTCACCTCGCCGGCCTTCTCGCCTGTAGTCGAACACGAGACCGAGTTCATCTGCGGCCCTCTGTGCTGCCCTAAACAATAAAGCGCCAACTCCCACAGCTTCATGATCTCTCACTAACTGTAGGAGTGGGTCCGAGCTCCTGATGACATTACATGCCATACTCAGTGCCACTCTGCCATGCATGCACTCCAGACTCAAGAGTCCTCGGCCCCCACGTTGACGTGGGAGGTATACACGAGGAACGGACGATCTAGGATGAATACTCCTATGAATATTCATCATCTTGCGGGTATTCCTGTCCAATTGACGCAGCTCATCTACTCCCCATTTGACTACGCCAAAGGAGTAGAGCAGAATCGGAACGGCATGCATATTAGTGGCAGACACCTTGTTCTTCCCCGAAAGTTCTGATGACCAGATCTTTCGGAGTCGGTGTCTGTACTTGCCACGGAGAGAATCCTTTATTTGGTTCACATCCTGGATGTGGCGTTGTTCCACACCCAGGTATGTGTAGGTCTCCCCGGCATCCAAATGTCGTAGGATGCTTCCGTCTGCGAGCTGCGCATCTTCGTGGAATTCCCCGCATCGTCCTCTCTTGAGGTGGACGACTGCGCATTTGTCCAACCCAAACTCCATTCCAATTGCCCGCGTGTATTCCTCGACCACCCTGAGAGCATTTTGAAGTTCTCGCTCTCCGGAGGTATAGAGTTTAAGGTCATCCATATAAAATAGATGGGTGACCTTATGCCTCCGGTTGCTGGGTGGCCCACACTGATACCCGCGGGTTTTGCGGAGTCCAACAAATAGCGGCAGCAGTGAGATGCAGAAGAGGAGCGGACTCAAAGAGTCACCCTGAAACACTCCTCTTTTAAATGTCACCAACTCTGTCGAAACTCGCTCGGCACCGGATGTTTTGGTGAAGCGAGTTCTCCAAAGCGGCAACAGTTGTTCGATGCATCTCACTAGTGGTGCTGGTATTATTATTATTATTATTATTTTATTTTTTTTTTTTTCGGTTTCCCGAACCTAATGCTGGACAGTCTCCCTGTGGCCTCCGACACCACACAGAGAGAGCGCCAGCGAATAATCTACAGCAACTCCCCACATCCCGCAGGGTTAGTCACTGTAGATTCCAGACTCGTGTGCCCTAAGTAGACGGAGGGATCCCAGGATGACCGCTTTCTGCATTTGACCAGCCAACCATTCTGCCGATGTTTGGCAGGCAGGCATGGTCTTTAATGCGGAGAGCAGCGTGGCCTTCATACCTCCGAGTACACCGATTATCAGGACGACCATCTTGACAGAGTAGCCTGGGTATAGCACTTGGAGCTCGTACCGGAGATCTCTGTATTTAGTCCGTTTATCCTTCTCCTTCAAGGCGATGTTTGTCTCAGCAGGTGCTGAGAACTCGATGACATACATCACCTTGGTCTGATGGTCGAGGAGGACTATGTCAGGCTTATTGGCTTGAATTCGCCTGACGGTCGGGAACGAGTAGTTCCAGTAAATCCGGCATTTCTCGTTCTCGACAACGGACTCGATACCTCCGGGGATATAAGGCAGCACTGGTGTTTGGTCTATCTTGTACGAGTGCCGAAGATGGTAGTATAGCACTCGTAAAGCAGCGTTATGTCGTTGGATGTAGGCCGAAGTCGCATAAATCGGACATGCAGATAATAGATGCATGAGCGACTCCGGCGCCTGACGGCAGGTCCTGCGGTTGATATCAGGAACCTCTACACCCATCACGCGACTCCGATAGACCAATGTGTTAATAACACCATCTTGGCAGGCCACAATGAATCCCTCGGTCTCCGACTTCAACCCCGCTGACCTTAAGAATGCGAAGGTCAGCTCTGTCGATAAACCCAGTGCTTCTATGTTGTTAAAGAAAACACCGTGCAGGGGCTTATCGACGTGCTGCCTGAACAGATTCCTCTGTTCGGCAGCTTTAATTTGGGCTGTCAGACGATTCGGCGGAAGCTCAGTAACTGATTCTGCATCAGCACCTCGCCTGCCTCCTCGCCTGTAGTCGAACACGAGACCGAGTTCATCTGCGGCCCTCTGTGCTGCCTTAAACAATAAAGCGCCAACTCCCACGGTTTCATGATCTCTCACTAACCGTAGGAGCGGATCCGAGCTCCTTAGGATGTTACATGCCATACTTAGTGCTACTCTGCCATGCATACACTCCAGACTCAAGAGTCCTCGGCCCCCCCGTTGACGTGGGAGGTACACACGAGGAACGGACGATCTAGGATGAATACTCCTATGGATATTCATCATTTTGCGGGTATCCCTGTCCAATTGGCGCAGCTCATCTACTCGCCATTTAACTACTCCAAAGGAGTAGAGCAGAATCGGAACGGCAAGCATATTAGTGGCAGACACCTTGTTCTTCCCCGAAAGTTCAGAAGACCAAATCTTTCGGAGTCGGTGTCTGTACTTGCCACGGAGAGAATCCTTTATTTGGTTCACATCCTGGATGTGACGTTGTTCCACACCCAGGTATGTGTAGGTCTCTCCGGCATCCAAATGTCGTAGGATGCTTCCGTCTGCGAGCTGCGCATCTTCGTGGAAATCCCCGCATCGTCCTCTCTTGAGGTGGACGACTGCGCATTTGTCCAACCCAAACTCCATTCCAATTGCCCGCGTGTATTCCTCGACCACCCTGAGAGCATTTTGAAGTTCTCGCTCTCCGGAGGTATAGAGTTTAAGGTCATCCATATAAAATAGATGGGTGACCTTATGCCTCCGGTTGCTGGGTGGCCCACACTGATACCCGCGGGTTTGGCGGAGTCCAACAGATAGCGGCAGCAGTGAGATGCAGAAGAGGAGCGGACTCAAAGAGTCACCCTGAAACACTCCTCTCTTAAATGTCACCAACTCTGTCGAAACTCGCTCGGCACCGGATGTTATGGTGAAGCGAGTTCTCCAAAGCGGCAACAGTTGTTCGATGCATCTCACTAGTGGTGCTGGTACCGCAAGACATCCGAGCAAGTGTAACAAAAGCTCGTGGGATGTTGTATCAAATGCCTTGCGATAATCAATCCAGGCCATTGACAGATTCCGCTTGTACTGCACAGAATCCTGTGTAATACAGCGGTCTATCAGCAGGTTTTCCTTGCAACCTGCCAGGCCCTTCTTGGCACCACGCTGTTCGTTTATCTGTTGGTAGTATTATTATTATTTTTTTTTTTTTTTTTTTTTTTCCGTTTCGGAACGAAAGTGCTGGACAGTCTCCCTGTGGCCTCCGACACCACACAGAGAGCGCCAGCGAATAATCTACAGCAACTCCCCACATCCCGCAGGGTTAGTCACTGTAGATTCCAGACTCGTGTGCTCTAAGTAGACGAAGGGATCCCAGGATGACCGCTTTCTGCATTTGACCAGCCAACCATTCTGCCGATGTTTGGCAGACAGGCATGGTCTTCAATGCGGAGAGCAGCGTGGGCTTCATACCTCCGAGTACACCGATTATCAAGACGACCATTTTGACAGAGTAGCCTGGGTATAGCACTTGGAGCTCGTACCGGAGATCTCTGTATTTAGTCCGTTTCTCCTCCTCCTTCAAGGCGATGTTTGTCTCAGCAGGTGCTGAGAACTCGATGACATACATCACCTTGGTCTGATGGTCGAGGAGGACTATGTCAGGTTTATTGGCGTGAATTCGCCTGACGGTCGGGAACGAGTAGTTCCAGTAAATCCGGCATTTCTCGTTCTCGACAACGGACTCGATATCTCTGGGGACGTAAGGCAGCACTGGTGTTTGGTCTATCTGGTACGAGTGCCGTAGATGGTAGTATAGCACTCGTAAAGCCGCGTTATGTCGTTGGATGTAGACCGAAGTCGCATAAATCGGGCATGCAGATAATAAATGCATGAGCGACTCCGGCGCCTGCCGACAGGTCCTGCAGTTGATATCAGGTACCTCTACACCCATCACGCGACTGCGATAGACCAATGTGTTAATAACACCATCTTGGCAGGCCACAATATATCCCTCGGTCTCCGACTTCAGCCCCGCTGACCTTAAAAATGCGAAGGTCAGCTCTGTCGATAAACCCAGTGCTTCTATGTTGTTATAGAAAACACCGTGCAGGGGTTTATCGACGTGCTGCCTGAACAGATTTCTCTGTTCGGCAGCTTTGATGTGGGCTGTCAGACGATTAGGCGGAAGCTCAGTGACTGAGTCACCTCGCCGGCCTTCTCGCCTGTAGTCGAACACGAGACCGAGTTCATCTGCGGCCCTCTGTGCTGCCCTAAACAATAAAGCGCCAACTCCCACAGTTTCATGATCTCTCACTAACTGTAGGAGTGGGTCCGAGCTCCTGATGACATTACATGCCATACTCAGTGCCACTCTGCCATGCATGCACTCCAGACTCAAGAGTCCTCGGCCCCCCCGTTGACGTGGGAGGTACACACGAGGAACGGACGATCTAGGATGAATACTCCTATGAATATTCATCATCTTGCGGGTATTCCTGTCCAATTGACGCAGCTCATCTACTCCCCATTTGACTACGCCAAAGGAGTAGAGCAGAATCGGAACGGCAAGCATATTAGTGGCAGACACCTTGTTCTTCCCCGAAAGTTCTGATGACCAGATCTTTCGGAGTCGGTGTCTGTACTTGCCACGGAGAGAATCCTTTATTTGGTTCACATCCTGGATGTGGCGTTGTTCCACACCCAGGTATGTGTAGGTCTCTCCGGCATCCAAATGTCGTAGGATGCTTCCGTCTGCGAGCTGCGCATCTTCGTGGAATTCCCCGCATCGTCCTCTCTTGAGGTGGACGACTGCGCATTTGTCCAACCCAAACTCCATTCCAATTGCCCGCGTGTATTCCTCGACCACCCTGAGAGCATTTTGAAGTTCTCGCTCTCCGGAGGTATAGAGTTTAAGGTCATCCATATAAAATAGATGGGTGACCTTATGCCTCCGGTTGCTGGGTGGCCCACACTGATACCCGCGAGTTTGGCGGAGTCCAACAGATAGCGGCAGCAGTGAGATGCAGAAGAGGAGCGGACTCAAAGAGTCACCCTGAAACACTCCTCTCTTAAATGTCACCAACTCTGTCGAAACTCGCTCGGCACCGGATGTTATGGTGAAGCGAGTTCTCCAAAGCGGCAACAGTTGTTCGATGCATCTCACTAGTGGTGCTGGTACCGCAAGACATCCGAGCAAGTGTAACAAAAGCTCGTGGGATGTTGTATCAAATGCCTTGCGATAATCAATCCAGGCCATTGACAGATTCCGCTTGTACTGCACAGAATCCTGTGTAATACAGCGGTCTATCAGCAGGTTTTCCTTGCAACCTGCCAGGCCCTTCTTGGCACCACGCTGTTCGTTTATCTGTTGGTAGACCGGATCAACAGACCTCAACATCCTGGTATACAAGATACGAGTAAATAACTTGTAGCAGGAGTTGAGGCAGGTAATCGGCCTATAATTTTTTGGGTCAGACAGATCCCCCTTTTTGGGGATTAGCACAGTTCGCCCCTCGACAAACCAGTCCGGAATTTGCTGCCCCTCGTTCAACCATGAGTTGAAAACTCGGGCCAGATGGCGGTGGGTGGAAGGAAACTTCTTCCACCACCAGTTGTTTATACCATCTGGACCCGGGGCAGCGAAGTTCTTGGTTCCAACAAGTGCTTGTTGAACCTCTTCCGTACTGATTGCCGGGCACACTTCTTCTGGCTCTTCTAAGACTCTACGACAGAGAGCCTCGAAGTGTGCTATAGCTGGAGTGTCATTATCGAATGGACTCGCGACTTCGTAGATTCCTTTCCAGAAGGCTTCGACATTATCAACAGTTGGCGGATTTTCGACAACACGCTGTGGCTCTTGGAACAGGCGAGACGGGTTTGTTTGAAACAATTTGTTTTGTTCCAAACTCCGCATTCGCCTGACCAAAGTTTTCTTAATAGCCATAAGCGCTCGAATCCTATCTAGACAGTGCTGCTTGATGGTCTGCAGCACTGTGCGATTTAGAGTGTGGTGTTGGCGTCTCAGTCCGGCTGCCACTCGCCGGACCTTCGGTGTAAATGGTCTACCTGCGACTGTATAATCCACCACACTCTGGATTCGAGAAGCGTGTTGCCTTGCTGATCGAATTTTAGCTTCGATCTTCTGTACGCGCCGCTTAGCTTTCTCGACCCTATCAACTGCGCTTGCCAGGCGCTGTTGTGGGACGAGTTGCTTGGCGGCAGCGTACACCGCGCTGTTGATCTGCCAGATGTTGGCATCTTCTGGAAGCTCCTCACTGATCAACGAGTCCATTCGTGCCAGGTCTTGTGGCTTAGGGTTAACCCTGGTGTTAAGGTTAACCCTCGTCCTGAAATCGACGTCGGTATACTCAAGAGGATGTTCCTCGTCAGCTGGTATTTGCCGCGGTGGAATTGCGGCTAGCAGTTCCTCACGCTGACGAGGTGCCCTTACAAAACCTGTTCTGCGCAGGAAGGATACTTGATCTCTCAGATGTTGTTGAGAGAAGGCGCGATACTCCGGGTGCATATCGCACCACAACCGGTGTAGTCGCGCCATGTATCCCCTGCGCGCAGGTTCGCTGCTCTCATAGCAGTTAAGCAGGTCATCTCTTAGTTCCTCCGTCCACCTAAAGCGTCCATTTTCAAAGCGTTCATCATTGTTGAGACGGTCCGGTAAGGCCCCTCCCACCTGTCTCTGACCCCCATCCGGTTGGGGTCGATTGTGAGGGGCCATTCTTCTGTTGATTGGTAGAACCAGAAGATTTGAGATTACAGGGTGGTTAGCCCTGCAATCCCACGTCCGACATTTGCCAGAGAGGGTTGCCCCTCCCTGCCCAGGGTGCACCGCGTGGAGGTTGCCGGTCCGGAATTCGCCCCCTTATTATTATTATTATTATTATTATTATTATTATTATTATTATTATTATTATTATTATTATTATATTTAATCACCCTAATTTTTTGAGAGAAAATTATTTATTATTATTAAAATTTAAATCTAAGTTAATAAATTATTATTATCCTCCAGATTTTTGTAACTTGGTTTACAGTGGCGTAACCAGAACTGAATTGAGGGGGAGCCAAAGCCAAGTGATAAAAAGCTGTGTACACGGGGCAAGAGCTGCGGGAGGTGCGGGGGCGGCAGCCCCCTGCGTAGCGCCGCAGACGAAAATTTTTCAGGATTTTCAAGGTCATTGTGTTTTACAAGTACCCCAAAATTTCTATTAAACTCTACATTGACATTAATAAACGTCTAATGCTTTTTAAATTTTGAATAGGAGAAATTATTTATTATTACAATAAATATAGAACACTCTACTTAGCCAATTTAATGTATTAAAAAATATAAGTATATCAAATAATAAATAATAACAATAATAACAATAACAATATACACATATACAATAATATACATATACATGTAATTACGACCGACCCCCTTTATCCCAGAAGGCTCTAGAAGAGCCTTGTGTGGGAGGGGGCTACACATTTAAAGACAAGTGACACACATCCAATATCCGTGTATAATGGAAAAATCCCTCTCACAGTATTTTCCATTGCCACGACCGGGATTCGAACCCGGGTCTTTTGGGTGAGAGGCAGGTACGCTACCATCTCGACCATCAGTCATATAAATACAAAATATCAGTCATATAATACAAAATATTGCCCAGCATATTTATTAAAAGTAATTTTTTCGTTGTCTTTCTATAGTTTAAATTTAGAACATTTCGAGGATAATTTAAATGAGCATTATTTAAAATTAAAAAAGCATTTAGTTAAAGAAGCTAGGTCTAAGACCCAACGTAGGTACTTAAAACTTTCTTATAGTATTTAAAACGAAATTTAAAATATTGGTGATTTATATTTTGTATTGCAAACTGAAATATTTACTTAGTGCACAATATGCAAAATTTCAATGTGCAAGTTAATCGATCTAATGCTCAAGATATTTAAAATAATGCGCGGTTAAATCTTACCCAAAAATTTCTTCCAGGTTGCTGAGGGGGGGGGGGCGAGGGGGCCTTGGTTACGCCACTGCCTGGTTATAAACAGTAATGGCGAAGAAACTGTTGAAAATAATCAAGGAAATTTTATTTTAAAATTCCTTATTATTATTATCTACAGTTAGAGTGAATAATGGCCGTTTGCACCAAAATGGATTAATTCTTCGTTTAAGTAAATGGATTTAATTTATAATCTCTAATTAATTTGCACGGTATTGTTACAAACCCTTTGAAGGGTCTGCAGGTAACGTGTCGAACGGAGGCCTTCGGCGGATGGTATCCGTAGCCCTGTGTTTTTGGTTAATTCAGAACCAACTGCTTGTCACGCAAAAGGGAAAACAGTTCAAGAAACACAAAAAAAAATGCTCAGGATATAACTAACAAAACAAAAAAAAAACAACAAAAAAAAATATTTTAAAGATACTTATCAGAGATAGGTCCTCCAGCAGGGATTATATTTGGTCAACACACCACTGTTTTATTTCCGACGGGTTTTATCTATTTATTTAATTATTCGTAAATAAAAACTTCACTATTAAAATTCTATTTAAATAATTTGCGGCAGTTTTACGTTCTTCGATATTTTATTTTATAATTTTTCTTTATGTGAATTTGGAAAAAAAAATCTCTCGACTCCCTTCTGCCTACCTTATTTTCGGTGGTCCGTACTTTTTTTCAACATCCGTTCTCACCGAACAAATTTTGCAGATATTACTGCTTGAGATTCGCCTACACGGCCTTACTTTGTGTTACATTGTTAGGTGTGATACGATTTGTAAAAGTACAGGGTGTGTTGCCACAAATACTCCCCCTTTTTAAAAAGAATGATGCTTCTACAAGTATCATTCCTTTTATATGTTTATAGTAAAAAAAAAACTATATATAATACAACATAATCCTTAAATTATTAAAAAAAGTAAAATCCTTAAATTATTTCAACAGAAAAAATGTATATGTTTCATTTGGATCGATATAAATACAATAAATCCCTTAAATTATTATTATTTTCTTTTTAAAATGTATACTATGTATATGTTTCACTTTGATTTGTTATAATAAAACCCTTAAATTATTAAAAAAAAAAAATTATGGTTCATATTAATTGTTGTAATACAGTGCTTAAATTATTTAAAAAGTATATGTTTCATTCATCTACAAAATGATAAAATTATGTAATTTAAAAAAAAATGTATGTTTCAGTTGGATTGTTGTCCAAGGTTTCATTCGGCTAGGTTCTGCTTTAACATTTCGCCTGTATATCGCCATCCAAAATGTATCCAAATCGCCTCGTATAATCTATTTAATTGCGTTTCTGATACAAAGATATAGGATAAGAAGGAATATTTTCAATAAAGGTAAAAGTGGCGAGGGGTAGATCACGCCAAATGGAGACAAAAACGGGTAATGGATATACCACGGATAATGACTAAAAATGTTTGAGTTTTGGAAGGAAATCTTCCATTTCGCTTATCATTTCTATTTATATTTAACTACCAGATATAAGTATATATATGCATATGTTTATTATTTATATGTATGTTTTTTCTATATGATATTGTTGTTCCGTTTTGTTCTTATTCTTTTTAGTTTTCACTACTTTTACTTCCTTCAGTCCAATGACTTGTAACTTTAATGTCAGGATAGAGATATGGTTTGTTAAATTTTTCTACTGATTGTTTATTATACAATTCCGGCTCTGGTGCAGGTGATTTTCGAGCATTTTCATGTAATACCCATGTTGCTAACGTATTCCATAAACTAAAGAGTATTATTAATCCGCATCCCCTCGTTTTATAAATTGTAGCAGCATATAAAGTTACTTCCAAACAATATTTTATCAGCCTGAATATAAAATAAAATCCTATAAGTCCACTAGTAAATAGTCCAATATCGGTAAACCAACCGCATGCTTGCTGGAATGTTGATCTTGCTAATTTCTTCATTTCTTCTGCATCAAAAAGATGTAAGGTGGAATATCCTTGATTGTCTGTATCAAGTCCCGCTATTTTTCGAGTTAGTATATTTTCGACTGCTTTTCTTTCAACACCAACTTTCAAACTTCTTTGAACGTTGCTAATTTCTTGTTGTGTAAGGTAGTGGCGGCATATATGGCCCACTTAAAAAAAATATTATTTTTCTCGGAAACTTTATTTAAAAAAATAACAATGCTTACAAGAACTTAAGCGTAAACACCTTCGCTTTCAGGAAAAAAAATAAACTTTATAAAAATCAAACGTAAAACAAACAAAAAAAATTTTTTTTTAAATGCAGTCAATGGGCCATATTCCCAACCAGGGTTGGAGTTATGGCCCTAGAAAAATTAATTTTAATTGAACAGTTCATTAAGAAAATTGAGCTTAGACATAATAGACAAATAGACTGAGAAATAAAAAGAAAAAAAAAGATTGCAAATTTAAAAATAAAAAATAAAATTGTAGAAAAAGTCAATGGGCCATATCATCAAACCCATCTGAAAATATGGCACTTACAGAATTAACATAAATCTGAGCTCTAAAAAAATGCAAAATAATGTTTTCCACTAATGTAAAGTAAGTAGATTTTCTATCAAGATAAAATACTTAAACAATATTACGAAATAAATACATGGGCCATATGACCAGTTGAGTAGTGCACATTATGAGCAACAAGAAAAACCTCTTCCACAAAATTTTTAAGTAAAATAAATAAGTCACTACGTAACACGTAACGAGTGTCGATCCTCCAAAATTTAGGTTTGTTTTTCAATGTTTTCCGATGATTTCACCAAAACACTTTCATTAAACTTTATTATTCGAACACATGTTGTGACGCTATAATGTAAACTAGCCGGTATTGCCGATATTGCCGGAAGTTTGGCTTGTTATTTACAGAGGGCGCTTAAACGTATTGAAAGAAACTGTGAACGTCAAAAAGTTGGGTTTGAGGCGGTTAGTTTAAAATTTAAGGGCATTGGGCCATATGACCGTTCGGGCCATATCTACCGCCACTACCTTATAGCCCACTAGATCCCATGGGTTGAATTGGGGTAAACTTTAATTTCGGTTCATCATGTACTTCCAGTGTTTTTGGTGGGTCACTTACTATAGGGTGTGGTGTGAGACCAATCCATCTTCCATCGATATAGTACCATTTATAAGGATGTTACCAATGTCTTGATTATATATCCGTAGATTTCTATACTGATGAATATAAGGATAGTTTCTGCGTCAATATGATAAATATATTCTGAAATTTCCCATGATACAACGGACGAGTGGCTGTGCATACCACAATGAGTTATATGTCGATTGACTTCAACTAGACATGCTTTTACTAACTGCAATTTTATATCATTTCTTTGAATGACTTTTATGTTTATTCTTTTACTGGTATATCCTGAGTCTGGTTCACCGCAAGGTGCGACGTTGATTATAGAAATGGAAGATATATTTAGGTTAGGTGTATCACAATCATACGCAATTAACGCAATCGCGACCCCAAAAGTCGACAGCAATAAACTGAAGGATACCAAGGACATTTTCAAATCCGTTAAAAAAATATGTCAATCTGGAACGTTTAAAAAAAAATTCTTTTTATTATCATGTTAACAACAAATATAAAAAAAATAAGAAAAAATACACATAGGTAGGGTAGGTACACAAATTCATTTCTTAGGTTTCTCGTAAACCTCTTTTCATTATATTCAAATGTAATTTAAAAAAAAGTTAATAATAAAACCCATAGTTTAATATATTTTTCTTATTATTCATTCTTCCCCTTATTTAAACACAGTATTCTTAATTAACCACTTATCTTATAACTTTATTTACATTATTTTCTCTATATTATACTTCATTTAACTTAGCAGAAAAATGAATAATTTATTATCTTACATGTATGTATATTATATAGACATACTAATATACCAAAGCTAACGTTATATGAGCATGCTTTAATGCCCATAACGGTCTGAAGTACGTCTTTGCCTCAGAGACCTTCTTAAAGGTGTAGGCTGAAAAATTTCTACAGGGGCAGGACTGGCAGAAGTGTCTTGTAACCGATTAAAATTTTTAGCTAACTCTGCCATCCTTGCTAAAGTTAATGTATGTCGTGCAACTTCATCAAGTTCCTCCTCGTGGGCAGGCTCTTGAGGAAATGTCTCTTTTATTTGAAATTTTTCTTTTTGATAACTTTCGCCCGGACTCTCACCTATAATATCCCCTTTAAAATGTTTAAGTCTATTCACATGTACTATCTGATCTCTTCTTTCCCTACTTCCCTTATTTTATAATTTACAGGACCTTTTTTTTCTAAAATTCTATATGGTCCTAACCATGGTTTAGCCAATTTTTTTGATAAACCTATCCGACTCGTAGGATCATGTAAATAAACTAAATCTCCTAACTCAAATACTTGCTCTTTAGTTTTTTTATTATACTGTTTTATCATATTGTCTGATGCGTGTGCCAAATTTTCTCGAACGTGCAAAAATACCTGATTTAGCCTTTCTAATAACTCGGATGCATAGCATATCTTAATTTATTTGGTTTTATAAAGTTGTCTAATGGTAGTACGGGATCTCGACCATGTAAAATAAAATACGGACTATAACCTGTCGCGCTATGAATACTCGTACGATACGCGAATAATACCAATGGTATCCAATCATCCCAGTCCTGTTGACTATTTGAAATATACTGTGACAAAATATTCTTAAAAACTCTATGACTTCTCTTAAGCATGCCGTTGCACTGAGCGTGGTAAGGCGTTGTTTGAATCTTTTCGATTTGTAACAATTTACACGTTTCCTTCATAATTGAAGACAAGAAATTTGACCCCTGATCTGATAATAATTGGTTTGGTGTACCGTGTCTAGTAATTATATTGTCAACGAACGCTCTAGCGACAGTTTCAGCCTTTTGATTTGGCAGAGGTATCGCTTCAACATACTTTGAGAAATAATCTTGGAACGTTAACAAATATTTATTTCCTTTAAAAGTTGTGGTTAACGGTCCCACTATATCTATAGATGTACGTTCAAAAGGTTCGGTTACTTCTTGAAATTTCTGTAAAGGTGCAGGTTTCAAATGGGGCGAAGTCTTCCTTTGATTGCAAGCGTGATATGCACAACAATATTTGTTTATATCCTTACGCATATTTGGCCAATATAACCGGCTATTTATTAACGCAAACGTTTTTGCCTGACCAGCATGCCCCGCAAAAGGTAATGCGTGGTAATCATGCATTGTTTTTATAATATACGATTCGGGGATAACCAATTTATCATTTTTATCATTGTGATCAAATTTGAACAAAATTTCATCGTCATCTAAAAAATATGTTTCTTTTGCTAATTCATCTTTTGCCTTTAATTGTGTTACTAAATTTTTACAGAATATATCTTTACCTTGCTCACGTTTGACTATATCTCTATCCCAGACTGGCGTAAAAGATTCGTCAGCATTTATCCTACATAATATATATCTTTTTGATCTAGAGTTAGACAATAAATATTTATAATTATATTCGTTCCTTGAAAAATATATGTTAAATCACTGGTTTCGATTTAAACTTTTTAAAAACTTTATTTAAAATTGTACACAAGAATGATTTGAAAATGAACTTAATATTAAACGAGTATGTTACTTGATGTTAGCTACATCATACTAAGTTAACAACTGAAGCTTCCTAGCTACCTTTGGGAATATATTAGTTCGGTGATGCCGAATCAGCATGGGCTGATATTGTGTGGGTTTCTCTGTTCAAGTGAAACTCCACGAGTTTGAAGTACGTGATGATAAATTTGAAATAATATTAATTTCAGTAGTTTGATATTTTAACTAAAGATAAGAAATTACAGTGAAGTTAATCTGCTGTAATTTAATATTCACAATTGATAAGAACTTAGTATAATTTCATCTAAATGGATAGAATTCTATATAACAACTTCCCCCTTAATAAAAAAGTTGGCTTATTATAAAGCAACTTTTGAAAGCGTAAAATGTAATGCAATTGGATACAATTGAATATAAAATGTAAATGTAAGTAATGAATTAAAAATATAAAATATTAAGAACATAAAATAATAAAACACAAGAATAAAGTTCATGATAATTCGATGTCTTTTTCTACGTGTTGTCTGATGCCGGGTCTCTTCTTCGGAGGAAGTATTGTGGAAAGTCTTTTTAACACTTTACTTCTTCCTGGTGAGGGTGGTGAATCGTCGTGAGATACTTGGATTGCCAATCTTCTTCGACGTTTACTTTTGCACTTACAGAATATGTAGAGTATGATTATACTAACAATCAGGATAATTGTAAAATATGTGAACCATGATATGTGTTTGTTGACAAATGGTTCATTAATTATATCGTCTAAGTCTCTTGAATATTGGTCTAATTTTGATTTAGCAATATTCAAATCTTCAACATTTAAATTGTTTAGTTTTAATGGTTTGAGATTTGGAATGTTTATTTTGTCGGGTAATTCGTTACAGCATTCAAAAAGGATTAACACAGGGTGAGGTTCATAATTAGCCTCTGAAAAGTCTTTAGTGGAAGCTTGGATTTTAGTGATGCCTATAAACGCGTAACATCCAGGTTGTAATTTCACTATTGAGTTTTTGTATATAGTTTCAGTTTTTGAATTAACTTTTGGGCAATTGATTGTAACATGCAGTGGTTCTGCAACGATAACTAGCCATGTATTTTCGTCTAGTTCTTGAACATTGTATCCTTGCCTAATAATAAGTGACGTGTGACAGTTCTCTGGCAGCTGGGTTACTTGTTTCAGAATTCGGGCTTCGTATATAGCATTGCTGTCTATTGGGTATGCGAACGTATTTGAACATAATTTTGTTCTAAAGTATAAAGGTTTGCATTCTTTTAGGTTTTTGATTGGTAGGTACATTAAAGAATCATCATCTCTCGCGATATATTCTTGTGAGATTGATAAAATATGATGTAGACCAGTTCTATTATCCAGTATGGGGATAGGATATAGGTGATAAGTGGTGTAGGTTTGTTGATCTACTAGAGGTATTTTTAGTACGAATATCAAATTTGAATCTACTTGGAAAGCATGGAGCTCGATAATATCCAGGTATTGAGCAACTGCTGAAAGTTTAACAGCAAGTGGCAAATGGTTTTTGTGCAAGCTTCGTGAAATTTCTTGTAATGATTCAATTAAATGTTTTGGGTTAATAATTGAAGAGTGAATTACTTTTAATCTTGCGAAAGTAATCGAATTTAAAATGTCATTTAAATTGTCTTCAATATACAAATAACTTGCCATAAGTTGTTCGCATATTTCGAGATACTTTAATTTTGTTTCATCAATTTCAATAGTTTCTTTCATTCCTATAATGGATTTTTCAATTTCTTTAATGTCATTATTGAATGTTTCCTCATCGATTTGTAGTTTTTGTATAGTAAGATTGAAATTTTTAATAACAGATGTTGTAACTGATATTTGATTTTTAATTAGGTTTTCCAGCTGATGTTTATCATTGTTTAATTTATTAATGCAATCAGCATAGTACTGACCGTCTTCAGCATCTAGATTACCGGTAATTGATTTAAAAATAGTACCGATACCGTTTAGTATTCCTCGTTTATATCGTTTCGTATCGAGATAAACTTCGTCAAATTTTGATTGTATTGATTGAGAAATTTGCGTCAATAAACTAAGGTGAGTTTTGACTTCGGCTTTAAAGGTAACCATATTTTGATATGCCGGATCAAGGGTTGTGAGAACCGTTTTAAGTATTCTGTCATTATTGTCGAAGGCTAATTTTAGGGATGATATGTTTTTGTGTACAAGTAGTGTCCATTTTTCGTTGGTAATTACTATGTCTGAGTCTTGATGATAATACACTCCTATGGTGTTGTTTATTGGTAGAATTTTGTATTGTGTTGCTACTGTTCCGATCAGCAGCAGAGATCTGAAAATTAAATTAATTTTCATAATAGGGTTTCATCCTATCAAAGTTTACTTTTGTATTCTGATTTGTTTCTGGGTTAAGTAACATTGCTGAATTTTGAAAAAGTTCGATTATTTCAAACGGTCCGTTAAATTTATTTTGGAGTTTGTCTTTTATTTGTGATTCTTTCACATAGACTTTGTCGCCTATATTGTATTCGGGACGGTTTTCAGAGATGTTTCTGTCGAAACGAATTTTTGCCTTTTCTTTTTGTTGTTGTGTTTTATCACGGGCTATTTTGTAATAATGAGATATTCTGTTGTTAAGGTCACGAACGTATTTAGTAATTAAGTCTTTTTGATTGTAAAGAGTCTCAGGGGGCCTATTAGACGTATGTCCAAATATAAGCTCATATGGGGTGAAACCATGCGTTTTGTTTTTAGAATTGTTATAGCAGATAACAGCGTAAGGTAAAATAGTTAGAGGGTGTTCGTTCGGATTTTCAGTTTTGTGAATACGAATCATTTTTGCTAAGGTAGCGTGGAAACGTTCTAGAGAACCATTCGATTGCGGATGTCCTACACTAGAATATGTAAGTTTAATGTCTTTAAAAGATCTTTGCTTACTATATCAAAGATCTTTTAATAAGGTATTGCCGAATTCACGACCGTAATCGCAATGGATTCTTAATGGGGTTCCGAAGTGTTGGAAATATATCAAAAGTGTGTTTACCACTGATTTTGCTGTTTTGTCTTTCATTGCGTAAGCTTGGGTAAAGTTCGTCTCTAATGGTTAATGCATAATTTCGCGTGGGCGTTTCGAAAATATCGATGTTGATGAGTTCAAATGGTGTTTTAGGCGTTTCAGTAATTACTAAAGGATTACTGAGGTTTTTGCGAGAAGCTTTAGATTTGTTGCAAGTTTCGCATTTTTTAATAAAGTTGTCTACATCTTTTGTTAAACCTTGCCAATTGTATTTAAATTTAATTCTTCTGATAGTTTCGTTTATACCGCGATGTAAATTATTCTTTCCGGTATGATGTTGATCTAGAATGATCGGGATTTGATCGTCATCAGGTTTTTTTACAATATTTTGGCATATTACCAATTTTAGATCTTTTTCAGCGAATATAAAGGATAAAATTTCAAGTGTTGGTAAGTCTAAGTTGTTCTCAACGTGATAAGTCTGGGAAAGATCGAGTTCATTTTTGTTTTTGAATAGAGTTAAGAATAATCTTTCTGTTACGGAATCAGGGTCGTATGGTAATGGGATTAAGTAATATGTTCGTTTCCTAACACTTTTGCTGGAGAATTTATTAATTTTGTTATTATAAAATTCGGGTTGATCTTCTAATATGTCGTCAATTATTTCATGATGAAGGTCTTGCAAGTTATTTTGCTGGAAAAACGATATGATGTTTTTTTTTCCTTGTCTAATAATTGATTGTTTGAAAATTGAATTTTAGAATAATCGATAAGAGATTTTGTCTTGTATAAGTCTATAAATGTGTTAAATTCTTGTACAATTTGCTCGTTCGTAATCCCGTCAGTGTCATATTCAGAATGTTGATCATCTTCTGAATCCTGATTTGAAGCTAAAATGTTTGTGTTAAATGTTACACAATCTTTAAAATGATTGATTTTAATTCGGGACAACGCGTCCGCGTTTTGATTATCTTACCAGGTTTGTAAATTACTTCATAGTCATACTCTTCGAGTTTTAGTCGCCAACGTGCTAGTCTACTTCCGGGGTCTTTTATCGAAAATAGCCAAGTAAGTGGTCTGTGATCCGTTACTAATTTGAACTTCCCTCCGAATAGATATGGTCTAAAGTGTTTAACTGACCAAACAATAGCTAAAAGTTCACGTTCAATGGTGGAGTACCTAGTTTCGGCACCACATAACATTCGAGAAGCATACGCGATTGGTAAGTCTTTTCCTATAGTTCCTTGTGAAAGAACAGATCCAATTCCGAATGAACTAGCGTCTGTAGTTAGTATGAATGTTTCATTAAAATTGGGGTAAATAAGTATTGGAGTGGTAGTTAAGGTTTTCTTAAGGTCTTCGAAAGCGAATAAACAGTTGTTGTCAAAATTAAATACTGCCTCTTTTTGTAGTAGTCTTGTCAATGGTTTTGAAAGCTTGGAAAAATTAGGGATAAATCGTCTTGAAGGTTCATTGTTTGTATTTGTTCTTGTATTTCTGTTATGGGACATGACTCTTGGATAGGAGGGTCTGTCGGGTATTCTAAACTTAGTCGAAAATCCTGAGGATTAGCAGTATAATCCTCGAAATTATTGTCATAAAGATTATCGTTATTATTTCCTACATAATTTTCGTTTCCTTGAAAATTTTGGTAATTATTCGAATCATAGTTTTGATATTGGTTATCAGGTTGATATCCTGAATATGACGATTCGTGTTGGTCAAAATTAGTATTGTCGTGGAATTGCACATAATTATTTTCAGAATTTAAATGATGAGTTTTTTGTTGATTAAAACGGTTATAATTTGGATTAGGCTGAATAGCGATGGTCTTTGCTGATTATAATTTGGATTAGGTCTTATGGTTGAGGGCCTATTTTGTTGATAATTATTCAATTGTTGATTTTGTAAACCATTTCTTTGATGGAATTGATGTGGTTGAGAGTTATTTTGAAAACTAGAATTTTGTTGAAAATTTTGTGAAGTTGATAGTAAAAATTGTTGTTGTTGCCTTGTGCGACACTCGTTAAACACATGTCCATTTCGTTTGCAAAATGAACAGAATTTTTGATAATTTGAATTTACTGTGGGACGTCTTTGTTGGTTAAAATTTTGTTGTTGGGCTGAGGTTTTGTTAGGATTGGGTTTGCTGTATTTTTGGGATTCAAAATAAGTCAATTGTAATTCGCGTCTTATACGGTTTATTGCGTCTAAAATAGTTGCTGGATTGCTTGCACGAATAATTTGTCCTAACTTAGGTTCCAGACCCGTTAATAAAGTATTTAATGTAATCGTTTCTATCAAGTCACTTTGAGATTGTTTTTGAGCTAAAGTTAATGATTGTTTTTGAATTGAAGCATGCATTTTTGCATTATGAGTTTGTAGACGAGCTACAAAAGTTAACGCGGATTCATTAGATAGTTGATGTATCCTTTGTAAATCCTGAATTAAAGATGTTAAGTCTCTTGAATCGCCAAAATGTGCGTCAAGAAGATGTTTAATTTCGGGCCAGGTTTATGGATTCCGAGAATTAACAATTTCAGCGGCTTTACCCGTTAGTTTATTTTTTATATGGAGCGTCAACAAGATTTTTTGATCTCCTTGTGCCATACTTTGTGCGTGTAGGCATGAATTTAAAAATGTTTGCAAATTTATTTCATTACCGTCAAATTCGGGGACGATTGAAAAAATCTCAGAAAGCTTGTACAGTTCAACTTGATCTGTTGTGTCTGGCATGTTGAAATGTTTTCGTGAATATTATAAAAAATAAAAATTCTTAAACTCAGTGGCGGCTCGTGGTGTTTAAGGCTGGTAGGGCAAAACGCTGTGTACACGGGGCAAGAGCTGCAGGGGGTGCGGGGGGTGGCAGCCCACTGCGTAGTGCCGCAGGCGAAAATTTTTCAGGATTTTCAAGGTCATTGTGTTTTACAAAAGTACCTTAAAATTTATGTACTAAACTTGATATTTAAATATTTTCAAGATTGCTTTGTTTTTCCCACTTTCGTTTGACGCAATTGCGAACGCAATTGTTTTATTAAAATTTTTTAAATCCTTTGAAAAAATTCTGTGTTACGTTATTCATTTTATTTATATATTATTTGTATACCTACCTAGTTTTTTTTTAAGTTTGAACAGTATAATAAAAATTCACTTTCAGTCCTTTGGTAATTTCATTCAAATAGAACTAGAACTAGGTACGATATTTGATTACAAAAAAAGTTTTATATACCTAGGTGGGTAGTGGTCGTAATACCTAGTTTTTTAAAACATACGTACAAAAAAAGGATCTACATACTACACTAATTTGTTTTAATGTCGAAAACCATGAAAATTGCACCATGCGATTGTAAGGGAACTAAACTAGAACCCCTTTCTCTGCCATATAACGATAAGAGAAGCCGAGAATTTCCGGAGAGTCCCGAGGGCCGGCCCATACATATCTAAAAGCTGGCGCGTCCCTCGCGCTGTTTTAAATTATAACAATACCTATGGGCTAAGAATTAATAATAAATGTTATGTTATTTATCGTTTCACACAGATTTAACATTTCCATATTTAAAGTTAGTAAGTATATTATCCATAATTTCGCATTTTGCATTAGTGATTACGCGTGTTGGCTAGATTTTTAGTTTCTTGAACGAAATCTTGCTTCCGCTTGATCGCGTCAACGGGCCGGCCCGGCGATTCACGCTGAGGCAGAATAGGTACGCGACATACGCTTGGATACTTAGATGGCAAATCTAACTTCAATGAAGTGAGCGTACTGCCTAGCTATTACGGACGTTTATGATGGAGCATGGGCCAGCCCAATGCATATAATAGCGGATAGAACGTATAATATTAAGCGGGATTTTAAATTTGGAAAGCGGGGGATATTAGGCATTATCTCGAATAGTTTCTAAACTCCATTTTTAATATTTTTCAACATTTCATTGTTCTATATATAAATAGAAAGCAAATGTACACCGTCTTCAATCTAAGGCGCACCCTTTTTGAACGTCATTTGTACAGTTATTAAAGGAAAATGTTTGTAACGTTATATGCGGACCTATGTAACTTTTTCCAGAGAATTCGAATTTGTTATCAGAAAAACAATTGAAAGTGAAATAAAAAAGTTGCAGATATAAGTTAGAGTTTTTTAAATGGAACACCCTGTATATTTTTACGTGGTTGGATAGAGAATTGAATTTCCTTTAAGAAAACATAATATATAAAATATCTGGCATCAACCGTTTATGAGTTAGAAGTGTTTATAATGTGCATTGTAGATATTTCGTTATGTGCAAAGATTGCCATGATTTGAGATTGAAACAATGGATTTCACATTGTTGTGGGTTATAGTTTGACATTTCTCATCGTAATTGATTATTGCTAAGTTAGCTGCGTAGTATTTTCGTATAAAATAATGTATTCTACAGAAGAGCGAAAAGATTTATTTCAGTGTTATTTATTAAACAACAAGAATAGGTCGGCTGCTTTAAGAGATTATCACAGAAAGTTTCCACACCGTCGTATTCCAAATAGAAATATATTATAATCAATTACGATGAGAAATGTCAAACTATAACCCACAACAATGTGAAATCCATTGAATCTCAAATCATGGCAATCTTTGCACATAACGAAATATCTACAATGCACATTATAAACACTTCTAACTCATAAACGGTTGATGCCAGATATTTCATATATAATGTTTTCTTAAAGGAAATTCAATTCTCTATCCAACCACGTAAAAATATACAGGGTGTTCCATTTAAAAAACTCCAACTTATATCTGCAACTTTTTTATTTGACTTTCAATTGTTTTTCTGATAACAAATTAGAATTCTCTGGAAAAAGTTACATAGGTCCGCATATAACGTTACAAACATTTTCCTTTAATAACTGTGCAAATGACGTTCAAAAAGGGTGCGCCTTAGATTGAAGACGGTGTACACCAATTTAAATCACAAAAAGAAAACAAAAAAAATATTTCCATAGAGTGCGAAACAGTTCTTAATTTTTTTCTGGGTGGGCCCTGCCCAACCTGCCCACCCTGACCAGCCGCCACTGCTTAAACTCGATTTGTTGCTTAATAACTTGTATTATTAAACGTGCTAAAATTTACATCTAAGTAGTTTGTACGTAAGGAGGTGCTTGGATATTAGAACTGTGCGCTAATATACGAAATAAATGTTTGAATAAAAAACGAGATGATTCCTAAATTACTTACATTAAATGTGTTGTTTTCATTCCTTGGAGTCGAAGTGAAAGATGAATGCTGCTTCGTGAGCGTTGCTATGCCAGAGTCCGCTGTCAGGGGTATCACCAAGTGTTCCTTCTACAGGGATGATTTCCAGCATCGAAGACACCAAATTTCGGGGACCAGGAATGCGTTTCTTACTTGCTAAATTCTTGTTGCTTTGTGTGCAATGTTGAAATGCTTGATTCTTCTTTGTGTAAATTCTTGCTTGTGTAGATTCTTCTTTGTTCTGAATGAAGGATTGAAATCCACCACCACAGCGAAAAGTTCTCCTTGTTCTGTTAGCTGTTTTTCCACTGGTTAGGCACCTTTTTAGATGAACTCCTTGTTCCTTTGGACACTTTTCTAACAGTTAGGCTCCCGATATGTGATGTTTTCAGATCCTACCGACTGCGCCAATTTGTTAAATCACTGGTTTCGAATTAAACTTTTTAAAAACTTTATTTAAAATTGTACACAAGAATGATTTGAAAATGAACTTAATATTAAACGAGTATGTTACTTGATGTTAGCTACATCATACTAAGTTAACAACTGAAGCTCCCTAGCTACTTTTGGGAATATATTAGTTCGGTGATGCCGAATCAGCATGGGCTGATATTGTGTGGGTTTCTCTGTTCAAGTGAAACTCCACGAGTTTGAAGTACGTGATGATAAATTTGAAATAATATTAATTTCAGTAGTTTGATATTTTAACTAAAGATAAGAAATTACAGTGAAGTTAATCTGCTGTAATTTAATATTCACAATTGATAAGAACTTAGCATAATTTCATCTAAATGGATAGAATTCTATATAACATATATTTTATCATTTGGAATACCACATCCCACTTTAACTTATCTAATCCGCATCAAATTTTTGGCATTGCTAAGAATTTATCATGATTATTTAAACAATATTCCTTAAGCTTTATCAGGCTTTCCCATAGGATTTTATACGATGGTTTATGGTAAAACTTACTTTTGGTAATTAAATAGTGTATATTTTTATCTGAGAGGTGTAACGTAGCTACTTCGCCTAATTGTTTTTCTTGGCTTTTTAAGACGGATATTGACCCATATCGTTTCCTAAACTCAAAAGCAATTCCCTGACTCATAACGAAATCCGTCGATACACAGTGAACTAATGAAAATTTTGTAGGAGCTTCGAATTAGTCTCCCTCTAATATTTTTACATTTATGTTTGTAATACTTTCTCCTTATCAATCTTATTTATGAATGACTCAAAACAAATTTCGTTTGTATTTATATTATAAATTCTACTTAACGCATCTACGTTTCCGTGCTTTTTAGCGTTTAGCTGTTAATGCCAATTTGACGCAATAAAAAAATTGAATATTACTGGCTATTATAATAAAGCCCTTATTATTTCTAATAGTATATGTAAATACGCACTAGGTAACAATTGATTATTGCCATTTTTTTATGTGACGTTTCTTGTGAATTTTTTATTCAACATTCAGTTAGTGATTTCAATTATATACTAACTGTGGCGCTTGGATCAGAAATCAACCGCACATGACGTATTGGAGCAACTTTGGATGCCTGTATATTTAAAACTATTGACACTAGAGTTTTCAGACTTTTGTAGAAAATGTTCTCTACAAAATTGGTAATATGTAATTCTGCTCTATCTAGCACCATTTTCGCAGCGTACGCCATGGAACCGTTGCGTAGGAGCTAATTTTGCAACTTAAAAAATTAATTTCGCAACTCTGATACATCTGAAATTGCACAAATTACCTATGCTTATGGAATTACATTTACTACATACTAAATGTACATACCTATCCAATATTGAACATCTACCTTTGGCTATATATCGACACGATATAAGCATAAAACATACTGAGCTGCGTTTGGCCAGTAATGTGACAACAAATTGCACACCCAGGCTCGTTAGTGTTACAATGACTCCGCCTGTAGTTAAATTCCTTCTTTTATTATAGTGTTTCTCCTACAAAAATAATTAGAACATGATGATAGCAACTTAAGCTACAGTCAATTAGTAAACTAGGAAATTAGCTACATTAGTTGTAAAGCCTCAAAATATAACTATATTTAGGCATTTTGTCTGAAACTGGTTTCTTTGGTATGAGAAACTGAAACTATTTGATTGCTTGATGGCTGAAAGGATAATATTTATATGAATTGGTTTCTATTTTTCTGTAGTGAAATCGCAATTGCATTGTCTCAATATGGGAAAATAACCTTATTTTGTATCTTAATACCTCTGCTCATTTTTTTTGTTTTTGAGTTGTTCCCTAAATTTTGCCTGTACGAGCCAATTTCTAATTCTTGTGATTATATCTGCTTCGGTTGCAGTATTTAATCGTAGACGTATAGTTTCTAAAAACAGTTAAAAGTTATCGCAATCCTGTATTAAAAACATGTTTAGGAAATCAGTTACTTACTGATAACAAGTGTTGATAAATTAAGTGTCTTGAACACTTTCTTGCCTTTTTGCCCCTTCCAGCCATAGTAGGCAGCAAGTTTGTTGGAAATGATTTGGTACATAAGCTTTATCGCTATTTCCTTAATGCTGTCACCTCCTATAAATGAGAGTTATTTTGCCTAAAATAAAAAAAATTGGGAATTGCAATCGATTTCATAAATAACAGGGTTTGTTGTGGAGTACCTACCTAGTTCAATTTTCAACTTCAACTTTGAAAGTGGATTCTAAATTTTTTGGCAAATAGCAATCATCTTTCAGGGTTTCATCGTCTAAAAAATCTGTGAAAGGCGTACGCTAATACTTCCTTTTTGAAGGGGTTAGGTTAGGTTTATACGCACGCTTCGGCATTTTTTAACCTCAATCTACAAATTCAAACTAGTTCAAGAAATATTTACGTTATACTTAAATTCTATTACGTACATAAGAAGATATACATACCTATTATTATTCACACACACTATCAAGAGTATAAAATAATATTTCAAAAAGAAACATTGCAAAACTACGTTAATGGTTTAATAGCGTCCACCGTCCACCACGATCTACCACGAGAAGGAGAGAGAGAGAGAGTGAGGAGAGAGGAGATGGGAGCAATTAGTTAGCGCAAAGATCCGCGCATTGCCATTTTCTTTCGAGTAGATCAGAAGAGCACCAATGGAAATAAAGTATTTGAAAGCTACTCAATTCCTATTGGTTATTATCCGGATCATAACGTGTTTTGATCCGACTATCAGTGTCGAAAGAAAAGGCTATTATAGTCACATCGCAGAGCGCCATCTCTTGGTCTCACACGATATTAAAAATACGTGGCAAATTCAAAGACATACTTCTCATTTTTAGTAAAGAACGAATAGGTAGCGGTGTGTATAATATCAACGCTCAACGCTGAACAAACATTGCACTGATTCCTGATTCGGTATAATTCGGTAATTGTGTTTGTCACGTGAAAAATAATTTATTGCTACTGCCTGCTTGTTTACACAAACAAATGAAAGCACAAAATTATTTAAAAAAATGTAAATTTTTTAAAATTTTCTTTATTAAAATTTTTGTGTGTATTCTTAATTAAGAAAATTTAATTTTATTGAAGCCGTTCTAAAGCATAAAATTACTTGATTATGACAATTTTATTATTACAAATGTTTCTAATGGGATTCTAAAATCAAATGTATAGTATATGAATAAGAGGTTAAATGGAAAATATTTTTAAAATATTTAATTAATTATACAAAAAAGTTTTTTCCAAATATATTTCTTTATGTTTTAATAGTATTTTATAAACATTTTCAAACGTTTTTAAAACAATTTTAAAATAGTGTATGCAAAATATTTTTTTAAATATTTTGTAAATATTACAGTAATATTGAAAATATTTCTCCAATAATGAAAACCATTCTAAAATATTTTGAAAATATTAAATTCTGTTAGGGGAATTTAAATAAAAAAACAAAATATTGAAATTTGAGACTATAATTAAATAGAATTATGAGACACTTGTATAAGTGAATTAGGCCTTAAATGTAAATTCTGGATATCTGTACATACTACCTAAATTAACAAAATTTATTTTTACAAAATAATTACAGAAAGAAACGTTTGTAATTTGACGCTGTATACATGTATACGTTGCCGCACATATCCTTTTAAAAGTATATATTTCCGAAGTACAATAAGATGTATTACATAATATATTCAATGGAATAAATGTATATTAGATATATTGAAATATGATTTAATAAATTTCAAAATAATTTAGTTTATTTCAATTGATGGTAAAAAAATGACGAATAGCACTTTCATAAAAAATTCAGTATACGACCTGCATTTAGGAAAATAATTTGCATATACTTGGGGAAGATTTCCACTATATTGGGCACATAAACCTGGATGATACCAAATGATAAGAAGCTTCTGGAACAATTTTTGGCGGCTAGGCCTCCATACAAAAAATGTACTGGTTCTCTTATATTCATAAAAAAACCATAAAAAACTTTGTGTAGGTAATTCCAAATATAATTATTTTGGTAGAAAATAATGACAACGAAAAATCGAAAGGGCAACTGAGGCCTAAAATTAAAAAAAACTTAAATCAGTTTATGTACAAAAAATATGTGCTTTAAAGAAATTTGGAATTAATTTTACTAACCGTAGGTGATATGTGGCCTCAACGTGATGGTATATTTGTTTTCTTTTACATACTGCACAACACACAACTAAAGAATTTATTTAAATTTGTCACAGCTTTTCTATTAATAATTGTATTCTTGGTTGGGTACTAAAGAAAATTCAATATGGCTTTACCATTCAAATACCATTTGAACAATGAGTCGTTGAAAAATTCGCATAGTCTTTTCGATTTTTAAAGCAGAGGGCAATACTGATCAGGAGAGTGGGAAGCTACATCTTTTGCTAATTTATTTTACTGTTTAAGAATGAATATGGAATTACTTTTAATAGTTTTTTGAATATTTTAATTAATATAAGTAAGTAATCACTAGATGGAGCAGTATGTTTCTAAATCGACTATAAATAAAATAGAAATTTATGATTTATTTCTTAGCAATGTATTTCTAGTACCTATATTAATTTTTTTTATTTTATTTATTATTTTGACGTATGTAACTTCCAGTTACTGTGGCAATTGAATTGCTACAAATATATATATAAAAACGAACTAAATATTATTAATTCTTACTATCCATCAATATACAAGTTTTTCTATAACTTAAAACAGATGTAAAATAGGTACTTTTAAAGTATTATAATGTATTAACTTAATTGTACCTTATAAGTAACTTGTGACAGTCTGCAAATTATAAATAAATATTATTATTATTATATTTGTGTATACCACCTATAAGTGTAGCTATTATACAGGAGAAAATATTATAATTTTATGTGTACCTTCAGACGTTATATTCATAATCATTGTTAATTAAATCATTATCTATTATATGTCCATTCACTCGCAGGTTCTTTTATTTTTATTTTTTTTACTCTTTATTTGTAGTGAATATACTTGTACTCAGTCCTTTAGTTATACCTTGTATTGAATATGTATATATTTTTCATTCTTTTAAAATAGGATTCACTTTGTAATCTCATGTCCAAATACAGGCGCCAAATGTGCCTAATTGGATTTCTTCCTTTATTTATTTGCATATAACCGATATTTTAAAATTACCCTGTATGTTTCATTGATGATGTAAATAAATATATTATATTATATTATATATCTGTATTCTTTTTTGTCAAATTTATTAATGGATTTGCAATTTCTGAAAAATGAGGAATAAATTTTCGATACCAGCCCACGAGTCCTAAAAATCCTCTAACTTCACGTACTGTTCTTGGATTAGGATAATTCAAGATACACTCAATTTTTCCCGGATCTGGTTTAATACCTGACCTTGTAATTATATGCCCTAAATATTTGATTTCCGTTGTTAAGAATTTACATTTACTGGGTTTTAGTTTAATATTTGCTTCTCGAAGTCGTTCGAAAATATTTGTTAACTTTTGAATATGATCTTCCACTCCTTTAGAACTAAAAACTAAGATATCATCTAAATATGCCATACAAATTTCCGGTGCTAACCCTGCCAAAATCAAGTTAATCGCCCTCTGAAAAGTACTTGGCGCATTCACAAGTCCGAAAGGCATCGCGTTAAATTCATAATGTTGTCCCAACGTGGAAAAAGCAGTTAATTCTTTATCATTTTCTTCTACCTCAATTTGATGATACGCGGCGGTGACA
This sequence comes from Rhagium mordax, assembly GCA_963680705.1. Taxonomy (NCBI): domain Eukaryota; kingdom Metazoa; phylum Arthropoda; class Insecta; order Coleoptera; family Cerambycidae; genus Rhagium; species Rhagium mordax. The sequence goes on from OY796659.1 coordinate 26,851,624, forward strand.
TCAAATAAACTAAATAACGTGGAGTTTCCGAAATGTTCTAACGTTTCTTGAAGATTTGGTAACGGGTAAAAATCCCTTTTAGTAATCGCGTTAAGTCCCCGATAATCTATACAGACTCTCATCTTATCATCACCATTTGGTAATTTTTTGGTAACTATCACCACTGGCGCTGACCAGGGTGAACTACTTTGCCGTGTTACGCCCGTTTTTAGTAACCTATCTAATTCCTCTTGTAACTTTGGTCGCAAATAAAATGGTACCCTATATGGTGTTTTATCGATAGGCGGCACGTTGTCAGTGATAATTTTATGCTTTACTTTCGTAGTTCTAATCAACTCGTCCCCGTCATCACAGAAAATATCCGTATATTTGGATAAAAATTCAAACAAAATATATCGCGTTTGTTCATCTAAATGTGAAACATCAAACCCCTCATAAAAGTCTTTTTCAGTCTTTACTATTACATTTATTGATTCATTTGCTCCGATTTTTTTATACTCGTCTGATTTTATTTCAAACTTATTTCCAACTCTTCCAACAATTTGACCTTTATTTATGATCACTTTGTATTCATTTAAGTTTATCAGGCGCGTAATAACTGTACTTCTCTTACTAACAAGTGTTGTTGCTAGTGTAACACCATTAATTCCTATCTCGCATGGCTCTATTAACAATGAGTCACCCTGTATATTTTTATTTGGTTTACATGTTATCATCATTTCGCATCTCGGTGGAACTTTAACCTCGTGAACTGAACAAATTTTACCGTATGTTATTTTTTCTATTATTACTTCATTATCTACTTTATTTCCTCGTTTATTACTTTTATAATTTCTTATATTAGTATTTTTACATTTACTTTCGTTTTCAATATTACGTCCATAATGAACAGCATCATCATTATTAATACTTTGTTTATTTATTACAACGTTTTTTCCATCTTCCCCGGTATAACTATCATATTTTTCTATGACACATTCGGATCGGTTCTCCTTCTGTAGAGTCTGAACACGATCCAAAACTATATTACTGTAATTTGCGCTTCCCTTACTTTGAGTCCAAGCGTAATTCACCTTATCTATATCACCTTCCTACTCATGTTAGGTTTATTTTTGCCTTTACTGGCTACCTTATGATTAACCCCCGTATCATTAGATTTTGGTAAGTCATCTATATTTCCTGTACACATTTTATTATTATTGCACAAGATTTCATTTTTATCAAAGTTTTGAGTGGTTACTTTTAGATTAACCCCCGTATCATTTGATTCTACTATTTTACATTTTATATCCTCTGTATATACTTCAATTTTTTCTAAGTCCTCTTTAACTCTTTTCGCACTAGCATGGTTCAGTTTTATCTTTTTACTCATATTACTTGAGTTGTTCTGCATTTTTAACGCTATGCATTCAGTATTTCTTTTAATTTTTTGCCTTCTTACCGATTTAATACCATGAGGCCTTATATTATTTATTTCCTCATCACTGTCACTACTAATATCACCGTGCGTAGTAACTTTTACATTCGGGTACAATATTGCTTCTAATTTATTTTTACCACCTAGCTTTATATCACCAGATTTATCTTTAGTAATACCTTTATCTGAGTACCTTTTAATTTTTGAAAAAAAATTATCATTTTTAAAATATTCGTATATTACTTTGTATACCTGCGCACATAAAAGATCCAATAAACCCATTATTTTACGTTTAGTTTGAGTTATACATTTTTATGATTTAATGACATTTTTATTTTTATATAGGTGCTTTCACCAAAAATTAATATAGGTATTTATCATTAAATTCAACAATATACAAATTGATATTATACAAAAATAATAGACATTTTTCTTTATTGTTATTAGATTTCTTTTAATTTTTCGATTTCTTCATCACATTCATTATCAACTTTGTAATTGTTTAATGTATAACAACTAAAATCATTTGGTTGACATTCTTTATCATTTTCAAAAATTTCATCCCCTTTATCACAATCACTATTATTTAATACGTCATTCTGATCAAAAATAGTTATTTCATAACCCCATATTTTTAGAACATTTTTATCAAAACAAATAATTACCTACTTTATTCAATAACAAAAAATCTCGGCCTAGTATACCTTGAGAGTCAATTGGCAAATGTTCATCATACATCATAAATAATTACATTGAAACTATATTTTTCGGAGAATTTTCGCAAGGAAAAATTTAATTTGGCTGTACCAACAATTGGTACTGTATAGGCCTTGTTACTGCCGTTAAATGTTTTTGTTCAATACCTTCCAAATATAATAAATTTTCAATATTAGGACATACTTCTTTACGTACTAAAGTTACGGCCGACCCTGTATCTGCCAGAAAAGTCAGACATTTACCATTTACAAAAAAATTTACCCATTTTGGATCGCTACTTTTATTCAAATTTAATGTGGGGATTTGTAATAACTCTTTTTGTATTTTTGTTGAATTTTTGACAATTTTATCTACTGTTGTGATAGATATCTCCCTTCCCGTCGGGGCGTAACAGGAGGGACTTGATAGTTTAAAGCTGAATTTACTTGTTCATTTTCCTCGACATTTTCATTTCTACTTTCCCTTGACTGATCTACATTATATTGATAATTTTGTGAGTCATATTTAATTCTATTTGGAAAACTGTTATTTTTCGCCCAACATTCTTCCTCAATATGGCCCTTTCGTTTACAAAAGTTACAGCATTTTACAGCCCTAGACTCGTGTGAATTTAGTACCCTTCCAGTTTCTCTTTTTGCCAACAATTTTCTACTGTATGATTTTGCTTATGACAAAAAGTACAAAAAATATTTCTTTTATTTTTAAAATAACACTCTGACGTGTCATGATTATTTTTGTGACAAATTTTGCAATATTTGAATTTCTCTCGTTTTGGTAAAGCGGGGATATTTTGTTTCTATTTTTTATGGTTAATTGATTTAATTCTTCAAAATTTGCTATTTCTACAGCCTTATTTATATCTAAATCCATTTCCCTCATAAACATAGTCCCTACTTTATCTACAATTTCCCTTTTCAAACCTATTTTAAATTAATTTAGAACCAGTTGATTACATTTTTTTTCTAAACCAGGGGCCTCACCTTGTGCCGCATTTTCTAAGTCTTCCTCTAAAATTTGTCTACCTAATAATTTAATTCTTGTTGAGAAATTTATTATGGTTTCATCGAATCTTTGATAACAACGTCCTAAATTAATCAATGCCTGTCCAGGTATTTTTAGTGGTGAAAATTGGGTGATCAATTTATTTTTAAATTCGTTATACTTTATAGTGTCTAATTGTTTATCGGATTTGAAATAATTATATGCCTCACCGCTTAATTTATATTTAATTAAATTCAAAGTAGCCTCTTCATCCCAATTATCTAGTTTTGCCCTTTTTTCAAATTTTTCAAAATAATCTCTTACATCCCACACAACACTGGCACATGTATAACATGTGCTACAAATATTCAACATAAAATATTGAAATATTCACATAATATTATTTTTTATACCATTTATGTTGTATGCATATTATATAAATGTGCAAAAATCGCACTTTGCCATATTTAAAACATATTCACTTAATATGAATAATAATATTTCTGGAATGTTTATTCATGTTCTTTACATATACAGTTTGTTATATACATATGTTGAAATGTTTATTTAATATTTTTTTCATATCATTTATATGTTGTATGAATATTATATGAATATTTAAAACATATTCATTTAATATGAATAATAATATTTTTGGAATGTTTATTCATATTCTTTATATAGTTTATGTTTCATTCACATACAATAGTTGTATGTATATATTATTGTTCATGCAACAAGAACAAGTATTAATTACTGTTGCCTGAACATGTTGGACGTTGGACTCCGCGAGACTTCTCTCATTAACACTAGAAAACCGTAATGTGATATGCCATCGTCTTCGCTTATTTAACAATCTAACGGAATATTAATGCGACTCCTACTAGTATGGAATTTATGGTGTCTGCGAGTGAGTTCTTGCGCCATCTGTTGACGGAGAAAACCAACTTGTATAGATATTTCCTCTATCGCAGTTATTTTTAAAAGTGATATTTTGGGATGTCCTAAAGTATTACGAGAGACGTCCATAATATGTTTTTATGAAATACCAGTAAAATCATTGTATGACAAGATATCCTGTACATACACGATGTTAATTATAAGACATGCTAACGTCGTCGTCCTACATTTATTGCCAAAATAAAGACAATTCGGTTGCTATTAATTGGCGTCCAATAAAAGAATATCCTAGGATATAGTAAAATGTGTTGCCTTTGGATCCTCTTAAAATAAGACATCCTAGAAAGTTTCCCTATTTTACTTCCAGGAATATTCAGGGATTTTAATTTGTCATCCCATATATTTCGCTTGTGCTGTGTGCGTAGGTGGTAGCAATATGATAAAAATATTTTATAAATATGAAAATTAATATTTGTATAACATATACTAAATATTTCCCAAAATATTGTTAAAATATTATTGAATGTTATAAAATATTTTATAAATATGAAAATTAATATTTGTATAACATATACTAAATATTTCATAAAATATTGTTAAAATATTATTGAATAATATAAAATATTTTATAAATATGAAAATTAATATTTGGATAACATGTACTAAATATTTCACAAAACATTGTTAAAATATTATTAAATGTTATAAAACATTTTATAAATTTGAAAAATATTATTTGTATAATATGTAATAAATATTTTTCAAAATATTTTAAAAATATTTTGAAATATAATATACACATTTTTTTCATATCTTTGAATATTACCAGTTGAATATATTTTTATAATATGTATTTCATATTTTAAAAATATTGTGAATATAATGCGCACATTGTGCATCTATTTTGCATATGCATAAAATATTCAGTGTTGTGTGGGATTTTTTCCTCCGAAAATGAATCTAGATATAGTATTAGCAATCATACCCAGTGATATAAAAGACTGAATTAAGGGTTGATCCTCTTTTGTAGTTTCTGGCATTCTGTCCCTTATATGCCTCCAAACAGCGGTCAAAAATTAACCAAAAAAAAAAACTGAAATAAATCCCTGTCAATGGCGTCACAAACAAAAAAAACAACAAAAAAAAAATATTTTTTTAAAGTTACTTATCAGAGATAGGTCCTCCAGCAGGGGTTATATTTGATCAACACACCACTGTTTTATTTCCGACGGGTTTTATCTATTTATTTAATTATTCGTAAATAAAAACTTCACTATTAAAATTCTATTTAAATAATTTGCTGCAGTTTCACGTTCTTCGATATTTTATTTTATAATTTTTCTTTATGTGAATTTGGAAAAAAAAAATGTTTGAATATCTTATAATTTTCGGCCCGATGCCGACGGCGTACTTTCTTGCCCGACGCTACTCTCTCGACTCCCTTCTGCCTACCTATTTTCGGTGGTCCGTACTTTTTTTCAACATCCGTTCTCACCGAACAAATTGCAATTTTGCAGATATTACTGCTTGAGATTCGCCCACACGGCCTTACTTTGTGTTACATTGTTAGGTGTGATACGATTTGTAAAAGTACAGGGTGTGTTGCCACAGTATTACCGTTAGGTAAACGAGTTTAGGAGCAATACTTTGGTTGTTATGAAGTTGAATTTGACATTTGACAAATAATCTCTGTGCCTCTGTTACAACTATTACGCACTTCTTGACCTCTGTCCACAAAGCGAAGATTGTGTTAAGGAAAAAAATAGAAAAAGGAGTGCGTGCTCCGAATTTTATTACGGAAGAGAAGTTGGAGATTTTCGTAAAAAATATAAAGACATTATTGAAAGGCATAAGAACATACATAAATAATATTGAAATGATTAAAACTTCACAACGCTATCTCTTAAAAGTAATACTACATAAAGACAAAAGATATCCATCAAATCTATTATTTAAAGAATTTGATGTTCTGGATATTACTCAATTATACATACAGTCTGTATTATCGTTTACATATAAGAATATAGATATAAAAAAAACAAGGAATAAAAGTAAAGAATGTATAAAAACTCCTCAAATTTAAAAAACTTCCACACAAAGGTTTATTACATACTTTGGACCAAAATGTTTTAATAGGTTACCATTGGAGATAAGACAAATTAATAGTAAAAAACTTTTCAATAAAAAAACTAAGCTCTATCTTAAACAAAATAAAGACATGTTTATGAAAATTATATTAATCGGGAACTAATATGTACTAAAATAATCTGTCATGTACGCCGTACCGGACCAAACTAATATTGTCTATCTAATGTCAATGAATACAAATTATAATAATTGTTATTATTTTTGTTATATTATATAAATAGTTAAAATTTAAAGATGAATGTAATTAAATATGAACATATTGTAAGTATTGCATAAACGCATACAAAGTATAACACTTAAATATTTTTTTCTACGACTGCCCTCGAAAATGACAAAAAACCCACAGCAACCACGACCCGAAACTATCATTTTTCACATGATGTGTGCAAAAATCCGAAAACACAGTACTGTCATGTTTTTCACACAGTCCTATCAAAAACAGAACAGACATCTGTTATTTGTATTTTTTTAGGTAGGCTACGCTTATTCAGTTTCATAATAACCGACTTGTAATTTAAATTTTTAATGTAATTAGTTTAGCTAAATAAAAATATCTATCAAATTGTTTGTTTTTTTTTCCAATGGTAGAAAAAATATTGTAAAAAACACGTTTGAAAACATCTTTTCACACTCATTCGACTTGTGGGCCTCGCCTTCGGCTCATCCCACCAAACTGTCTCACTCGTGTGAAAAGACTCGTTTTCAAAACTTGTTATTTAAAATACTATTGAAAATTCACTACCGCCTACTTACACACACAGGTAATTATTTACTTAGGTGTATGTTTAAATAGTAACTTGTTATAACAATAGGATTAAAAAATAAAATGTTAACTACTTTATAATTTAAATGTATGTATGCAATGTATGTAAAATATGTGAATAAATTGTGATTTGATTTGATTTGATAAAGTGTCCCAAAAGGACAAAGATTTTTGTTGGAGATTGTTGACAAATGACTTCAACACAGGAAGTCCTGCAGGAATTATGAGGACCGTCGACAATATAAAGGCTACTACGAGAATTAGCAGGAAATTACAAGAAAACTTGCCAGCAAGGAGAAGAAGGAGGTGTTGAAAACAAGTGGGGGATTGGACGATATCACCCCTAAATTTTTGAATGACCCGATTTATATAACAACGTCAAAATTATTTATTTATTATTTACTTTGTCGTACATAAACTTCTCTGGGTAATCCGTGTTGAATAATATCTAAAATTTCAACATTATCATCATCAGCAATATCTATTACAAATTCAGGATTCAGGATTCAGGATATGACTGATGGTCGAGGTGGTAGAGTACCTGCCTCTCACCCAAAAGTCCCGGGTTCGAATCCCGGTCGTGGCAATGGAAAATACTGTGAGAGGGATTTTTCCATTATACACGGATATTGGATGTGTGTCCCTTGTCTTTAAATGTGTAGCCCCCTCCCGCACAAGGCTCAGCCTTCTGGGTTAAAAGGGGGTCGTAATTACATGTGGTGTATTTATTATATTTATTATTTATTTATAGTTCATATTTTTACTCGATGACTCGATGATCTGCAAAAACAAGTACTTTTTAAAATTTATACTACTTTCAAAACATAAACCTTACCTTTTCAGTTTATTACCAGAAACTTCACAGAGAAATAACAACTGAAAATTAAAATAACATCTTAATTTATTTTTATTTATTTAGGTATCTCCCTTAATAAATTTTATTGTTTGTGTTATAACAACAATATTTTTTCAGTCCTGAGGAAGAATTTAAATAAATTTGAAACGTCGACTTAGTTTAATATCGTCTCTTATTATCTTAATACCGACAAAAAATCACCTACCATTAACAAACATTTATATAAAACAATACATGGATCAGAACCAAGTGAAATTAAACGTAATTATTAATATTATGATCAGTTTACAGTTTAGCAACTCTGTAAGTATGTATTATTATTCGTATGCTCGTAACTCATACATGATACGCCTATGTCTTCACTGTATTTATTAACTTGTGCCCTAAAAGTCATCATGAACTATAAACTTACCAAACATTCAAATATTCCAAACCTATTCAAGTTATCTAGTTTAAGGTTGCGATTTACTCCTCTGATATTAACCGCGATTTCTTTAGGAGTAAATTTTGCAGAAACTAATACTTACACGGATTTTGAAAATTAATTAATCTAATTTTGCAGAAAAAAGTGTAAATGGCCGTGAGGTATTGAAATTACCATTCTTATCTATAATTGAGAAGGAAAAAATAAGACTGTACATATTGGCAATACGTAGGCAACTCATTCAATCGCTTGTATTTACAATTTTGTATTTTTTTTGTAAAAAGAAATTAGCTTACGGCCGAGTACAAAGTGTTACTTAAAAGCTCACCAAATATTGTCGCTCAAATTAACGTATCTTTCGTGAAATTGACCCTCAAAGGAGAATTTTCACATTTTTAGGTCAAGTCTGCGCTTTGAGAGCACACCACTTCATTATAATAAAAATTTATATTTAGAAATTGGTATTATTAAAATCTTTAGGACAATACTAAAAACCTAAAACTATTATAAATATCACACCATATTTGTTTCTTTCAATAATCATAATAAACCAAAATAAATACGTATATTTCTCTCTCACTCTATTAAATCCCAACCTTAATAGTGTTTTAAGAAACTTCTTTGGATCAAGTTACGACGAAAATATAATATAGTTTCATTAAAAATTCAATGTTGATTTTATCCACTGTCACAATAACAGTTCCTTATATAAAATTTCATTATATTATGTATAAGGAAAAATGAATTCTAATATTCAGAAAATTTTGAATGTTATGTCAGATTATCATTTATTCATTTTATAATATGTATATTGTATTCAATTGTATCTATAACATATTTAAATAGTTTAATACATTTTAAAACGTGCAAATATTATACATTACAGTAAGTTTTCTTTTGTTATTGGAACAGAGATAACACATTTTACCTAATGTCATTTACTGCAGACAATGCAGAATTACAATAATCGTATAATACGTTTTTATTTTATTTAATACCAGGATGGTATATTACAATAAAAAACAAAATTTTAAACTGGATGTTTACTGAGCTGTTACTATTACATCGTAAAAAGTGTCCTCGCGCCGGCCCTGACCCAGACATAAGTTAATCGCAAATTTTGCACAAGCATTTTGTTGAATTGCGAAATGTAGAGGTGCTCGGGCGCACATTCACGTTCACAATTTAGGCGATGCTGATGCGTTTCGAGGTCGCATCCGATCAACGGCTAGTGCGGGGGCTGAGGGGGCATGGGAAGTACTTGCGTGCAGCTCATGCGAGCTGATTATTGTTATCTAACGTAAATCTGCAACATAACACACTCTACATAGCTAGCTAGACCTTAGTCTTGGCTCTTGAGGATCAGTTTTAAGTTGTTTCAATTCAAGCTACGCTACGTTGTAAAAGTCTAACACCAATTCAGATTTAAATAAACCACATAAGCATATTTACGAAAATAGAAATATCCTTACATCAATAAAATTGTGTATTAATACGGTTTGTAAAATAAAAAAAAAAATTAAGTTTAAGGTCATTTTGTAATTTTCCTTGACTACTTAGCATAAGGTAAACATATTCTCAAAATGCAGAGAAATAAAATAAATTAACTTATTTTAATTAGCCTCCTCTAAACAAAATTATATGATTTTGGATTTTTTTTAAAATCAGTATATATATATACAGGGTGAATTGAATTTAAAATACACTGATTTCTTATAGAATAATTAATGAATTTGCAGTGTTTTAATTTCAAAATTCTATTGTTAAAGTTGCAACAAAAAAAGCCCTGAACTCGTCCCACTGGAGATACCCTGACCGGTGAACTTGACATTGACTTTGTTGCGAACAAATACCTCTACGCAGTATTCGCAGTGTTGCCTCAAAAACAATAGAAATACTAAGTTTTACCAAGTAAACCCAAAACTGAATTCTAAATCACTAGGAAAAATTCACACTTGACACCATGAATGCACATTGCACAGGCTGAACTACGCCGGCAACGCGGTAGCTACGAAGAGTGGGTGTGCAGGCATTTATGTCGCTACATACATATAAGCTAATTCTGCTCAGGTCGTAAATATTGAAATAAATATTCAAACATTTTTTTCTTTACTGCATTTCATTTATTTTACAAATGATTATTTTTAAGAATTTTTACGGATCATAGAGGTTAACGGATTAAAATATTTCAGTGTATTTCAAAATTCATCCTGTATAATAATATATGTATGTACAGCATTTTAAATAAAACCACATAAATTTACTTATCCTTAATCAATGATTTAATTAAAATATTTTCTTTAATCCATTATCCTAGAAATTTATTTAGCTTCTGAGGTTTCTCGGTCATATAATTAAATGAAAAACTGTTTTTTTATTTTCTAACGTTTCGGTTTGAATTACCTCGGAAAAATTATGTGTGTTAAGACCCCCACGAACCTTGTTCTTTTTTAGCAATTTAGCCCGTCCCTGTAAAAATGTACGAGTAGAATGGTCACAAACCGTGTGTGGCTGAAACTGTCCTTGTCGTTGTCAAAAATATCTGCAAATGCTTAATTTTAACCGTCCGTTTTGAACCTGTTTGTGCAAGTTAACCAGTGTCTGACTTTACGCCCGTAAAAACGAAGAACTTTATATTGATATTCATGTTGAAAACGCGGTAGTTTCAGAAAAACTGAACAAAAAACGCGAAATTTGTGAATGTAGGTATACGTTTTCGTTCGTATACATGCAGTTTTTAAAAAGGGCAAAACTGCTGAATAGAACGAAGTCTGTGGGGACCGTTAGATAAATTACATTATAAAATAATGTTAGGTAAATTTTATGACTGCTTATGCAGAGCTCCTTAAAACAACTCACTACGCAACTAGAAATTTAATGTATCTGTTTAAACACATACCTTCCATTATTTCTTTTATTGAAATTAACCAATTGCCCAAATCATAACACGTCATTAGACCAAAAAAATTGCTTGTTAGTAATTTATAGCAGCGCACTAAAGTAATAGTAGTTTTAGCGGTGCAGAACGTCAAACTATTAGTTTAATACGCTTAATTACACAAAATTATTGAATTTAAATCAAATTATTGTTTCATGGCCTAGAATTTTTGGGTTATTTTACTCAAGTTCCTATCATTTTGATAGATCACACGAGTTACTATTAGATTGACACTAGTTTACCATGATCCTAAAACCTACAGATATGATCACTTGCTAAACGAATTTTGAACCAATTCGCGCATGACGTTATCCTGTGACAAAAATATATATCGATATATGGGGGAGCTAGCTTTTAATGTATTTTTAGTTTAAATTTATTGAAATTTTCGCTGATATAACTGTTTTGGATATAATGAAAAACAAGACATTGTACACAATATGAGGCGTGTAAATGCAGAACATGCTTTACGCACGTTTTCTTATTTTAAGCTAGAAACAAAAAAAATGTAGACAATTGCCACAATCACAAACTTTTATGCATAAAGTGTATATTTTGCATCTACTTTCAGATTTTAAACCGCAATGTTGGTGTTATAAAACTTAGATATGCTTCTAAACAAAAACCCTACGATTTATTTATAGAAAAATAAATTGCATTAATTCGTTTCAATTTATTTAGATACAATGTGTTGTAACCTTCCCTCGTTCCGCGAAGGTTCTTATAGATGGTTATTTTGACGCCATAAGGCAGCGATGCTATCTGGACGGTGTATCTCGGGTGCCAGTTTCAGTTTTAGAGTGTGGAAACACCATTTTTCTCTATTAGCAGGATAATAGAGGCTTGGGTAGCTGCAGTACAGAAACTGTTAAGTCAGTAGTCTATATTAACCTATAAAGAATACTCAGGGGTTTCGGATTAAGACAACAGGTTTTATTCAGGAATAAGGTATGCGCATGATTTTGAATTAAATGTAATTTTGTAAATTAACTTACTAAATGGCTATCGCAATAATAAAAAACGGCTAAAATGTTACCCATTATCCAAAAAAAATTAACAAAAATTGATTATTCCGAAAATGACTGTGACGTCATGCAAATGGCTGCTGTGGTGTTGTGACGTCAGAAACTCGCATTTCCATTTAATGTTTGTTAAAATAGCGTTTAATGCAGCATTTTACAATGGAAAACAAGGATATTATTGATATTAAGCATCCAAGGTACTCTTAAATACCGCAGTGCCAGTCGTAAATAAAAAAACACCAGAAAAAAGATTTGTTTCATTACCAATATACGATCAAGCGCTAAATTAAAGAAAAAACGAAAATTATGGTTACGTACCATGAGAAGGAGTAAATCTGATTTATCAGAAAACACTAAAGGGGTTGTATGTGAGGATCATTTCACGTAAGTGCGATTTTTAAAATCATACAATTTTAGGTTATGTATTTTACTTTTTTTTTCAATTAGAGGAAGATTTAGAAAACTATATGATGTTTAAATTAATGGGTAGTTACATACACTTAAAAGATCATGTATTTTGATTGTCAAACTGGTAGAAAAAGGCGCCTTCCACTTAAAAGTAGTACAGCAACAAAGAGAGCAACATTGGCCAAATTATCTCTCTGGGCTTTTACAAAATCGTTCCACTCACTTTTCCGTGAAAAATGTTAATATTTAACACTGAAATCGCACATTGAATCTACACGTAAACAGTATGACATATTGCACAACGGCGAACAGAAAAGTTCTGTCAAAAAATCGAGTAATTGACGTCACGGTGAGATTCGGATTTCATCGTTTGTTCTCGGCTAGTGGTCGTAAACTTAAAAATAATATGTATTTTAATTAACAAATACATAAACATAGGGTACATTGTTGATAAAATTTTATTGTTATTCATTTTTTTATAGCATTAACTATCTTTTATAACCAATTTTGCTTAAAAATCTTGCATATGCGCATACCCCATTGTTAACAATTTAACACAATAAATCACTTTTGACTACGGTTACAAAGCACAGGTATATACAGGAAACTTAAAGCAGTCTGGCTAAGGCAAATATTAAAAGCAGCAAACTTCCACTTATTTTTGGGCAATTATTGTAATAGTTTTTTTAACGTAAAAATCATCATCCGAAAAATGCTTCAAACATATTTTAGCGTTATTAATATTAATGTCGTACATTTGATAGCACTTTTGTATCCATAAATTGCAAATTTCTTTAGCAGCTGAAAAACTAAAGAATCGCAACTAGACGAATAGCTTTTACTTCTTCTGTTATTGTCACTGGTACAACCCATCACTGCACAGTAAACCATTGTTTATACTATATTAAATGAACCAAAACACACAGCCACAACTGAACGAAATAAGATTATAACGTATTCACATCGAATTAAAGCACAATAATCGAAATAAACAAAGTAAAATGCGTACATTTAGACATTAAACTATGACAGCTCGCGCAAAATTTGATGTCAGCGAAAACATGTCATGCACGTGATCTTTTCTGTACGGTTTCAGTATCATGCTAGTTTACTATTAAATTGACACTCGTTACTAAGAAACGCATTATTAAAGTTTCAGAATATTTATTGTATTATTACAGACACTTTCCAAAAGTTAATCTTAAGTGAATCATAAATGTTTATATTAGAGTTGTACCTCATTACAACCTGAAGATGTAAGACAACTTAAATGTTAGGTTGGTATTAGCTGGATTTGTTTTCTTATAATTTGATTATTTCATGAATAAGCCACAGTCAATTTTTCTAAAATAAACTAGATACTCCTATACTTCCTCCTTCTTGAGGGGTTGAAAGTAGTTTCAGCGCATTTTTTAATTTTTATCTGTGCATTTTAGATTTTTTTTAAATTCATTAAATGAACCAATAATACAGTTTTGACTTGAAAAGAAGGAAACAGTTTATTTTGCGGAATATATATTTTGTCAAAAACTGGTGTTTTTAGTTAAATAAATATTCCTAGTTAGGTGACATGACATCGTTGCAAGCACACACGAGCTCATCTGCGAGCCGAAATAGCGAAACGCAGAGAAATGAATCAACATTTGCTGGAAAGTGCGCGATCAAGTGCTTCATCTAGACAAGATGTATGTTATTAATCTAACTTAGCTATATTTATTTATCTACTTACTGATGTATAATAGCGTTGCCGACTTGCAAAACAGATTTCTTTAAGACAGTGGAATGAATGATTGAAAAGCAAAATTGGCTATAGGGATTTTTTATGGTTTTATCGGGACGTCAGGACAGCAGAGCCAATAACGGTGACTGTCCCAATATATCTGGACAGTTGGTAACCCTAAGCATGAAGAGCAAACCGTAAAGTATATTTGCAATGTTCACATGCCAAGTGACTGGACATTATGTAATATCATTGAGTAAAAAATATAAAGAGGCGCAACTGTCAAGGTTTCGAGATTTTAGTATTGTATTTTTTTGCTAATAACTTCATGATTTTCATCAATTTTTAGTGCTACGGGAAAGTATTTGTAATGTGGCTGCATGGCCCTTAAAATTGAACACAATCATGAAGCTATTGGTAAAAAAATACAACACTAAAATCTCGAAACCTTGACAGTTACGCCTCTTTATTATTTTTTACTCAATGGTAATATGTATGGTTCCACCGTTATTTTTCTTCAGTTGTTCAATTTTTGTTTGCTGTATTTTAAAATGAACATTGATCTTTGGTTTGTGTAAACTAATATTAAATTTGGTTTTCACAAACTATACTTTCACCTTATTGACAATTGAATTTGTTAATTTTAACTTTGGTAATCAATAACATTAATATTTTTCCCTGTGTAATTATCTGAAAAATAAAGTATTCCAGAACAGACGTAACAACAAGGACAAATTACAAAAGAGAACACGAAAATTATTTGTATATCTCATGTTAAAAATGCCTAGGTAAAGTCTGTGTCATATCTATACAGCACATAAGTTTTTATGGGCATCAAACAAGCCGCCGGTTTTTTATGTGTCTTACAAAACTGAAGTCGACCATACCACAAGTAGGTACTTAAGAATGGTCTGGGTCATTAGCTGACTATAGATGAAGCATAACTTGAAAACCTTTAATCCGTATTTCTAATTTTTATTTGTAATTTTACAATCTATTAAGGTTGGGATTTAGTAGAGTGAAAGAGAAATATACGTATTTATTTTGGTTTATTATGAAACAAACAAATATGGTGTGATATTTATAATAGTTTTAGGTTTTTAGTATTGTCCTAAAGATTTTAATAATACCAAATTCTAAATATAAATGTTTATTATAATGAAGTGGTGTGCTCTCAAAGCGAAGACTTGACCTAAAAATGTGAAAATTCTCCTTTGAGGGTCAATTTCACGAAAGATACGTTAATTTGAGCGACAATATTTGGTGAGCTTTTAAGTAACACTTTGTACTCGGCCGTAAGCTAATTTCTTTTTACAAAAAAAATACAAAATTGTAAATACAAGCGATTGAATGAGTTGCCTACATATTGCCAATATGTACAGTCTTATTTTTCCCTTCTCAATTATGGATAAGAATGGTAATTTCAATACCTCACGGCCATTTACACTTTTTTCTGCAAAATTAGATACATTAATTTTCAAAATCCGTGTATTAGTTTCTGCAAAATTTACTCCTAAAGAAATCGCGGTTAATATCAGAGGAGTAAATCGCAACCTTAAGGATGAACTTAAGTACTGTGTCTTGTTACTGTATTTTTTCGCTTAAAAATGTAACTGTTGTAGGTTTAGAATAGAATAGAAATTTTACTGTTTAAAAAATTAATTTTTTTCTGTTCAGATTCATTTCAAAAAAAATTTTCAACAGAAATATTAATAAAAACTGAAAAACTGATTGTAACAGCAGCGAACGCTTATTAAAAAAATATTGTGTATTGAACTAGGTAGGTACCTCAAACAACTTTTGTTAAAGTATCTTTTTAAACACCATTACTTACAAAGTTATACGCAATATTCATATTTTAGACACTACTGCTTATAACTAATTGTAAAAATTATCTAATGAAGAAATAGTAAAACAAAAACTAAGTAACTTATTGAAGTATATTAAAATAAATAAAGAGTTGCACTTATTTATTTTTTAACATTTAATAATATACTAAATATGCCCTAGGTACCTACCTATTATTTAGATTATTAAATTAATAATATCACATTTATTAAAAAATAAAATTACTTGTGAAACTTTTTACATTTAATAAATATTATAGGTAAAGGTTCGACAAACGCAGTATTCTAAGGAGAACGATGGAATGAGGAAGCAAAGCAGAAACTGATAGCATTGCTGCAGCAGGGCAGACGGGTTGCAATTTGAAGTTTCGGGGCCAGTGGAAGCGAGTGCACGTTGCATCAGAACATCGCCGTCGAGACGGTTGCGGCGCCTGAAGGCGATGCGTTCACACATTTTGGAGGGGCTGCGGGGGCGACCACTCTCGAACGGGTCCGACATTAGCAGCACTGACAGCGCACTCAGACAGTTGGCCGGCGACGTCATACCAGCAGGGTCAGGTATAAGCCACCCACAACAATACTTTTACTACCGTGTTTTCGTGTATACCTAGTGATCATCTTCTTGTGTTTAATTTGAACCTACCACGTTCATACCAGTGTTGTGACCGCCATATTGGCTGATCTAAATTGGAGAGTTCCGGGTCCGCGCGCGAGACATAACAACTTTTTGATTACCGTTAGTTGGTGGTTTCTTGTCTCGCCGTGAAATTGCTCATGTTGAATGAACAGTGGGGTTTTAAAATTGTTGACGACGTCGCGGCCACCGTGCCTGCACCACATATATATCAGTGCCGACACTGCGTCACAGTGTGTGTGAACAGATTCCAATTTTCAATTGAAGTGCGTTTAAAACGCATTGCATAATCAATGACAGAAAGGTACTCCTACTTACCATTATTTTAATTAGATATTGCTTACGTCCTTCCGCTTGCATTTTAATCTGATATTTTTATTTTCTATTCGCAATCTGAATAAATACAATAGGTGCGTTTATTAAACTAATTTAATTTCGTCAATTTAGAAACATAGGTACCTACCTACCTACCGGTTGGAAATATATTTACCTATGTTACTTGGGATTCGCTATAAAGTGGTAGGATACCTATTTAACAAATGGGTACCTACCTAGATTTTATTACGCCAGAATCTATTTACCTAGATCATCATTTTAACAGAAAACAGGTAGGTATTAAGTATTATTTAACGTAATATTTCTCAATACTTGCCTATGCTTAAATTTAAACTAGGTGGAAGAAGCTATAAAAAACAGAAATACATTTTAAAATTACTTACAAATGTGAAATTTTATTAATAATAAGGTTTATACCGAGGTTTATACCTATATACACAAATTAGGTCCATGCTGTACGCCATATAATTCATTATCTAGAAAATCTACAATTTCTTTAACCGGTAGTCTGCTCAATTAATTTTGCTATTATAATTTTGTGTTCCAGAATTTTGTAATTTTTCGAACGAATGCCTATTTATTGCATCTTAATGCATTTTTAAACTTCAATGTTACAAAGTTAAGTAGGTATTAGGTATACCTACCCTACCTATTTTATTACAAAATTGAGAAAATAGAAAATAACACCAAATTAATAACATTTTTTACGAGCACCTAATTGGTTAGTTTCGAGGGTAGTTTTCAAACTTGTAGGTACACCTATAGTCAGTGTCTTTTGCTGATCGAGAAAATTTGTTGAAAATTTTTTAGATCGGTAGATCGGCACTTGTTAAGTATCACATACTATTTTTTACACAATCATTAATCTTTACGAAAAAGTCTCGGAAACAATATAAAAACTGGTCTTTGTATGAAATGTTTCAGATATTACATTTAAAAATTGTTCAAATTGTACTTTAACTTTTATTTCAATAAAAATTAATTCTATATTGTTTCTTTTTTAGTTGCCTGTGTATTTTGGTTGTTAGGAAATAGTAGTTTATGTCATAAGGACGAAAAATCTAGTTTTTCGGGCGACTACGAAATATTGCCAGCCGAGACACAGTTGATAAACGGTTTTTCGTCTATGTGTCATACAATATTTTTTATTCGAATGTGCTTATGAATATTAAAATGATAGGGAAAATTAAAATATTATGTTCTTAAGATTTACTTGCCACCCCGCAAATGATACAGTTTTCAAGTATTTTTGTAACAGACGGCTGTGAACTAAGGCCAGATATAATTAATAACAACTGCACAACTGCTGTCATATTAGTTTGCTTGAAATTAGTATCGAATTCAATTTATATATTATAATATAATTTAATCGAAAATATATACTACATAAAATAAATACAATAAAAGTTTTATTTACATGTGCATTACCATTTTACAGTAGAAAAAAAGGGCCAGCTTTTTAAAAAGTAGGTAACTAAAAAAGCTGAATCTTTTTGTCTGTCACTTTTCCGGCCTGGGCCGGAAATAGTAATTTTCGTCACAAGTCCGGAAGGTGACTTGTTACAGTCGAGTAGATATTATGGACGAGGCGACGTCAGGAGCCGAGTCTAGAATATCTAAACGAGGCTGGAACAACACCTAACGGACGTGTGTCGAATGATATTTTATTTCATCCCGTCATTTCTTGTATATTAGTATATTTGTATAATTTGACACTTGGTTATTTTCCTATGTCATTTGACATTTGACACTATTTTTTAATTTACGGTTGATTTTTATATGTCAAACAACTGTCAAAAGGAATAATAACAGTTTGTGATTGGTTCGTAATAAGTTTCCGGTGGTTTCCGGTACTTTGCCGGCTCTGATACCGTAATGTCTCATTTTCCGGCCGCATATGAATACTGTACTGTTGTACTTTCCGGACGGGATGAAATAAAATATTTTCAGGTCGTTTACTTGAAGTAGCTAGAAAAGTTCTACCTTTCGTTTTTGTTTTCTGACCGAGAAACGTAATTTTTGACACATTCGAATAAAAAATAATAATCGTTCAATAACGTCAACTTACTGTGACAAAAAAAAACATGATTGTGCAAGAAATATTATAATTAGGTATAGTCTCTGGTATAGTAGAACAAGAGCTGACCGTAAAAAGTTGAACCGATAAATCTACAGGATAAAATGTTGTTAAAATGTCAGTACAGTACAGTGACAATAAGAAAATTGTGCCTGGACAGAAGTTGATGAATAAATGTTTCTAGCCCAATTTCCGTATAATTCTTTACATCGAATTGAAAAAATTGCGAAAACACGAAACTTCCAACGCTATTTCCAAACGAAAAATCGCCGTCGGGCCGCCGTTCTGGTAAGAAGTCCAAGGTAGAGGGTCCAATGTAGAATTTTATCGTGAATCGCGCGGTCCCGCTGCGGTATTGGGCTCTGTAGATGCGAACGAAAACTGACAATTTTGACGTCTATCGATCTGAAACCGGCGGCAATTTTTTTTCAATTCCCTCTCGTTTTGCACCTCTCTGATTTTACAGGCTTTAATACACAGACCGACACGGTGCCGTTTGAAAGCTAAGAACAATTCGAAATCTTTACGAATCGCTACGAACGACAGCCTAAAAGATCCGACACAAAACAAAAGTACATAGGCGTCTATTGTCCCGACGCGTCGCAAAAAAAGCCTTTAGGGACGCAAAGTAAATAATTAAGTTTATTATGGATGGGAATTTCATGTTATTTTTGAAAATAAAAAGTTCTTTGCCTGCTACTTTCGACAGGTTTGAAGATGGCACAAATATATATCTCTACCTTGGATTTTTTACCAGAACGGCCCCGGTGGCGATTCTTCGTTTGGAAATAACGTTTGAAGTTTTTGTGTTTTCGCAATTTTTTTAATTTGATGTAAAGAATTGTACGAAAATTGGACTAGAAAAACTTATTCATCAACTTCTGTCCAGGCACAATTTTTTTTTCTCATTGTCGCTGTGTGTACTAACCTCGGTACTAACACTTTAAAAACATTTTATCCTGTAGATTTATTGGTTCAACCTTTTACAGTTAGCTCTTCACGAGAGAATTTACCCCCCTTAACTTTCTTATTTTTTATCCTAGTAAAAAATGGTTAAAACAAAAGTTTCAGGAAATTTTCTTATCGTCTCAATGCACCTATCGCAGAAACAGATGAAAATCGTATTTTGGAGATACTGACCAAACTTATGATATTTTCGAGGATATTTTATATGGAACACCTTATATATTTTTAGTTTTTTGAAATCAACGTTTCGTCCTGATTACAAAAATATATATATTGTTGAGGGTTCAGGGAACAGTTTCTGGCCGAGCCAAGTAAAACACCTTTTTAACCACCAATAATCACTTTAATTACGAATCGAATTAGCTTGTTGGTTATACAGCAATTTAGTAACACACAATTTAGTTGCACACAGGGATGATTTAAATTGAGTTACAGAATACAGTGAAAAATGTTAGAATCTAAGTTACAACTAGACACAACCCCGACCGTGGCTACAAGTATTCTTTTACAAGGTTTTTTAGTAATCTCCCCGTTTCGTGAAGCTCCTGTAGTTTTAATGTATTTCCTAATCACGTGACTAACGCTCCACAAGGTGCAAAAACGACCAATAAAATATATTCATGACATAAAGTTTAACCAATAGGAAGTAGTACACGTACATTGCAATTATTGTGTTTTACAGTAGTTTACATGTGTTAACAACCTTCTTGGATAAGCATTCTTGTAATACAGGAGATTCAGCGAAAACGTAGGTAACTAGGCGCGTGTATGACATGATGACATGATGCAATAATTCTAATAAACTAAGTAAAATAGGAATATAATATATATCTAACACAAAGATACTTTTGGAACAAAAGGGGTGTAAAGTAGGACTTTACAACACTTCCCCCCTAATTTTGAAAATTGTACCTAGGAATAGTGCAATTTTCACCCTCGCTCCGAGCCTCGGACATACCGATAGCTGAGGCTGGGTCATTAACAACTGAAGGTTGAGCTTGAGATTCACTGGAATATTTACGAAATGTAATACTCTTGCAAAATTTTATTATTTTAGGATGTACCACATAGCATATTGCTAATACTATTATAGACATTATTAAGGCATAACTAACTATATCGTGAATGGTGATAGATTTCAAACTTAAGAAGTGACCCGTGTTCATGAGGTCATCTTCCTGTATATTTAAAGAGTCTATATCTCGACTTACTTTAGCTAGTGTACTTAAATCGTAAGTATCAACTACTCTAGGGGTAGTTAATTTAGGAAAAGTACTGATATTTAAGTTTGAGAAATTAAAATGTATTTCATTTTTGATGTCCAGTGGCGGAACATAATTTATAAGGATTTCACTCGAGAATTGCTGGTGTGGCATAAGTATCATAGTTTTCGTATATGCTGAACAGTTAGAATTCATTTGAAATATTCCGGTGCCTTTTAATTTTAGTGAAACTCTTTGATTAATTGATCTACAGTTAATATCTATATATTCTTCAAAAGGAATCGTATATAGCCATGAATTTGCATTCGCTAGTTGAATAAAAATTGGGTAATCTAATTGCATTATTCTTTTCTCGCAAGACTTTGGGATTTCTAATGTAGGTACAAATAAATTTGATTCGCATCCCCCATGGAGATGTACTAACAAAAGTGGCTTTATCTGCTCACAAATATAATGATTTTGAATTGGACTTTTACATGTACTTAATTCAAAATTGCTTAGCATAAAATAATGCTGCTTAATAGAATCAATTATAAGATATGCATCTTGTGAAATAATGAGAGCATATTTGTTTTCTGACAATGCCCTGGGTAAACTGGAAATTTTCATAATGTCATACTCACGCTGGTTTATCAGTGGAACTAATAACACAAATGTTAACTTATCATTAAAGTAATATACGTTTGTTTCAACTAAATTATATAATACATGTGTATTTTCAGTTACAGGATTCACAGGAAAATGTAGTCCTTCCATGTAACTTTGAAGATTTGATAATTCTTTAGTTAACCTTAATGGACTTATAACAAGGGGATGTAACGATCCCTTAATTGCATATATAATAATATTTAAAATATTCTCTTGCTGCATTTTGAAGGAAATTTGTATTAAATCTAGCAATGCGACCAACTCGTTAATTTTTAACGCTATTTGAAATCTTACATGTATGTTAGTTTCATTGTAACTAAATTTATTTACAAAAATATTAAATGAATCTAATCGTTTGCTTAAAATATTCATCTTATCATAGAATTGAGTAGCAGATACATTGCTTGCATGAACAGTTCCTTTCACAATAGATGTTTGTTCCTTTAAAAGCGTGAACAAATTGCTTTGATCTAATTTGATCTTTTCTATTTGGCTATCATAATATTTAGCATCGTCCGCGTCTAAAGTTCCAAAAAGTGTTTTAGACACGGTACCAACTGCATTAAATAACCCTCTCTTTTGCTTATGGTTTTCGATACCTAGCATTTCTAAAATTAAATTATCTTGATTTTTTATATTTAATAAGGAGTATTCGATTGATTTATTAAATGAACCGCATTCTGTAGCTTCAACTTCGCGTTGTCTAGCTACGGAGCAAAGATGCTGTATTTCTCGAGAGTAATATTGTATAGTTTTAAATTCGGTGTGATAATTATTTAAATCTAAATAAGTTAGTAATTTCCATTTATCATTATATAAATTTAGTTGTCCTATCTTTTCATAATATAGACCTGGACTCGATTCAATTGGAGTAAAATTGTAATACATACTACTGGTAGTGTGTTTAATTATGAGATTTAAACTTAACAAAATTGTCCAAATGGAACGGATACTGGAAGGGCTCATGCTGGGTGGAATTTCTGTAACAAAAATAAGGAATTTGGATTGGGTGCGCTACTGACTATTTGCTAATTACTATTACTATTTTTCCTTGAAAAGTTTGAGGCGATTTATGTGAACTTTTGTAGGCTTACGTTTAAGCATAATTGTGCAATTTACTTCAGAATCTACTGAAATGACTTCAAAAGGACCTTGATATAGGGGTAGAAGTTTTTTTGTCTTTCCTACGACATTGGTTTCATTTTTTAACAATACTTTATCACCTACTTTAAGTATTAATCTATTTGAATTTTTGTCATAATTTATTTTCGAAGTATCTTTTCGTTTTAATATAGTTTCCCTTGCGATTTCATGAGAATGCTGTAGTCTTGATTTTAGCTCGCTATAATAATCATCATAACTATATAGGATTTCGGGGGACTTCGTTAAGGATGTAGGTAATACAGCTTTATTGCCATATAAGAGTTCAAATGGAGTGAAATTAGTTGATACATGAGGAGTGGTATTATAAGTAAATGTGGCAAAGGGCATAAATTCATCCCAGTTATTCATATCAGCGTTTATGAAATTACGTAAATATTCAACCAAAGTTCGGTGTGATCTTTCCAAACTTCCATTGCTTTGTGGATGAAAACTAGTGCATTGCAATTGTTTAATTTTTTATAACCGACATGTCTCTTTAAATACGTCGCTAAGAAAATTGGTACCTTGATCTGTGACTAAACTTTTTGGAATTCCGTATTGACAAATAATTTTGGTTGTGAAACTATACGCTACTTGATTTGCCGTTTGGTTGGGAATTGGGATGGCGATGGAAAATTTCGTAAGGTCATCCTGGAATGTTAGGAGGTACTTGTTTAATTTATCAGTTTCGTTTAAAGGTCCTACAATGTCTAAGAATATTTTCTCAAAGGGTCTAGTGGACGTCGTAGTTATAGTCATCGGTAATTTAGTTTTCTTCGAACATTTATTTTTTTGACATGCTTCGCATGAACGAACAAATTTTTTTATATCTCTATACATTTTGTGCCATTTATAAAATTGCTTGATACGGTTAAACGTACGATTTACACCCTGGTGTCCTCCCAGAGGCGTAACATGGTATTCATTTAAAATTTTGGTTATTTCCATTTCTGAAAGATTTTGTTTAATGTTGTCATGGCAAATTTGAATTTTTATATTGGAACCTTTAAAAATATAACGTAACATAATTCTGATTGTCGCGAGTTTCAGATGATCGTGTTTAAAATCCTTATGAGAAATAGCTAAATTTACAATTTCTTTTGAAAGACAAAATTCTTTTAACATTTGAAGAGAGTAAAATACATCTATATACTCAGACTTGTGAAATTTAGACTCTTTAGTGACGAGGTAGATAAAATATCTATCATCGGACTTTAAATAAGAGATTTCCCGAATATTTGAATTTTGCGCCTTAAGTTCGGCTTGACTGTCATGATAATCTGACAACGATGTGAAATTTCGATCTGTAAAATAAATAATATCTACGTCATTGGAACAATCTTCTAAACTTATGTCAATGTCAATAACATTAGGATTGGTTATGATTTTAGTTTCGATATCTTTCAAATATGTTTCATAGGAATTAGGATTATTTTGATTTGAAGTGGAAATTTTGCAAATTCGAGATAAGCAATCGGCATTTGTATTTTGCTTTCCCGGTTTATATATTACTTCATATTCGAATTCTTCTAGCTTTAATCTAAAACGCATTAATCTAGAGGAAGGATTGGAATGGGAGAAAATATAAGTTAATGGACGGTGATCTGTAACAATTTTGAATTTTCTTCCGTATAGATACGGCCTGAAAACTTGCGTTGCGGACCATACTATAGCAAGTATTTCCCTTTCTATGGTTGAGTAATTTTGTTCTGCTTTATTCAAAGTTCTGCTGGCGTATGCGATGGGTAAGTCTGAACCAATAATACCTTGACTCAGGACTCCACCAAGGGCGTATTGACTAGCGTCCGTTGTTAGAATAAACTCACGCTCGAAATCTGGGTACTGTAGAATGGGTGGACTAATGAGTGTTTCTTTTAATTTATAAAATGATTCATCGCATAAAGAAGACCATTTAAATTCTACATTTTTTTTTAGTAAATTATTCAAAGGATGAGCTAATTGTGAGAAATTCGGAATAAACCTACGATAGTAAGATGCTAACCCTAGAAATGATTTTAATTGCTTTTCGGTTTTAGGCGCAGGAAAATTTTGGACAGCTCTGATTTTTTCAGGATCGGGTTTTATCCCATCTTCTGAAATAACATGACCTAGGTAATTAATTTCTTTTCTTAGAAAACCGCACTTGCTTGGTTGTAACTTTAAGTTATTTTCCCGAAGCCTAGTAAATACGTCAATAAGCTTGCTATTATGATCTTGTAAAGAACTACCGTAGATGACAATGTCATCCAGGTACACAAAACATTTAATACCCTGTATACCTGTTAATACGTTATTCATTAACCGTTGGAACAAGGCTGGCGCTCCCTTTAATCCCATAGGTAAACGCTTGTATTGATAATGCCCATAGAATGAAAACCCAGTTAATGGTTTACTCTCATTGCTTAATTTTATTTGATGAAACCCATTAGCTAAGTCAATTACTGAAAAATATTTAGATTTGCCCAATTGATCGAGTATTTCCGTAATGTTTGGTAATGGATAAGCGTCAGATTCAGTGACGTCATTTAATTTGCGAAAGTCAACAACGACTCTCCATCGTTTGTTTCCGTCCTTGTCGGGTTTTTTGGGAACTATGAGGATTGGGGAATTATAAGGTGAACGACTCGGCTCTATAATGTCGTCGTCTAACATTTGTTGGACTTGTTTCTTTACTTCTTCCTTTTGGGACTCAGGAAGTCTGTATGGTTTCACGAATATTGGTTTTTTGGAAGTGAGGGGAATAGTATGGCTTACAGCGTCGGTATAGGTTAATGTATCGCCCTCTAAATAAAATAAATCATTAAATTCTTGACATATTTGGATTATCGAGTTACGTTCCTCAGAATTCATATGTTCAGTTGACAATTGGTTTTCTAATAAAGATATACGTTCACGACTACACGTATTTACAAAATGTATCATATGATAATTATCAAGATTGTCAAAATCTATATCTGAATAATTTATTTCTACTGGATTTTCTGTTGAATTAATTAGGCTGATTGTGCAATACCCCATTTTGGGTTCTACGATACAGTTGCTAACATGTAAACCTGGCTTAACTTCCTTTTGCAGGCAAAGTTTCGGATTTGTGAAATTTGTGTGAATTCTCGTTATAAATTCGGACCTGGCAGGTACAGTGATATTAAATGGACTAGTTAAACTAAATAAAAATTCTCTATTGGAAATTGGTAAGCTTAGTGTGGAAGTCTCGTAATTAATTTGAGTTTTAAATCGTGACAAAAAATCTTGACCTATTATTCCATGTGTTGAGATAGGGAAATTGTCTGGGACGATATGGAAAACGTGATTTAGTACAATGCCTTCAGCTAATTGAATTTTGCCATAAGAAATGCCTATAGATAAAACGAAATCATTAGTGATACCTTTGAGTTTGATTTTATGATCAGTGTATATTTCAGCGTCATCATCGACGTGACCTAATTTCAGAACACTTACGTCTGACCCTGTGTCTAATAGTAAATTAGCGGATTTGGATATTGACAATAGTAATGGAAGATTTACACACGATGAATTCACATTTTCGTTGGAGATAGTGAATATTTCGGCATTTGCATTGTCTTTAGAATTATTATTTGGATTGGCACCAATTTTATAAGAATTAGAACTGGAATTCGTGAGATTGTGATAAGATTCGTGTGAAGAAATAGGATTTCGCAGATTGCTATTATTAATTATATTTGAACTTGAACTGGAATGAGATTGATGCATTAGCGAATTATTTGACTTACGTTGCGAATAGTTTTTAGTATTATACTCTTTGTAATTCAAGTGGTATTTACTACTACTCGTACTACGATTACTTTGTTTAGAATGCATTAATAGGCAGTTTTGATATCGCGGGCTCGAGTGACACTGCCTTGAGATGTACTTGGCCCCATATCGTTTCCCTGCTGATATCGTGTAGATGCCGAGGAATCAGCTGTATTATTTCGACGTGCATTCACACTTAGATTCTGCGGATTAGAATTAAGCTCAAAATTTGACGAATTGAAATTATTGTTTTGTCTTGAATTATTAAAATTTGACGACTGAAAATTATTATTTTGCCTTGAATTGTTGAATTTTCGTTTACGACATTCATCGATAGTATGCCCGTTTTTCTTGCAATAACGACATACGATTTGTATTGTATTTACATTTGCTTCCGTTTTTACATATCTATTGGGATCGGAATGGTTAGGATAACCAGGAAATCTTCGAGAATTAGTGAAACACTGGTCTGCTGTGTGATTCGGTTTT
This sequence comes from Rhagium mordax, assembly GCA_963680705.1. Taxonomy (NCBI): domain Eukaryota; kingdom Metazoa; phylum Arthropoda; class Insecta; order Coleoptera; family Cerambycidae; genus Rhagium; species Rhagium mordax. The sequence continues at coordinate 26,879,055 of OY796659.1, forward strand.
CCGCATTTAAAACATTTGACAGTTTTTTTGAAATGATTATTTTTTGAATTAGATGGTTGACTCTTGTACGTTTTATTATTGCGCTCCTCCTCACACGCAGCCTCTACAGCGTCTATAAGGTTATTGAATCGACTCGCCTTTATTATAAGTTTTATAGGATTTTGTAGTCCTTCAACAAAAGCTTTAAGAGCTGATTTTTGGTTCAAATTTTGTACAATATTACGCGCATCTTGTCCCTCGCTAGCTATACATGCGTCATTCAAATCGATAGTTATTTTCTCGATGCGATTGGCAAATGAACGAACATCCTCGTTATAATTTTGTTTTGACGCTAAAAGTTCGGTTTGGATTTGAGCTATTGTTCTACGCTCCAGGTACTGTTCTTGCAATATTAACTTAAAAGCAGGCCAGTCATTTACAACTTTGTACTTAATTATATTATATGCTGGACCTGATAATTTAGCCTTAGCGATATTAATAAACATTTGCTGGTTAGCCCTTGTTGTTGCAGTGTCCCAGATGACATCGCAGCATGACAAGAATTTGTGCAAATCACTTCTATTTCCATCAAATTCTGGAATCATTTTGAATGCAAAATCGGGGGAAAAAGTCATGTTTGCGATCTCGTCTGGCTGAACTGGTTGACGATTAGGCATAAGGGAAATAAATAAACAGTTCGAGAAAAGTGCAATACAAAATGAGAACTTAGAAGACTTACTACTTGACGATTTTATGCTGGTGGTGACAAAACTTCACGACACTCACTACACAAACACTGTAATCCAATAAGTGGTTTGCGGTAATTCTGCCCTGATGGATGATGAATCCTAGGAAATGTCGCAGCTGCTACCCCAATTTCGGTATCCACGTTGTTGGATGAGTATTTTTTCGTGACGAGTATCCACGTTGATGTATTTTTCTTCGTTACGGGTATCCAGCACCCGTCTGACGTCGACTTGAAGGCTCAATGGAGATGCTTGAAATGGAACTTGATAACTTGGTGATGAATATTACCACGGGGTTGCGCCTGAGGGTTAAATGTTGTTGACCTCTGCTCGTTCGCACAAAAGAACTGTTGCCCACTTCAACGTTTCTTTGAAGGTGCTCCAACACCAAAGCTTGGCTATTCGCTGGAAGCTACCCCACATCTGACACCACTTTTGTTGAGGGTTCAGGGAACAGTTTCTGGCCGAGCCAAGTAAAACACCTTTTTAACCACCAATAATCACTTTAATTACGAATCGAATTAGCTTGTTGGTTATACAGCAATTTAGTAACACACAATTTAGTTGCACACAGGGATGATTTAAATTGAGTTACAGAATACAGTGAAAAATGTTAGAATCTAAGTTACAACTAGACACAACCCCGACCGTGGCTACAAGTATTCTTTTACAAGGTTTTTTAGTAATCTCCCCGTTTCGTGAAGCTCCTGTAGTTTTAATGTATTTCCTAATCACGTGACTAACGCTCCACAAGGTGCAAAAACGACCAATAAAATATATTCATGACATAAAGTTTAACCAATAGGAAGTAGTACACGTACATTGCAATTATTGTGTTTTACAGTAGTTTACATGTGTTAACAACCTTCTTGGATAAGCATTCTTGTAATACAGGAGATTCAGCGAAAACGTAGGTAACTAGGCGCGTGTATGACATGATGACATGATGCAATAATTCTAATAAACTAAGTAAAATAGGAATATAATATATATCTAACACAAAGATACTTTTGGAACAAAAGGGGTGTAAAGTAGGACTTTACAACAATATGTTATATATTTGCTCCAGCCGTTTGCGCAATATGCCTAATTCAATTAAATGTTTCGAATTTTGCACAACTTTCTTATTTTTTATCCTAGTAAAAAATCGTTAAGACAAAAGTTTCAGGAAATTTTCTTATCATCTCAATGCACCTATCGCAGAAACAAATGAAAATCGTATTTCGGAGATACTGACCAAACATATGATTTTTTAATGGAACACCTTGTATATGTTTAGATTTTTGAAATCAACGTTTCGTCCTGATTACAAAAATATATATTTTATATATTTGCTGCAGCCGTTTGCGCAATATGCCTAATTCAATTATTAAATGTTTCGAATTTTGCACAAAATCAGTATTGCCATGGAAAATGTTTTGTCATTCTGCAGCAATATTGACAATTCATTTTATTAAGAAATCTGTCGCAGAAAAAAAAGAGAATCGCATTTCGGAGATACAGACCAAACTTACTTGATCTGCTTGCTATTATTTATAAAATACAATCGATTTGGAAAATATAAATTTATTATTAACAAAAAAATTTTAAAGAAGGTGTTCTATATTCTCCACAATATCATTTTTTTCACTAATGGGGCCGTGTAATAAGGCATTTTGACTTAAGCACAAACAGTAAATACACTACCGAGTACACTACTTAATAAATGTTAAATTGTCAATATGTTGCTGCAGAATAACAAAACATTTTCCATGGCAATACTGATTTTGTGCAAAATTCGAAACATTTAATAATTGAATTAGGCATATTGCGCAAACGGCTGCAGCAAATATATAAAATATATATTTTTGTAATCAGGACGAAACGTTGATTTCAAAAATCTAAACATATACAAGGTGTTCCATTAAAAAATCATAAGTTTGGTCAGTATCTCCGAAATACGATTTTCATTTGTTTCTGCGATAGGTGCATTGAGATGATAAGAAAATTTCCTGAAACTTTTGTCTTAACGATTTTTTACTAGGATAAAAAATAAGAAAGTTAAGGGGGATAAAATCTCTCGTGAATACCCCTGTACTATAGACAATGTTATAGAAGTAGGTAGATACTTGAGTAGGTACCTATAACTAATAAATAGAAATATTTAAACCTGAAGATTTTTTTAGAAATGTTAACTAATGGGTAACTCCTCGGGCTACGACGAAGTAAAAAGATTTTCATCCGAAAGAAAATGATTGATTGATTTCTTATTTCAGTAGCAGCCATCTGTATTCTGTCTAATAACTGTTGTCTGGTGTTAATTTCCTTTTGATACACAATTTGATTCATATGTCTCCATAAATAAAAATCCAAGCAATTAAGTCGGGGAATCGCGGTGGCCATGCAATTGGACCTACGTTACCAATCCACCTGTTTATAAAATGTTGGTTTAACCATCTGACAATTATCCCTCCGCGATGAAGTGGGGGACCATCGTGTGCTGGTACCACATATTTTGAATTACAATAAGAGGTATATCTTCAAGCAAATTAAAAAGTGTATGGTCCAAAAAATGTCTGTAATTATCTGCGTTTAAAAGTGCTCATTAAGTGCATGCAAGTTTATTAAATATCATAAAAAGTTCCACCCCGATCGTTGATGCCGAAACGTTGTTGATATCTCCGTGATCTGGTAATAGTATGCGCATTTTGTTATACTCAGATATGTTCATTATGGTAATTAATTATATTATATCTCGTGTAAATACGATTCATCGGTCCAGATAACATGTGAAATAAAGTAATAAATTATTGGACATGTTGCTGCAATAACCAAATGGCAAAATTCTAGCCGTTGCTGAGCATCTCCTAGCTGTAAAGCTTGAACATTCTGTCAATGGATGAAAGACTTCGCGGTTTAATACACGCCATACAAAATTTTGGTTTACATGTAAATTATGTGCTATTCTCCGAGTGCTGATGAAAGTTTTATCAATGACAGCATTAACTACATTACCTACCCCGGGCTCATCCTATCGAAGATTTTTGGGCACTTTTAGCTAGAAAGGTCTACGATGGAGGATTGGAAGCTGCGAATGAAGAACAGTTCAGGCGTAGAATCTATAGAGAGATTAGAGAGATAGATGGTGAAGCTGTCCAAAACCTAATGCATATGTCCGCAGAAAGTTGCACCTTGTTGAGGAGCACGAATCCCTTCATTTAATTTGAGTTGTTAATTTTGTTATTTATAATATTGTTAATTCTTGCATATCATTAAAATTTAATAGTAAAAGTCGAGGTAAAAGTAATCTGTGCGAAAACTTTTGAGTTTACTATTTAGTGTATGCGCCTAACTAAATTGTAAATCATTTTCCAAAGATCTAATTTCAATGCAAATAATTTTTAAAACTGAACTGTCACAATAAAAACAATTCACTGAAGCATTTTTGTTTTCAAAGCCTTCTTGATGTTTTATCATTATCGCTTATTTTAATCCCACTGAATGTTGTGCCAAAACTTTTGAGACATACGTTATACATATACACAAAAAAATAAAGAAAAAAAACTTTGCTGAAAGGCAGAGTTTGAGAAGGTAATCTCTTCCACTCAACCTGAGAAAACAATATGATACCTAATAATAAAGTACAAAATATACATTTTTAGAGAACAATTTACTTAGTATTAAGACTATACATTACTATACAATCACAACATAAAAAAATGGAAACATGAAATGTGAGAATTACATTACTAAAATTCTAAGAAACTATGAAATAATTGCTGTTTAATGTTTTTCTTAAATTGATAAAGAGATAGGTTTTTTAAATATTCGTATATTTTATTATAATATTTGGCAGCAAAATATGAAAACGAACTTTAAAAGGCCATCATTTTAGAGCATGCATTTGAATATTAAAATGAATTTATCTCGAAAACGGTGCCTCCGATCGAAGTTGCACAAGAGAGCATTTCCTTTATAAAAAACTCTGACAATTCATAATTTGAAGTCAAAACTCAAAAAAATTTACAAATAAAAAAGTTGCAGTAATTTTTACCCCCCACCCCTACAGCTTGACCCACCCTTGGTAAAAATTTTGAGATGATATTTACCTCATTTTGTTAGGCTTAGAAAATTTAGTGGATGTGCGAAATTTCATTACTTTAACTTGAACAGTTTCGGAGATAATAAATAAAAACCGTCTTCAGGGGCCCACATTTAGGGGACTGTAGCTCCCTTAGGAAGCATTTTGGTATAGATACCAATCGATTTATTTTGACCTCGGGAATATGTGGTTTCTTTTTGATCACTTATTTCTGGGACATCCTGTATAGCGCATCACTGCCAACAGCAACCGATGATTTATTCTGTCGAAAGCTTTATAGAGTAAGAGCCAGCGACCGCCATACTATTTTAGCAAGCTTCATATTCAGTGGAGATATTCTGAGACTTGCCGTATACAAAATGGGGATTACGAACTTTGGCCGTCAGTTCCTTTGGCACCTTTATGCTTTTTTATTGAAAAAATTGCAAAAACACGAAAACTTCAAACACAATTTCTAAATGAAATAACGTCGCCGGGGGGCTGTTCTGGTAACAAATTCAAGGTAGAGGGTCCAACTTGGAACTACATCGTGGATTGCACGGTCCCACTCCCGTTTTCGGTTCAGGAGGAGTGAGTGAAAAAAGTTCAACTTTGACGTGTATCGTTCTGAAAACGGCGGCCATTTTTTTCAGTATTAATTGTCACGTTTAGCATCTGTTTCTAATTTTATAGTCAAAGGGCTGATGAACGAACCTCGGAACGAACCAACGTTATCAATTTTCAAATTGCAGGAAAAATAGCGAATTTATATAAATTGAAGTATACCGCATAAGAACCTTCATTGGTGGGGTCTTCTATAATAAAACTATGGAATGGAATTTTGAGTAGTAAAATTATTATTATTATATGTCTGTACTACTAGCTCGCAAACATAATTGCATGCGTGACATTACTGAAAAAAAATATCCGCCGTTTTCAGGGCGACAGACCTCAAAATAGAACTTTTTCGTTCACTCCTCCTGAGTCGAAAACCGGAGCGGAACCGTACAATTCTCGATGTAGTTCCAAGTTGGACCCTCTACCTTGGATATCTTATCAGAACGGCCCCTCGGCGACGTTTTTTCGTTTGGAAATAATGTTTGAAGTTCATCCCCATTCCATATACGGCACGTCTCATAGAATATCTCCACTGAATATGAAGCTCGGCTAAAATAACGTAAGTCTGGAGGTCGCTGGCTCTTAGGTTATTAGTATAATCCATAGACTTAATAATTACGTTAGTATTATTAAGTCTATGGTATAATCCAACAATGGTAATATTATCAGATTATTACTGACACTCACAGTAAGAATGTCATCAGTCACCTTTAACAGAGCTGTCACACAACTGTGGCTTGGTCTATATCCCGATTGGTTTTCTGGAAGCAACCTGTTATGTGTAACGTGTTCTTTTAAAGCACAGGTAAAATACTAATTGGTCTGAGAACTCTTTTGGGTTATTAATTTTAGGTAGTGGAACAATATGTGAAATTTTTCACTCTGACGGGAAAGTATTATTATCAAAACAAAAGTTTATTATATGGGCTAAAACTGGTTATATAAGTGGACAACATTATAGAAGCATATCTAATCTGATGCCATCAGCGCCTACAGATTTGATTGACAAAAGTTGTTCATACAGCATGATGCAAATGTATGGAATAAATTCATTATTTCTAAAATAGAAAACTTTTGAAAAAAATCCTAAAATACGTCAATTTTAATTTTTGAAGGGTCATGCCATGATATACATGTAAGAGACTTTACGTCACCAGTGTTGGCGCAATGACATAATCCACGTATCATGAGACGCCTCATTTGAAAGGTTTCCTAATTGTCTATCCAACGGTATAATTATTCGAATATTTATTGCTAAAGGGTCAACCAAAACTGTTTATTTAGTAAAATACAATGAAATTGAAGAAATATTTAAACTGAGGACCTTCAGCAATGATGCAATGAGAAAGCCGGGTAGTAAATTTTTCTCTAACATTTTCGAGAATTTCAGGCGTTATTTGCGCAATCTCCGTTTTGATGTGCTCCTTCACAACTCTTCCAGATTATTTGGTCGACGTTGATAAACTTTGTTCTTCAAGTATCCCCATAGAAAAGTCTAACGGAGTCAAATCTGGAGATGTTGGTGGCCATTCGGTCGATCCTCTCCTCCCTATCCACCTACCTCGGAAAACGTTATTTAAGTAGGTTCCTACGTCAACGGTGTAGTGTGGGTACGCCTCGGGGTACGCTCCATCCTACTGAAATCACAAATAATTTCTATTTGGAAATAGCTGATTCGGTTGTGGCAACAGGTAACCCTGAAGAAATTCTAGATAGCGAGAACCAGTTTTTTCTCAAAAAAGTATGGCCCTGTAATCTAGTTGTTTATAATGCCAGCTCAAACATTCACCTTTTCTGCATATTGTGTGGCATATTGCTCCATCCAGTGTGGATTTTCACATATTTTATCAGTCAATGTATTATTTTTTCTGAATTAATAAAAATAGTAGAAAACACTACGATGTTTTATTCCCAGTGGCAATCCTTAGCATAACTTAGTTCAATGAATGAGCATTTATTGCAATTTCATTCTACTTGAGTAAATACATTATTTTGGTTGACCCTGTAGAAATAAATATTCGAATAATTATACCATTGGATAGACGATTAGGAGACCTTTCAAATGAGGTGTCTCATGAACAATGTTTCTGTTTAAAAAATACGTCGACTACGTCATTACGCTAACACTAGTGACGTAACGTCTCTTACATGGATCATGATAATGGCCCTTCAAAAATGAAAATTGACGTGTTTTAGGATTTTTTTCAAAAGTCGTCTATTTTTGAAATCATGAATTTTTTTCCATACATTTGCATCATGCTGTATATAACATTTTCCGTCACAAAGGAAAATTTAAACTCTGGTATGCCAGGTTTAAGATTTCACTGCAAGAATTATAGCGTTTCCTGATCTGAATCATTTAACATTTGACTAGAATCTATAAAATTATCATTTATCGCATTGGCATCTTCTAATGTGACAGGAATATTCTGCACTTTGGCTCTATTATAAGTATTCAAATCTGCCAAAACATTACCAAGGGGACACGTTTTTGTTTTGTAATTTAAACTGAATATATGCTTTCTTTTCATTATTAATCGTCGTTTTTAAAAGTAATTTCTAATATCTTTATACTCGTCTTTATAATATTGCCAATGTGCAGGGTTTCTGTTTTTTTGGAACTTTATATGAGCTCTATCCCTTAATCTCATCAAAAGCTTTATACAGGGTGTCCCTAAACTACGTTCGAAAAATTCGGGAGGTGATCGCATGCGCGAAAATATGAAGAAATGTTCCTATGGACATGGGTCCGCAAATGGCTCCTAAGGGAGCTACGGCCCCCTGAAGTTGGCGCCCCAAATATGTTTTTTTTTAAATATTTCAGGAACTCTTTGAGCTACTGACATAAAATTTGGCATGCTATCTACCGTTAGTAAGGGTTATGAATCTGCATTATCAACCATAGAAAATATTAACCAGAGGCGTACTAAACTGGAGGGGGCTCCTATATTTTTCCCACCAATTTTTTTGTTTGTCATTTTCTTGCATTTTTGATATCGGAAATGAATTTCCTGAACAATTTTACGTAAGAAAGATCCCCTTGTTGGAGAGCCGTAGGACGCACCGTTTTCGAGAAAAATGGGATTATGTAAAACGGTGTTTAACTTACGTGCAGGTAGATTTTGAAGATAGGTAATTAATTAAAATCTAGTGGGCACCTGTCAAAATCTGATAGACTTCTGTCAATTTTATTATTAATAATTCAAAACAGTAGTTAGTTGTTGATGGTGCTTCTTCTGTTGAATTTGAATTAAAACTCAAAAATGGAGGCATACATTGGGGCGCCAACTTCAGGGGGCCGAAGCTCACTTAGGAGTCATTTGCGGACCCATGTCCATAGGAACATTTCTTCATATTTTCGCACATGCAATCACCTTCCGAATTTTCCGAACGTAGTTTAGGGACACCCTGTATATATATACAGGGTGTTCCAGTTTTTTGTCGCAGGACTTTAACAGTCGATAGACAATTGAAAATTATTAAAAAAAGTTACTATAAACATAGGTTGAAAAATGCTTAGTTTTCGAGATACAGGGTGTTAAAGTTAAATACGGATTTATATTAATATTTCCAGAATGCTAAGAAGTATCGAATCCAAATTTGCCAATTCTTTACATATAATTTAGAGGCCTATTTTAGAATGACAAACTACTACTTTACTTAACCATGGGCGTAAATATATGGATTTACTAAGGCTCTTTTTTACAAAAAAGTAGTACGCCACTGATATTTTCCCATGTTTTCAGTTTAATTCAATAAAGCAAGAAAAACAAAAATTGAATGTCTCTTGGCACTTTTTGATATGACAAGCCGTTTTCCAGAAAATTTACATTTAATCATTTGATGCACGCATCTGGACGAATTTTAGACAAACTTGAAGTCGCTCAGAATTTCACCAAATTTGATGGTGTGAAAAGTCTCTTAAAAATAAAGAATGAAACATTTAAAATATTTATTGTAAAAGTATATTATCATGTAAATCAAAATTTTTATAACACAAATGTATTAAAACGCAACGGTCGAACTAAAATAAATTATTAGAAACACAAACACAAAAGCTAGCAACATGTAAAAGTGTCTTACTTCATTACAAGCATCATTAACGATATTTCATTCTTTCTTTTTAAAAGACCTTTCGTACCATCAATTTTGGTGAAATTCTGAGCGACTTCAAGCTTGTCTAAAATTCGTCCAGATGCGTGCATCAAATGATTAAATGTAAATTTTCTGGAAAACGGCTTGTCATATCAAAAAGTGCCAAGAGACATTAAATTTTTGTTTTTTCTTGCTTTATTGAATTAAACTGAAAACATGGGAAAATATCAGTGGCGTACTACTTTTTTGTAAAAAAGAGCCTTAGTAAATCCATATATCTACGCCCATGGTTAAGTAAAGTAGTAGTTTGTTATTCTAAAATAGGCCTCTAAATTATATGTAAAGAATTGGCAAGTTTGGATTCGATACTTCTTAGCATTCTGGAAATATTAATATAAATCCGTATTTATTTTCAATCTTTAACACCCTGTATCTCGAAAACTAAGCATTTTTCAACCTATGTTTATAGGAACTTTTTTTAATAATTTTCAATTGTCTATCGACTGTTAAAGTCCTGCTACAAAAAACTGGAACACCCTGTATATAAATACAGGGGCTGATAGAATTTCAAAAAATATTACAATTTGTTTCTATGAACCATGGGCGACGGGCGTATCTTTTTCCGTTTTCAAGATACAGGGCGTTGAAAATAATTTTCCTTAAATTTTAATTTTCTGTTAGTAATAATTAGTTATTCTTTTTTTCAATTGTATTCAGTATGTGTTAAACTTTTCCAGAAATAAACTATTACTTTTTATCATTACCATTCAAATAATAACTTTGATTTTGAATTTTACTAATGAAACTAATAGTAACGAGAATAGCAATAACTAGGTGCCAAAGCCTAATTGAAATAAAAACCAACAATTTGGGATACCAGCTGCTTGACTTTGGTAGTCTATGCCTGGTTTTTCTCGAAAACGGGCAAATTTTAGCACTTCTTACAAGAGCACCTTTTTAGTTTAGAATAAAATTTGCCATAACAGCAAGTGACAAAAGGGGCAAAAAGATTAATCTCAAAAAAGTTAGGACCTAAAATGTTCCCACGGAGTACTGTACTGAACGCCCTGTATGATATAGCCAATAATTAATAAACGGGTGTGAAAACAGCAACGGTCACACCAGCCACGGTTTTAAAAAAAATTCAATTTGTTGCTTCTAACACCCTTCAAAATTTTTGTACAAAATTTTCATACTAAAGAGAATCATTCACATCGCAAAAAAGATAAGGGTGCAAATCAACCCCAAATTCGTAAAACATTCGCGTGTAGTGTTCTGTGGCGACATCAGTTGAATTTTATACTGCGGACTTGTTGGAACGGGGTAATTAAGTTAACTTGCATCACAAAATTATTTTCGGGGTCCTATTAGGGGCGCGGGCCACCCTTAAATGAAAAAAATCAATTCGTCATTGTCTATAGCTGTCAGTTGAATTTTTTGATGTGGAAGCATCGAGAGTATCGTGTTGAAGACTACCTATGCCGCAGAATAATTCCCCGGGCCGTACTAAGGGCGCGAACCACCCCCAAATAATTAAAAAATCATTGCGTCGTAGTTTATAGATGTCAGTTGAATTTTTTGATGTGGAAGCATCGAGAGTATCGTGTTGAAGACTACCTATGCCGCAGAATAATTCCCCGGACCGTACTAAGGGCGCGAACCACCCTCAAATAATTAAAAAAATCATTGCGTCGTAGTTTATAGATGTCAGTTGAATTTTTTGATGTGGAAGCATCGAGAGTATCGTGTTGAAGACTACCTATGCCGCAGAATAATTCCCCGGGCCGTACTAAGGGCGCGAACCACCCCCAAATAATTAAAAAAATCATTGCGTCGTAGTTTATAGATGTCAGTTGAATTTTTTGATGTGGAAGCATCGAGAGTATCGTGTTGAAGACTACCTATGCCGCAGAATAATTCCCCGGGCCGTACTAAGGGAGCGAACCACCCCCAAATAATTAAAAAATCATTGCGTCGTAGTTTATAGATGTCAGTTGAATTTTTTGATGTGGAAGCATCGAGAGTATCGTGTTGAAGACTACCTATGCCGCAGAATAATTCCCCGGGCCGTACTAAGGGCGCGAACCACCCCCAAATAATTAAAAATATCATTGCGTCGTAGTTTATAGATGTCAGTTGAATTTTTTGATGTGGATGCATCGAGAGTATCGTGTTGAAGACCACCAATGCCACGTCAAAAAATTCAACTGACATCTATAAACTACAACGCAATGATTTTTTTAATTATTTGGGGGTGGTTCGCGCCCTTAGTACGGCCCGGGGAATTATTCTGCGGCATAGGTAATCTTCAACACGATACTCTCGATGCTTCCACATCAAAAAATTCAACTGACATCTATAAACTACGACGCAATGATTTTTTAAATTATTTGGGTGTGGTTCGCGCCCTTAGTACGGCCCGGGGAATTATTCTGCGGCATAGGTAGTCTTCAACACGATACTCTCGATGCTTCCACATCAAAAAATTCAACTGAAATCTATAAACTACGACGCAATGTTTTTTTTAATTATTTGGGGGTTGTTCGCGCCCTTAGTACGGCCCGGGGAATTATTCTGCGGCATAGGTAGTCTTCAACACGATACTCTCGATGCTTCCACATCAAAAAATTCAACTGACATCTATAAACTACGACGCAATGATTCATTTAATTATTTGGGGGTGGTTCGCGCCCTTAGTATGGCCCGGGGAATTATTCTGCGGCATAGGTAGTCTTCAACACGATACTCTCGATGCTTCCACATCAAAAAATTCAACTGACATCTATAAACTACGACGCAATGATTTTTTAAATTATTTTTGGGTGGTTCGCGCCCTTAGTACGGCCCGGGGAATTATTCTGCGGCATAGGTAGTCTTCAACACGATACTCTCGATGCATCCACATCAAAAAATTCAACTGACATCTATAGACAATGACGAATTGATTTTTTTCATTTAAGGGTGGCCCGCGCCCCTAATAGGACCCCGAAAATAATTTTGTGATGCAAGTTAACTTAATTACCCCGTTCCAACAAGTCCGCAGTATAAAATTCAACGGATGTCGCCACAGAACACTACACGCGAATTTTTTACGAATTTGGGGTTGATTTGCACCCTTATCTTTTTTGCGATGTGAATGATTTTCTTTAGTATGAAAATTTTGTACAAAAATTTTGAAGAGTGTTAGAAGCAACAAATTGCATTTTTTTTTAAACCGTGGCTGGTGTGACCGTTGCTGTTTTCACACCCGTCCCAAAAACCCCACATAGCAAAATTTCAGCTCATTTGGTCGAATTTTGTGGAATAGGACCGAAACTAGATTTATGTGACGATTTATGAACGTTAAAAAATACAGTGAGCACATAAAGGTTCGAATTAATTCCGTAAAATCGTTACAAAGCAAGTGACAAAAATTCGTTCAGACACGTCGAATTTGTACATTAAAAAAAATGTTTACAAACTTTTTTAAAAAAGTTATGACGTCATCGGCAATTTCCCCCATTTTTAAAAATATCATTTGAAAGAGCACATTTTTCTGCACGTTAAATTCTATAGCATTTTGCATGACGAAATTATCGAGAAAAAAATCATAATGTAACGTGACAACTGAATGTGAATGAATGTGAACTAACGTGACAGCCAAGTCCGCCTTTCTAAGTAGATGAAAAAAAGTGTAAACATGAAAAAAGCGTAAGTCGTAAAACAGTTCGACCATAAGTAATACATCTCTGTGCTATGAATGTTAAATTATGTTTTTTTCTCGATAATTTCGTCATGCAACATGCCATAGATAGAATTTAACGTACTGTATGCAGAAAAATGTGCTCATTCAAATGACATTTTTAAAAATGGGGTTGCCATTTAAAAAAATTGCAGATGACGCCATAACTTTTTAAAAAAAGTTTGTAAACATTTTTTTTAAATGAGCAAATTGAGAAATGAATTTAAAAATCGACGTGTCTGAGCGAATTTTTGTCACTTGCTTTGTAACGATTTTACGGAATTTAGCTATTCCAACCTTTACGTGCTCACTGTATATTAAACCTGCCGTTGATTGATAAGTAATCATATATTTTATTAATTTAATTAATACTTAAAATAATATATTACAATAAGCTATTGATGGATAAAACAGTCATCTATTTTTCCCTATAATTACCATCTAATTATACTACATGTACATGTAATTGCTGTAGATGTCTTTGATTTTATGATCTATTAGTACTATATTACCGATATAATATGCGGTCAAAGCCTTGTCGAGTCGCCGAAAAATGCCATCCGGATGTATTATTATTTATTTATACAAGTTGACGATTCTCGGAAATAAGAATTTTGTACAGACATGCCGATATAAGGAATTTTATCTGCTAACATGCAATATGTCACGATTTAATTAAATAATTTTTATAACAATAAGCTGCAGGTATGGTGTACAGGGTTATTCCATATATTTAGAGAGCGTCTACCTCGCTTATTATAAAAGATAGAAAAAAACTTTAAATACAAAAGTTGTAGGGTTTATCCTAAATCGTCAAAAAGTGTTGCGCAATATCATGAATAGATATTGGAAAGTTAAAAAAAAACACCAAGTTGGTAAATTAATAATGGAGATATTTAAAGATATTTAAATTTTTTATTAACAGAAAAGTGTTAGGCTACCCCTTTTTCTACGCCACTGAACGGTGGTGTCAGATTTAAAATATTATACAGTCATCGGTAGTCTTAAGTAACACTCACTCACAAAAATTTAGATTCCTCTGCCTCCTCTGTTTAGAGTTATAGCTAAATAACTGATCTGACAGTCAACACTATAACACCCTGTATTTTGAAAACGAAGCGTTTTTCGATGAAATTGTATAGAGGTTTTAGTTTTATTTTAACGTTCTCTACAAGCTCTTAAATTTATGGTAGTCAATTTAGAAACACCTTGTATTTTCAAAAAATCAAATAGATCTTATTCATCTGAATTCAAAAATAGATATGTTGATATTTGGTTTAGCCGTTTTCGAGATATTTGCATTTAAAGAACGTGAATATATTGTTTTGCCATATCGCGGTTGCCATGAAAAAACAAATGCTCCAAACGTCAATAATAATTATTGTTTATTCGGGTATCACATTTTCTTCGTTCTATCCGTAAAATGGGTTATACAGAAGGAGAAATGTTAGAAATAATTGTTTTTTCGTGGCAACCACGATAGGCAAAACAATTTAATCACGTTCTTTAAATGCAATATAAGGAATAAACACACACACTATTTCGAGCACTATTTCACAAAATATATTTCAATTCAAAATTACACCAGATCCTAAATATTAACATAAATACGTTATGGGTTCTGCTGTTATCGCTCGACTGAGTCCTTCGTTTCTTCTTGTTGGTAGTTTTTGCTTAAACAGCAATCTCGTAACATTCTTAACATTCGGCCTTCCTAGTCCTCGAGTCTGTCCTCAGACTCTTCGTTGGTTTCTTCTGAAAAAGAGGAAAACATTATTTCAATCACGAATAGTAGTTTGTACTGAATACTTCTTAGTATGTATTCCATACATTATAACTACATGCTAATTATATGGGCCTTGTACCTCATAGTATGTACCTATTTCACCCAATTTCTTTAAATACTTCATATTGTATCCTTCACTGCATTTTACTTGGTTATAATACCTCATAGTATGTACCTTCGCCAAGTAACCCACTATATAGGATTGCATAATTAGTGCTTTCAAAAATTCAGTGCATATTATTTGGCCACAGTACTTCATAGTATGTACTCCCGCCAATTAACTCACTATTTTTTTCTTTTTTTTTTCTTTCAAATAAGCATCCTGCAGCCTTACCTCTTAAAACTACCCATGGTTTAATCTTATCTACTGCGACAACAGTCTTCATCCTTCTATAACTCTCTCATATCTTGTACCTCATATCGATCATTAAACAACACTTTGATTTTCCTGAATGGCCCCTTGAATTTGGAAAGCAGCTTTTTGCTGGTTCCTGTACAAGGTGTGTCCGTCTTCCTAACCATGACAACGTTTCCTTTCTTATAGATTCTAACCTTCTTTATTACTCTGTCAAACCTCTCTTTTTGCTTAACTTGATCAGCAGTAATTCTTCTGAGACATTTTCTCGCAATTCATCTAAATTGCCTCTTTATAATTTTCTTTGAATTGTACTTAATATTCGTCCCTCAGCAACACTTCTACCTTGATATCCGGCCAATGCTTCTAGCGGAGTCATACCGATGGTTGCATTGAAATTCATGTTAATCGATGCTTGGATCCCTTTTACGAATGTGTCCCAAACATTTTCAGGTGCCCCTGCAGCTGTACATGACAGAGCATTCAATATAGTGCGATTGAATCTCTCACATTGCCCATTAGCCCGTGGAGTAGCATTCAGAATATGTTTCACCCCATAAGTGTGACAAGTGTCACAAAATGTCTTGAAAGTTGCAGAAGTAAAGGCAGTCCCTCGATCGGATATTACAGGTGTTGGTGTACCAAAAATGTACATGATGTTAAGTAACACTGTGATTACGGTCTTAGTGTCCTTCACCGCTTCAACGAAACAGAATTTTGTAAAACCTTCTACGATTACCAACAGAAATTTGTTATTCTTGGTGCTCGTTTCAAATGGTCCTAAATGATCCATGTGGATGGTATGAAAAGGAACAGAGATCTTTTCGATGGGATGTAGAAATCCTTCTTTTTTGCCACTTGTATGTTTGTAATAAAGGCAGGACAGGCATGCCTAGACGTACTTTTTAACAAAACGGCGTGCTTGAGCAAACCAGTAGTTTTCACGTATTTTCCTTAAGGTTCTTCTACGCCAAAATGTCCATTGTCGTCGTGACATAGTTTGCATACTTGCCATCTACATGCCTTTGGAACTACCCATAAGGATTTACTCCCTTGCTGTTTTCGATAAAGCTTATCATCAAACAATTCGTAATTATCAAAATACTGCTTCGTACTTTTATTTATAGTAGCCTTCTCTCTAAGTATATTTCGGATCATATTCAGTTGGTCATCTTGTACTTGGGCCGCTACAATCCAGTCAGCTTCAGTAACATCTATGGCTGATACGTGTAGGTACTCTTCAATAGGACTCCGACTCAAAGTATCTACATGGCCATTTTACTGCCAGATCTGTGAGTAATATCAAAATTATAATCTTGAACTTGCAGCCACCATCGCCCCACTCGCGGCACTAAGTCCTTTTTAGTAAAAGCAGTTCTTAACGCACTACAATCGGTTACAATAACAAAGGTAATGCCTAACAAATATACTCTAAAGTACTGTAAAGCTAAAACTACGGGTTTCCAACTCGTAAGAATGGTAGCGACGTTGTTCTGGGCTGGTTTGTTTACTAAAATAGCCCACTTGTTGTCTGTTATCTACCATTTGTACCAGTACAGCACCAGAACCTAATTTGCTAGCGTCAGTGTGCAGCTCGGTTTTTAAATTAGGGTTAAATATACAGCGTGTCCCACTTTTAATACCTCCCCCTTCACAACTCAGTTATTAGTTATCCAATTTTAACCAAATTTGGATCGGTGTCAATGACCTTTGGTGTGATCTTTTTGAATTAAACAAAATTTATTTTTGTCAGTGGCGTGCATTTTTATTAAGAAAAAAGTGGTCGCTTTTTCGAGAAGTCATATTAGGCATTTTTTTACAGAAAAACTAATACAAAAATTATTAATCAGCATGCTTTAGAACCCCCATGCCGAAAATTTCACAATATTTTGATTAAGGGTTTCCGAATAACGGGCCCAGTAAAAATACATTTTTTCAATCGTAAATAACTGATAACTTGAAAACGATTTGTGTTTCGAAAAAAAGTCATACGTCGATAAGGATTATATACAACAGGTTCGTTTGATTTACAAACTATACGCATTTTAACAAGGTTAGTTTTACTCAAGTCCTTAAAACTAAAACTGTCCATATACTCATTTAATAATGTTAACACTAGATTCTTCTCTTTTTCGTCTATCTCACCAACATTTATCATATTCAACTTTAATTCGCAACTTTTTATATTTTGAACCTCAAGGGAGGAAATATTCTTTAGCCGAAAAGTGTTATTAAGTTTAAATATAGCTACTTGAGGTTGGTTCAAATAATCACAACCAATAATAATGGTATAAGATAAACAATTATCATCTATAATAAAACCATTTATATACCCGGATGAGTCATCTATTTTAACGTACGCCCTACCAACAATGTTGCACGTTATATAATTACCCATAAAACATTTTAAAAGTATGTTATTATCCAATGAACTTTTTGAAATATTTAGATTTTCAGCCAGAGATTTTTTTATAAGTGTGCAAGAACTACCTGTATCTATCAAACAGTTGTCCACTAAACAATCGTTTATCATTATATTTTTAGCATACATGTTTTTGTCATAGGAGCCTACAGGATTTATCTTATGTTGTTTATTATTTTTATTACGGTAACACTGTTCTTTACTATGACCAAGTTTATTGCATAATTCACACTTTATTATCGTCTTAGGGCAATTCCTAACGATGTGTGGCCCTTTGCAATTATAACAGATTTTTTCTTTGTGACTATTGAAGTAAGTTTTATTTTCACTGCTACTGGCTTCGGCATTAATATTTTTGGGTAAGCTTGGTGTATTAGTAACGAAAATATTTTTCTTGGTTTTATAAGTCTGGTTTGCATGATCCAAATAATTCGCCAAAAGTCTGACAGATCGAAAATTAGCGGCCCTAGCCGACAATTTTATATTTTCGTTACCAATACCCTCTATAATACAATCAATTATATTTTCGTCACTAATATCCAAATTTAATTTCCTTAACCTAGTTAATTTCTCAAAACAATAATCGCTTAGTTTTTGATTAGGCAAATGTACATAATTTGCAGCTTCTACAAACAATTTTCCAAACATTATTTTACAAGGAAATGTTTGCAGTAACAAAAGTTTCATTACGTCCCATTCTTTACACGCGTCCTTTAACGAATCATACCACTTTCTTGCGTTTCCGCGAAGTCTTGCATTTGCAAGTTTTATTATTAATTTATTGTACCATTTATAAATAGAACTGATTTGTTTTACTTTTTGAATCCAGTCATTTGTAGACATATTTTCATTGGCGGGATCAAAAATAGGTATCAGTGACTCATCAACGCTTAAACTTGTATATGGCATACTTACGGTTTGTTCTTCGAGCAATTTGTTACTTGTTTTCAATTACTTCTTTAGTTTTTTAACCTTCTTACGGACACTAATTAATTTTGGTAGATTAACTTCATCCGGTGTTACTTCTTCACTCTTTTCTAAGGAATTGGAATATTGATTGTCACTAACATCCGCGTCGCTAAAATTATGCCGTTTTGAAGTGTTTGGTGTAAAACCGTCAGAAGAATTTGATGCTTCGTTGTCTTGTCTTGAATCAGATTCTTCTGTGTTATTGGTGTCACTAGAACTAGGACTAGAACGTGGATTTGAAGAAGCCACAGATGAAAAACTGTCAACTGAAAAATTATCAGCATCGGATAGATCCAAAATGTAATTATGTATGTCGACGTCACTTTTTGGTGTAGAAGTTAAAAACCTAACAAGTAACCCTTTCCTGTGTATAAAAGTAAAAAAGTATTAATCTATTCTTTCGTGTGTTTTTCATTTGAAAATATTTACATATTTCACTATACACATAAACTTATTTTCTAACAGATACCTTAAAGTCGTTTTCAGTGAATTTTTTTTCTTTCAGAAACTGATAGTCTTGATAATTTCTCCACAGTTGTAAATTTAAAAAAATATTTTGACGACATTTTCAAGATACCTTACTAACAATAAGAAACTATATTCTGTAGAAAACTGCCTTGCTTACATACAAGCTGAAATATAAAATAAATATAATTCGAAAAGAGCATTAAAAATTTTAAATTCAAAAAAGGAAACTATTAACTTAAAACGTATATGTACTACCTATATCCTAAATATAGACCAAGTAGAATAAAATATGAAATAAAAGTATGTCCTTAAACCTGCAAAAAATAAAATTAAAATTTTTTTACAATTGGTTAGTTCCTTATCTAACTTAAATAAAACCTGATAATAAACCTAAACAACAAACGAAATTTAAAATAAATGTCTAAAACCATAAGAATAACATCAATAAGACGCTAACATCAAGTCTGCAATGACAATAATGTAATAAAATCAAAACTAACACGTATGAAAAGGGCAAACAAAAGAAAAAACTCTAAATATATTGAGTAGGTATAAAAGCAAATAATAAATAAGTATGTGGAAAACACGCTTTGCAAGTCAATTATTACAATTCAGAAGAATTAACAATTGTTCGCTCTCAGTTTGGATTAACGAAGTAAACATTTCTGTAAAGATTTTTATTTTTTCAGTTTCTCTTGCTGTTTCACGATATTTTAAAAAACTTTATAAGCAAAATTAGTTTCTTTTGGTCTAATAATAATAAGGGATGCAACACAAAAGGCACTTTTTATTTTTATTGTATTTTATAGTGCCGTAAAAAGCGAACACGCGTCAATTGCGCAATCATTCCGATACGTAATATAAGTTTTAAACTTTGAGGACTATTGGGCAAAAATAATTACCAGGGCTGCAAAGAAAGACTTTCTTTCGTACAATGTAGAAAATCCAGGACAGTACACTTCATCGTTTTCGAAAAAAAATATCTTTTATGTTGTAACGAACATCAATTTGACTTTTTCGCCTACCATACGAGTTTTTGGAAAAAGCTGCTGATAACGCTGTAAAAATCGCTTTCTATCTTTATTTATATTGAGATTTATATTATTATTTATAGTAAATAACGATACAAAAATAAGCCACCCTTATAGTTTATACTATTTATTTTATTTATTTAAATTTACGTGCCTCGACTACTTGTGGTCAATGGCACGGGTACAAAAGATTTACAAGACTTACAGTTACGGTTCAGATAAGTAAGGTCTTCTTTGATGTCTGCTTTGAGGTTGTGACGTTGACGGGCTTCAGTATATTGGAGACATTCCGAGAGAATATGCTTCACGGTAAGGTGCCTACTACAATGGTCGCAGAGTGGCGGGTTACCAGATTCCATCAGGTATCCGTGTGTGGCGCGGGTATGTCCGATTCTTAATCGTCGAAGTATGATTTTATCTCTTCTGTTCATGGGTGGCAGCTTGGATAAATTAATTCTGGGTTGTATCGAAAACAGCTTAGTGTTTGACTGGTTCCAAAGATTTTGCCATTTATTTATAGTCGTTTGCTTCAGAAAGTTTTTCAGATCTTTGCGAAGTTGGACCTCTTCTATGGGCAGGTCAGACTCTAGGGCTTCCTTGGCTGCTTGATCAGCTCTTTCGTTGCCGGTAATACCGACGTGTGATGGTACCCAGACAAGTGTTATGGAGATGCCTTGGGAGGCTAGTAAATGGCAAGTCTCGTGTATGTTTCGGGCCAGAGGGTTTTGGGTGTACATGTTGTTTATAGAGTGGATGGATGCGAGTGAGTCTGTGCATATTCCAACTGTCCCATTCCCGCCTGTTATCGTCTTGAGCGCCATTAGGATGCCGTATAGTTCGCCGGAATGGACACTGCAATGGTTGGAGAGTAGATGTCTTGCTATGGTAGAGTCTGATGTGGTAACTGAGCAGCTAGTACCATTTTCGCTTTTTGAGGCGTCGGTATATAGGATGCTATCAAACTGGGCTGAGTTGATTAGTTCTAAGAAGGCTTGCTTGAGGATGTAATTAGACGTTTCATGTTTTTTATATCTACATAGAGATATGTTAATGGAGGGTAACGTTTTGGTCCAGGGCGGTATAGGTGAAATGGGGTTAGCAGATGTCTTGGCGAGATTAGCATCTCCTAGTAAAGGTTTTAATATTTGTGGGATTGAATGCAATCTTTTGAGGGATTAGGCAGAGGTAGATTTATAGAGTTGAAGATTCTGAAGACAGGATTATTAGGGTTAGCAGATACACTGGCAGAGTATGACAAGAGAAGTTGTTCGTGACGTAGCGAGAGAGGGAATTCATGCGACTCGCAGTAGAGCGATTCAATGGGGCTAGATCTGAAGGCCCCAAGACAGATACGAAGTGCGGAGTTGTGCACCGTGTTCAGCATTTTTAAATTAGATTTGCTAGCAGAAGAATATACTATGCTGCCGTAATCTAGTTTGGAACGAACTAGAGCTCTATATATTCTTAGAAGGGTTTCTTCTTCAGCTCCCCAGTGTTGGTGTGATAATGCCTTTAGGATGTTTAAACGGTGTACGCAGTTTGTTTTGACGTCTTGTATATGTTGTCTCCAAGTCAGCTTGCTATCAAAAGTTAGGCCTAGAAATTTATGGTGTTCTACTACTTGTAGGGATACGCCATTTAAAGTTAAATGTGGCGCTTGGTTGCCTCTCCTCTTGCTGAATTTAATAACTTTAGATTTGGAGGCAGAGAAGTTAAAGCCAGAAGTCCTTGACCAAGTCATTAAGTCATTTACTGAGTTTTGGAGTAAGTTACATGTTGTTGAGGTGACTTTGCCTGAGCAGTAGAGAATTAGGTCGTCTGCATAGAGAGTGTATTTGACTGGCGATTGAACGGAAGAACATATGTCATTCACAGCTAGGATAAACAAAGTGGTGCTCAAGACTGAACCTTGAGGGACCCCATTCTCCAGGGCAATTGAATGGGAGATTTTCCCGTTGGCGGCCACTTTAGACGATCTGTCTGTTAGGAAGTTCTCTAGAAAGGCTAGCATATTTCCTGAAAGGTTAATTTCCTTTGTCGTATGCAATATCGTGTTGCTTGCACGCTTTATCGAGCTGATTTATGCCAGGATCACCTCGTGCAGCCGTTTATTTAAATCTGTGCCTGGACCACAAAATTGATAACCTGGCAGTTAACTCGACGGGGAGCTTATTAATTAGGGAATTAACTAATCCTCTACCGCGCTTCGTACGTTTCTCACGTGTGTATCGTATGGTGGAAACCATTTAAATAAGAGTTGCAATTCACACATCTATTTATATACCAATTAGCCGCTATACAATGGACATTGTGAAGCAGAAACAAACTCTTTCCATAGATAATTTGGATGAAAAAGTTGGGCGTGGGTTAAGTGCACATAATCGCCATGGACCGCTACTACCTTCAACTGTACGTGCCCTCTTAATAGGACCGTCGAATTGTGGGAAAACAAATGTCTTAATATCTTTGATCATCCATCGCTTCAACAAAAGCAATTCGTTCGAGGGCCCATCCTAAAATTAAATTATAATTAGTCATTTTCTTTCCATCTTAATATATGTTTAAATACCTGAATCACGTTCCAGAAACTCCGTAGTTTGTGTAATCATAGCATCCACAAAGGTGTCCAAAGTATCGTTCAAATCCATAGCTTGATCCAAAATTTTGTTGGAAGTGTTAAATAATTTCATTTCAGATAGTTCCTGTGTCTGTAATATGTACGTAGCAAACATTTCCATATTTACTTTTACTGTATTATGAATACGTAACACTTCCTCGAAAAGATTTAATATTTTTGGTCTAATTTCATTGAAGAACATTACATAGTCTTGGTGATTATTTTCGCTATATACTCGATAGGTTACAATCCTGTATTTGAAAGCGCTCTGCACAATTTCTACACCTTCTATAAACGGAACACATGAATTTGTCCTATGTTGCAATGTCCTTCTATGGGAATTCATTTGGGTTGTGCTTAGAGTCACATTACAGCAATTACAAGTTTGCATATTTATAGATGTTGAAGGATTACATTCCAGTTTAGGATATTTTGCTTGCGGGCCACTATCATGTATCTTCTTACAAGATTGCCTCTGATGTCTTCGCGTGTAAAACTTACACCACAAGAAGTACACATATACATTTTATGTCTTTACTATAGGAGACTAGCACCACAAATGACCGTGTGCTCCTCATCCTCATTTATATACACGGAGTGAAGCTACCCCACCACCTCTACTTGAAATACTCATACACATATCGGTACATACACTAATTACAACTACAATTGCATTGCACCACTCCAATTACCTCCATTGCAATTACATCAGTCAAAGTACCGCACAACACTCCAATTACCTCACTTATAATTACATCAGGCTAATTACTGCACATTACTCTAATTACCTCTATTGCAACTACATCAGTCTAATTACCGACAATACTCTAATTACCTCTATTGCAATTACGTCAGTCTGTGACGGGTGCTTGAGATTGGTCGATAAATAGACCAACCACGAACAATATATAATTAAACAAAACCGGAAAATATTATACTTATGTTATGTGCTAGTGTCTGAACCGCAAGAGGGGGTCCGTCACAAGGTGTGCCGAGAGCTAGCTCAGCTCTAGTCGGCGAGAGAGGTAGGTTCCCTTTACACTACTGTATAATAATCAAGATAACTACTAAGAGAGGGCGCCACCGGCGATTAGCAACCTCACCAGTAAGTTCCCTAGATGTTAATGGGTGTCCAAACACTAGTTTAAAATTAAACGGTTGATATTTAAAGGTCCAATTATTAAGTTAATACCTGAAATCACATATGTAGTACTTACCAAATAAGAAAACACACGATAAATTTTAAAAAAAGAATAAGGGTTTATTGCCAGTATCACAGAATAATGAATATCACATAGGGTGAGCAGCGTAAATAAATATTTAAATATATTAAAAGTTGCAACAGCTGTATATTACCAGGCGTGATATCACGTTAGGCGTACATAAGTAAGTTATATTTTATATATATGAGAATATGTTTATATAGTGATACGCACTAGAAAAATAAAATATGCGACAGGTTGTTCGGGTAGTTACCCTTATAAATACACCACATGTAATTACGACCCCCTTTATCCCAGAAGGCTGCGCCTTGTGCGGGAGGGGGCTACACATTTAAAGACAAGGGACACACATCCAATATCCGTGTATAATGGAAAAATCCCTCTCACAGTATTTTCCATTGCCACGACCGGGATTCGAACCCGGGACTTTTGGGTGAGAGGCAGGTACTCTACCATCTCGACCATCAGTCATATACCTCTACTTAAAATTAACGATTACGTCTTGCAAAATTGGAACTGTAAATTTCTGATTGTTAACTAGGTTTTCCCCAGTGGGGTTTAAAAATATCTACAATGTTACTGCATTAACTGTATATGACGTAAAATTTTATTGATAGCCAGTTACCTCGTGAAGCGAGATAAGGGAAATTATTTCTTAGACACAATTAAAACTAAAATATGGCTTATCTGCTAGTGATTGTCCAGCCTCGATGTAGGTCACTCGTGCTGCAACAAAAGGTGGTGGTCAACTATCCAAGAGGGTCCAAGATGGTCCAGGGGCAATGCAAGGGTGTCGTTTCCAAATAATGTCAAACCAGTGACCGTAAACGGTGGGCTTGCCCTACCATCAACCAATGTTCAGACGTACCCTTATTTCGATAAGGTGTCTTATCAAATCCCAGCGATGCAATAAATCCTACAGGACAGTCGTGCCTCACTTGTCTCACACCCAGGGTACAGCGGATGAAAGCAGCCAACAAGAGTAGAGTGGAGGACTCAACAATGGGGAACGTAAACCAAAAAACAAGAAGGGAAAAGAAAAATGGAAAAAAAAGCCTGAAGGTTAGAGGGCGGCTTAATTCAGCGATCCAGGGTCTGTCTTGCCGACACTGGATATATCCTTCGAGGAGCAAGGCTTTTCAACGAGACTTGTTTCAAAAATCCGATAATTATCGAGGATCGTGTTCTTTCCACAACAATATTAACCAAACAACTGAACACCAATCCAGCGAACTTTTATAAATCCCACTTCAATAATGGTAAAGCACTGACGGCAATTTTACTAAAAATTCACTCCGAAAATCGTCTCGTTCATTCTACAACGGCCATTTTTCCCCCTTAATTCCTCAAGTGGTTTTAGCACCAATTAGCGAGCACCTGCCAGACGCCTCTGACTTTTAAGCAACCCAACGTACAAGAAAACAAACATAATATGTTGGTTATCAGACCTCGACGGGTATGCAACCCACATTACCTTAAAGTAAACTTTTGGTATGATTGTAAATGTGAACGTTACAAGTCTAATTACCGACAATACTCTAATTACCCCAATTACCCCCCACCAGAAAAAAAGGGGAGGGGGGAGACCCAGCTCCGCCATTACCACTCTACTATCTTGAAACTTATTTAAAATTGTGTTTACTGACATTATTAAAATATTTTGTACCCATAACAAACAAACGCCTAATACAACAAAATCGTTACCAATTAACACTAGAAATTTGCGCAATGCTATTATTAAACCAACCTACAAATCGTGTAACATTTTGGAATTTAAACCGAAATGGAGCAATTTGCAGATCCTGACGTTGAAAACTTTGTTATGAAGGAGAAAATAAAACTTTTAGTTAATAACACATGCGATCTCATATTTAAAAATAAAAGACATAATAAAGACACTAGATTAATATGGCAAATGTGTTCATCCGAAATGTAAGTTGTTCAAAATAGCGCTTAACACAACAGGTACAGGGAGTTTCCTATAAAACTATACCCCCCCATATTTCGGTCAATTACCACTGATTTTAATTTTTCAAAAGCCGGTCTACCACAGAATTTTCCGTAGATTTTGAATATGCTATTACTTTTTTTCCTACTTCAACCGTATACGAGGGGCAGAAAAAAGTATGGTTTTTTTAAATGGAACACCCTATATATTTTTACATATTTGGATTCGCCTCGTCCTTCTAATTACAAATATATATGACACTTATATATTTGCTATAAAAATGGCGTAAATAATTGAATTTAAACTTACGGCGTTTCTATCAAAACTATATCCCCCTTATTTCGGTCAATTATTAACGATTCAAAATTTTCAAAACCTACACAGAATTTTTCGTAGATTTCATATATGCTATTACTTTTTTTCTCCCTTCAACGGTATACGAGGGGTGGAAAAAGTATGTTTTTTTTTATGGAATGCCCTGTATTTTTTTACATATATAAGTATTATATATATTTATAATCAGAAAGGTAGGGCGGATCTAACTATGTAAAAAAATACAGGGCATTCCATAAAAAAATACCATACTTTTTTCCACCCTTCATATACTGTTGAAGGGAGAAAAAAAGTAATAGCATATATGAAATCTACGAAAAATTCTATGTGTAGGTTTTGAAAATTTTGAATCGATAATAATTGATCGAAATAAGTGGGGTATAGTTTCGAAGGAAACGCTCTAAGTTTAAATTCAATATTTGCGCCATTTTTATAGCAAATATATAAGTATCATATATATTTGTAGTCAGAAGGACGAGGCGAATCCAAATGTGTAAAAATATATAGGGTGTTCCATTTAAAAAAACCATACTTTTTTCTGCCCCACGTACACGGTTGAAGTAGGAAAAAAAGTAATAGCATATTCAAAATCTACGGAAAATTCTGTGTTAGACCGGTTTTTGAAAAATTAAAATCGGTGGTAATTGACCGAAATAAGGGAGGGTATAGTTTTATAGGAAACACCCTGTACTGTTAAAATATTTAGTTCCGATATAAATTATAATCACTTTTCAAAAATGACATGTCAGGTCAGAGGTCTAAAGAGAGTAATAGCCAAACAACATTTGAAAGAGACCAAGGCTTCTAAGTATAAATTTAAAACGGTAAAACAAGCCAGCCAAAAGCTTATTAATGCAGGAAATCTTCAAGGAATAAAATCGGACTGTGTCAACAGAAAAATAAGATCAGAAGCTATTTCTACTTTAGACCGAAATAAGAACGATATATTAGATATGATTTTAATGAAAAAAGACAATCCTCAATACATTCAATTAGTTTCGGATCCCTTTCAAGTTCATGTCTATAGCATTCAACACATTCAACTTATTAAATATCTTACTGCAGCAAAGAAAAAACCAGTGCTGCATTTTAATTCCACAGGAACTTTGATCAACACGCCACAACTCAGAAAAAAGTTGCTACTATTACTGCGGAGTTGAACAAATATCTTCTCCGATAAATCAGAGAGTATGCCCAGTTTTTGAGTTAATATCCGCCCGTCATGACAGTGCTGGAATCGGCATGTTTTTGATAAATTTTAAATATTTCTTTCTCAAAAATAATTGCCAGTGGCCTCCATTTGAAAGGGTAGTAACAGATTTCAGCTTTGCACTTTTTAACTCAGTTTCCTACTATTGGAATCATATTTCTTTGCAATCTTATATAAATGAGACATATTTCCATATCGTAGGCGAAAAAAGTTTAGACAAAAGTATTGTAGGTACCTTTAAGTATTTGCTTTTGTCATTTTATGAAAATCATTTCAAATGATGTCAATAAATACAAGAAGGATGCCAGCAAATAATTGAAAGAAATACTAGCAGCTCCCTTTCAAATTAATGATTATAAACGCTTACACTTGGTTTAAACAACTATGTGTTTTACTTCTAAATGAATATGTAACTCCTATGTTTAATACGAATTTCAAGCAAATAGTAAACACCTGCATAACCGGTAATATCAAAGAAATAAATACTTCTAAAGGAACTAATTTTTCAAGAAAAATTTCAATTATTGGTGACCAAGATATCCCAAAATACAAACGCAATAAATTTTATGTAGACTTCTATCAAATCTAGGAGGGCGTAATAAAAGAAATAGAAAACAATCGAAAGCAAAATGGAGAAAGAAACATTTATCGGTTTCAGGATATTAATCCTTTGTTTACATATGCAAAAGTAGGCTGGTAAATAAGTCATAACTCAAGTTGTACAGTTATATTTATTGCTTTTACGGTAATATTACAATACAGATCTGTCAATAACTGTCAACAGATAAAATAATAAATAATGAAACTATAGGGCTATTTATTAATGACAGAAAACTCCAAACAATAATAATTATAAATACTGAAATCTAACTGAAATGTATTTTCAGGCAATCCAAGGTCCATTTTTATGTAGCCGTTGTGACATTAAAAATGTAAACATTTATGTAATATGAAAAAAGGTAACAAATAAAAACAAACGAAATATAACTGTAACCATGGCGTCAAATCAACCCATACAGACTTGACCGACTAATGAAATGAAAACATTATTAATAAGAGAATATCAAAAGGTAATATCTATTAAAAATGTCTTTATTTTCTGAAACCGATAAACTATTGAACAAATCACGGATGTTATGAATCATAACAGCCTTAGATGTCTTAAAATCCTCGCTCTACGAGCTCGGATTTCAAACCGACATCTGCGGCAGTTATGATAGTCATAACATTCCTAGATATGTTAATAGCTAATACTATTCACCAGAGTTGTTAAATCTTATCATAAAAAAGTATATTCCATATTTACCTTTATGGTCAGGATTATTTGCTTCATCGCCTGACGAAAGATATAGTAACGCCCCCGTAGAAACCTGGAACAACATTATAAAGAACACGATAATGGAAAGAGAAAAATATGTGAAAACGAATAGTGTGGTACGGAAATATAGAGATTATATATTGTCAATAATAAAAGAAACTAAGAACAGTATTCCTAAAACAAAGTTGAATTCCGGAAAACGAAAAATTGACTCTGAATCAATGACGGAAGAAGTATGGGGAAAGGCAAGTACAAAAAAATGCCAAATCTGAAAAAACTACAACAAAATATTTTATCTACTGATGATGAAATCATTTTAAGTAATAATGACACTGATGATAACCCCGTTATCCCGGTATGTGGACAACAATAGAGGAACTCAACACCAGCGTAAATGAAAATCCTAGAGTTGAATGTTTTCCAAACGGTTTGGTAAAAGACTGGAGGTCTATACCAAAATCGATACAATATATCCCGTCTGTTATTTTCAAATAAATAATTTATACTGTGATGATTTCATCTCAATATCTTCTGATGTACTTTCTACCATAACACCAGTGGCAGTGCAATCCTGTTTGAATATGAACAGCGGCATG
This sequence comes from Rhagium mordax, assembly GCA_963680705.1. NCBI lineage: Eukaryota > Metazoa > Arthropoda > Insecta > Coleoptera > Cerambycidae > Rhagium > Rhagium mordax. The sequence continues at coordinate 26,908,550 of OY796659.1, forward strand.
CTCATTATAAAATGTTTTGAAGATGATTTAGTAACATACAATTCCAACAAGACAACAACATCTTCAGATGTTAGTTTATATGAATCGGGATATAATTATTCAGATATGTAGTTTAAAATTAAGGTTGTTAGAACACTCAAAAGATGTAAAGAAAACATGCCTCTATTGCGGATGTGTAGAGCAAATTCGACCAGAAATGACCTGGGTTCAGTGTGAGGTATGTTTTCGATGGGTTCACGTCGACTGTTTATCAGAAAAATTGCCTTCCTCGATTCACGACAGAGACATGTCTTTTATCTGTGAATTATGTATAATTTATACAAAAAATATAAGCAATTTATTTTTAAACAAAATGACAAGTTCACTAATAAAAAGGTAATTAAGACCGATATCAGTAGTAATTACAAAATTGGCAACTACAGTGGCAAAAATTTTACCCACTGCCAAATTAAAAGTTTATATTTTGAAGATTACCAAACTTTAAATGATAAACAATGGCTAAACAATTTCATTATAGATTTATGTATAGGATGCATGGCGACTGAAACTAATAAGTTTATATTAGTTAACTGCAATGTCTCAAAAATAATTTTACGTGTCGATTGCGATAGTTTAGAACAAGCAGAAATACTGACGCAAGGCGAACTAAATGCAATACCACAATTGCAAGGCATAATAATTATGCCAGTTAACGTTGATGGAAATCATTGGTGTTTAGCAATAGCTGACACAATTAAAAAACAGTTTTCCTTTCTAGATCCTAAGGGAGAGAACGCAAAGAGAACAAATATGTTTATGACTATTTATAAATACATACTACAAGTGCGGATTTAAAGAAAAAACTAAAATGATTGACATTCAAAGCTGGGAAATAAAAATAATTCCACGAATTTTTTAACGCCGCACAGATGCATGGAACTGTGGAATATATGTTTTATACTACGCAGAAAATATTTTAAAACGACAAAGTCTTATACAAAACATAAATATATCTGAATACCGTCGATACTTAAAGGAACTTCTAATAAGTAAGGCAACTAATTTTACAGCACCACCACATGAACACAGTATTTGGAAAGCATTGGGAGATCCAGCCCTAAGTCGAATGGAATAATTCCTCTGACTGAAAAAAAAATTAACTGAATTCTAAAAATTATCCTGAAAATATTCAGGCTGTGTATCTTATTTAAATATAAAGCTGTCCTGACTTAAATATAGTTCTCCTTGCTAAATGGCCCTTCTATGAACAAATTAATACATTTTTACTGCGACTATACAGCATGCCCATTAAAGAATGGGCCAAACTGTAATAGTAGGTTCCTTAAGTAAAAATAAATCATTTTAGCTGAATATGCCTAAGTACCATTTTGCTTCCTTAAAAAGTTATGGATCGTGAAAAGTTATTTTTTTAAATATTTTGCTGAATCTCTTACTATTAACATGATTTCATCCAAATTTGGTTTATGGGGTTTTCTGGGGCCGCTGAGAAAAGTCGTGTTAACAATACTATCACGACTTTTCTCAGCGGCCCAAGGAAATCCCATATACCAAGTTTGGACGAAATCATATTAATAGTACGTAGTATAGAGTATATAGAGATATAACAAAAAATTTAAAAAAAAAAAACTTTTGACGTCCCATAACTTTTTAAGGAAGCAAAATGGTACCAAGGTATGTTCAGCTAAAATGGTTTATTTTTACTAAAGGAACATGCTGTTGCAGTTTGGTCCATTCTTTAATGGACACCCTGTATAATAATCCATATCTTAGGCTACGGTCACAGTGGCACCGTTTTCGGCCGAATTATTTTTCGGACGATTTAAATTCATGATATTTGACATGGTCACAGTACAATCGATTAGTCGGAATCGGTCGTACTATGACAACGTCAATAAAATATCATGAAATTAAAACGTTCAGAAGAATCGACCGAAAACGTCCGAAAAATAATTCGGCCTAAAACGGTGACACTGTGACCGTAGCCTAAGATATGGGTTATTATAAAGGGTGTCCATTAAAGAATGGACCAAACTGCAACAGCATGTTCCTTTAGTAAAAATAAACCATTTTAGCTGAACATACCTTGGTACCATTTTGCTTCCTTAAAAAGTCGGCGGCGCCTTATGCGATTGACTATAGACTCCAGTAGCTGTGACGTCACGACCCCCCAATTCTACTAATGCCTTTTCTTTAGTATAACGTAAAAATTACGGGCTGGCCCATACTTTTCGAGAAAAAAATTATTTAGTTTTATATAGTCACGAACCCCAATGTGCATTTTTACGAGACTCCTACGGGTTTTTGGGAAAAACTGATAGCAGGACTGGAAAGAACGCCTTTTCTTTAGTATAATGTAAAAATTACAGGGTGGCACACTGTACTTTTCGAGAAAAAAATTATTTAGTTTTATATAGTCGCGAACCCAAAATGTGCATTTTTACGAGACTCCTACGGGTTTTTGGGAAAAACTGATAGCAGGACTGGAAAGAACGCCTTTTCTTTAGTATAATGTAAAAATTACAGGGTGGCACACTGTACTTTTCGAGAAAAAAATTATTTAGTTTTATATAGTCGCGAACCCCAATGTGCATTTTTTGTATATCACGAGACTCCTACGGGTTTTTGGGAAAAACTGATAGCAGGACTGGAAAGAACGCCTTTTCTTTAGTATAATGTAAAAATTACAGGGTGGCAAACTCTGTACTTTTCGAGAAAAAAATTATTTAGTTTTATGTAGTCGCGAACCCCAATTTGCATTTTTCGTGTATCACGAGACTCCTACGGGTTTTTGGCAAAAACTGATAGAGGACCGGAAAGAACGCCTTTTCTTTAGTATAATGTTAAAATTACAGGGTGGCACACTGTACTTTTCGAGAAAAAAATTATTTAGTTTTACATAGTCGCGAACCCCAATGTGCATTTTTTGTATATCACGAGACTCCTACGGGTTTTTGGGAAAAACTGATAGCAGGACTGGAAAGAACGCCTTTTCTTTAGTATAATGTAAAAATTACAGGGTGGCAAACTCTGTACTTTTCGAGAAAAAAATTATTTAGTTTTATATAGTAGCGAACCCCAATTTGCATTTTTTGTATATCACGAGACTCCTACGGGTTTTTGGGAAAAACTGATAGCAGGATTGGAAAGAACGCCTTTTCTTTAGTATAACGTAAAAATTACAGGGTGGCACACTCTATACTTTTCGAGAAAAAAATTATTTTGTTTTATATAGTCTCGAACTCCAATTTGCATTTTTTGTTTATCACGGACTCCTACTGGTTTTTGGGAAAAACTGATAGCCTTTTCTTTAGTATAATGTAAAAATTACAGGGTGGCACACTCTGTACTTTTCGAGAAAAAAATTATTTAGTTTTATATAGTCGCGAACCCCAATGTGCATTTTTTGTATATCACGAGACTCCTACGGGTTTTTGGGAAAAACTGATAGCAGGATTGGAAACAACGTCTTTTCTTTAGTATAATGTAAAAATTACAGGGTGGCACACTCTATACTTTTCGAGAAAAAAATTATTTAGTTTGATATAGTCGCGAACCCTAATTTGCATTTTTTGTATATCACGAGACTTGTAGTACGCTAACCCAACCCTATCTAGTTTAAAGATTGTAAAAATAAAGAGGGCGGGAGGAGATTGTCAAGAATTTTGACAGAGGTTTTTTTTTTTGGATGGTGAAAGGATTTAGATTGTCTAACTTATATAAAAACCTATGTAAATGTAACTCTTACCCACTTAATAAAAATATTTGAAGATAAACAATTATTATTCCTGAGAGAGAGAAGCTTGTTCCATTTGGCGCCCAACGTTAAAGGCAGTTGCAAAGACGAGGTTGGAAGTTGGAGTAGAAAAAGAAAAGGGACTGCTGAGATCAGATAGCAGGGACATGTTTATTTGATGAAGGCAGGAATTGCTGGAACCATTGAGGAAGTACTATATGGAAAGAATTGATTCAGTTAGATAAGTACTAGGTTGTAAGTACGAATAATCTAGTGACCTAGATTAACTCACTTGAGAAGTTAACAGAGACATTTCAGATTGACATTTGTATGTCAAAATTGTGTTACATTATAATCAGGTAAATCAGCAGTTGCTGTAATTAATTATTAGTTTTGTACTAATTAGATATTAAAGTGCTTAAGCTAGTTAATATTGATTTAAAATGCCTAAAACGGGAAAACCAGAGGCAAATGATAATGCAGGTACTAATAAATCAGGTATCAGTTTAGAAGCATTAGTTAAGTCACTCGCGGAAAATGTAGCTGTAATGCAAGAAAATATTTCGCAGTTGTCGTCAGAGACAAACACAACGAAAAATAAATTGTTAGCTCTTAAAGATGCCGTTGCGAGTAACGAAAATAAAACTAAAGACAAAACTGTTTGTTCAAATATACAGTATATCAGTCTCTGGAAGGATTTGAAGGGTCAAAATTTGATATTTTACCCTAATGCCAGTGTACATCCAATGGCTTTTGTAAAGAAATTAGTTCGTTTATTTGACGAGGCAGAAGTACCAGCTACGGCTCGCGTCGGCTTAGCGATAAATTGCTTAAGGGGATCTGCTGCAGACTGGGCAGCCTATAAAGAATTTTCTTTTGAAAATATTGAAAATTCTTTGAGGCATTTAAGAAACGCTATTGGGGGGTTAAAGAAGAAAGAGAACTCTTTCAAAATATAAAATTTGGTCAATATAAATCAGGTAGCATTTTTTAAATTTGTGAATCAATCGCGATATTTGTCCGAACCACTGAAAGAGGAAGAACTAATTGGTATGTTATCTAAGCATTTTGATGATGATAATAGACGACGAATGGTAATAAATTAATTTAAAACAATCGATGAGGTTGAGAATTATTTTAATGAAATTGATGCTACGTATAACGTGAGTAAGAATTCTAGAAATTTTGATAATCACCGGTATAATGATACAGCATACAAAGGGAACGATAATAAAGTTAATCAGATTTATGAAGGGATGTTCGCTGTATAACGAAGTTTAATTCCGATCTGGAAAATGACTTGTTAAGCGATACAGATGAGGTGTAGAATGTTGACCAAACGTTTTCTCCAATTGTGACAGCACAAATAGGTGACATTTGTACTGAAGTTTTAATCGATTCGGGAAGTCAAATTTCTGCGGAATCGGAAAAGTTTCTGGAATGTTTAGAAGGTCAAAAAATTGCCACGTTGCCTGTTAGTAATGTTGTTATTTCTTTAGCAGTAGGTGCAAAATTGCACAAAATCAAGAAACAAGTATTGTTGACTGTCAAAATATGTGAGGTTGAGTACGACATTATATTTTTAGTGGTACCGAAGTTAAATAGAAAGGTAATACTAGTATCCAATGCAAAGTTAGATTTTTCCACAAACGTTTTAACTATAGTTAATGAAAAAAAACGACAGATAAAAATTCCTTTTTATTTTGAAAGTAAATGTGGTGGGTGCTTACCCATTAATGTAATAGGGGAAGCTCTAATAAGACATCAGTATCCTTATTAAAATTTTGAGGAAGTGGTTCAGAAAGCTGATTGTTTTGATTCTCAATACCGTGGTAATTTGTTAAAACTTTTATGGGAATACCGCGATGTGTTTTCTGAAACTCCAGGCCGGACAACGCTATATGAACATCAAATTGAGATGCGGGATGACACCCCGGTTTTTAAACATTCGTACTCCATTCCTGACGTGCATCGGGAAGAGGTACAGAGACAAATTGATGAGATGCTTAGATTGTATTAATTTTTTATGGAGATTAATAATTTTTATTTAAATGTTTTATTTTTTGATTTGAATGTTATGGATTTTGTGATTTAATTCAATGCTGTATGGACATATAGTCCTGCAGAGTATTTTCTTTTCACATTATTCGACAATAATAACGTTCTAAAATGTTTTCAATGATTTTCTTTGAATTCAACATAATTTATATTTGTATGTTCAGAAGTGGAACATCAATAAATATATTAGATAATTTTGTTATAATAGGGTCAGTATAAAAAAACTTAAATAAGTTTGTTTATTAACAATGCGTCTCAAAAGAGAAAGTAGAGTAGATTACAAAGGGATGTGAAATATAGTAGAAGACATATCAGTTAAAGGAATGAAAAAAAAATTTGTTTGTTATGGTTACAAAATGTTTTATTAATGTCAATAAATACAATTTTGAGTATAAGTTTTCAAGATAAAGGTAGAATTTGAATTGGACGTGATTTGGGGTCCTCCTGAAGAGCCATATAGACGAAAGAACATGTACATCTTCTTGGGGACATCGTTTTTTGGTTGGTGACCATAATGAATGAATTTGTGAGATGAAACATGAATGTGAGTATATCAAATTGAATAGGTTTTGTTATTATGCTTGAATAAAGCCTAAATAAAGTCATTTATAAACAATGCATATCAAGCAAAGAAAGAGAATTGTAAAAAAGATAGAAAGGAATTGATTTGTTTTAAAACATCAATGTCAATGTTAGAGTGACATTAGATTTAGGTAATATCGATTTTTTCATTAATGTCAATTTGACATTGAGATGTTGTGTTATTTCTGAACATCAATGTCAGAATAAAATTAAAACTAGGAAATTTTTAACGTCATAATGTCACAATCGAACTAAAACTAGATTGCATTAATTTTTTATGGAGATTAATAATTTTTATTTAAATGTTTTATTTTTTGATTTGAATGTTATGGATTTTGTGATTTAATTCAATGCTGTATGGACAATATGGACATATAGTCCTGCAGAGTATTTTGTTTTCACATTATTCGACAATAATAACGTTCTAAAATGTTTTCAATGATTTTCTTCGAATTCAACATAATTTATATTTGTATGTTCAGAAGTGGAACATCAATAAATATATTAGATAATTTTGTTATAATAGGGTCAGTATAAAAAAACTTAAATAAGTTTGTTTATTAACAATGCGTCTCAAAAGAGAAAGTAGAGTAGATTACAAAGGGATGTGAAAATATAGTAGAAGACATATCAGTTAAAGGAATGAAAAAAAAATTTGTTTGTTATGGTTACAAAATGTTTTATTAATGTCAATAAATACAATTTTGAGTATAAGTTTTCAAGATAAAGGTAGAATTTGAATTGGACGTGATTTGGGGTCCTCCTGAAGAGCCATATAGGCGAAAGAACATGTACATCTTCTTGGGGACATCGTTTTTTGGTTGGTGACCATAATGAATGAATTTGTGAGATGAAACATGAATGTGAGTATATCAAATTGAATAGGTTTTTGTTATTATGCTTGAATAAAGCCTAAATAAAGTCATGTATAAACAATGCATATCAAGCAAAGAAAGAGAATTGTAAAAAAGATAGAACGGTTATTACTGATCACAAATCTGTAAGTTTTTTAATGAATAGTAAATTACGTAACGCGCGACTTTCGCGGTGGGTATTATTTATTCAAGAATACGATCTTGTAGTAAAACATTGTTCAGGCAAAGACAATATCATCGCTGATGTATTATCACGCCATCCGGTTACTGTGAATAAAATAGTTAGGCCGGACCAGCATGATAGTATAGAAGTTAGATTGTCGGCAGAATATAAACTGTTGAAAGATAATTTTAAAACAATTCGTAACGATCAATGGAATGAACATTGGATTCGGGATAAAATTGAAATTTTACAAAGGAAAGAAAATAATGTCGACCAAATCTCAGATTATAATAAAGTAGTAAAATGGTACAAGTTGCACCAAGATATTTTATTTAAAAGGGGATGTGAAAGAAATCCGGATTTCAAACTTTGTGTGCCTTTAGGACAGGTAAGAGATCTGTGTGCTGCAGCAGCATGCCGATATTGATCATTTTGGATGTGACAAAACATTGACTCATATTTCTAAGGCATTCTTTTGGCCAAAAATGCGACGTCATGTGCGGCAGGTGGTGGCATCTTGTGACATTTGTCAAAAAACCAAATGTTCAAAGTCAAGTCAAGGTAATCTGCATCCCGTTTTAATTAACAAACCTGGTAATTTAGTTTGCTTAGATTTAATGGGACCGTTACCTACTTCACGGGCAGGTGTAACACAATTACTGGTAATTACCGATGCGTTTTCAAAATATACTCGATTATTTACATTAAAACGCGCCAAGGCTACATCAATTTTGAGGTGTTTAATTTCGTATTATTTTATTAATGTACAAATCCCAAAAGCGATTCGAAGTGATACTGGCACTCAGTTTCATGCCAAGGTATGGCACAATAGTTTATTAGAAAGGAATGTTAAAGTTAAATACACTTCAGTATATTTTCCACAAGGTAATATGACTGAGAGAGTGAACCGGGAAATAGGAAGATTACTTAGACATTTATGTTACACTAAACATACGAAATGGGCATATGTTACACGAGATGTGGAACACTGTTTAAATAATATTATTCATTCTTCAACGGGCTTTACTCCAAATTACTTGCAATTTGGAGTGACTGCACCAAATAATATAAATAAAATAGTTACTTCCCGATAAATGACCAAAATAACATTTTACCATCCGAGGAGCGATGGATCTTGGCATCTGAAAGACTTAAGTCAAAAGCCGAGAGACGTAAGCTTAAACACGACAATGGTCTTCAGCCTCTGATTTTAAAGAATGGTGATGCAGTTTTAGTGAAAACCCATCCCTTATCCTCCGCAGAGAATGCTGAAATTAAGAAATTCTTTTTATTGTACGATGGTCCATTTTACGTGAGTGCAGTCGTTGGTCCGAATAGTTACGAACTAAAAGATACGCATGGTATCCTCAAGGGACAACATAATATTATTATTCTAAAAAAATATGTAGAAATGCCGAAGTCGTTAAAAATGTAACTATGCCTTGATATGATATTCCTGCAGTATCGTTAGCTTTACTGTTAGTAGAAGACTTATACCGGAACCCGGTCTCCCCCCACCACTTTTTTTTCTGGTGGGGGGTAATTAGAGTAATTAGAGCATTGTCGGTAATTAGGGTAATTAGAGAATTGTCGGTAATTAGGGTAATTAGAGCATTGTCGGTAATTAGACTGTAATTACAATGGAGGCAATTAGAAAATTGTCGGTAATTAGACTGTAATTACAATAGAGGTAATAAGAGTAATGTCTGTAATTAGATTGTAATTACAATATAGAGGTAATTAGACTTGATGTAATTACTATTATGGTAATTGGGGTGGTGCAATTGTAATTGTAATTAGTGTATGTATCAATAAGTGTTTCAAGTATGTAAGTGTACGATAGTAATTAGTATGGTGGGAGGTAAGTAGGTTGGAGGGGGCGAATGTTTCACTATAAATAAAACGCTTTGGTAGCTCAAAATCACATCCATAGTTGTTCACTCAAGAGTTAACTAGTGAGAGTAGTGCAGTTAGCTCAATTTATTTCAAGTGAGCAATATATTTCAAGTGAGCAATATATTATATTATTCTTTGCGATTCTTTCATTGTGTACGTCAATTTTAAATTTTAACTATGGCACTTTCCGAATTCGATTTATTAGCACTTAATGCGATTATAAATGAAAATACAGAGATTTTAGTGCAAAGATCTATTACATCGTTAGTTATAAATAAACCTTATATTATAAAGAAAATGTCATTGGTCAATACGCGATATGGAAAATCAATCGTAGTACATTTATTTGAGGAAAGTGCGATTACAGATTTTAAATCGTTTTTACCAAAACGGGTTGTAGAAAATATAAGTGAAGATACTATTAATAAAATTAATTCAAGCGGTGGTAAATACACATTGACATATTTAGGACAACGTCCTCCAATGTATATCGGCGCAAAATCCAGCGCAATAATACAATTTGGTATTTAATTTCTAGTACTTAAGAAACAATATTTGTATTAGTTAGTTATTAGTTTACATTTGCTACTATATAATAAAATGGGGTACATTTAGAAAGAATTTGGGGGGTATTATAAAAATAATTATCTGTTCACTTGTAAATATAGAATTATTGATTTGAACAATATATCAATTTTAAATTGAATAGATATCATATTTTGTGTAAGTATGTGATTAGATTTATTCTCTTTATATCTATTTTTAATTTATTTGTTTAATTCCAGGTTAACTCTAACCAACAAAAAAACATGTGGATGCAATATTCATCTCACGGATGGGTAAAGGCAGAAGACATTAAATCTGCCATTGAAAGATTGTCTTGTAAACTAGATGACATAAGGAGGGATTCACTGCATTCTTTGAATTATGACATAAATGTCTGCTTCGATGCTGAAGAAGTTCGACGTGTTAAAGAAACTTCCAAGGCGTGTAGCATTGGTGTAAATTTATGTGGTAGATATTCTCGTGGCTTCCTAAATTTGGATGAGTTTTGTGAGCATATGGGCGTAGTGGATCTAAAACGCTTTCTATATGACATAGTGGAGTACCTACCTAAGAATATCATTGAAAAATATCAACTCAACCAGTCTGATGAAGAAGATAATGAGGACAATGTAGATAAATAAATATTATAATCTGTTAATTTTGATTGACATATTCATTACACCAAATATTGTATATGTCTGCAGTAAACAATATGGTGCTGTATTTTGTATTATAAGGATAAATAAATGAAATACACATTAAAAGATTACATTCATTTTATACATAATTAAAAATACCTTAGCATAATTAAAACAGTTTTCATTGTAATTTTATATTTAAATCTACAATAACATTTTTTGAGAAAATGAACATTTGTAAGTACATCATGATTATTATTGATAAAATGTTCCAGACATCTTGATAGAAATGGTATGCTGCACTACTTAATTGCACAATAATAAATGTTTTCGTTTTTACTTAACATCGAGAAAGCCATTCTGAACCGAGCCATCTAATGCGTTATAACTTAAATATGTATCATGAAGTATAAGTGCATACACTCGAGTTTGTTCCGGAAATTTCGCTTTTCGTGTTTCAAATTCTATCTTTATGTCGACTGTAGATGATTTCACTGCAACAGGTTGGTGTGAACAATCAATGACAAACAAAGGATTCTTCCTGAATTCCCCAAGATCCATCATGGGTTCGCTCATATCTTTATCATAGTAACTACGTTGGAAGTTCTCATAAGCATAATATGCTGCAGAATCGAGCTTCTTATCGAAATCTAAATTCCAACGTTCATATGGATATACTTCAGAGTTTAGAAATAGTCGAATATTATTTATGTCTGCGTGTTTGAACTGTGTAACATCCTTTGTTCTATCATTGGCCTGATCAGTGCCTTGAAAGCCAAGAAGGATGAAAAGTGGACTTTCAAGACGGGTGGAGAGTTTAAGAGCCCATATGTCATAGGTAGTATCGCGTAGACAGGGAAGCTCATAAAAATCCCACGCACGGTAGACCATCTTAACTTTGGTATTATTACCACTTTTATTAATTCGATTCAATAATTTTAACTTTTGTCGATCTTCAGGTACAATGTGCCTTATCTTCCACTCAATTTTGCTGATATCCAACTCTGCATCAACCTCACCGATATAGGAGTCTTTAAATGAGCGTGCAATTATCATAATTAATTCTTGCTTCACATTCAGAATGCCTTTGGTATAATCTTCTGCAAAACCCATAAGGAACTTAAGGGGTAGTTTGCCACTGAACACGTGACTGGTGGTATCTAAAATATCTTGTCTCTTTTCAGTGAGACCCCAACCTGTTGTTATTAATGAGCGTGCATGCGTTTGCCCATACGACACCATAGTTTTCATTGTGGTAGTAATACCAGGTCTTCTAACTACTGCTACTTGTTCACCACCCATTTCCAGTCGTATCTCTTCAAAGAGAAATGCTAGTGCATTATTGGATAAATAACAACGCTTTGTGGTGTCGCTAGGAGTAAATTTTCCCTCTATGTATATATAACTTTCTGAAATGTCGAGTATAACATCTTGAAAATTGATGGGAATACGTATTTCATCAGAGTTTCTGTAATATGGGGATCCATATGGTTTATATGTATGCTCATGTAGGCTAACTAGGGAATGATCTAACACAGGTTCATCAAACACCTCAAGTTTGTCTCTAGTCGCAGTAGCCACCATTATTATGACCAATTTTTTCGCAGTTTTAATCCAATAGATTTTAAAAAGGCTTGATCCTCAGCTGACAATCTATGTCTTAACTGTTTAAGATATAGACTTTGAATGAATTGCTTTCCACATCTCCCTTTCTTTTTATCCATACTGTTGTTCGCTACAGTATCATACTGATGGTGATGTACTTGCTGTCGCTGTTTATATCGAAAACCCATTTGGTTGGTGATATCCGACTTTCTTCAATTCTAGCCTTACAATAATTTTCTCACCTCGAAAATCGATCAAATCACCGTTGTCGTCCAGTATGCGTAGTGTGATGTTGTCTATTAACTGACGCCCTTTAGGTCTAACAGGTAAATATATGATATTTTTGGGTTCTCTAGTAAGTTTGTAGCCAGGCTCAACGTCTATGTCAAATTCAAAGAGAGTGTGTGACTCTTCTGCATTCAGATAAGCTCCAGAAATAATATTGCAATCTACGCGTATCATCCTTACTTTCATAATATCAACAGGCTGTGTTGATTCGTAATTTTTATTTGGTTGTAAATATATTGGTCCAAATCCCAACAGACTTCCTATTGAATTTGGTTGTCTAAAATCTACTTCATACTTTGACAAAATCTCGCACTTTAAGGTATTGTTGTTTGCCCTTAAAGTGAATATTTGCGTGTAATCCTTTCCATCAATATTCATAGCTTTCAACATTGCAGCATAGATTTCATCAATTTCATAAGCCCCCAGAGGTATGTGAACAGTAGTGAATGTATCTTTAGCACTAACCCTATATTGGAAGATGTTATTTGTTTCATCCACATTGTATATGGAGTTGTAAGAGTAGAATCCAATTAAACCTAACCCATGACGACTGCTCCTATCCAGTTCAATGGGTGGATCAAAGTTGACACTTAGCTCACTTAAGCGGCTCGTTAGTGTGAACGTGTACGACATGACTGATATAATTAAATTGTGTTACCCAATTTATTGTGGATTACAGCAATAATGGTATAATTTCCTCTTCTTAGAAGTGGATGGTAATATATTTACATTGTTATTGGATGCCACATTTACATCGTTTACCTTACAATAGCAGCAAAACATTTTTCTAGGTGTTGGACCATCATTTACGTCAACATTGCTTTCATAATCATTAAGGTAATGTTCTGTGCAATATTGATATTTTAATATATCGATATCATTCTGAAGATGTGTAGGTAGCTTATCCCATACTAATGCAATTTCATGTGAAGCAAGCCCAATCATCACTTCTTTGGGCATATTTGCAAGTTGTTGTTTGCTCATCTTCAACAGACTACGCAAACGGGAGAATGCAATTAGTGAGTGACCCATTCGCTTGATACTTTCTCGATCCATTGCTGGGGTTATAGATTTCAGCTCCATGGCGTTTTATATTTGTTTTGTAGAGAGAAACTTTAAACACAAATGTCCACACCACACTGTGTTAAAATTCTGTACACGTTTGTAGTTATAGAATATTTGGTTGGCCCTCCTTGAATCGGTATTGAAATATGTAACTAATTCTATAGGTGGGGGTAAATCACCAAAACTATCAAAGTAATTTACTAAACCACCTCGTTTTTTATATGCCACCCAATGTGTCCCAGGACCATATATACTATCCAAATTGATTATTGAAGATTCATTGTAATGTGGCCCATGTCTTGGTAGTGAGTCGCGCATAAACACACCTCGAAAGTATGCTACCTTCATTTTCTTAGCATAATATTTAAGATCAATGTCGGTAAGAGGTCTCCGAGGTAGGGAGTCTATTAGTTTTTTGAATTCTGTTTTAGATAAAGACCCATTCCCTTTCGATATGGCTTCATAAACATCCCCTTGCCACTTTTCATAGCGATTGCTTCCATACTTCTGTTGTGTCGATTTGCTTCAGCTAATTCTTCTCTACCCTTTTTCACATCATTTACAGCTTTAGCAATACCAGCAGCCGTACCAGCCAAACTACCCAATGCAGATAATCCAGCAAAAATGGGTATTAGAGGTAAAATACCACCAACTTTTGGAATTGGTATAATTCGAGGTGTTTGAATATTGCGTTTTCCACCGGCCTGTTTTATATATCGACGTGCAGCTTTTAGAGCAATTTCAGTCACCTTCTTTTGGTCTTTTACTCTTTTGCCTCCAGCATTTCGCAGTGTGTCACGCACTTTTCGTACTATCCCAGATCCAAACGCTGTCTTTTTAACATTCTTCTTACCTTTCTTTGTTTTCTTGATGATTCGTTTCCTTATTGGATTGCGAGATATTGTTGAATTACATCCCATACCAAGACGTTGTTTTCCCTTCATTATAGTTGTGACTAACCAAGCAGCTGCCTTTTCTCCACGTCCTGCGTCTTTAGATTTCATTCGTTTCCACGCAGCCTGTTCAAGCTGATAGTCTGCTTTATGGCGGGCTGCTTGATTACTGCTATTTTTGTCGTACGCAATATCGTGTTGCTTACACGCTTTATCGAGCTGATTTATGCCAGAATCACCTCGTGCTAACCTTTTATTTAAATCTGTGCCTGGACCACAAAATTGATAACCTGGCAAATGCAATTCAAAGGGGAGCTTATTAATCAGGGAATTAACTAATCCTCCACCGCGCTTCGTACGTTTTTCACGTGTGTATCGTATCGTAGAAACCATTTAAATAAGAGTTGTAAATCACACATCTACTTATATAACATTTAGCCGCGGTACAATGCACATTGTGAAACAGAAACAAACGCTTTCTATAGATAATTTGGATGAAAAAGTTGGGCGTGGGTTAAGTGCTGATAATCGCCATGGACCACTACTACCTTCAACTGTACGTGCCCTCATAATAGGACCCTCGAATTGTGGGAAAACAAATGTCTTAATATCTTTGATCACGCATCGTTTAGGTTTACGTTTTTTAAATATTTACCTATACTCAAAGTCTATAAATCAACCCAAGTATGAGTATCTACGTAATGTATTAGCGCCGATTGAGGGGTTAGGATTTTATACATTTAGTAATGGTACGCAAATAGTGGAACCATCCGAGGCAAAGCCAGAGTCTGTGTTTATATTTGACGATGTAATATGTGAGAAACAAGATGTTATAAGGGGATATTTCAGTATGGGCCGACATAGAAATGTGGATTGTTTTTATCTTGGCCAGACATACTCTCGAATCCCGAAGCAGCTAATAAGAGACAATAGTAATTTAATTGTTGTCTTTAAACAGGACGACATGAATCTGCATCACATCTTTTCCGATCATGTGTCACCTGATGTAACGTTTACAGTATTTCAAAATATGTGTGCAAAGTGCTGGAATGACAAATATGGATTTCTAGTGATTGATAAGGATAGAGAAGTACAAGGTGGGCGATATAGAAAAGGGTTTGATAGCTTCATATATCCATAATGCATTTTATTAAAAACTTCACTTCAATTACATACGTCGTTAGGATTACTTCGTTTACGTATGCGCTAAGATGAAGGTTACCAAAGATAATAAAAAATATAACAATCTTGCACATCCCAGTAGCGAAATAACACTCAAGCGACAGCTGATTGAGGCAACAGATGCTGTGCGGAAGAAGTTTAACTATATCAAGAACAAAGATATGGAGATGCACGTAACACTTGAAAAGATCTACCAACCGATAACTGAACCTTTAAATGTTATATCTTCAGCAGCAGAGAACAAATCTCATATCCAACAATTACATTCAAAACCATCATCATCAAGGGTGTCCACCCAGAGGGCTGTATCATGGGAGAGTGCTTCTGAAGAAGGATCCGATAAGTATGTAGGTGGTGATGATGTTCCACATTATATCCCCATTATGGAAACACCACCATCGTCAATAAGAACCCCTGTATCCGAAACTTCTCCAGCTAGTAAACTAGAAAAAAGACATGAGGTTGTAAAAAGACATATACAAAATTTAAAATCTGGTGATTCCAAGTATGATAGTTTATATGGAGTGCGTGTAGATCCCAAGACAGGCAAACTGCTGATGGGCAATGCCGAAATACGTTTTTCCCATGGAAATATTACGCTATGGTATGGCAATAAGAAACTTGGCGTGTATCTAGGTAGTCCTAAATTGTACGATCTAATATTTCTAAAACGCCCAACAATTTTAGATGATAATAGAGAGGGTGTTCTCGATGATGAATGGAGTAAGATATATGGAGAAATACTAAGAAAAACAAAGGCACCTTACAAAAAATTCGATGTAGCGAATGGCTATAACACTACTAAGCGTGGAAAATTTCACAAAATTATCAAACCATTAACATCTTCTACAATTGCGACACGATCGTCAACAAGTGGTCACGGCTTAAAACGTGTACCTACCCACAAATTGTACAGAAATAAAGATAAAGAATATATTTTTTGGAATAAACCCAGCGAACTCGTGGATCGTCTACGTCTACTATGGAGTTCGAAAATAGCGGGAAATAACAACCACGACAATGAAATAATAGAAATAATATCAGAACTTAGGGAAGAAAAAATAGTGTATTAAAGATGAAATAAAACATAGTATCATTATACTTAATAAGTATTATATAGTCTGAAATTTTATAAACTGGATCAGATGCAACCAGAAATGTCTACTGTAAACACTATCGACAAATTTGGACGCAGCAAAAGAATTAGTGCGAGTAAGTTAATAGCCCATCGTGGATTACCTGGCGTGGGTTTTAAACTTACCAGAGATAATCACTATGATATTGAAAATAAGCGTTTAAAAAATTTAGGGGAACCTGTCGATGATCAAGATGGTGCAACATGTAATTACGTTAACAAGCGTCTACAAACAAATGATGAAAATGCTGCCAAAGCTATTTTTGATACAACCGATGTAATTATTGGGGAAATGAAAAAATATGTTGATGTGGGACTTACAAGAAGTGGAGAAGAAAATCGCGCTATTTTCAATAAACAAAATAATGAGATGATGCAGAAAATGAAAATAGAAATGAGGAAATATGTTGATAAAGCAATTTCTGAAGTTAAACGTTCGGCCATAAACAATCACAATACTTTAATCACTAGAATCTCTAAATTAGAGCATATTGCCACCGAACTCCAATCAAAGAAGGTGCAATCCGGAGGCCTAACATTTCCACCAGAACTAATGTCTGAAATTGATATATAGCTGAAGACAATTTTATAATGGAGGTTAGCAGCGAAAAATTACAAGTTGTTAACGAGTTACATAGAAATGCTCGACGAAATTTTCGTAGAAGGCGAACCATAATTAAGGGGTTTGGTGATTTGTGGCAAGCAGACCTAGCTGAAATGCAGCCATACGCTGATAAAAATAGAGGGTATCGTTATATTCTTGTAGTGATTGACTGCTATTCCAAGTACGTATGGACCAAACCTATTAAAAATAAAGCAGCTGTAGAAGTTACCAAGGCTATGCAGACTATTATTCAAGAAGCAAATTATTCACCGAGAAATTTACAGACCGATAATGGTACTGAATTCTATAACAGAAAGTTCTCCGCATTAATGAAGCGGCACGAAATTAATCATTATTCTACGTATAGCACAAAAAAAGCAGCAATTGTTGAGCGAGTAATCCGCACATTAAAAAATTGGTTGTATAAAGAATTCTCAGCTATGGGTAAATATAAATGGCTCGATATCCTACCAAACGTTACAAAAAGTTACAATGACAAAGTCCATCGTACAACTGGCAGAAAGCCCATTGATGTCAAACCAACTACACATTTAAACGTATATAATTATATTAAGATTGCTCTGAAACCGAAATTTCATCTCGGTGATATAGTTCGTGTTAGCAAGTATAAAGGTGTATTTGATAAAGGGTTTACACCGAACTTTTCAACAGAACTTTTTAAAATTACCAAAATAAACATAACAAATCCCACAACTTACCTGATAGAAGACTTGTTTGGACACCCAATCAAGGGATGTTTTTATGAAATGGAGCTACTAAAAGCAAAATACCCCGATGTGTATCTAGTTGAAAATGTATTAAAGAAGAAAGGAAATAAAGTGCTGGTAAAGTGGCTGGGGCTATCTATAGAACACAATTCGTGGGTTGATATAGCTTCTATTGTTTAAAATTGTCATTAACTAGAAAAATATATTAATGTATCATTATATAGTTATGTCGATTGAAATATTTTAATATGTGTCACAAATGAATAATAAAATGAATATACTTTATTAATATTTATTTAATTTATTTCCTTCATTTTAAATTGTAAAAAAATTAAAAATAATCATTTTTTTTTTTTTTTTTTTTTTTTTTTTTTTTTTTGTATAATTTTAAAAGTTTCCTACAAAATAATATGTTATTACAATACTAAAAATATATTTACAGTTTATGGTTATAATATATATTACATACACACATACATATATACAAATAATATAATTTATTTATAATTAAGACACCAACAGTCCCTATTATGGTGAGTCCAACTACTATAAAACACACCAATGCGATCACACAAGATGAGTGCCCCTGACATACATTTTATGCAAATGTTGTTCCAACAATTGTCCTCGTACTTACTACAGTACACGCATCGTTGTCTTAATTGTGGTTGGTCTGCTTTGCAAGCTTCACATACGTCTCGATATATACCAAAATTCGTTCTTTTGAGTATGGTAAGACAATTGCGACATTGTGTTTCATTTGGACAATTGTCTCGAAATTCTTTTTTTTGCACTGGGTTCTGAATTACACACTTTTTGCACAGTCCAGTGCATGGGTTGATAATTTGCTTCCTCCATGCAGTATAGCAATTATGGCAAATTCTTGAATTATTGTAACTATACGGTTGTACTGCTATTATTGGTTTTAATTTCCACTCTCTTGGTAGGACCATTGTATGCACTTCTGTTTTAAGACACGATTGTGTTACGTAAGAAGTTTGAATGCGTTCCTCTTGTGGTCACTCTTGGTTTAAATAGCTAATAGTAAACTTGACGCCATAGGAAGGGCGTCACCGTCACGAATTATAGAATATAAAACGGAGGAGGTTTAACATCAAATCAGTTGAGTTCCAACATTTAAAGATGGCTTATAGACGATTCCTCACTGAACTGGCAGAAAATGATATGGGTGCAATGGTGTTACACCGAGATGGTGTAAATCAAGAGCTTCAGGACTTGAATCAAGATGCTGTCCACAGGGAGGATCCCATCATCGTGGAAAATATCAATGTCGACCAAGAGGGTGCCGACTGGGGAGATGGCAACCTGGTTCCCGTCAGTGTAGATGAAGGTCTTGGGGATGATGTGGAAGACGAAGCGGGAGAGTTAGCCTTCTCCGGAAAAATATTAAACAATTATGATGATCGGCGGAGACTATATTGCACGTCAGCGTCTTTTGTCATAATCAGAACCAGGCCGGATGCAACCAAACACTTCCTGTGTGGGCTATGTTATATATCCTATACACGGATAGTGTCCGGACGTCACCAGCATGTAAATATTCACAAAACGACGACGTTGGATGGTGCAATGATAACGAAATGTAAATGTTGCAGCACAAACTTGGTGCAATTGCATCGAATTGAAGTATGTCATACATGTAATAATGTAAATAAAACAATTGCGTGAACGATACAACGTGTTTTACTAAATTAGATATTTATGGTAGTTATTTATAGTATGAGTATAAAATAGTACTGTTCTATATACAAATGTCAAGAAATTATTATGATATTAAGTGTTCACATGTTTTGGAGGGGGTAAATGTATAAAAGGAAGTTCTTTGCTGCTGTTGCTCAGTTTGTATTGAGATGGAGACCGAACAACCTGTACAAGATAGTACCATCTCCTCAACTACTGGTGACTCCACAGTGATGGCTCCAACATGCTCTATAGACAGTGAGGTCATACAACATGCCAGTATCCCAAGTGACTGGTGGTCGATGGAGACGACGTCCAATTCTCGTGCTTCTTCACCGTCGGCTTGGTCAATAGAGACGGTTCCTAATTCTAGGCCATCATCTCCAACGGATTCAACTGTGTCCAACCTCACAGATGACCAAGTATTGGAACCAGAAGAAGATGATTCGTTATAATTAGTATTTATTAATGTAAATTTATATTTCATTTTATTTTTAAGTTTAATTGTATATATTTTTTAATTAATAAAAATATTTGTGCCACCCTGTATATTACAAGTTGTGAAAATTAGTAAATCATATAAATATTAAAACAAATGAACATATGAATGATTTTATTAAAAAGTATTTTGAAAAAAAATGGTTATCTTTTATTTATTATTATTTAAATTAAATTAAAATATCTCAAGATATAAACTGATTCAAAATAATACAGTTCTAAATGTATAAAGCCGATAGCTTGGGTTGATTTTATAGCATAAGGCCCCAAGGCGCTGCGACCCTGCCTGGTCAATACGGATCGACGAGCAGGTAGTTTTTTGTTGAAATTATGAAATAGGCCTAACTCTTTCGGGACGTTCGAATAGTCGAGCGGGCAAATACGCGTCGATCTTGAGGCCACTCAGAAGACCACGGGATCGAATCTCGGACGCCCCCCGGAGAAAGGAGGAGGTGGATCTCCGGTTTTTTTTTTAAATTTGACCTTTGACCTTTCCTAATTAACCATTAATTTTGATTTTCATGTGTTTAAAATTCGATTTTTTTTTTTTTTTTTTTTTTTTATGTTGTTATTAACCTATTAAACTCTTTATTTATTTAAATTAATTAACCTTTACATTTTGTGTTTATTTACAATTACATGTGGTGTATTTATTTTATTAACTAATTAATTTTTTATTCACTTTTAAAATTTGTTTTAAACTTTTTTATATTTATTTTTTATGTACAATTACTTACTACTAATAAAAGACAAGTTTGTAATTTTATTAAAGTTTTTATTATTAAGAAAAATGTTTTAAACTCTTTATTTATTTAAATTAATTAACCTTTACATTATGTGTTTATTTACAATTACATAATCTAATTATTCATGTCAAACAAGTACTCATAATATGCACAATTAATTAATTACATGTGGTGTATTTATTTTATTAACTAATTAATTTTTTATTCACTTTTTAAAATTTGTTTTAAACTTTTTTATATTTATTTTTTATGTACAATTACTTACTACTAATAAAAGACAAGTTTGTAATTTTATTAAAGTTTTTATTATTAAGAAAATGTTTTAAACTCTTTATTTATTTAAATTAATTAACCTTTACATTATGTGTTTATTTACAATTACATAATCTAATTATTCATGTCAAACATGTACTCATAATATGCACAATTAATTAATTACATGTGGTGTATTTATTTTATTAACTAATTAATTTTTTTAACATATTTCATTTAAAATTTTTTTATTTACTCTTTAAAATTTGTTTTCAACTTTTTTTATATTTATTTTTTATGTACAATTACTTACTACTAATAAACTAACTACAAATATTTACAATGACTTAACCTAACTTTTTTTTTTCTTCTTTACAATTACTTAACCTAATTATTCATTTATACGCTAATTTAATATATACAAATACTTATACTAATCAATATTTTTTTTTTTTTTTTACATTTATACGTATAAAAAAATTTATATATATTTTTTTTTATATTTTTTTTTCACTTTTTTTTATGTACAATACTTATTATTAATAAACTAACTACATATATTTACAATGACTTAACCTAACTTAATAACTAGAAAAAAACTGCATAACAAAGCCTCTCCACCATGTGTGTTGTACAAGCCTTACCGCCCGACTCTACTTAGACCCGATTCAATTGCTCTCAACGCCCTTTCGGCTTTCTCCAAAGCGACGCGGCGCCCAGCTATTTCGGCTAACTCATGGTTAGCCTGGCGAATGGCTTCAGCTAATCTTGCGTTAACCTCAATTTCACGGTCCGCATCACCTTGGGTTGCTGCCACTTTCTCCTGATATTCTGTCTTAGCCGCAGAATAGAAATTTAAGAATTTGTTTAAAATATTTCTATTCTCAGGCTGAGACAGAAATACATCCGGCTCTGAATCTGAAGAATCCTGAGCCGGCTCTAGAATAGGTAGTGGTGGTGATAGCGCCACCTGTGGAACCGACTCAACTTCTGAGGGATGTTGAATCGGTTCTGCAAGTGACTGCGACACCACCAGAGGAAGTGTTGGAACCACCACATTAGAACAACTCGGTTGTTCTAATGTGCTGCTACCACTTAAAGGCGTCGGTAATATTGCATTAGAGCAACTAGGTTGTTCTAACGGAATATTATCAGGTAAAGAAACCGAAACAGACCTTTTTGCTGGTGCCTTTTTACCTCTCTTGCCCTTAACAATTTTGAAAACCTGTTCAACAGGTGTTGGTGGTGTTGCGGGCGTAAGAGGGGTAAGAGGCGTTGGCATAGCGGTCTGTAAATCGATTATATTTTGGATTGCATTGTCCTCCTCAGTCTTCGGCCCCAATTTAATTATTTCAACAGTTACTGGGGTCGGATTCCGAGAAGGACGACGCAATCCTTGTTTCGGTTTCTTTACAGCCTTTCTCTGTCTACTTCCTAGCGAAGCCGATGATGACGATTTTATCCTTTGAATTATGATTTTGTCGATCTTTGGTTTTTTCACAAAATCGTCATCAGAGTCGTCGCTATCTACAAGCGACACCGTGGGTAGGTGTTGAGAGCCAGAGAAATTATTATTATGATGTCGTCCACCCTGACCACCTGAGCCGGAATGTAAAGATTTACTTTTAAGTATTTGATTTCTCAAAAGTAACACCTCACCTTCCGCTTCAAGGTTATCTTGAATTTGCTGTACTGCATTTTGGTCGACGATGGCATCGAAATTAATTCCGGCGCCATCCTCGGGCAAATGCAATACAGGATATTCCGTGTCAGGGTGGTCAATCGCGTGCGTCCGTTGGTAGCCAAAATACGCCTGTTGAAGCTGTACTTCACCATTATTAGAGGCTTGCGAGATGGCCTCATATATATTGTTTTCCGCCGGGATTACAACATTTTGCAAAATATTTATTCCGCTGGTAGATGGCCCCGGCGGTGTTGCAACGTTCGCCGAACCCTCACCCACGCTGGTTGCGGCATTATTAGCATGTTGCTGTTGCACTACAGTACCAGCTTCTGTGGGTGATTCAACAATATTGCTGACAATAGGGTCCGGCACAAAATTTTGCAAATAGGCCATCAAATTCAAACCTACTAATGCAGGTGATGTACCCTCCAACGGGCGTTTGCGACTACCACCGGCCGCATTCTTCTTTAGGTGTCTTACCATTTTCACAAAACGAACACAAAAACGATTGAACACAAAAAAACAATTACAAAAATGCGAAAACGGAGCACTTTTTGTGGCACTTGTACACACGACGAAAGTTGAAGGTGGAAAGAATTTTTGTAGCATCTCAAAGAAGCTCTAGACCACCCTCGCCCCACCACCTCTGTCACTACTAGAGAGGTTGGGGTGGTCAACTTCTTTCTCATTGGTCGATATAATATCACGCCACCAATGCTCGCTTTCTATTGGTTGAAGGAAACCCACGCCACTACGTAACGGAGAGCATTATACGTTTGTGGCGCCAAGCCACGCCGTGCCAACTGATGTAATTACATCCATGACTATGAAATGACGCCAACATTGTTGCCACGTAACCCAAGCCAAATACCACACGATACAAATTTAGTAGAGTCGACGCCAGCATTGTTGTCACATAACCTAAATTAATCTGTACATCATTGAAACTAAACACAAATTTAACAAAGAAGGTGTGCTTATCCTTGCAGCCATATTACAATACCCAGCCACATAATAAAGCGATGCATTATTTTAAATTGTCATTTTGTGGTAATAATTAACAACAATTCAAATTCAAATTGAAATTTATTAACCAATTATTATTACATTTTAGTTACATAATTAATTTTAACCTTAACCTAAAATTGTACAATTGTCAAAAAATGTCTTACATACATACAATATTTGATAAGTATACAGTTAAACTAAGAATTTAATTTATAATGTATTTGTTGAAATCAGTATGAGTTCTCCTATATATATATATATTTTATTAAACACATTTTCCAAAAAGAATAATAATATTCGTAAAGTACACAACTTAACTTAGTTTTAGACCCTTGCATTGAAAAAATAATGTTTCAATAAGTTTTTCAGTGAAGTATTTTTATTCTTGACTTAACTCAGCTATGGCTGCGAGTAATTTATCCAACTTTTCGTTTTTTACAGAACAATTTTCAACTTCATTTATGGCTGACATTAACCAGCGTATGTTTTGTTCAGGTTCGTCCTGAAAGAATTGTACATCAGAATGCCCCCACGGTAATGTCTTAGTTGTATTGGGAATAACGAATCGCTTATCGTCATACTGGCTCAAAGCCACTTTGTTCTTTACTTCGGTATATATATCATGCAAATAGCTTCTAAACGTATTCATCTTTCTAAATATCAAACCTCCTCGTTCAACGATTTGCTTATAGTCGTCTATTGATAACTCTTTTTGAATGACGGATCTTTTTACACCTTTAGCTTTTTTTAATTCATTTGCCACAGATTGTACACAATATGCCTTCGCACCTGTTCCGTAAAAACTAATTATTGGGTCCGCGGGGAATTCGTCTTTAAAATTACCTAAAATTGACACACCCTTAGGTACATTAAATATATTTCCCACTTGATAGTTTGAAGTATCGAACTTGTCGGGATTGTCTATTATAAAATCGTAGAAGTTATCTGTAAAAATTTTAATAATTAATGAATCAGTGTCTGTATATAATAAAGCCGCGTTCTCACCAAACTGACTTTTAATTATGTTATAGAAAAAATTGTATAGTACCGTCTTGGATAATTCCAATATACAAAATCCTACATAGATTGGTTTATTGTAAAGTACCTTTTGTCTACCCATATGAATAGCCACGAAATCCTCGGTAAATATTGAACATGTTTTAAAGTTTGGGCGAGATATTAGTGCATTTGCACCTTTACTACGCCTGATACTCTCCCAGTGAGTAACCAGCTTTATGTCGGATCTGTTATCAATATTTTCCATTGTTTTACCGTATATGGAATTATTCATTAATTTGTATTGGTCTCTTTCAGATTTATTTGTTGCGTTATTTCGTAAAAGAGTATTAAGGTTAATGTAATTTTGCAGCCAAGCCGATTGATTGAATTTAAGAATTCTATGTGTTTTTAAAACCACTAAACCATTATTAACAGCCTGCTTTAAATTTAAATAATGTACGATATATTTGTTTTTGTCGTTTAAATTTGGTATTAACTTCGCTAATTTTGATTTTGATTTGGGCGGAACAATATTTTCGACTAAAAATGGGAGGTCCGAGTGCAAATCGTGCAAATGTTGTGGATAATGTATATCTACCTCTAAAACATATCCGTGGGGGTCATCCTCCAAAATACTCATAATATCTAATTCGTCAATTTCCGCTTTGGACAGCCATTGAAATCCCCCCGTTGGTAAACATTGACTCATTGAATATCCGTACAAATTCGTTGCATCGAGGTAAGTTATGAATGATGATGGCTCGTTGGGATCGTAATTGGGTAGAAATTTATTATTTGCAATATGCTTTCTTTCTGAGCACTGACTTAAGCCGCCCCGTATCCCTTTTTTAAAAAAATGAATCATATCGATTTCAGTTAATAATTGTAACTTCACCCCTGTTAATTTTAACATAGCATCCCACGATAAACCTGGAGCTGTATAGTATTGAGCTGGATCCAGTTTGTATTTATCCAAACAAATTTCACGAAAGTTTTCAAATATATCGCATAAAAGAAGCACATCTGATTTTAAATAAAGATCTGAATAATCCCCCAAGTTTTTACATTCAAATAAATTCCACACATCATTAGCACGTTGATAATCCGCAATCGATATGTGTTCATTGTTTAAATTATCAAAAAATTCCTCTTTGGCTGGTAATTCCAATTTATTTAATTTTTCTAAACTGTCCAAAAAACTATATGGAAACACACCCTTCTGTCTCATTAAATTGAATTTGGCATTATCGTTATAGAAACTTCGTGTTACCACCAACTGGTTATCATCTAAACTCACACCCAAATTTTGTAATGATGCAGACAAGAACTTGAAACTATCGATAAATCGTAGTTGTAAAAATTTTTTCTTTGTTTCACCCTTCTTATTTACATAATCGTGCATATAAATGTGTTTCGTAAAGGATATATATTTTTCTTTGTTTTGTGCTATTACATCAACCTTGTCTCGGTGTTTACACAACTCTTTCACGAATAGGTGATTATCGTAATTACTTAACCCGTGGAATATAATAGGTGTAAATTTGGGTAATTTATAATTTAAATTGCAGATGGAATGTGCAGCACCAAAACGCACTTTACCCGTTAAGTGACAATGGTCTCTTACTTTTACATCCTCTCTTTCGAAAGGCTTATTACATATACCGCATGTGGTTGCATTTTGATAGTCTTGGCTTTCTTGCGGTGTAAGAGGAGCCATTGGGACTATGTTTTTCATATGTTGATTATATATATTCCTTAAATCAGCCTCTATACGTGATACAAATACTTCGGCCGCATCAGCACCTCGGTACAGCTCAAACTTAGATAGAGAATTGTCAAAAGAACATTTTATGAAATATGCGAATGAGTAAGGGTCATGTTTAAAAGTTTTATTTGTGAAAGAACGTTCGGGGTTTGGTTCGCAAGTATTGATAGGTTTTAAAATCGATTCAAAATCAGCATATACTACAAATGGCACTTGCATTTGTCTTTCGAAATTCTCAAATTTTAATATATTTTCAGCAACTTCCTTACCGAATTTATCTACCCGTATTTTTGTTGTTGGCGTTGTGGTGTAAATGTGATTACAATCGTTTCTCTGATGTTGAAATAGTTGACGTTCATTATTAAAATATAATAAGCAACCGTCACAAAAATGTTTTTTATGATCGCTACCGGAAATTTGGGTGGAAACTAACCTAGATATATCTTTTATCCAACAGTAGTGACTGTTGGCACAATCTTTATTGCAATGGTGATTATCATCATCACACTCGCTAGAGATCAATAATAAATTTATGTGTGTATACAGTTTTCTCCCCGAGTAACGCAAAGGTCCTACAACTTCATACTTTACTCTATTATTTTCAAATATCTGTTCTAACCCATATACGTTAATTGAAATGTTGTTCATTTCCTCAAACTTTGAAATATCTCGTAATTTTACTGGAGAACTCATACCTGTTACATTTAATACTGTTGAAAAATGCGGATATGACGCTGTGTCCGATGTATGACCATTTGCAGGGTATAATGCTGAAGTCACAGCCCAAAAAAAACAACTTTGATCCTGGTTTTCTACATTTATCACAGCTCCCTTATTTGAAATATATTTTGGTAATTTAATGTAGGATGAACCTCCCATAGGACTATACTTGTTGACATTGATTTCAAGAAATGTAATTCGTTCAAGAGCCCACCCTAAAAAATGAATAGTCGTTAATTATTATTCCCATATTTTGATAAATATTAACTTACCCGAATCACGTTCTTGAAACTCCGTAGTTTGCATAATCATAGAATCCACAAAGCTGTCCAAGATATTCCTCAGATCCATGGATTCATCCAAAATTCTGTTACTGGTATTAAATGATTTCATCTCTACCAGATCCTGTGTAGGTAATATGTATCTTGCGAACGTTTCCATATTCACTTTGATGGCTTTATGTATTTTTAAAACTTCTTCCAATAGATTTAAAATTTTGGGTCTGATCTCGTTGAAGAACATTGTGTAGTCTATATGATTATTTTCACTGTGCACACGATACGTCACAATCCTGTTCCTGAAGGCACTTTGGACAATTTCCACACCATTCGTCATAGGAACACATGACCTTGTTCTATGTTGTAACGTTCTTTTATGTGACTTCATCTGAGACGTTGTTAGAGTCACATTACAGCAATTACACGTTTGCATGTTTGTTGATGTTGAAGGAAATGTGTCCGCTCTAAACTGCTTTGCTGGTGGAGATCCATCATGGCTTGGTTGTATACATGATTGCCTTTGATGACGTCGCAAATTGTCACCACGTGTAAAATTATTACCACAATCAGTACACACATACATTTTCACTTTTTACTACTCTAGAACACTAGGCTACACAATGATCGCATGTTAACTCCTCTCCCGCTTTTATAGAGATATGATAGAACTCGCCCCACCATCTGCGTATGAGAATGAAATGTGACAGTTAATTGCCTCCCACAACCATAATTACCTCCAACCATACTAATTACTATCATACACTTACATACTTGAAATACTTATTGATACATATGCTAATTACAATTACAATTGCATCACTCCAATTACCACCATAGTAGTTACATCAAGTCTAATTACCGACAATACTATAATTACCTCTATATTGTAATTACAATCTAATTACAGACATTACTCTTATTACCTTTATTGTAATTACAGTCTAATTACCGACAATACTCCAATTACCTCCATTGTAATTACAGTCTAATTACCGACAATGCTCTAATTACCCTAATTACCGACAATGCTCTAATTACCCTAATTACCGACAATGCTCTAATTACTCTAATTACCCCCCACCAGAAAAAAAAGTGGTGGGGGGAGACCGGGTTCCGGTATAAGTCTTCTACTACTGTTATATTTAATTAGCATTATATAGCTTTACCTTATTAGATGTTATAAAAATACCAATTAAATAGGGGGGTAAATGTAGTACGCTAACCCAACCCTATCTAGTTTAAAGATTGTAAAAATAAAGAGGGCGGGAAGAGATTGTCAAGAATTTTGACAGAGGTTTTTTTTTAATGATGAAAGGATTTGGATTGTCTAACTTACATAAAAACCTATGTAAATGTAACTCTTACTTACTTAATAAAAATATTTGAAGATAAACAATTATTATTCCTGAGAGAGAGAAGCTTGTTCCAGACTCCTACGGGTTTTTGGGAAAAACAGATAGCAGGACTGGAAAGACCGCCTTTTCTATAGTGTAATGTAAAAGTTACAGGGAGGCACACTCTATACTTTTCGAGAAAAAAATTATTTAGTTTTATACAGGGTGAATCTTAGAGTGGCGGCCACATTTTTGGGGTTAATAGTACTAGTCGTCATGAACATGAATCCGAATTTTTTTTTTGTAGGTTGTAAAATGGCCGAGTTATGAATTTTTTAAAAAAATTCGCGATTCATGTATAATTCTTGTAATTCTTGCGCCGCTGGGCAAGTGCTTGCTGCATTACGTGTGGCTGGTCGACAGTGTTGCCAAGTGTAGATGATATAAAACCAATCGATTACATTTTCACTTTTCATTAATAATCCAGAGATACCCAATCACGAGAGAGAGATAAGGGTACCTAGTGAAAATGAAAAATTAATTAATTCAATTGGATAAACAGGTTTATTGGAATACGCAGTTTTAACTTCCATAATGAAAATTGTAATACAAAACAAAATGAAAAAGCCGGCTGCATAGTCTGCATAATTTTTATGACACAAAATGAAAAAGATTTTAAAAACAGAATTAGTTAATAGGAATTTTACCATCCATCAGCTGTTAGAGTCGCTGAACTCTTTACAAACTATGACAGTGACCTAGTTACAAGCAGGTGCATTAACAAAAAAGAGCGATAAAAAAAAAGGTTCTCCTGAAATGCAAAAGCCGCGTACGGGCGAAGCGTGCCAGTTGTTTTTCTATGTTTTAGTTTTAGTGTTAGTGACCAGTCAGACAGCAGCTAGTGTGGTTTATTTTATTGTGATTATAAAATTAAATAGTTTAAGTTTTTAGTGAAATTTATAAAAGTTGTAGTTTTGTGTTTGTGTTTAATAATTAAGTGAGGTGTACCTTCTACGTGTGTGTAGTTTTATTTTAGTGGTGTTTTAGAGGCGACTTTTATCTGTGGGGGCACATTGAAAAGTGTGGTGTACACGACTCCTGTCAACAACGTTGAAGAATTACGGGAAATAGTAGAAAACGCTGCGAATCACATAAGGCAGAATACGGACTTCAATAAAGTTAGAGATTCTATGATGTGGCGAGCTACAGCGTGTTTGGAAAATAACGGAGGACAGTTTCAACACCTGCTATGAGAAATGCCGATCCAAGATAAGTAAAGATTTATTGTTATTAGAAAAAATAATTTTCTGTTTTTTTAGTTATTACTTTTTTTAATGTTACACTCACGGAGAATAGTTTTTACTTTGTTATTGTTTAGATAGTTCATTTTATTTAGTTTCTTGTTTGCTTTACTATTAAATTCCCCGTATTTTATTTCAATCATGAAGTTTGGCAACAACGCACTGTTCAAGACAGGCGTGTGCGTCTCAGTTATTAGACGTTACTCTTGCTAGCGCATTCCACTGGCGGGGTACCCAAATTCAAATAAAAAGGGTTTAAACAATATTCATTTTTCATAGCGCGTTAAAAAAAAAAAATTGTGGTTTTGTGTTCCCATAGTTGAACGGAGTCGCCTCCTGTAAATATGGCCGCCATTCTAAGATTCACCCTGTATAGGGTGCCTGCGCGACTAATTGACCATCAACCAGTAGTTGACCATTTTTCTTTTAAAGGCAAGAATAAGATACCTGTACAGTTTTATGTACATGTTGCATTTCTGGCGTGATTACTTGACTTTTGACTACTACATGCCACAATATTACGGCCGTTCGTGAATAAAGAGTTGCCTATAAAACAGTTGATATCAGGGTGCGCGTGCGTGACTGTTAAATGTGTGTTTCTACAATAAGCATAGTAAGTAAATAACTTTATATATATATCAGTAATTATCCAAAATTTTAATGAAAAAAATGATATAAAATAGTTAGTTGATATGTAGAATTAAAGGGTTTTTATTATATTTTTTTTAAATATTCTGTTATTTTGCAAAAAAACAAATGTGGTCAATTATTGGATTCGAAACTTTATCATTTTTCCAATAATTGACCACAGTGGTCAACTACTGGTTTTATAAAACATGACGAATTTTGCTTATTTCTCACTCTTATAGTCATTTCATTTGATTCACTTAGTCTTCATCGTGTTTCTCTTATCGTTACAATAAACTTTTTCCAGTAATTGACCGCAAAAAAACAGTGGGCAACCACTGGTTTCGTAAAGTGGTCAACTACTGATACGTTGAAACTTTTTTCTTTTTTTCACAATCTCAGCAAGTTTTGTGCACAAAATGTAATTTTTCTATTTGCTCTTTTTCCCAACGCGACACACATATTACAGCCTGCAGATGTTTCTCTATGTGCGCCATTAAAGAATAATTGGAAAAAACTGTTTTTGACTGGAAAAAGGCAAATAACAACATGGCTGTTAATAAAGCTACTTTTCCTCTTTTGTTAGAAAAGGCCGTACAAAATATTATTAGCCTTATGCTACCACTTCTCTTAGATGGCTGCAATATCATGAAGACAAAGAAAAATTGAAAAAACAAAAAGAAGAAGAAAAACGAGAAAGAGCTATGTTAAGAAAGAAACAGAGAGATGAAAAATTAAAAGCTAAAAATAAAAAATTGATATGGCTCAGACGAGCCAAAAAATACAGACCAAAGAAACGATTCTGAAAGTGACGAGTATAAAAAGTGGTCCGAAAGTGGTACGAGTATCGATGATATATCAGAAGAACATTTTACAAGTGATAGTGAAAACGAGACTTTATCTAATATTATCGAAAGAAAAAAAAACGCTGTTCAAAAGGAGATTTTTATTTAGTAAGTTTTCCTGGAAAAAATAAGTTGCATAAGTACGTCTGCTGCATTCTAAATATATTTAGCCCAAATGGTGCTCTCGATGGTGACAAAACAACGTATAAAGTTATAGAAAACGACGTTAATACTGTTGATCGGGACCAACTTATACACAAGCTGGTACAGCCTATGATTATAGGTTCTGGAAGCCGTTCAAGATATAAATTTTCATCAGAAATAATGTGTAAATACAGGCTTTTTTGGGAATGTTCATTTTTGTAATAAATAAATGATTTTATGTAAAACTATTTTTTTAATCATTATACATAATTTTGGTCAATTACTGGAAAAAGTATGGTCCAACAGTGGGTTGTTAGTGGTTAACTACTGGAAAATTGTGCCTTTTTATTCATCATAATTTTTTTTTCCACTAAAACAATACTTTTTCTTTTGTTAATGATTAATTTTAGAATACTAGAATATGACTGTACTTCATAATATTTTTTATTTTAAACAAAATAGAATAATAAAAAAATTATAAATTTTTATTTCTGAAAGTTTTCTTAAATGGTCAATTACTGGCGAAGGCACCCGTTGCGAACCCAATTTGCATTTTTTGTTCATCACGAGACTCCTACGGTTTTTGGGAAAAACTGATAGCAGGATTGGAAAGAACGCTTTTTCTTTAGTATAACGTAAAAATTACAGGGTGGCACACCCTATACTTTTCGAGAAAAAAATTATTTAGTTTTATATAGTCGCGAACCCCAATTTCCATTTTTTTATATCACGAGACTCCTTTCCTTGGGAAAAACTGATAGCAGGACTGGAAAGGACGCCTTTTCTTTAGTATAATGTAAATAAAATTACAGGGTGGCATGTTATAGAACCTCAGGGTTTGCAGCAAAAGAAATATCTAGTTTTAATATTAAGTGCCAATAGAAAGTGTACAGTTCCCGATACCGATGCAGAGAAATGGCAGATAGAAAATACCAGCGGCAGTCTTAAAACGACGAAGTATGAGACTTCGATCGTATTAGTGTTATTTTTAAGTTTCCAAATTGATAGTAAGTGATTTTTCAATGTAATATGCTGTCAATGAAGAAACCAAGTCAATCAATCAATAGATAAGTCCTCTTATCTTTACATTATGGATCACAAGAGAAATAATGTGTTTAATTAGTAATAACAACAGTGTTGTTACATTAGTAATAAAGGAATCATTCCTAAGGCAATAATAAGTAATGTTTGGAAAGCAGTTGTATGCTTCGCACGAGGATAGTTTTAAAAATTCTTCAATCAGCAAAAGGAAACTGAATCAAAAACGAAATTTTGGGATCTATCGTTCCTTTCGGCTGCCTGATTGGACCAATCAGAAGCCAGGAAATAGTCGTGTTTGACATTGCGACGAAATCGAGGGATCCATCGTTCCCTCTCGGCGAGAGGCAAATTTGGAAACTGAATTGAACATTTTTGCGTGTCTTTAGAAACTGAATTGAAATTTTTGTTATATTGAAAATATCACTGAATCGTCTCGTTATAGCGGTATTCATGCGGAAGATTTGAGGCATCGAAGCATGGTAGGCGCGAATGAACAGAATATTATAAATTATTATTTTAAAGATCAAATTGGAACTGTTTCAAAATTCGTCTTGAATCAACTACACAGAGTATAAATAATTATTTTAAAAATCAAATTGGAACTGTATCAAAATTCGTCTTGAATCAACTGAACGGATAGGTAAAAGTCCCCTAATTTCAAAAATCTAACAATAAAATTTTAGTAATTATCGATTAGAAACTGAATCACAACCATCATAATAATTATAAGCACCTGGAAAAGGTAATTCCTATTAACCTAGGTAAAAAAGAAAGGTAAAACAAAAGCCTATATCGGACCTCGAGGATCCGAAAAGAGCCACCCGTTAAGAATAAGTGTAAATAGGAACTGAGTCAAAAAGCTTCACTATTAGGTGTGCGTCCGGAATCGGTCCCGGATTACTCCGGTATAAGTATCCATGTGTACGACGGATGAAATACGAGTGAACTAAAAGTAATCTGCCGTTGATGGGTATATACAAGCTCTGACGAGTGATATAATCGTTACGAAAGGGTGCATTAGTCTAAATTCTGATCGAAGTAAGTGTTTTCACACAATTATCTCTATTTAAATAAAATTCCATTAAAATTCATTTCTTTTGCCGTAAACCCTTCGTAGTAAATTCTCTTTCGGCATAATTGGTCACCACCTCCAGGTCACATGTACATGTAACTGCTTAGTTAGATAGGTTAGCTTTAACTGAACGATTGCAATCTTACATAATCTATTGTCTCAATATATGTATTAAATGGACGTCAGTCTTTTAATGTTATCGTTTAATCTGGTTGAATGAATTGTAGCCATTATGGAAGAACAACCATCTATTTCGGTTACGCCTGATGGCATTTACGAAGAAACGACCAGGGTTATTGATGACTTCTCCATGCTGTGAAGGAACGGCCTAAGCCCATCGCAAGCATGTCTCCACCGATAATCAAGATTGCAGAAACGACCCTTCCGAGAGAAACAATCTTTGAAAAACCTGAGACCCCTCGAAGGGAACCTCAACCTATTATGGAAGATTTATTTGCCAGACTGGCTCAAACTTTTGTAAAAGCAATACAACAGGCATCAGTTCCTCAAACTTCTTATTCACGTAGTCCTAACGTTGAATTTCACGGTCTAGATCATGAAGAACCAGAGCAGTTAATACGAAATATCGAAGAATATTGTAATAGAAATAGAATTTGTAATGATAGCGACAAACTACACATAATTACAGAAAAATTAAAAGGAGAAGCCCAAATCTGGTTTAATCAATATTGAACGTTAATTACTACATATCAAGTCTTTATTGAACGGTTCCGAAGCAGATATGATTCAAGTGATACCTATACACAAGCCATAACTCGACTTTATTTAGATCAACAAAAAACTTCCGAATCCGCAGCTGTTTTTATAACAAGAAAAGTCTGTCTATTTAACAGGGTGGACCCGTTCAAATCCGAAGTGCTTAAAACGGAAATTATTTTGGACCAACTTCGGCCCGACGTTCGCTCTCGCCTCAGGGGCAACGCCGTGAACAACACCTCTAGTCGAAATAGCTAGCAGGATAGAGAAGGATTTATTGGAAGAACAATCTCTTGTTCGTTCGTCTTCTGGTCAAGGACAACGACAAAGTCGTAATCAAAGTCATTATTCCAATTTCAAATCTACTAATTCTCAAAATCATGTTAATCGCCCTTATTCATATGGACAAAATAGACACGTTCGATTCAATGACAATAACATTCCAAATCAAAATAATAATCAAAGAAAACCACCTACTCCTTGCAGATATTTCCCAACAGAACAATGGCATTACCATTCGGAATGGCCTAATAATCCTTTCCGTCGAACGGAAAACTCATCGAGTGGAAGAGAGCGAATGAGTCCGATCGCCTCAGGAAATGCCCCAATAATGGGACAATCAAGCACTCCCAGGAGATAAATACCGCAGATACCTCATTTGATAACCTACCGAACAATTTCCAGACTATATACAAAATTCTAATGCTTTTATACCAACTTTAATCTCTGAACCACCACTTACCTTGGGAAAATTATCTTTAAATCAAATATTCACTTTCTATCCTGCTACGGGCTTTGAGAATTAAAAAAAAAACAACTCAAAAAAATATCTTTAATCATAAAATTCCAAAAATATCCAGTGTTTGGACCGCAGAAATAGTCCGTAACAAAAGTGCCGAAAGACTAGCTCAGTTACAGTCGGCGAGTTGGGGTAGGCTCATTACTTCTACCAAAAAAAAAAGATATGATATAGGCGCCACTAGCAAAATAATCTGCAACCTTGCTAGAAGCTTACCCAGGTTGTCAAGGGTGTCCAAACACTATTATACTTTTAATGATAACAAAAAAAATTAAATATATACCAAATCTACTAAAATTTAACAAAATCACAAATAAGGCAAGTTGCCTAGAACGTAATAATTATGTACATAAATATAATAGGGATATGCTTAAATTTGTACCTAGGTACCATACGGAGAACGTGATCACGTGACCCTTATGTTCACAATTATCTGTTTTAAAATATAGAATAGCAAATGTACAGGTTATATCAACCAAACCAAAATTAAAACATATACAAAGCATGCAGCAGGTCTTATCTGTGTTCTCCCAGTGCAACGATGCACAGTAGACAAAGGGATGTTGAGATTACTCTTCTTCGCAGTGTTTGAATTCCAGTGACAACGAGTATGTTCGTGCAGTTACACAGATATTCCCTAGCTTCTACAAGACAACGTGATCCAAATTATGATCCAGACAGCCAAACGCCACATATTTCTAGAATCTCCATATGTCTCCTTCGCTTCCAACGGCAAGAGTTCTCAGGTACAAAACTGCATCCAGTTAAGACAACTTACACAGAGAAGATAATACAGGAACAAGATTGCATCAGAAAATTACTGGGTGAAGCTAGTGGTAGAACTAGTCACAATAGTAGTCCTAGGACTAGCCTTAGGAATGCTAGTAGTACTCGTAGGATTTCTCGTAGGATTTCTCGTAGGAGCCCTGCAAGGGAAAATTACACTCTTAACAAACCTCTCTGTATGTGAAATTAACCTCGTTAACATACCTTAGATGTAGTGTGGGCTCAAAGTAAACGTTGAAAAGTAATTGCAGATGGTTTTTCTCCACGTGGTTGCAGTGATAAAAATCCGAGATCAAACTCTCGATAAGTTTGAAGCATCCAAAATATACCAATAAAGCATCGAACTAATTATGCAATTCCCATCAATCCCAAACAAGGTATTAAATCCACTAAGGATCCAAAATTATAAGGAAAATATGCAATTTCTCACCGCCAAAATTCACCAACGTGCTTCCCACACCACCATTAATTTTTCAAGGAAAGTTAAAAAAAAACCGGTATTTCAACGTCACTTCAAACATACAGAATTCGGTACGGAATTAGCAAATTTTCACCAGACTCTCCTTGAGCTAAGAAGTAACCGAGAGTACGGTTAATACATTTACCCACGAAATTTTCAAAGATAGGAATACAGAAGTCGATCAAGTATGCTGGTAGTCCCCAATAGACAATAAACAACATTATTCGAAGAATAGTCCCCCACAACAAAAGTACTATGCAGCTATTACTCACTTGAATGACGGTATAACCGTAACGTCTTAACCACCGCAGTAATACGTGGTGTGGCGAAAACAGGCCTAAGCAGTAAATCACAGTCCGACAGTTGTGTCGACGATTTATTTACATAATGCATCAATAGGAAACCCAACCTAATATTATAACATGATAATATGGAAACAAATCATATGGTAAGTAGTCATATTCCTGGATTAAATTACTCCTTTTAACACGAGTTAAACTAAGTTATGATATGCGAGCTGGTACAACAAGATTACAAACTATTCTCTCCTTTTTTTAGGTTAAGTCGACTCACAAAACATTTAGTAAACTCATGCCAAATACAGAAATAACTTAACTGGAATAACCAAGGATATAATATTGGATACCCAGCAATGCCAAGATTATGCAACGAAAGACAAAACGACAATAATATGGACTACATACACCCGCCGATGGCGTAGAAGAATACTACTCGTATGTGTGATATACTTAACAGGTAGCTACCATGATACTAAAACCTACAGATATGATCACTTGCTGAACGAATTTTGAACCAATTCGCGCATGACGTCAACCTGTGACAAAAATGTATGCCGATATATGGGGAAGCTAGTTTTAATGAATTTTTAGTTTAAAGTTATTGAAATTTTCGTTGTATTCGACTGTTATAACTGTTTTGGATATTATTTAAATATCCTCCTGAGACTCCAGCGAAACTGACTGGGCAGAATTGTATGAATTTTTTACTAACCATTTTTAAGGCATTAAAAATCGTAAATTAATTTTTTGAAAATTTTTCTATGGACAGATGGACAGAAAATAATTGTCCATTTGAGTGGACGCTGGATCTTGATTAGGTCAAAATTTATACTCTATTAAAATAATTCGCCTCAGACTTTTCGATAACTGAATCAAAATGAAATACTAAAGTGTTTTTTTTTAATCTTATTTAATCGCACAATAATACTAATAACAAATCAAACGGAAACGTGGTAGTTATAAAAACAATTACGATCTGCTGTGATACACAAATAAACTTTACATGTTTCACAAAAGAATTTAATTTTTTTGTCACAATCCTGGTGTTTGCATCTCATAGAATGTTTTATTTGAATTAATTTTGGCAGGTGTTGTATGGCATGACGTGAAGAATTTGGCATCGCCCTTGGTGATGAGACATATCCTTGAGGGTTATTTCTTGTGGTTAACCGTAATTGCAGAGTTGAGTTTTCACCATTTTGGTACTAGCCCAATACATTTTAATCTGAGGAAATTTCAGACAGGAAATCAAAATAGAAATCCCAAGGAATTTCCTAACTTCATCGACTGTCAAGTTCATGGGTTTATCATGGTCCAAAGAATATTTTAAATTAGTACAGGCATACATATTTTCTACATCAGAATCATCAAGATATAAGTGTTTCGTCCATAACGAGCTTTTAAATTAAATAATGGAATATTAAATTCCGGATCAGAATCATCACTTGATTCATCTAATGTTTCCTCTTCGGGTTGCACTTCAGCATCTTCTCCAATACCAAATTCTTCAGCACAAGATTCAAAAATTTTTGGGTTTTCATCGTCTGAATTGCCATCGTCCTCATTGTAACCTTCAATATCAGAATTTTTCAAACATGCTAATAATTTGTCATCATCTTCTCCAAATTGTAAGTGTGTTTTATTTCCAAATATTGCTAAAATAAAAAAAAATAATAATGTAAAAAATAATTTCGTATTTGTAGGTTAGGAAAAAAATGTTTTGAAGAAGATCCCATGTCTATCTAAATGTACGTAAAATAGTTTTCGTTGTAAGAATGTAAATTATTATAAATTTTAATTCAAACTGAGTCACAGAAGTAATATAAACCTTTCTCTATCCATCAACAATCATTTTGGCTTTAGTTTTAACAAAATACATGCAAAACTTACCATCAATCGTCGCTCTACCAAAGGCACTCATATTTGTTTCACTTTAACAGCTGACCGAATACTTTTTAACGCTTCAACTTGCGTACTACACTGATAGATAGCACATGCGTCCACTTTACTGGACTGTAGAGTCTCAAAGCGAACAGAAACTAATTTGCCCAAATATTACTATAAGTTCAAGGTGTCTATTTTAATGGACACTGGATTCCAGATACAAAATAGAAAATAAGACATTTTGCACAATATGAGGCCTGTAAATGCCGTGTAAATGCAGAAGATGCTTTACGCATGTGATCTTATTTTGAGCTAGAAACAAAAAACTTGTATACAAGTAATTGCCATAATCACAGTCTTGTATGCATAAAGTATATATTTTGTGTCTACTTTCAGATTTTAAACCATAATTTCGGTGTTATAAAGCTGGATATGCTTCTAAACAAAAACCCTACCAAATTGCTTATAGTGTGTCGTGGTTGAGTGGTAGAATAGCTCTAACCTAAACTTCGCCAGGACGTTAATATAAATAAGTCCTTAAAAAAAAACGGGAGAGGGTGGTACCAATAACTAATTTTTCGTAACTTTTTCCTAAAAGCAGGTTCTGCATTTACACGCCTCAATATAATATATTTATAGAAAAATAAATTATATTAATTCGTTCCAATTTATCTAGGTACTATGTATTGTAACTTTCCCTCGTTCCGCGGAGGTTCTTAGATGGTTATTTTGACGCCTGAGGGGCGACGCGGCGGTGTTATCTGGACGGTGTATCTCGAGCGCCAGTTTCTATTTCAGAATGCAGAAACACCATTTTTTCTATTAGCAGGATAATAGACGCTTAGGTTAGTGAAGAAACTGTTAAGACAGGGGTCTATATTAACCTATAAGTAAAACTCAGGAGTTTCGGATTAAGACTTTATAACAGGTTTTATTCAGGAATTGTTAACAATTTAACACAATAAATTAATTTTGGCTACGGTTAAGTAAATCACAGGTATATACAGGAAACTTAAAACAGGCAGGCTACATAAGGCAAATATTAAAAGCGGCAAACTTCCTCTTATTTTTAGGTAATTGGAATAGTTTTTCTTTAATATAAAAATCATCATCCAAAAAATGCTTTGAACATATTTTACCGTTATTAATATTAAAATCGTACATTTGATAGCACTTTTGAATCCATAAACAAATTTCTTTAGCAGCAGGAAAACTAAAGTATCGCAACTAGTCGAATAGCTTTTACTTCTTCTATTATTGTTACTAATGCAATCCAACACTGCACAGTAAACCATTGTTTATGCTATATTAAATAAACCAAAACACACAGCCACAACTGGTCAAATTAACTAATATAACGTATTCACACCGAATTAAAACACAATAATCGAAGTAAACAAACTAAAATGCGTACATTTAGACATTAAACTATGACAGCCCTCGCAAAATTAAAAAATTTGTCACGAAGTGACGTCAGGATTACATGTCATGCGCGTGAGCTTATCTGTATTGTTTTAGTATCATGGGTAGCTACCAAGCCTTTGAAATCCAGCACCTTAGTAAACATACGAATAACTACCAATTGTTAACCCAAGTGAAGCTGACATTTAAGTAAATATGTTTAATTTGATTTCAGGTTCGGACTTCTCGAAGGTCAAGAATCAATAACGTTACGACATATTAGCAATCAAGTATACAATATATAACTGTCTTTTAGTTGGCAAATAAATAAGCAAAGCTACACATAATATTTATTTACTCTCCGTATAAAATGGTAAAATGATTAAAGTACCAGCATTACATGAAACCGTAACAATCCTTTGCCTAGAATCAAAATTATCAATCACCAAACCATCCATGCACTTCTAGATACGACACGAAATATTATTAAACCGCAATTCCTTTCATCTTTGGATAAAACCATTCAGCCTCAATCATTTGCACTAGCTTGTGGCGACGGAGTAGTAAACTCTCTGGGTACTACGACACTAGAGGCACGAATTTCAGACGTCCCCTTTTCTATTGAATTTCAAGTAATACAAGATTTGAATGAAGAATACATTTTAGGAGCTCCATTCCTTTATTCGAATAACGTTGTATTTGATTATAAACGAAAATGCGTCTATACGGGATCCGATGAACGTATAACGGTGTTCTGGCTACAAGCTATTAATTGATCTGCATTACCGAGAATCATGTAGAGAGACATTTAAAAATTCTAAAATATTTACGGTGACGTCAATATACCTCATGAAGCTACTGACGTTTACACATATTAACAAAAGTAAATTTCCAACACACAGCGACTTTCACACCTACAATACGAGAGGTCGGAGCAGAATGTGCACAATTAGACATGATATTTCAAAAAATCACCACATTATGCTGGCACAACTATCTATAACAAACTGCCAGTGGCTATACAAGAAACAAGAACGGTTAAAGAATTCAAAAAAAAGCTAAAGGACCTTTTGTTGTCTGGTGTTTTTTATAACCTTGCGGAATTCAATAACTTTTTAAATAATTTAGGTTGACTATAAAAATGTATTGTTTTCAGTATGTATATTCTACATGTATTATAATGTCGTCTTATATGTAACTACTTACTGTTTGTTATACTTGTTATATTAGTTATATTTGTTATATTTACTATGTATGTCTTGACCTGCCACATGTACGATTTGTGTATCTGAAGTGGTTAATAAATTATTATTATTTTTTTTTTTTTTTTTTTTTTTTTTTTTTTTTTTTTTTTTTTTTTTTTTTTTTTTTTTTTTTTTTTTTTTCCGTTTCCGGAAGAAATTGCTGGACAGTCTCCCTGTGGCCTCCGACACCACACAGAGAGAGCGCCAGCGAATAATCTACAGCAACTCCCCACATCCCGCAGGGTTAGTCACTGTAGATTCCAAACTCATGTGCCCTAAGTAGACGAAGGGATCCCAGGATGACCGCTTTCTGCATTTGACCAGCCAACCATTCTGCCGATGTTTGGCAGGCAGGCATGGTCTTCAATGCGGAGAGCAGCGTGGGCTTCATACCTCCGAGTACACCGATTATCAGGACGACCATTTTGACAGAGTAGCCTGGGTATAGCACTTGGAGCTCGTACCGGAGATCTCTGTATTTAGTCCGTTTCTCCTCCTCCTTCAAGGCGATGTTTGTCTCAGCAGGTGCTGAGAACTCGATGACATACAACACCTTGGTCTGATGGTCGAGGAGGACTATGTCAGGCTTATTGGCGTGAATTCGCCTGACGGTCGGGAACGAGTAGTTCCAGTAAATCCGGCATTTCTCGTTCTCGACAACGGACTCGATATCTCCGGGGACGTAAGGCAGCACTGGTGTTTGGTCTATCTGATACGAGTGCCGTAGATGGTAGTATAGCACTCGTAAAGCCGCGTTATGTCGTTGGATGTAGACCGAAGTCGCATAAATCGGGCATGCAGATAATAAATGCATGAGCGACTCCGGCGCCTGACGGCAGGTCCTGCAGTTGATATCAGGTACCTCTACACCCATCACGCGACTGCGATAGACCAATGTGTTAATAACACCATCTTGGCAGGCCACAATGTATCCCTCGGTCTCCGACTTCAGCCCCGCTGACCTTAAAAATGCGAAGGTCAGCTCTGTCGATAAACCCAGTGCTTCTATGTTGTTATAGAAAACACCGTGCAGGGGTTTATCGACGTGCTGCCTGAACAGATTTCTCTGTTCGGCAGCTTTGATGTGGGCTGTCAGACGATTAGGCGGAAGCTCAGTGACTGAGTCACCTCGCCGGCCTTCTCGCCTGTAGTCGAACACGAGACCGAGTTCATCTGCGGCCCTCTGTGCTGCCCTAAACAATAAAGCGCCAACTCCCACAGCTTCATGATCTCTCACTAACTGTAGGAGTGGGTCCGAGCTCCTGATGACATTACATGCCATACTCAGTGCCACTCTGCCATGCATGCACTCCAGACTCAAGAGTCCTCGGCCCCCCCGTTGACGTGGGAGGTACACACGAGGAACGGACGATCTAGGATGAATACTCCTATGAATATTCATCATCTTGCGGGTATTCCTGTCCAATTGACGCAGCTCATCTACTCCCCATTTGACTACACCAAAGGAGTAGAGCAGAATCGGAACGGCAAGCATATTAGTGGCAGACACCTTGTTCTTCCCCGAAAGTTCTGATGACCAGATCTTTCGGAGTCGGTGTCTGTACTTGCCACGGAGAGAATCCTTTATTTGGTTCACATCCTGGATGTGGCGTTGTTCCACACCCAGGTATGTGTAGGTCTCTCCGGCATCCAAATGTCGTAGGATGCTTCCGTCTGCGAGCTGCGCATCTTCGTGGAATTCCCCGCATCGTCCTCTCTTGAGGTGGACGACTGCGCATTTGTCCAACCCAAACTCCATTCCAATTGCCCGCGTGTATTCCTCGACCACCCTGAGAGCATTTTGAAGTTCTCGCTCTCCGGAGGTATAGAGTTTAAGGTCATCCATATAAAATAGATGGGTGACCTTATGCCTCCGGTTGCTGGGTGGCCCACACTGATACCCGCGGGTTTGGCGGAGTCCAACAGATAGCG
Source organism: Rhagium mordax (assembly GCA_963680705.1). Taxonomy (NCBI): domain Eukaryota; kingdom Metazoa; phylum Arthropoda; class Insecta; order Coleoptera; family Cerambycidae; genus Rhagium; species Rhagium mordax. The sequence goes on from OY796659.1 coordinate 26,952,078, forward strand.
GCAGCAGTGAGATGCAGAAGAGGAGCGGACTCAAAGAGTCACCCTGAAACACTCCTCTCTTAAATGTCACCAACTCTGTCGAAACTCGCTCGGCACCGGATGTTATGGTGAAGCGAGTTCTCCAAAGCGGCAACAGTTGTTCGATGCATCTCACTAGTGGTGCTGGTACCGCAAGACATCCGAGCAAGTGTAACAAAAGCTCGTGGGATGTTGTATCAAATGCCTTGCGATAATCAATCCAGGCCATTGACAGATTCCGCTTGTACTGCACAGAATCCTGTGTAATACAGCGGTCTATCAGCAGGTTTTCCTTGCAACCTGCCAGGCCCTTCTTGGCACCACGCTGTTCGTTTATCTGCTGGTAGACCGGATCAACAGACCTCAACATTCTGGTATACAAGATACGAGTAAATAACTTGTAGCAGGAGTTGAGGCAGGTAATCGGCCTATAATTTTTTGGGTCAGACAGATCCCCCTTTTTGGGGATTAGCACAGTTCGCCCCTCGACAAACCAGTCCGGAATTTGCTGCCCCTCGTTCAACCATGAGTTGAAAACTCGGGCCAGATGGCGGTGGGTGGAAGGGAACTTCTTCCACCACCAGTTGTTTATACCATCTGGACCCGGGGCAGCGAAGTTCTTGGTTCCAACAAGTGCTTGTTGAACCTCTTCCGTACTGATTGCCGGGCACACTTCGTCTGGCTCTTCTAAGACTCTACGACAGAGAGCCTCGAAGTGTGCTATAGCTGGAGTGTCATTATCGAATGGACTCGCGACTTCGTAGATTCCTTTCCAGAAGGCTTCGACATTATCAACAGTTGGCGGATTTTCGACAACACGCTGTGGCTCTTGGAACAGGCGAGACGGGTTTGTTTGAAACAATTTGTTTTGTTCCAAACTCCGCATTCGCCTGACCAAAGTTTTCTTAATAGCCATAAGCGCTCGAATCCTATCTAGACAGTGCTGCTTGATGGTCTGCAGCACTGTGCGATTTAGAGTGTGGTGTTGGCGTCTCAGTCCGGCTGCCACTCGCCGGACCTTCGGTGTAAATGGTCTACCTGCGACTATATAATCCACCACACTCTGGATTCGAGAAGCGTGTTGCCTTGCTGATCGAATTTTCGCTTCGATCTTCTGTACGCGCCGCTTAGCTTTCTCGACCCTATCAACTGCGCTTGCCAGGCGCTGTTGTGGGACGAGTTGCTTGGCGGCAGCGTACACCGCGCTGTTGATCTGCCAGATGTTGGCATCTTCTGGAAGCTCCTCACTAATCAACGAATCCATTCGTGCCAAGTCTTGTGGCTTTGGGTTAACCCTGATGTTAAGGTTAACCCTCGTCCTTAAAGCGATATTGGTGTACTCAGGAGGATGTTCCTCGTCAGCTGGTATTTGCCGCGGTGGAAGTGCGGCAGGCACTTCCTCACGCTGACGAGGTGCCCTTACATAACCTGTTCTGCGCAGGAAGGATACTTGATCTCTCAGATGTTGTTGAGAGAAGGCGCGATACTCCGGGTGCATATCGCACCACAACCGGTGTAATCGCGCCATATACCCCCTGCGCTCAGGTTCGCTGCTCTCGTAGCAGGTCAGCAAGTCATCCCTTAGTTCCCTCGTCCACTTAAAGCGTCCATGTTCATAGCGTGGGTCGTCAACGTTGAGACCGTCCGGTGAGGCCCCTCCCATCTGTCTCTGACCCCCATCCGGTTGGGGTCGATTGTGAGGGGCCATTTCTGGGATCTGTGGAACCAGAATAGCGGGGTTTCAGGGTGGTTAGCCCTGAAACCCCACGTCCGACATTTGTCAGAGAGGGTTACCCCTCTCTGTCCAGGGTGCACCGCGTGGAGGTTGCCGGTCCGGTTTATTATTATTATTATTATTATTATTATTATTATTATTATTATTAATGAAGAGCGCGGTGAAAGAACATTGCCTGATACTCTCAATAATAATAATAATAATAATAATAATAAATCAGTTTATTATGTGTATAAGTACAAAAGAAGAAAATTAAAGTACATAAGTATCTTATAATAAACAAATCATTTAAACACAAGCAAATAACATTTTATAGTTTATCAATCCAATACCTCTACACATAAAAGGTAAAGTTCGTTAAAAAAAAACAATTTTCAACATTACCTAGATATAGCATTAATAATTAATTACTACTGTAACGCTCTTTTTTTCTTGCGCTGCTTTTGGTCACTATATACTTAAGTAATGAGAGATAAGTGCATCCCTCTGGTGGTCAGTTGCTACTACCAGTCGAGACATCGACGATGTCTCTGTGACCGATAGCGGCTTGCCAAGCAAGCACCAAGAGCGGCGACCTCTAGCCCTGATGGACTAAAACGTGCATGATAAATAGGATTACAGGAAACAACTACTGGACGGGCAAAGGCCCCTACTCCCATTGAATTATACCTATAAATCCAAATTGGTAGCCAAATTTGTTATTTGTCTTTTCTCCACCAGACACAGACCGGTTTCGAACTCTTTATGTTCTCATCAGTGTGCCACAGGTAGCTGAAAAGACAAATAACAAAGGCAAACCAAACTAGTCTATGGCAGACCCAGCACAAGTAAGTAATGAGAGATAAGTGCATCCCTCTGGTGGTCAGTTGCTACTACTATATACTTACGTAATCTTTTATTTCTACGGAAATCTCGGGCACCAGTCCTTCAATTTTTAAGTGCGAGGAACTACACTGTCTTTTTGGCTCTCCTAATTGGGAGAACAACCCTGAGTAGCGAAACAGCGGGTGATACGGAATAGCCAGAGCTGGAGACCTATCTAATGGAATTCGATCATACTGCTCAAACGGGTTAATCAGAAATAAATGACGGAAATAATAACTCGTGAATTTTACCTCTTTAAAATAACGTATTTATTCAGTGATAAGAATGAACAAATTTATTTACTCTAACCCTCCACGACTGTACAGTCGCGTGTGTATAAAACTATTTCAAAATAATTAAAATTAAGTCAAGCTGGCAAGCAAAAGTCTTTACGCGATTTTGCGGCGGAATTTTCGGAGACGTTGAATTACTATCTTACTGTGTACGACAAGCAAACGTACCTTTCCACTATAAAATATTATAAACGGTTATAGATATCCGTTAGCTATAGATATTTGAGGATAGACAAAATACTGAAACATGCGGTAACTACTGCCACAAACGTAGAGCTATTTGTTAAATGATTATCTTGAATAATATAAGTTTTGCGAGTCAGTTCTATGCGGATCCCCTGTACATATGGCCCAATTGAACAGATACACACAGTTGATGCATATAATGGCTATTTGGTTTCGCGTAGGTTTTCCGGTAACCTATTATGCATTGAGGTATTTGAGATGGCCCAATTGAACAGATCTCAGCAACCGATGCATATTAGCAAACAAAAGACCAACGGAGGTATTACTAAGTAGCTCTAATTTACTTTGGTAGCAAAATACGGCGATACTCACGGACAATAAAATCTCTCAATATCTATACTTAACTGAAGGCAGCACCTGCGGAAGGTAGCAGGTTGCGTTGAATTCTTACCAATATTATATTCAACGGAATTTACTATTAAAACTCGTAGCGGTGATACTAAAAGATTTATGGGTTCGGTTTGATCGTCAATTGCTGGCGGTCGAACGGATCTGATGCGGACTATTTCGGAATAAATCTACTGCCGGTTTTCTCGGAACGGGGATTAGGACCAAATCAGAATCAGCACGGAATGAGAGCGAAGTGACTGTTCTTCCCCTTTTTGTAAACTTTATGACGTATCTGTCGTGTTAAAAGAGATGTGGTCACCGACTTTAAACGACGTACTCGTATGCACATCCCAGCGTAACTTGCAGAGGCTTATGCAACTAGGCGCGTCAACTCAAAACGCATTTAACCGGAAATGAGTTTCTTGTAATTTCTAAACTATGTTGCAAAAAGAAACGGATCAAAACGAGCAAGGCTTACCAATTTTAGTAACGAATGATTTTTATTTCCGACTCGGTCATTATTTATAATAATTCTCGGATTTTGTTTATACGGGGGATTGTCGAAAATTAATCAATTAATTACTTGACTGCTTGTTTACCAGCGGACTTTTTAACAACTCATTAATAACTTAATTAAAACATGACTTACTTACTAAAAACAGCGGCAGAGTGTACCCAAGTGACGGTAATATTTAAAGCAAAAATGAACATTCCTTGACTGGAAAAATCACTTCGTTACACTACAATAATAAATGCATAAATATTTCCAAAAAAAAATTAACAAAAAAAAAATAAAAAATGTACATTTAGAATCAGTTATATGAATGGATTTCAATAATTAAGATCTCGGTTTTTGTCAAATTCCATTTTCATATGTTTCTTAAAGCAATTTGGTTTCATGCAGAAAAATCCATTTTGTAAATTATTTAGTATTGATGGGGCTAAGTATGAAAAAGATGATTCAAATATTGCAGTCCTATGTTGGGGAATATCCAAATTTCTATTGAACCTTGTCACACGTTCATGAATGTCACCGCGATACTTTAGTTTATTAAATAAATATTCGGGACACTTATTATAGAAAACGTTAAATACAAAACATTGCAGATGTAGTAGCTTTTGTCTCATTTTTAACCAGTGCACCTCATTTATATATTGAGTAGTAGGTTCTCGACCTGGAAGTTTTAAACAGTATCTTATACCAGCATTTTGCACCCTCTGAATTCTATTTTGAGTCCTTTGAGTCAAACATGGGCCGTATACACAGTCACAATAATTAAAAAGGGATAGCACTAGTGTATCCACTAGCAGCAGTTTCACATTTTTGGGTAAGATATTTTTAAACTGATATAGATTTTTTAATTTCATAAAAGCTGATTGAGATTTCTTTTGTACATGTAGTTGGAAATTCAAGTTTTCATCCGTGATAAGGCCTAGATTTTTAACACTGGTCGTGTAGTTAACAATTTCACCATTTATTTCAATTTTCTCTGTATTCTTTATATCGCTAAACAAATTTTTAGGACCAAACACAATCAGTTGCGATTTTGAAGGATTTACATTTAGTCCAATATTAGATATATAATTACTCACTCGTTCTAGTTCATTATTTAAAATATTAATAGATTCATGTATTTCCTCTCGTGTAAAGCTAATGTATATTTGAAAGTCATCTGCGTACATATGTAATTTGCAACGATTAACATTCCCTTGTGCATCAAATGTGAAGGCGTTGAATAAGAGTGGCCCTAAGATTGATCCTTGAGGTACTCCAGTCGCTACTGTGAATGGTTTGGAGAGCATGTTAACATTGTCTTTTTGAATTCTAGTGATGACCTTTCTATTTTCGAGATAATTTTGGAACCAGCTATAACAAATTTCTCTGATTCCGTAGTATTGCAGTTTTTTCAAAAGTAGTTGAAAGTCCACGGAGTCAAAAGCTTTTGACATATCGATCAGAACTAATGCAGTTGCCTTGCTGTGATCTTTCGCTGTAATGATATCATCATGATATCATCAACAATATTGGACAATGCCGTTGCTGTACTATAGTTTTTTCTAAAGCCAGATTAATTAGCCGGGAACAAATTATGTCTTGTAAAATGTGCATAGAGTTGATCATAAACAACCCTTTCAAGTATTTTGGACTCCACAGGCAATATATTTATAGGACGAAGATCACTAATTTCCTTGACACAGTTAGTTTTAGGTATAGGCTGCATGATAGCTATCTTCCATTCGTCTGGTACCACTCCACGTTCCAGAGATATGTTTATAATATGGGTTAACGGTAGCACGCAATATGGGAGAAGGAATTTTAACATATATGGTGAAATGTTGTCAATTCCTGTTGTTTTGGATTTTATTCTGTTTAGAATATTTTTTACTTCATCTGGCTCTACAAATTGAAAGCTAAACGCTGGTATGTCTAGAACGGTGCCATAGCAATTAAACTGTTCTTCACTAATTTTCGGTCTCGGTATACAGTTTTGGAAATAGTCACTTATCTTTTGAGGGTCTTTAAGATTCTCCGGTAAATCTGCAGTATGGTTTTCTCTTATTCCTAGCAATTTTGCTTCATTCCATATTTTTGTAACGTCATTCTGATGTTTAGAAAATTTGTAATTGTATTATGCTTCCTTTTCTCTGTCTATAGCTTTTTTAACTTCTTTTCTCAGATCCTGATAAAATTTTCTTGATTGTTGTTGGGTTTGATTTGTAATAAATTTTTTGCGTGCCTTTTCTCTTTCTTTTATTAGACATTTAATGTTATAGGTAATCCATGGTAGGTTTTTCTTCTTCCTAATTTGTTTAGTGTGTACTGGAGCGTGCTTATCGAATATATCAATTATTTTGGTGTTACATAATTTGAGTTTTTCATTTATGTTATATGTATATGTCATTCCAGTCAATATTTTCTGCATCAGAATAAAAATCTTCTATATCAATATTATTATAGTCGCGATAAGTTTTCAACACTGGTTCTGAGTTATTTACTTCAGCATCATAAGTACAATAAATTAAATTATGATCTAATCCTACTTCTGATAAGTCCATTGTCCCCGATTCAATTATATTAGCCATATTATTTGTTATTATTAGGTCCAATAACGTACTAGATGTTTCTGTGATTCTAGTAGGTTCTGTAATAATTTGTTCCATATTGAACATTTGCATTATATTTATAAGAGATTCTGTAATGTTATTACTCCATAGCATATTAATATTAAAATCTCCAACACAGAAACAATAATCATACTTTGGTACTATGTCAGAGAACATGTCCTCAATCAATTCAAGATACCTAATACTAAATTATTGCCTTTATTCCTAGAATTTGCTGAATATTTACTGAATTGCCGACTCAAGCCACTACAGTGTGTTAAACATAAAATTATCATTAAAGATAGCCGACCATTTAATATTAGACCATATCCTATGTATCCTCTTAAGAAAAAGAATATGTATGACCAAATCGAAGAAATGTTAAAAGCCGGTGTGATTGAACCTAGCACTGCACCATATAGTTCTCCTCCAGTTATAGAACGACCAGATAAGAAACCACAATTCTGTATTGATTATCGAAAATTGAACGAGATAACCGAAGACGAAGCGTCTGTATTGCAGAAGATATATGAAAGTATCAAGGATCTTGGAAAAGCTTCATTGTTTACTGTGCTAGACTTTAAGAGTGGTTATTGGCAAGATATCTTTAGAAGAAGACTCACAGATCTATACTGCTTTTACGACTCCTGACGGTGCATCATATCAATTTAACCTAATGCCTTTTGGACTTAAAACTGCACCTTGCACATTTCAGAAATTCATGGCTAGAGACGTTTTAACAGGTTATTTACATTACTTTTGCAAGGTTTATCTGGACGATATAATAATTTATAGTGAGAATATAGAACAACATCTGGGACATTTAAGATTAATTTTCGAAAGGCTTCGTTTTCATAATTTGAAAGTTTCTCCTGAGAAATGTGTGATAGCTACATCTGAAATTACTTATCTTGGACATAGAATCTCTCTTAATACAACATAACCTATGGAAAAACATAAATTACAAATTCAAAATTATCCTGCCCCGACCACAAGAAAACAACTTCAGAGCTTTCTCGGTTTGTGTAAATGGGTAAGGGAATATATCCCTAATGCAGCTATTATCTCCAAGCCATTGACCAGATTACTTTCGAATGATTATCGTTTTAAGTGGAATTCGGAAGTACAGCAATCATTTGAATTAATTAAGAAGATTTTAATGGGACCTCATAGACCAGATTTTTATAAACAATTTATTCTCCAAACCGATGCAAGTTTAATAGGAATAGCCGCAGTTTTATATCAGTTGGGCGAGAAAGAGGAAAGACTTATTGTTTCATATGCAAGTAATACTTTATCAGCTACTAAAGCTAAATATCATATCAATGAATTAGAATATGTAAGTATGGTTACTTATATAAATAGATACAAGATATATTTAGCTGATAGACCTTTCATCGTACGAACTGATAATAGGGCGCTATTGTGGTTGGACAAGCACCGTGACGAGAAGACAAAGTTTACAAGATGGGCACTGATGTTACAGAAGTATTCCTTTAAAATAGAACATTGTCCAGGAAAGGAAAATATTTTAGCAGATTTTCTAAGTAGAAACCCTCAAAATTCTCAATTAAAGGAACATATCGACGACGAACGAATGTATCCGCCAAAATTTATAACAAATGAAACTATTCAGGTTATCACTAATTCGGAATTGTATCAATCCGTGTTAGAAGCTCAACAGGAGTCTAGGACCATCAGAGAGGAAGTAAGCCGTTGGATTGAACTCAGTCAACGCACACGTGTAACTCCTAGTGAGCAGAGATATTATTCTAAGCATATAGTATTAAACGGAATTTTTATGGGATATTTTTCAGACAAAATTGTGGCTATCGTGCCAAAACGTAAAATTAAGGAGGTCATATCACACTATCACGACAGGACAGGTCATCCAGGCAGAGACAAAACTTTCAGATGTATTGCTAAAACTTACAAATTTTCAAATATGAGTAGGCTTATCGGCAGATATATAAATAACTGTTTAACTTGTAAATCAGTTAAAGGCAGACAAATACAACCCAGGCTCCATTTAGAACACGAAATCCAACTTATCCATTCCAAATTCTAAGTATTGATCTTTTAGGACCGTATAAGAAATCGCAATAATCAAGAAATCGATTCATTATTATGGTAGAAGATATATTCACTAAATCGACCGAGGCACAAGCATTTCCCAGGGTTAGTGGTGAAACAATTGTAAGATTTTTAGAAGATAATATTATTTCAAGATTCGGTCTACCGCAAACCATAATTAGTGACCAAGGCGGGCATTTTCAAGGAGGCTGGTTTACACAATTCTGTCTTAAAAATCATATTGAAATTATTTATACCCCTATATATCATCAGCAGTCGAATCCCGTAGAAAGAAAAGTCCAAAAGGCTAAGAAGATATTGCAATCTCTAATGTTCAAACAACCCGAAGATACTTGGGATATATACATAATGCAAATGCTGTATAATCTTAGAACTCGTAAAAATGCTTCTACCGGATATACTCCTAGTTATGATGTATTAGGATTCGATGTGAGAATGGCAAATTCAAAGTTATATACAAGCACGACAGACTCAAGTAAATCGTCCCGCTTTAGTAAGAAATATTAATCAAAATTCCCAGCAATATAAACAAAGATATGCACCAGGAGAAGCAGTAACTCCAATCGTTTTTAAAGTAGGAGATAAAGTGATGGTTAAGAATATGAGTAAAGATAAACAAGCATTCGTACCGGCATGGACAGGGCCGCACGAATTAGTAAAAAAGGTATCAAATGAGGTATATATAGTCAATAAAAATGGACATCAATCAAAATTGCATGTGGATAATATTAGAATGGCGCCTCAAGAAAATGTAGTGTTCGAGTCGAGTGAAGATTCTGATAGCAGCTCGGAAATGGATCCATCCGAAACGTTATCCCCTTCATCCAATGAAGAACCAACAACAACAGTAATGCAAGTACATAGTGTTCCAGCAGCTGACGAAATAGCGAGAGAACGAGAGTCGTCACCGGAGGTCTCATTAGCTGAAGATGACGATGATCCGAGTCCTGCAGCTTTTCCTATTCCTTCTAATGTATCACACCCAGTTTCCTTTGTCCAAAATTCCAATAATCAATCTTTCGACTCTGCAACAGAGCGAAATTTAATCATTCCTTTAACACGATATAGTCCTACATCTCAACATACCGTACCTAATTTAGGACGGCAAGTCATTATTCCCTTACAAGATTGTCTGTTACCTCGTCGAGGAACAGAATAATTCGTTTCGAAGTTTCAGTCTACAAAATTCCAAATATGTTTTAATGAAAGGCGTTCCGTAGAGAAGTCTGAATTCTGCTGTCAACGCGCAGAAGTTAAAAAGAATGGCGTTATGAGTGATGATAAGATGAATGTCCTAAAGATACGAAAGTATCAAACTTGTACATTGTAACTAATACGTACTGATTTGTTCACAGTTTTGAACATAAATAGATATGCAGATGGATGTGATCCCACCAGTCCCATCTTAGAGATAAGGCCGATTTCGATGATGTTATTCCAAATTCCTGTTCCAATGATACGCCCACGAGGGTAAGTGGCCCAATCCAGTTGATGAAAGCCAAGCAGGAAAGAAGCCATCAAGCATGAACTTCAACTGCAATACCGGACGAAGATAGAAATCAGAAGCATGAAGACAGTGAACGGAGACTATCGTGAATGCAAGATAGAAAAAAGAAGAAAGAAGACGAGAAGAAGAAGTAAATAGAGACACTATTCATCGTTCATAAAATTGTAATATATTTTTTTTTATTACTCCCGCAATAATTATGTATTAATATTAGTAAAACCTAAGAGACCGAAAATGTCCAAATTAAAATGTGTATTATATAAATTCTATTTTAATCAAACCTATGTGGCCAATGATTACGAAAATTATAGTTGTTATCGATTCCAAGCAATATAAAGCAGTTACATGTTTAACCATCATATATTCCAAATATTTAATAAATTGTTTCGTCTTTTTATTTATTTATTTATTTTTTTTATTTATTTTATTTTTATATAATAAGTTGTGACCAATATGCGAAAGAGAATCTTCAAAAGAATAGTGAGTGTTATAGAACCTCAGGGTTTGCAGCAAAAGAAATATCTAGTTTTAATATTAAGTGCCAATAGAAAGTGTATTGAACAGTTCCCGATATCGATGCAGAGAAAAGGCAGATAGAAAATACCAGCGGCAGTCTTAAAACGACGAAGTATGAGACTTCGATCGTATTAGTGTTATTTTTAAGTTTCCAAATTCATAGTAAGTGATTTTTCAATGTAATATGCTGTCAATGAAGAAACCAAGTCAATCAATCAGTAGATAAGTCCTCTTATCTTTACATTATGGATCACAAGAGAAATAATGTTTTTAATTAGTAATAACAACAGTGTTGTTACATTAGTAATAAAGGAATCATTCCTAAGGCAATAATAAGTAGTGTTTGGAAAGCAGTTGTATGCTTCGCACGAGGATAGTTTTAAAAATTCTTCAATCAGCAAAAGGAAACTGAATCGAAAACGTAATTTTGGGATCCAACGTTCCTTTCGGCTGCCTGATTGGACCAATCAGAAGCCAGGAAATAGTCATGTTTGACATTGCGACGAAATCGAGGGATCCATCGTTCCCTCTCGGCGAGAGGCAAATTTGGAAACTGAATTGAAAATTTTTGTGTGTCTTTAGAAACTGAATTGAAATTTCTGTTATATTGAAAATATCACTGAATCGTCTCGTCATAGCGGTATTCATGCGGAAGATTTGAGGCATCGAAGCATGGTAGGCGCGAATGAACAGAATATTATAAATTATTATTTTAAAGATCAAATTGGAACTGTATCACAATTCGTCTTGAATCAACTACACAGAGTATACATAATTATTTTAAAAATCAAATTGGAACTGTATCAAAATGCGTCTTGAATCAACTGAACAGATAGGCAAAAGTCCCCTAATTTCAAAAATCTAACAATAAAATTTTAGTAATTATCAATTAGAAACTGAATCACAGCCATCATAATAAATATAAGCACCTGGAAAAGGTAATTCCTATTAACCTAGGTAAAAAAGAAAGGTAAAACAAAAGCTATATCGGACCTCGAGGATCCGAAAAGAGCCACCCGTTAAGAATAAGTGTAAATAGTAACTGAGTCAAAAAACTTCACTATTAGGTGTGCGTCCGGAATCGGTCCCGGATTACTCCGGTATAAGTATCCATGTGTACGACGGATGAAATACGAGTGAACTAAAAGTAATCTGCCGTTGATGGGTATATACAAGCTCTGACGAGTGATAAAATCGTTACGAAAGGGTGCATTAGTCTAAATTCTGATCGAAGTAAGTGTTTTCACACAATTATCTCTATTTAAATAAAATCCCATTAAAATTCAGTTCTTTTGCCGTAAACCCTTCGTAGTAAATTCTCTTTCGGCATAATTGGTCACCACCTCCAGGTCGCGCTCCTATGGAGCTGCGTGTCTACGCGCGGATGGACATGTAACTGCTTAGTTAGATAGGTTAGCTTTAACTGAACGATTGTATGTAAGATATATGTAAGATATAATCTATTGTCTCATTATATGTATTAAATGGACGTCAGTCTTTTAATGAGTTATTATCTATAACCCTAATTTCTGTTAGATACAAGTGATCAGTGAAGCATTAATCATTGTCTGAGAAAGGTTCGTCTATTCTTGAGTTGTATAGCAGTGAAGTAGAAACGTAATTTGGAGGAAGGTTAGCCAAAGTAATCTATACCTGTATGGGCAGGAGTTTATGGAGTTTTAAATGTATCTAGCGAGACGCTTTGAAGGTTTGGCCGAATACCCACGTGCATAATCAATTGTCGTCTTTCGAACTCTATGACGGAAACATCGACAGGCACAGTGTGCTTTTCGAGAAAAAAATTATTTAGTTTTATATAGTCGCGAACCCCAATGTGCATTTTTTGTATATCACGAGACTCCTACGGGTTTTTGGAAAAACTGATAGCAGGACTGGAAAGAACGCCTTTTCTTTAGTGTAAGGTAAAAATTACAGGGAGGCACACTCTATTTTCTTTCTGTTCTTATGTGGGATTTACGGCCACACTTCTGAACATTAATCTGATAATCTGAAAAATATCTGGATTATTTAAAAAATAACCTTTACGCCTGTGACTTTACGTCAAAGGAACAGTTAAAGGTTGGTTTTTTTGACATAAAATATAATTAAAATAAAATAAAAACAATTATGTTTTGCAGACGTTTCGGAAACTTAGTCTGTTTCCTTTCTCAATGCTAAATAGTCTTTCTCTTGTGTAATTCGTGAAATTACACAATTTTAATGTTTATATTATAACCATAGATACTTACTACGCTCACAGAAAAGTTGATTAGATTAGATATTCAAGTTGCTAAGTTCTTCTTTTAGCATCGGTAACCATATTCTACAACAATCTACAGAATAATTTGATACGCATTTGTCTTCATTTAGTAAATTTATTGCAGATTCTTTAATTTTCTCTTTTTACTGTCCGGTTCTTTTGCTAAAATTTTTGCTCCATTCCAATTTATTGGATGTCCGTTTTCGAAAGCGTGTTCACAAATTTTTTATTTTTCAATTTCATTTTTTCTAAATTAACTTTTGTGTTCGACCAATCTTACATTGAAGGGTCTGGATGACTCACCAACATAATATTTGTCACATCCAGACCCTTCAATGTAAGATTGGGCGAACACAAAAGTTATATTAGAAAAAATGAAATTGAAAAATAAAAAATTTGTGAACACGCTTTCGAAAACGGACATCCAATAAATTGGAATGGAGCAAAAATTTTAACAAAAGAACCGGACAGTAAAAAGAGAAAATTAAAGAATCTGCAATAATTTTACTAAATGAAGACAAATGCGTATCAAATTATTCTGTAGATTGTTGTAGAATATGGTTACCGATGCTAAAAGAAGAACTTAGCAACTTGAATATCTAATCTAATCAACTTTTCTGTGAGCGTAGTAAGTATCTATGGTTATAATATAAACATTAAAATTGTGTAATTTCACGAATTACACAAGAGAAAGACTATTTAGCATTGAGAAAGGAAACAGACTAAGTTTCCGAAACGTCTGCAAAACATAATTGTTTGTATTTTATTTTAATTATATTTTATGTAAAAAAAACCAACCTTTAACTGTTCCTTTGACGTAAAGTCACAGGCGTAAAGGTTATTTTTTAAATAATCCAGATATTTTTCAGATTGTCAGATTAATGTTCAGAAATGTGGCCGTAAATCCCAAATAAGAACAGAAAGAAAATACAGAAAGATGCCACAAATAACTTTTAGACAATAGGCACACTATACTTTTCGAGAAAAAAATTATTTAGTTTTATATAGTCGCGAACCCCAATTTGCATTTTTTGTATATCACGAGACTCCTACGGGTTTTTGGAAAAAACTAATAACAGAATTGGAAAGAACGCCTTTTCTTTAGTATAATGTAAAAATTATAGGGTGGCACACTCTGTACTTTTCGAGAAAAAAATTATTTAGTTTTATATAGTCGCGAACCCCAATTTGCATTTTTTGTATATCACGAGACTCCTACGGGTTTTTGGGAAAAACTGATAGCAGGACTGGAAAGAACGCCTTTTCTTTAGTATAATGTAAAAATTACAGGGTGGCACACTCAATACTTTTCGAGAAAAAAATTATTTAGAATTATATAGTCGCGAACCCCAATTTGAATTTTTTGTATATCACGAGACTCCTACGGGTTTTTGGGAAAAACTGTTAGCAGGACTAGGAAGAACGCCTTTTCTTTAGTGTAATTAAAAAATTACAAGGAGGCACACTCTATACTTTTCGAGAAAAAAATTATTTAGTTTTATATAGTCGCGAACCCCAATATGCATTTTTTGTATATCACGAGACTCCGACGGGCTTTTGGGAAAAACTGATAGCAGGATTGGAAAGAACGCCTTTTCTTTAGTATAACGTAAAAATTACAGGGTGGCACACTCTATACTTTTCGAGAAAAAAATTATTTAGTTTTATATAGTCGCGAACCGCAATTTGCATTTTTTGTTTATCACGAGATTCCTATGGATATTTGGGAAAAACTGATAGCCTTTTCTTTAGTATAATGTAAAAATTACAGGGTGGCACACTCTATGCTATTTGAGAAAAAAATTATTTGGTTTGATATAGTCGCGAACCCTAATTTGCATTTTTTGTATATCACGAGACTCCTACGGGTTTTTGGGGAAAACTGATAGCAGGACTGAAAAGATCGCCTTTTCTTTAGTATAAATTAAAAAATTACAAGGAGGCACACTCTATAGTTTTCGAGAAAAAAATTATTTAGTTTTATATAGTCGCGAACCCCAATATGCATTTTTTGTATATCACGAGACTCCGACGGGCTTTTGGGAAAAACTGATAGCAGGATTGGAAAGAACGCCTTTTCTTTAGTATAACGTAAAAATTACAGGGTGGCACACTCTATACTTTTCGAGAAAAAAATTATTTAGTTTTATATAGTCGCGAACCGCAATTTGCATTTTTTGTTTATCACGAGATTCCTATGGATATTTGGGAAAAACTGATAGCCTTTTCTTTAGTATAATGTAAAAATTACAGGGTGGCACACTCTATGCTATTTGAGAAAAAAATTATTTGGTTTGATATAGTCGCGAACCCTAATTTGCATTTTTTGTATATCACGAGACTCCTACGGGTTTTTGGGGAAAACTGATAGCAGTACTGGAAAGAATGCCTTTTCTTTAGTATAACTTAAAAATTACAGGGTGGCACACTCTATACTTTTCGAGAAAAAAATTATTTAGTTTTATATAGTCGCGAACCCCAATTTGCATTTTTTGTATATCACGAGACTCCTACTGGTTTTTGGGAAAAACTGATAGCAGCACTGAAAAGATCGCCTTTTCTTTAGTATAAATTAAAAATTACAGGGTGGCACATTCTATACTTTTCGAGAAAGAAATTATTAAGTTTTATGTAGTCGCGAACCCCAATTTGCATTTTTTGTATATCACGAGACTCCTTGGAGAAAACTGATAGCAGGACTGGAAAGAACGCCTTTTCTTTGGTATAACGTAAAAATTACAGGGTGGCACACTCTATACTTTTCGAGAAAAAAATTATTAAGTTTTATATAGTCGCGAACCCCAATTTGCATTTTTTGTATATCACAAGACTCCTACGGGTTTTTGGGAAAAACTGATAGCAGGACTGGAGAGAACGCCTTTTCTTTAGTATAATGTAAAAATTACAGGGTGGCACACTCTGTGCTGTTCGAGAAAAAAATTATTTAGTTTTATATAGTCGCGAACCCCAATTTGCATTTTTTGTATATCACAAGACTCCTACGGGTTTTTGGGAAAAACTGATAGCAGGACTGGAGAGAACGCCTTTTCTTTAGTATAATGTAAAAATTACAGGGAGGCACACTCTATACTTTTCGAGAAAAAAATTATTTAGTTTTATATAGTCGCGAACCCCAATGTGAATTTTTTGTATATCACGAGACTCCTACGGATTTTTCGGAAAAACTGATAGCAGAACTGGAAAGAACGCCTTTTCTTTAGTATAATGTAAAAATTACTGGGTGGCACACTATACTTTTCGAGAAAAAAGTTATTTAGTATTATATAGTCGCGAACCCCAATTTGCATTTTTTGTATATCACGAGACTCCTACGAGTTTTTGGGAAAAACTGATAGCAGGACTGAAAAGAACTCATTTTATTTAGTGTTATGTAAAAATTACAGGGAGGCACACTCTATGCTTTTTGAGAAAAAAATTATTTAGTTTTAAATAGTCGCGAACCGCAATTTGCATTTTTTGTTTATCACGAGACTTCTACGGGTATTTGGGAAAAACTGATAGCCTTTTCTTTAGTATAATGTAAAAATTACAGGATGGCACACTCTGTACTTTTCGAGAAAAAAATTATTTAGTTTTATATAGTCGCGAACCCCAATGTGCATTTTTTGTATATCACGAGACTCCTACGGGTTTTTAGGAAAAACTGATAGCAGGACTGGAAAGAACTCCTTGTCTTTAGTATAACTTAAAAATTACAGGGTGGCACACTCTATACTTTTCGAGAATATGGTTACCGATGCTAAAAGAAGAACTTAGCAACTTGAATATCTAATCTAATCAACTTTTCTGTGAGCGTAGTAAGTATCTATGGTTATAATATAAACATTAAAATTGTGTAATTTCACGAATTACACAAGAGAAAGACTATTTAGCATTGAGAAAGGAAACAGACTAAGTTTCCGAAACGTCTGCAAAACATAATTGTTTGTATTTTATTTTAATTATATTTTATGTAAAAAAAAACAACCTTTAACTGTTCCTTTGACGTAAAGTCACAGGCGTAAAGGTTATTTTTTAAATAATCCAGATATTTTTCAGATTGTCAGATTAATGTTCAGAAATGTGGCCGTAAATCCCAAATAAGAACAGAAAGAAAATACAGAAAGATGCCACAAATAACTTTTAGACAATAGGCACACTATACTTTTCGAGAAAAAAATTATTTAGTTTTATATAGTCGCGAACCCCAATTTGCATTTTTTGTATATCACGAGACTCCTACGGGTTTTTGGAAAAAACTAATAACAGAATTGGAAAGAACGCCTTTTCTTTAGTATAATGTAAAAATTATAGGGTGGCACACTCTGTACTTTTCGAGAAAAAAATTATTTAGTTTTATATAGTCGCGAACCCCAATTTGCATTTTTTGTATATCACGAGACTCCTACGGGTTTTTGGGAAAAACTGATAGCAGGACTGGAAAGAACGCCTTTTCTTTAGTATAATGTAAAAATTACAGGGTGGCACACTCAATACTTTTCGAGAAAAAAATTATTTAGAATTATATAGTCGCGAACCCCAATTTGAATTTTTTGTATATCACGAGACTCCTACGGGTTTTTGGGAAAAACTGTTAGCAGGACTAGGAAGAACGCCTTTTCTTTAGTGTAATTAAAAAATTACAAGGAGGCACACTCTATACTTTTCGAGAAAAAAATTATTTAGTTTTATATAGTCGCGAACCCCAATATGCATTTTTTGTATATCACGAGACTCCGACGGGCTTTTGGGAAAAACTGATAGCAGGATTGGAAAGAACGCCTTTTCTTTAGTATAACGTAAAAATTACAGGGTGGCACACTCTATACTTTTCGAGAAAAAAATTATTTAGTTTTATATAGTCGCGAACCGCAATTTGCATTTTTTGTTTATCACGAGATTCCTATGGATATTTGGGAAAAACTGATAGCCTTTTCTTTAGTATAATGTAAAAATTACAGGGTGGCACACTCTATGCTATTTGAGAAAAAAATTATTTGGTTTGATATAGTCGCGAACCCTAATTTGCATTTTTTGTATATCACGAGACTCCTACGGGTTTTTGGGGAAAACTGATAGCAGGACTGAAAAGATCGCCTTTTCTTTAGTATAAATTAAAAAATTACAAGGAGGCACACTCTATAGTTTTCGAGAAAAAAATTATTTAGTTTTATATAGTCGCGAACCCCAATATGCATTTTTTGTATATCACGAGACTCCGACGGGCTTTTGGGAAAAACTAATAACAGAATTGGAAAGAACGCCTTTTCTTTAGTATAATGTAAAAATTATAGGGTGGCACACTCTGTACTTTTCGAGAAAAAAATTATTTAGTTTTATATAGTCGCGAACCCCAATTTGCATTTTTTGTATATCACGAGACTCCTACGGGTTTTTGGGAAAAACTGATAGCAGGACTGGAAAGAACGCCTTTTCTTTAGTATAATGTAAAAATTACAGGGTGGCACACTCAATACTTTTCGAGAAAAAAATTATTTAGAATTATATAGTCGCGAACCCCAATTTGAATTTTTTGTATATCACGAGACTCCTACGGGTTTTTGGGAAAAACTGTTAGCAGGACTAGGAAGAACGCCTTTTCTTTAGTGTAATTAAAAAATTACAAGGAGGCACACTCTATACTTTTCGAGAAAAAAATTATTTAGTTTTATATAGTCGCGAACCCCAATATGCATTTTTTGTATATCACGAGACTCCGACGGGCTTTTGGGAAAAACTGATAGCAGGATTGGAAAGAACGCCTTTTCTTTAGTATAACGTAAAAATTACAGGGTGGCACACTCTATACTTTTCGAGAAAAAAATTATTTAGTTTTATATAGTCGCGAACCGCAATTTGCATTTTTTGTTTATCACGAGATTCCTATGGATATTTGGGAAAAACTGATAGCCTTTTCTTTAGTATAATGTAAAAATTACAGGGTGGCACACTCTATGCTATTTGAGAAAAAAATTATTTGGTTTGATATAGTCGCGAACCCTAATTTGCATTTTTTGTATATCACGAGACTCCTACGGGTTTTTGGGGAAAACTGATAGCAGGACTGAAAAGATCGCCTTTTCTTTAGTATAAATTAAAAAATTACAAGGAGGCACACTCTATAGTTTTCGAGAAAAAAATTATTTAGTTTTATATAGTCGCGAACCCCAATATGCATTTTTTGTATATCACGAGACTCCGACGGGCTTTTGGGAAAAACTGATAGCAGGATTGGAAAGAACGCCTTTTCTTTAGTATAACGTAAAAATTACAGGGTGGCACACTCTATACTTTTCGAGAAAAAAATTATTTAGTTTTATATAGTCGCGAACCGCAATTTGCATTTT
Organism: Rhagium mordax; assembly: GCA_963680705.1. NCBI lineage: Eukaryota > Metazoa > Arthropoda > Insecta > Coleoptera > Cerambycidae > Rhagium > Rhagium mordax. The sequence goes on from OY796659.1 coordinate 26,971,393, forward strand.
TTGTTTATCACGAGATTCCTATGGATATTTGGGAAAAACTGATAGCCTTTTCTTTAGTATAATGTAAAAATTACAGGGTGGCACACTCTATGCTATTTGAGAAAAAAATTATTTGGTTTGATATAGTCGCGAACCCTAATTTGCATTTTTTGTATATCACGAGACTCCTACGGGTTTTTGGGGAAAACTGATAGCAGTACTGGAAAGAATGCCTTTTCTTTAGTATAACTTAAAAATTACAGGGTGGCACACTCTATACTTTTCGAGAAAAAAATTATTTAGTTTTATATAGTCGCGAACCCCAATTTGCATTTTTTGTATATCACGAGACTCCTACTGGTTTTTGGGAAAAACTGATAGCAGCACTGAAAAGATCGCCTTTTCTTTAGTATAAATTAAAAATTACAGGGTGGCACATTCTATACTTTTCGAGAAAGAAATTATTAAGTTTTATGTAGTCGCGAACCCCAATTTGCATTTTTTGTATATCACGAGACTCCTTGGAGAAAACTGATAGCAGGACTGGAAAGAACGCCTTTTCTTTGGTATAACGTAAAAATTACAGGGTGGCACACTCTATACTTTTCGAGAAAAAAATTATTAAGTTTTATATAGTCGCGAACCCCAATTTGCATTTTTTGTATATCACAAGACTCCTACGGGTTTTTGGGAAAAACTGATAGCAGGACTGGAGAGAACGCCTTTTCTTTAGTATAATGTAAAAATTACAGGGTGGCACACTCTGTGCTGTTCGAGAAAAAAATTATTTAGTTTTATATAGTCGCGAACCCCAATTTGCATTTTTTGTATATCACAAGACTCCTACGGGTTTTTGGGAAAAACTGATAGCAGGACTGGAGAGAACGCCTTTTCTTTAGTATAATGTAAAAATTACAGGGTGGCACACTCTGTGCTGTTCGAGAAAAAAATTATTTAGTTTTATTTAGTCGCGAACCCCAATTTGCATTTTTTGTATATCACGAGACTCCTACGAGTTTTTGGGGAAAACTAATAGCGGGACTATAAACATCGCCTTTTCTTTAGTGTAATGTAAAAATTACAGGGAGGCACACTCTATGCTTTTCGAGAAAAAAATTATTTAGTTTTATATAGTCGCGAACCCCAATGTGAATTTTTTGTATATCACGAGACTCCTACGGATTTTTCGGAAAAACTGATAGCAGAACTGGAAAGAACGCCTTTTCTTTAGTATAATGTAAAAATTACTGGGTGGCACACTATACTTTTCGAGAAAAAAGTTATTTAGTATTATATAGTCGCGAACCCCAATTTGCATTTTTTGTATATCACGAGACTCCTACGAGTTTTTGGGAAAAACTGATAGCAGGACTGAAAAGAACTCATTTTATTTAGTGTTATGTAAAAATTACAGGGAGGAACACTCTATGCTTTTTGAGAAAAAAATTATTTAGTTTTAAATAGTCGCGAACCGCAATTTGCATTTTTTGTTTATCACGAGACTTCTACGGGTATTTGGGAAAAACTGATAGCCTTTTCTTTAGTATAATGTAAAAATTACAGGATGGCACACTCTGTACTTTTCGAGAAAAAAATTATTTAGTTTTATATAGTCGCGAACCCCAATGTGCATTTTTTGTATATCACGAGACTCCTACGGGTTTTTAGGAAAAACTGATAGCAGGACTGGAAAGAACTCCTTGTCTTTAGTATAACTTAAAAATTACAGGGTGGCACACTCTATACTTTTCGAGAAAAAAATTATTTAGTTTGATATAGTCGCGAACCCTAATTTGCATTTTTTGTATATCACGAGACTCCTACGGGTTTTTGGGAAAAACTGATAGCAGGATTGGAAAGAACTCCTTGTCTTTAGTATAACTTAAAGATTACAGGGTGGCACACTCCATACTTTTCGAGAAAAAAATTATTTAGTTTTATATAGTCGGGAACCCCAATTTGAATTTTTAGTATATCACGAGACTCCTACTGGTTTTTGGGAAAAACTGATAGCAGGACTGAAAAGATCGCCTTTTCTTTAGTATAATGTAAAAATTACAGGGTGGCACACTCTGTGCTGTTCGAGAAAAAAATTATTTAGTTTTATTTAGTCGCGAACCCCAATTTGCATTTTTTGTATATCACGAGATTCCTACGGGTTTTTGGGGAAAACTGATAGCGGGACTATAAACATCGCCTTTTCTTTAGTGTAATGTAAAAATTACAGGGAGGCACACTCTATACTTTTCGAGAAAAAAATTATTTAGTTTTATATAGTCGCGAACCCCAATGTGAATTTTTTGTATATCACGAGACTCCTACGGATTTTTGAGAAAAACTGATAGCAGGACTGGAAAGAACGCCTTTTCTTTAGTATAATGTAAAAATTACTGGGTGGCACACTCTATACTTTTCGAGAAAAAAATTATTTAGTTTTATATATTCGCGAATTCCAATTTGCATTTTTTGTATATCACGAGACTCCTACGGGTTTTTGGGAAAAACTGATAGCAGGGCTGGAAAGAACTCATTTTATTTAGTGTTATGTAAAAATTACAGGGAGGCACACTCTATACTTTTCGAGAAAAAAATTATTTAGTTTTATATAGTCGCGAACCCCAATGTAAATTTTTTGTATATCACGAGACTCCTACGAAATTTTGAGAAAAACTGATAGCAGGACTGGAAAGAACGCCTTTTCTTTAGTATAATGTAAAAATTACTGGGTTGCACACTCTATACTTTTCGAGAAAAAAGTTATTTAGTATTATATAGTCGCGAACCCCAATTTGCATTTTTTGTATATCACGAGACTCCTACGGGTTTTTGTGAAAAACTGATAGCAGGACTAGAAAGAACGCCTTTTCTTTAGTATAATGTAAAAATTACAGGGTGGCACACTCTATACTTTTCGAGAAAAAAATTATTAAGTTTCATGTATTCGCGAATTCCAATTTGCATTTTTTGTATATCACGAGACTCCTACGAGTTTTTGGGAAAAACTGATAGCAGGACTGGAAAGAACGCCTTTTCTTTAGTATAACTTAAAAATTACAGAGTGGCACACTCTATACTTTTCGAGAAAAAAATTATTTAGTATTATATAGTCGCGAACCCCAATTTGCATTTTTTGTATATCACGAGACTCCTGCGGGTTTTTGGGAAAAACTGATAGCAGGACTGGAAAGAACGCCTTTTCTTTAGTATAATGTAAAAATTACAGGGTGGCACACTCTATACTTTTCGAGAAAAAAATTATTTAGTTTTATATAGTCGCGAACCGCAATTTGCATTGTTTGTTTATTACGAGACTCCTACGGATATTTGGGAAAAACTGATAGCCTTTTCTTTAGTATAATGTAAAAATTACAGGGTGGCACCACGGGTGGCACACTCTATGCTATTTGAGAAAAAAATTATTTGGTTTGATATAGTCGCGAACCCTAATTTGCATTTTTTGTATATCACGAGACTCCTACGGGTTTTTGGGGAAAACTGATAGCAGGACTGGAAAGAATGCCTTTTCTTTAGTATAACTTAAAAATTACAGGGTGACACACTCTATACTTTTCGAGAAAAAAATTATTTAGTTTTATATAGTCGGGAACCCCAATTTGAATTTTTAGTATATCACGAGACTCCTACTGGTTTTTAGGAAAAACTGATAGCAGGACTGAAAAGATCGCCTTTTCTTTAGTATAATGTAAAAATTACAGGGTGGCACACTCTGTGCTGTTCGAGAAAAAAATTATTTAGTTTTATTTAGTTGCGAACCCCAATTTGCATTTTTTGTATATCACGAGACTCCTACGGGTTTTTGGGGAAAACTGATAGCGTGACTATAAACATCGCCTTTTATTTAGTGTAATGTAAAAATTACAGGGAGGCACACTCTATACTTTTCGATAAAAAAATTGTTTAGTTTTATATAGTCGCGAACCCCAATGTGAATTTTTTGTATATCACGAGACTCCTACGGATTTTTGAGAAAAGCTGATAGCAGGACTGGAAAGAACGCCTTTTCTTTAGTATAATGTAAAAATTACTGGGTGGCACACTCTATACTTTTCGAGAAAAAAATTATTAAGTTTTATATAGTCGCGAACCCCAATTTGCATTTTTTGTATATCACAAGACTCCTACGGGTTTTTGGGAAAAACTGATAGCAGGACTGGAGAGAACGCCTTTTCTTTAGTATAACTTAAAAATAACAGGGTGGCACACTCTATACTTTTCGAGAAAAAAATTATTAAGTTTTATATAGTCGCGAACCCCAATTTGCATTTTTTGTATATCACAAGACTCCTACGGGTTTTTGGGAAAAACTGATAGCAGGACTGGAGAGAACGCCTTTTCTTTAGTATAATGTAAAAATTACAGGGCGGCACACTCTGTGCTGTTCGAGAAAAAAATTATTTAGTTTTATTTAGTCGCGAACCCCAATTTGCATTTTTTGTATATCACGAGACTCCTACGAGTTTTTGGGGAAAACTGATAGCGGGACTATAAACATCGCCTTTTCTTTAGTGTAATGTAAAAATTACAGGGAGGCACACTCTATACTTTTCGAGAAAAAAATTATTTAGTTTTATATAGTCGCGAACCCCAATGTGAATTTTTTGTATATCACGAGACTCCTACGGATTTTTGGGAAAAACTGATAGCAGAACTGGAAAGAACGCCTTTTCTTTAGTATAATGTAAAAATTACTGGGTGGCACACTCTATACTTTTCGAGAAAAAAGTTATTTAGTATTATATAGTCGCGAACCCCAATTTGCATTTTTTGTATATCACGAGACTCCTACGAGTTTTTGGGAAAAACTGATAGCAGGACTGAAAAGAACTCATTTTATTTAGTGTTATGTAAAAATTAGAGGGAGGCACACTCTATGCTTTTTGAGAAAAAAATTATTTAGTTTTAAATAGTCGCGAACCGCAATTTGCATTTTTTGTTTATCACGAGACTTCTACGGGTATTTGGGAAAAACTGATAGCCTTTTCTTTAGTATAATGTAAAAATTACAGGATGGCACACTCTGTACTTTTCGAGAAAAAAATTATTTAGTTTTATATAGTCGCGAACCCCAATGTGCATTTTTTGTATATCACGAGACTCCTACGGGTTTTTAGGAAAAACTGATAGCAGGACTGGAAAGTATGCCTTCTCTTTAGTATAATGTAAAAATTACAGGGTGGCACACTCTATACTTTTCGAGAAAAAAATTATTTAGTTTGATATAGTCGCGAACCCTAATTTGCATTTTTTGTATATCACGAGACTCCTACGGGTTTTTGGGAAAAACTGATAGCAGGATTGGAAAGAACTCCTTGTCTTTAGTATAACTTAAAAATTACAGGGTGGCACACTCCATACTTTTCGAGAAAAAAATTATTTAGTTTTATATAGTCGGGAACCCCAATTTGAATTTTTAGTATATCACGAGACTCCTACTGGTTTTTGGGAAAAACTGATAGCAGGACTGAAAAGATCGCCTTTTCTTTAGTATAATGTAAAAATTACAGGGTGGCACACTCTGTGCTGTTCGAGAAAAAAATTATTTAGTTTTATTTAGTCGCGAACCCCAATTTGCATTTTTTGTATATCACGAGATTCCTACGGGTTTTTGGGGAAAACTGATAGCGGGACTATAAACATCGCCTTTTCTTTAGTGTAATGTAAAAATTACAGGGAGGCACACTCTATACTTTTCGAGAAAAAAATTATTTAGTTTTATATAGTCGCGAACCCCAATGTAAATTTTTTGTATATCACGAGACTCCTACGGATTTTTGAGAAAAACTGATAGCAGGACTGGAAAGAACGCCTTTTCTTTAGTATAATGTAAAAATTACTGGGTGGCACACTCTATACTTTTCGAGAAAAAAGTTATTTAGTATTATATAGTGGCGAACCCCAATTTGCATTTTTTGTATATCACGAGCCTCCTACGGGTTTTTGAGAAAAACTGATAGCAGGACTAGAAAGAACGCCTTTTCTTTAGTATAATGTAAAAATTACAGGGTGGCACACTCTATACTTTTCGAGAAAAAAATTATTTAGTTTTATGTATTCGCGAATTCCAATTTGCATTTTTTGTATATCACGAGACTCCTACGGGTTTTTGGGAAAAACTGATAGCAGGACTGGAAAGAACGCCTTTTCTTTAGTATAACTTAAAAATTACAGAGTGGCACACTCTATACTTTTCGAGAAAAAAATTATTTAGTTTTATATAGTCGCGAACCGCAATTTGCATTTTTTGTTTATCACGAGACTCCTACGGATATTTGGGAAAAACTGATAGCCTTTTCTTTAGTATAATGTAAAAATTACAGGGTGGCACCTCGGGTGGCACACTCTATGCTATTTGAGAAAAAAATTATTTGGTTTGATATAGTCGCGAACCCTAATTTGCATTTTTTGTATATCACGAGACTCCTACGGGTTTTTGGGGAAACTGATAGCAGGACTGGAAAGAATGCCTTTTCTTTAGTATAACTTAAAAATTACAGGGTGACACACTCTATACTTTTCGAGAAAAAAATTATTTAGTTTTATATAGTCGGGAACCCCAATTTGAATTTTTAGTATATCACGAGACTCCTACTGGTTTTTAGGAAAAACTGATAGCAGGACTGAAAAGATCGCCTTTTCTTTAGTATAATGTAAAAATTACAGGGTGGCACACTCTGTGCTGTTCGAGAAAAAAATTATTTAGTTTTATTTAGTCGCGAACCCCAATTTGCATTTTTTTTATGTCACGAGACTCCTACGGGTTTTTGGGGAAAACTGATAGCGGGACTATAAACTTCGCCTTTTCTTTAGTGTAATGTAAAAATTACAGGGAGGCACACTCTATACTTTTCGAGAAAAAAATTATTTAGTTTTATATAGTCGCGAACCCCAATGTGAATTTTTTGTATATCACGAGACTCCTACGGATTTTTGAGAAAAACTGATAGCAGGACTGGAAAGAACGCCTCTTCTTTAGTATAATGTAAAAATTACTGGGTGGCACACTCTATACTTTTCGAGAAATAAGTTATTTAGCATTATATAGTGGCGAACCCCAATTTGAATTTTTTGTATATCACGAGACTCCTACGGGTTTTTGAGAAAAACTGATAGCAGGACTAGAAAGAACGCCTTTTCTTTAGTATAATGTAAAAATTACAGGGTGGCACACTCTATACTTTTCGAGAACAAAATTATTTAGTTTTACATATTCGCGAATTCCAATTTGCATTTTTTGTATATCACGAGACTCCTACGGGTTTTTGGGAAAAACTGATAGCAGGACTGGAAAGAACTCATTTTATTTAGTGTTATGTAAAAATTACAGGGAGGCACACTCTATGCTTTTCGAGAAAAAAATTATTTAGTTTTAAATAGTCGCGAACCGCAATTTGCATTTTTTGTTTATCACGAGACTTCTACGGGTATTTGGGAAAAACTGAGAGCCTTTTCTTTAGTATAATGTAAAAATTACAGGATGGCACACTCTGTACTTTTCGAGAAAAAAATTATTTAGTTTTATATAGTCGCGAACCCCAATGTGCATTTTTTGTATATCACGAGACTCCTACGGGTTTTTGGGAAAATCTGATAGCAGGACTGGAAAGAACGCCCTTTCTGTAGTATAATGTAAAAATTACAGGGTGGCACATGGCGCACACTATACTTTTCGAGAAAAAAATTATTTAGTTTGATATAGCGAACCCTAATTTGCATTTCTTGTATATCACTAGTCTCCTACGGGTTTTTGGGAAAAACTGATAGCAGGACTGGAAAGAACGCCTTTTCTTTAGTATAACTTAAAAATTACAGGGTGGCACACTCTATACTTTTCGAAATAAAAATTATTTAGTTTTAAATAGTCGCGAACCCCAATGTGCATTTTTTGTATATCACGAGACTCCTACGGGTTTTTGGGAAAATCTGATAGCAGGATTGGAAATAGCGCCTTTTCTTTAGTATAATGTAAAAATTACAGGGTGGCACACTCTATACTTTTCGAGAAAAAAATTATTTAGTTTTATATAGTCGCGAATTCTAATTTGCATTTTTTTGTATATCACGAGACTCCTACGGGTTTTTGGGGAAAATATAGTCGCAAACCCCAATGTGCATTTTTTGTATATCACGAGACTCCTACTGATAGCAGGACTGGAAAGAACGCCTTTTCTTTAGTATAATGTAAAAATTACTGGGTGGCACACTCTATACTTTTCGAGAAAAAAGTTATTTAGTATTATATAGTGGCGAACCCCAATTTGCATTTTTTGTATATCACGAGACTCCTACGGGTTTTTGAGAAAAACTGATAGCAGGACTAGAAAGAACGCCTTTTCTTTAGTATAATGTAAAAATTACAGGGTGGCACACTCTATACTTTTCGAGAAAAAAATTATTTAGTTTTATATATTCGCGAATTCCAATTTGCATTTTTTGTATATCACGAGACTCCTACGTGTTTTTGGGAAAAACTGAGCAGGGCTGGAAAGAACTCATTTTATTTAGTGTTATGTAAAAATTACAGGGAGGCACTCTCTATACTGTTCGAGAAAAAAATTATTTAGTTTTATATAGTCGCGAACCCCAATGTGAATTTTCTGTATATCACGAGACTCCTACGGAATTTTGAGAAAAACTGATAGCAGGACTGGAAAGAACGCCTTTTCTTTAGTATAATGTAAAAATTACTGGGTTGCACACTCTATACTTTTCGAGAAAAAAGTTATTTAGTATTATATAGTCGCGAACCCCAATTTGCATTTTTTGTATATCACGAGACTCCTACGGGTTTTTGTGAAAAACTGATAGCAGGACTAGAAAGAACGCCTTTTCTTTAGTATAATGTAAAAATTACAGGGTGGCACACTCTATACTTTTCGAGAAAAAAATTATTAAGTTTTATGTATTCGCGAATTCCAATTTGCATTTTTTGTATATCACGAGACTCCTACGGGTTTTTGGGAAAAACTGATAGCAGGACTGGAAAGAACGCCTTTTCTTTAGTATAACTTAAAAATTACAGAGTGGCACACTCTATACTTTTCGAGAAAAAAATTATTTAGTATTATATAGTCGCGAACCCCAATTTGCATTTTTTGTATATCACGAGACTCCTGCGGGTTTTTGGGAAAAACTGATAGCAGGACTGGAAAGAACGCCTTTTCTTTAGTATAATGTAAAAATTACAGGGTGGCACACTCTATACTTTTCGAGAAAAAAATTATTTAGTTTTATATAGTCGCGAACCGCAATTTGCATTGTTTGTTTATTACGAGACTCCTACGGATATTTGGGAAAAACTGATAGCCTTTTCTTTAGTATAATGTAAAAATTACAGGGTGGCACCACGGGTGGCACACTCTATGCTATTTGAGAAAAAAATTATTTGGTTTGATATAGTCGCGAACCCTAATTTGCATTTTTTGTATATCACGAGACTCCTACGGGTTTTTGGGGAAAACTGATAGCAGGACTGGAAAGAATGCCTTTTCTTTAGTATAACTTAAAAATTACAGGGTGACACACTCTATACTTTTCGAGAAAAAAATTATTTAGTTTTATATAGTCGGGAACCCCAATTTGAATTTTTAGTATATCACGAGACTCCTACTGGTTTTTAGGAAAAACTGATAGCAGGACTGAAAAGATCGCCTTTTCTTTAGTATAATGTAAAAATTACAGGGTGGCACACTCTGTGCTGTTCGAGAAAAAAATTATTTAGTTTTATTTAGTCGCGAACCCCAATTTGCATTTTTTGTATATCACGAGACTCCTACGGGTTTTTGGGGAAAACTGATAGCGTGACTATAAACATCGCCTTTTATTTAGTGTAATGTAAAAATTACAGGGAGGCACACTCTATACTTTTCGATAAAAAAATTGTTTAGTTTTATATAGTCGCGAACCCCAATGTGAATTTTTTGTATATCACGAGACTCCTACGGATTTTTGAGAAAAGCTGATAGCAGGACTGGAAAGAACGCCTTTTCTTTAGTATAATGTAAAAATTACTGGGTGGCACACTCTATACTTTTCGAGAAAAAAATTATTAAGTTTTATATAGTCGCGAACCCCAATTTGCATTTTTTGTATATCACAAGACTCCTACGGGTTTTTGGGAAAAACTGATAGCAGGACTGGAGAGAACGCCTTTTCTTTAGTATAACTTAAAAATAACAGGGTGGCACACTCTATACTTTTCGAGAAAAAAATTATTAAGTTTTATATAGTCGCGAACCCCAATTTGCATTTTTTGTATATCACAAGACTCCTACGGGTTTTTGGGAAAAACTGATAGCAGGACTGGAGAGAACGCCTTTTCTTTAGTATAATGTAAAAATTACAGGGTGGCACACTCTGTGCTGTTCGAGAAAAAAATTATTTAGTTTTATTTAGTCGCGAACCCCAATTTGCATTTTTTGTATATCACGAGACTCCTACGAGTTTTTGGGGAAAACTGATAGCGGGACTATAAACATCGCCTTTTCTTTAGTGTAATGTAAAAATTACAGGGAGGCACACTCTATACTTTTCGAGAAAAAAATTATTTAGTTTTATATAGTCGCGAACCCCAATGTGAATTTTTTGTATATCACGAGACTCCTACGGATTTTTGGGAAAAACTGATAGCAGAACTGGAAAGAACGCCTTTTCTTTAGTATAATGTAAAAATTACTGGGTGGCACACTCTATACTTTTCGAGAAAAAAGTTATTTAGTATTATATAGTCGCGAACCCCAATTTGCATTTTTTGTACATCACGAGACTCCTACGAGTTTTTGGGAAAAACTGATAGCAGGACTGAAAAGAACTCATTTTATTTAGTGTTATGTAAAAATTACAGGGAGGCACACTCTATGCTTTTTGAGAAAAAAATTATTTAGTTTTAAATAGTCGCGAACCGCAATTTGCATTTTTTGTTTATCACGAGACTTCTACGGGTATTTGGGAAAAACTGATAGCCTTTTCTTTAGTATAATGTAAAAATTACAGGATGGCACACTCTGTACTTTTCGAGAAAAAAATTATTTAGTTTTATATAGTCGCGAACCCCAATGTGCATTTTTTGTATATCACGAGACTCCTACGGGTTTTTAGGAAAAACTGATAGCAGGACTGGAAAGTATGCCTTCTCTTTAGTATAATGTAAAAATTACAGGGTGGCACACTCTATACTTTTCGAGAAAAAAATTATTTAGTTTGATATAGTCGCGAACCCTAATTTGCATTTTTTGTATATCACGAGACTCCTACGGGTTTTTGGGAAAAACTGATAGCAGGATTGGAAAGAACTTCTTGTCTTTAGTATAACTTAAAAATTACAGGGTGGCACACTCCATACTTTTCGAGAAAAAAATTATTTAGTTTTATATAGTCGGGAACCCCAATTTGAATTTTTAGTATATCACGAGACTCCTACTGGTTTTTGGGAAAAACTGATAGCAGGACTGAAAAGATCGCCTTTTCTTTAGTATAATGTAAAAATTACAGGGTGGCACACTCTGTGCTGTTCGAGAAAAAAATTATTTAGTTTTATTTAGTCGCGAACCCCAATTTGCATTTTTTGTATATCACGAGATTCCTACGGGTTTTTGGGGAAAACTGATAGCGGGACTATAAACATCGCCTTTTCTTTAGTGTAATGTAAAAATTACAGGGAGGCACACTCTATACTTTTCGAGAAAAAAATTATTTAGTTTTATATAGTCGCGAACCCCAATGTAAATTTTTTGTATATCACGAGACTCCTACGGATTTTTGAGAAAAACTGATAGCAGGACTGGAAAGAACGCCTTTTCTTTATTATAATGTAAAAATTACTGGGTGGCACACTCTATACTTTTCGAGAAAAAAGTTATTTAGTATTATATAGTGGCGAACCCCAATTTGCATTTTTTGTATATCACGAGACTCCTACGGGTTTTTGAGAAAAACTGATAGCAGGACTAGAAAGAACGCCTTTTCTTTAGTATAATGTAAAAATTACAGGGTGGCACACTCTATACTTTTCGAGAAAAAAATTATTTAGTTTTATGTATTCGCGAATTCCAATTTGCATTTTTTGTATATCACGAGACTCCTACGGGTTTTTGGGAAAAACTGATAGCAGGACTGGAAAGAACGCCTTTTCTTTAGTATAACTTAAAAATTACAGAGTGGCACACTCTATACTTTTCGAGAAAAAAATTATTTAGTTTTATATAGTCGCGAACCGCAATTTGCATTTTTTGTTTATCACGAGACTCCTACGGATATTTGGGAAAAACTGATAGCCTTTTCTTTAGTATAATGTAAAAATTACAGGGTGGCACCTCGGGTGGCACACTCTATGCTATTTGAGAAAAAAATTATTTGGTTTGATATAGTCGCGAACCCTAATTTGCATTTTTTGTATATCACGAGACTCCTACGGGTTTTTGGGGAAACTGATAGCAGGACTGGAAAGAATGCCTTTTCTTTAGTATAACTTAAAAATTACAGGGTGACACACTCTATACTTTTCGAGAAAAAAATTATTTAGTTTTATATAGTCGGGAACCCCAATTTGAATTTTTAGTATATCACGAGACTCCTACTGGTTTTTAGGAAAAACTGATAGCAGGACTGAAAAGATCGCCTTTTCTTTAGTATAATGTAAAAATTACAGGGTGGCACACTCTGTGCTGTTCGAGAAAAAAATTATTTAGTTTTATTTAGTCGCGAACCCCAATTTGCATTTTTTGTATGTCACGAGACTCCTACGGGTTTTTGGGGAAAACTGATAGCGGGACTATAAACTTCGCCTTTTCTTTAGTGTAATGTAAAAATTACAGGGAGGCACACTCTATACTTTTCGAGAAAAAAATTATTTAGTTTTATATAGTCGCGAACCCCAATGTGAATTTTTTGTATATCACGAGACTCCTACGGATTTTTGAGAAAAACTGATAGCAGGACTGGAAAGAACGCCTCTTCTTTAGTATAATGTAAAAATTACTGGGTGGCACACTCTATACTTTTCGAGAAATAAGTTATTTAGCATTATATAGTGGCGAACCCCAATTTGCATTTTTTGTATATCACGAGACTCCTACGGGTTTTTGAGAAAAACTGATAGCAGGACTAGAAAGAACGCCTTTTCTTTAGTATAATGTAAAAATTACAGGGTGGCACACTCTATACTTTTCGAGAACAAAATTATTTAGTTTTATATATTCGCGAATTCCAATTTGCATTTTTTGTATATCACGAGACTCCTACGGGTTTTTGGGAAAAACTGATAGCAGGACTGGAAAGAACTCATTTTATTTAGTGTTATGTAAAAATTACAGGGAGGCACACTCTATGCTTTTCGAGAAAAAAATTATTTAGTTTTAAATAGTCGCGAACCGCAATTTGCATTTTTTGTTTATCACGAGACTTCTACGGGTATTTGGGAAAAACTGAGAGCCTTTTCTTTATTATAATGTAAAAATTACAGGATGGCACACTCTGTACTTTTCGAGAAAAAAATTATTTAGTTTTATATAGTCGCGAACCCCAATGTGCATTTTTTGTATATCACGAGACTCCTACGGGTTTTTGGGAAAATCTGATAGCAGGACTGGAAAGAACGCCCTTTCTGTAGTATAATGTAAAAATTACAGGGTGGCACACACTATACTTTTCGAGAAAAAAATTATTTAGTTTGATATAGTTGCGAACCCTAATTTGCATTTCTTGTATATCACTAGTCTCCTACGGGTTTTTGGGAAAAACTGATAGCAGGACTGGAAAGAACGCCTTTTCTTTAGTATAACTTAAAAATTACAGGGTGGCACACTCTATACTTTTCGAAATAAAAATTATTTAGTTTTAAATAGTCGCGAACCCCAATGTGCATTTTTTGTATATCACGAGACTCCTACGGGTTTTTGGGAAAATCTGATAGCAGGATTGGAAATAGCGCCTTTTCCTTAGTATAATGTAAAAATTACAGGGTGGCACACTCTATACTTTTCGAGAAAAAAATTATTTAGTTTTATATAGTCGCGAATTCTAATTTGCATTTTTTTGTATATCACGAGACTCCTACGGGTTTTTGGGGAAAATATAGTCGCAAACCCCAATGTGCATTTTTTGTATATCACGAGACTCCTACGGATTTTTGAGAAAAACTGATAGCAGGACTGGAAAGAACGCCTTTTCTTTAGTATAATGTAAAAATTACTGGGTGGCACACTCTATACTTTTCGAGAAAAAAGTTATTTAGTATTATATAGTGGCGAACCCCAATTTGCATTTTTTGTATATCACGAGACTCCTACGGGTTTTTGAGAAAAACTGATAGCAGGACTAGAAAGAACGCCTTTTCTTTAGTATAATGTAAAAATTACAGGGTGGCACACTCTATACTTTTCGAGAAAAAAATTATTTAGTTTTATATATTCGCGAATTCCAATTTGCATTTTTTGTATATCACGAGACTCCTACGTGTTTTTGGGAAAAACTGAGCAGGGCTGGAAAGAACTCATTTTATTTAGTGTTATGTAAAAATTACAGGGAGGCACTCTCTATACTGTTCGAGAAAAAAATTATTTAGTTTTATATAGTCGCGAACCCCAATGTGAATTTTTTGTATATCACGAGACTCCTACGGATTTTTGAGAAAAACTGATAGCAGAAAGAACGCCTTTTCTTTAGTATAATGTAAAAATTACTGGGTGGCACACTCTATACTTTTCGAGAAAAAAGTTATTTAGTATTATATAGTCGCGAACCCCAATTTGCATTTTTTGTATATCACGAGACTCCTACGGGTTTTTGAGAAAAACTGATAGCAGGACTAGAAAGAACGCCTTTTCTTTAGTATAATGTAAAAATTACAGTGTGGCACACTCTATACTTTTCGAGAAAAAAATTATTTAGTTTTATGTATTCGCGAATTCCAATTTGCATTTTTTGTATATCACGAGACTCCTACGGGTTTTTGGGAAAAACTGATAGCAGGACTGGAAAGAACGCCTTTTCTTTAGTATAATGTAAAAATTACAGGGTGGCACCTCGGGTGGCACACTCTATGCTATTTGAGAAAATAATTATTTGGTTTGATATAGTCGCGAACCCTAATTTGCATTTTTTGTATATCACGAGACTCCTACGGGTTTTTGGGGAAAACTGATAGCAGGACTGGAAAGAATGCCTTTTCTTTAGTATAACTTAAAAATTACAGGGTGACACACTCTATACTTTTCGAGAATATTTAGTTTTATATAGTCGGGAACCCCAATTTGAATTTTTAGTATATCACGAGACTCCTACTGGTTTTTAGGAAAAACTGATAGCAGGACTGAAAAGATCGCCTTTTCTTTAGTATAATGTAAAAATTACAGGGTGGCACACTCTGTGCTGTTCGAGAAAAAAATTATTTAGTTTTATTTAGTCGCGAACCCCAATTTGCATTTTTTGTATATCACGAGACTCCTACGGGTTTTTGGGGAAAACTGATAGCGGGACTATAAACATCGCCTTTTCTTTAGTGTAATGTAAAAATTACAGGGAGGCATACTCTATACTTTTCGAGAAAAAAATTATTAAGTTTTATATAGTCGCGAACCCCAATTTGCATTTTTTGTATATCACGAGACTCCTACGGATTTTTGGGGAAAACTGATAGCAGGACTGGAAAGATCGCCGTTTCTTTAGTTTAATGTAAAAATTACAGGGTGGCACACTCTATACTTTTTGAGATAAAAATTATTTAGTATTATATGGTCGCGAACACCAATTTGCATTTTTTATATATCACGAGACTCCTACGGGTTTTTCGGAAAAATTGATAGGAGGACTGGAAAGAACGCCTTCTCCTTAGTATAGTGTAAAAATTACAGGGTGGCACACTCTGTACTTTTCGAGAAAAAAATTATTTAGTTTTATATAGTCGCGAACCCCAATGTGCATTTTGTGTATGTCACGAAACTCCTACGGGTTTTTGGGAAAAACTGATAGCAGGACTGGAAAGAACGCCTTTTCTTTAGTATAATGTAAAAATTACAGGGTGGCACACTCTATACTTTTCGAGAAAAAAATTATTTAGTTTTATATATTCGCGAATTCCAATTTGCATTTTTTGTATATCACGAGACTCCTACGGGTTTTTGGGAAAAACTGATAGCAGGGCTGGAAAGAACTCATTTTATTTAGTGTTATGTAAAAATTACAGGGAGGCACACTCTATACTGTTCGAGAAAAAAATTATTTAGTTTTATATAGTCGCGAACCCCAATGTGAATTTTTTGTATATCACGAGACTCCTACGGATTTTTGAGAAAAACTGATAGCAGGACTGGAAAGAACGCCTCTTCTTTAGTATAATGTAAAAATTACTGGGTGGCACACTCTATACTTTTCGAGAAATAAGTTATTTAGCATTATATAGTGGCGAACCCCAATTTGCATTTTTTGTATATCACGAGACTCCTACGGGTTTTTGAGAAAAACTGATAGCAGGACTAGAAAGAACGCCTTTTCTTTAGTATAATGTAAAAATTACAGGGTGGCACACTCTATGCTTTTCGAGAACAAAATTATTTAGTTTTATATATTCGCGAATTCCAATTTGCATTTTTTGTATATCACGAGACTCCTACGGGTTTTTGGGAAAAACTGATAGCAGGACTGGAAAGGACTCATTTTATTTAGTGTTATGTAAAAATTACAGGGAGGCACACTCTATGCTTTTCGAGAAAAAAATTATTTAGTTTTAAATAGTCGCGAACCGCAATTTGCATTTTTTGTTTATCACGAGACTTCTACGGGTATTTGGGAAAAACTGAGAGCCTTTTCTTTAGTATAATGTAAAAATTACAGGATGGCACACTCTGTACTTTTCGAGAAAAAAATTATTTAGTTTTATATAGTCGCGAACCCCAATGTGCATTTTTTGTATATCACGAGACTCCTACGGGTTTTTGGGAAAATCTGATAGCAGGACTGGAAAGAACGCCCTTTCTGTAGTATAATGTAAAAATTACAGGGTGGCACACACTATACTTTTCGAGAAAAAAATTATTTAGTTTGATATAGTTGCGAACCCTAATTTGCATTTCTTGTATATCACTAGTCTCCTACGGGTTTTTGGGAAAAACTGATAGCAGGACTGGAAAGAACGCCTTTTCTTTAGTATAACTTAAAAATTACAGGGTGGCACACTCTATACTTTTCGAAATAAAAATTATTTAGTTTTAAATAGTCGCGAACCCCAATGTGCATTTTTTGTATATCACGAGACTCCTACGGGTTTTTGGGAAAATCTGATAGCAGGATTGGAAATAGCGCCTTTTCCTTAGTATAATGTAAAAATTACAGGGTGGCACACTCTATACTTTTCGAGAAAAAAATTATTTAGTTTTATATAGTCGCGAATTCTAATTTGCATTTTTTTGTATATCACGAGACTCCTACGGGTTTTTGGGGAAAATATAGTCGCAAACCCCAATGTGCATTTTTTGTATATCACGAGACTCCTACGGATTTTTGAGAAAAACTGATAGCAGGACTGGAAAGAACGCCTTTTCTTTAGTATAATGTAAAAATTACTGGGTGGCACACTCTATACTTTTCGAGAAAAAAGTTATTTAGTATTATATAGTGGCGAACCCCAATTTGCATTTTTTGTATATCACGAGACTCCTACGGGTTTTTGAGAAAAACTGATAGCAGGACTAGAAAGAACGCCTTTTCTTTAGTATAATGTAAAAATTACAGGGTGGCACACTCTATACTTTTCGAGAAAAAAATTATTTAGTTTTATATATTCGCGAATTCCAATTTGCATTTTTTGTATATCACGAGACTCCTACGTGTTTTTGGGAAAAACTGAGCAGGGCTGGAAAGAACTCATTTTATTTAGTGTTATGTAAAAATTACAGGGAGGCACTCTCTATACTGTTCGAGAAAAAAATTATTTAGTTTTATATAGTCGCGAACCCCAATGTGAATTTTTTGTATATCACGAGACTCCTACGGATTTTTGAGAAAAACTGATAGCAGAAAGAACGCCTTTTCTTTAGTATAATGTAAAAATTACTGGGTGGCACACTCTATACTTTTCGAGAAAAAAGTTATTTAGTATTATATAGTCGCGAACCCCAATTTGCATTTTTTGTATATCACGAGACTCCTACGGGTTTTTGAGAAAAACTGATAGCAGGACTAGAAAGAACGCCTTTTCTTTAGTATAATGTAAAAATTACAGTGTGGCACACTCTATACTTTTCGAGAAAAAAATTATTTAGTTTTATGTATTCGCGAATTCCAATTTGCATTTTTTGTATATCACGAGACTCCTACGGGTTTTTGGGAAAAACTGATAGCAGGACTGGAAAGAACGCCTTTTCTTTAGTATAATGTAAAAATTACAGGGTGGCACCTCGGGTGGCACACTCTATGCTATTTGAGAAAAGAATTATTTGGTTTGATATAGTCGCGAACCCTAATTTGCATTTTTTGTATATCACGAGACTCCTACGGGTTTTTGGGGAAAACTGATAGCAGGACTGGAAAGAATGCCTTTTCTTTAGTATAACTTAAAAATTACAGGGTGACACACTCTATACTTTTCGAGAATATTTAGTTTTATATAGTCGGGAACCCCAATTTGAATTTTTAGTATATCACGAGACTCCTACTGGTTTTTAGGAAAAACTGATAGCAGGACTGAAAAGATCGCCTTTTCTTTAGTATAATGTAAAAATTACAGGGTGGCACACTCTGTGCTGTTCGAGAAAAAAATTATTTAGTTTTATTTAGTCGCGAACCCCAATTTGCATTTTTTGTATATCACGAGACTCCTACGGGTTTTTGGGGAAAACTGATAGCGGGACTATAAACATCGCCTTTTCTTTAGTGTAATGTAAAAATTACAGGGAGGCACACTCTATACTTTTCGAGAAAAAAATTATTAAGTTTTATATAGTCGCGAACCCCAATTTGCATTTTTTGTATATCACGAGACTCCTACGGATTTTTGGGGAAAACTGATAGCAGGACTGGAAAGATCGCCGTTTCTTTAGTTTAATGTAAAAATTACAGGGTGGCACACTCTATACTTTTTGAGATAAAAATTATTTAGTATTATATGGTCGCGAACACCAATTTGCATTTTTTATATATCACGAGACTCCTACGGGTTTTTCGGAAAAATTGATAGGAGGACTGGAAAGAACGCCTTCTCCTTAGTATAGTGTAAAAATTACAGGGTGGCACACTCTGTACTTTTCGAGAAAAAAATTATTTAGTTTTATATAGTCGCGAACCCCAATGTGCATTTTGTGTATGTCACGAAACTCCTACGGGTTTTTGGGAAAAACTTATAGCAGGACTGGAAAGAACGCCTTTTCTTTAGTATAATGTAAAAATTACAGGGTGGCACACTCTATACTTTTCGAGAAAAAAATTATTTAGTTTTATATATTCGCGAATTCCAATTTGCATTTTTTGTATATCACGAGACTCCTACGGGTTTTTGGGAAAAACTGATAGCAGGACTGGAAAGAACGCCTTTTCTTTAGTATAATGTAAAAATTACAGGGTGGCACCTCGGGTGGCACACTCTATGCTATTTGAGAAAAGAATTATTTGGTTTGATATAGTCGCGAACCCTAATTTGCATTTTTTGTATATCACGAGACTCCTACGGGTTTTTGGGGAAACTGATAGCAGGACTGGAAAGAATGCCTTTTCTTTAGTATAACTTAAAAATTACAGGGTGACACACTCTATACTTTTCGAGAAAAAAATTATTTAGTTTTATATAGTCGGGAACCCCAATTTGAATTTTTAGTATATCACGAGACTCCTACTGGTTTTTAGGAAAAACTGATAGCAGGACTGAAAAGATCGCCTTTTCTTTAGTATAATGTAAAAATTACAGGGTGGCACACTCTGTGCTGTTCGAGAAAAAAATTATTTAGTTTTATTTAGTCGCGAACCCCAATTTGCATTTTTTGTATGTCACGAGACTCCTACGGGTTTTTGGGGAAAACTGATAGCGGGACTATAAACTTCGCCTTTTCTTTAGTGTAATGTAAAAATTACAGGGAGGCACACTCTATACTTTTCGAGAAAAAAATTATTTAGTTTTATATAGTCGCGAACCCCAATGTGAATTTTTTGTATATCACGAGACTCCTACGGATTTTTGAGAAAAACTGATAGCAGGACTGGAAAGAACGCCTCTTCTTTAGTATAATGTAAAAATTACTGGGTGGCACACTCTATACTTTTCGAGAAATAAGTTATTTAGCATTATATAGTGGCGAACCCCAATTTGCATTTTTTGTATATCACGAGACTCCTACGGGTTTTTGAGAAAAACTGATAGCAGGACTAGAAAGAACGCCTTTTCTTTAGTATAATGTAAAAATTACAGGGTGGCACACTCTATACTTTTCGAGAACAAAATTATTTAGTTTTATATATTCGCGAATTCCAATTTGCATTTTTTGTATATCACGAGACTCCTACGGGTTTTTGGGAAAAACTGATAGCAGGACTGGAAAGAACTCATTTTATTTAGTGTTATGTAAAAATTACAGGGAGGCACACTCTATGCTTTTCGAGAAAAAAATTATTTAGTTTTAAATAGTCGCGAACCGCAATTTGCATTTTTTGTTTATCACGAGACTTCTACGGGTATTTGGGAAAAACTGAGAGCCTTTTCTTTAGTATAATGTAAAAATTACAGGATGGCACACTCTGTACTTTTCGAGAAAAAAATTATTTAGTTTTATATAGTCGCGAACCCCAATGTGCATTTTTTGTATATCACGAGACTCCTACGGGTTTTTGGGAAAATCTGATAGCAGGACTGGAAAGAACGCCCTTTCTGTAGTATAATGTAAAAATTACAGGGTGGCACACACTATACTTTTCGAGAAAAAAATTATTTAGTTTGATATAGTTGCGAACCCTAATTTGCATTTCTTGTATATCACTAGTCTCCTACGGGTTTTTGGGAAAAACTGATAGCAGGACTGGAAAGAACGCCTTTTCTTTAGTATAACTTAAAAATTACAGGGTGGCACACTCTATACTTTTCGAAATAAAAATTATTTAGTTTTAAATAGTCGCGAACCCCAATGTGCATTTTTTGTATATCACGAGACTCCTACGGGTTTTTGGGAAAATCTGATAGCAGGTTTATAAATAGCGCCTTTTCCTTAGTATAATGTAAAAATTACAGGGTGGCACACTCTATACTTTTCGAGAAAAAAATTATTTAGTTTTATATAGTCGCGAATTCTAATTTGCATTTTTTTGTATATCACGAGACTCCTACGGGTTTTTGGGGAAAATATAGTCGCAAACCCCAATGTGCATTTTTTGTATATCACGAGACTCCTACGGATTTTTGAGAAAAACTGATAGCAGGACTGGAAAGAACGCCTTTTCTTTAGTATAATGTAAAAATTACTGGGTGGCACACTCTATACTTTTCGAGAAAAAAGTTATTTAGTATTATATAGTGGCGAACCCCAATTTGCATTTTTTGTATATCACGAGACTCCTACGGGTTTTTGAGAAAAACTGATAGCAGGACTAGAAAGAACGCCTTTTCTTTAGTATAATGTAAAAATTACAGGGTGGCACACTCTATACTTTTCGAGAAAAAAATTATTTAGTTTTATATATTCGCGAATTCCAATTTGCATTTTTTGTATATCACGAGACTCCTACGTGTTTTTGGGAAAAACTGAGCAGGGCTGGAAAGAACTCATTTTATTTAGTGTTATGTAAAAATTACAGGGAGGCACTCTCTATACTGTTCGAGAAAAAAATTATTTAGTTTTATATAGTCGCGAACCCCAATGTGAATTTTTTGTATATCACGAGACTCCTACGGATTTTTGAGAAAAACTGATAGCAGAAAGAACGCCTTTTCTTTAGTATAATGTAAAAATTACTGGGTGGCACACTCTATACTTTTCGAGAAAAAAGTTATTTAGTATTATATAGTCGCGAACCCCAATTTGCATTTTTTGTATATCACGAGACTCCTACGGGTTTTTGAGAAAAACTGATAGCAGGACTAGAAAGAACGCCTTTTCTTTAGTATAATGTAAAAATTACAGTGTGGCACACTCTATACTTTTCGAGAAAAAAATTATTTAGTTTTATGTATTCGCGAATTCCAATTTGCATTTTTTGTATATCACGAGACTCCTACGGGTTTTTGGGAAAAACTGATAGCAGGACTGGAAAGAACGCCTTTTCTTTAGTATAATGTAAAAATTACAGGGTGGCACCTCGGGTGGCACACTCTATGCTATTTGAGAAAAGAATTATTTGGTTTGATATAGTCGCGAACCCTAATTTGCATTTTTTGTATATCACGAGACTCCTACGGGTTTTTGGGGAAAACTGATAGCAGGACTGGAAAGAATGCCTTTTCTTTAGTATAACTTAAAAATTACAGGGTGACACACTCTATACTTTTCGAGAATATTTAGTTTTATATAGTCGGGAACCCCAATTTGAATTTTTAGTATATCACGAGACTCCTACTGGTTTTTAGGAAAAACTGATAGCAGGACTGAAAAGATCGCCTTTTCTTTAGTATAATGTAAAAATTACAGGGTGGCACACTCTGTGCTGTTCGAGAAAAAAATTATTTAGTTTTATTTAGTCGCGAACCCCAATTTGCATTTTTTGTATATCACGAGACTCCTACGGGTTTTTGGGGAAAACTGATAGCGGGACTATAAACATCGCCTTTTCTTTAGTGTAATGTAAAAATTACAGGGAGGCACACTCTATACTTTTCGAGAAAAAAATTATTAAGTTTTATATAGTCGCGAACCCCAATTTGCATTTTTTGTATATCACGAGACTCCTACGGATTTTTGGGGAAAACTGATAGCAGGACTGGAAAGAACGCCTCTTCTTTAGTATAATGTAAAAATTACTGGGTGGCACACTCTATACTTTTCGAGAAATAAGTTATTTAGCATTATATAGTGGCGAACCCCAATTTGCATTTTTTGTATATCACGAGACTCCTACGGGTTTTTGAGAAAAACTGATAGCAGGACTAGAAAGAACGCCTTTTCTTTAGTATAATGTAAAAATTACAGGGTGGCACACTCTATACTTTTCGAGAACAAAATTATTTAGTTTTATATATTCGCGAATTCCAATTTGCATTTTTTGTATATCACGAGACTCCTACGGGTTTTTGGGAAAAACTGATAGCAGGACTGGAAAGAACTCATTTTATTTAGTGTTATGTAAAAATTACAGGGAGGCACACTCTATGCTTTTCGAGAAAAAAATTATTTAGTTTTAAATAGTCGCGAACCGCAATTTGCATTTTTTGTTTATCACGAGACTTCTACGGGTATTTGGGAAAAACTGAGAGCCTTTTCTTTAGTATAATGTAAAAATTACAGGATGGCACACTCTGTACTTTTCGAGAAAAAAATTATTTAGTTTTATATAGTCGCGAACCCCAATGTGCATTTTTTGTATATCACGAGACTCCTACGGGTTTTTGGGAAAATCTGATAGCAGGACTGGAAAGAACGCCCTTTCTGTAGTATAATGTAAAAATTACAGGGTGGCACACACTATACTTTTCGAGAAAAAAATTATTTAGTTTGATATAGTTGCGAACCCTAATTTGCATTTCTTGTATATCACTAGTCTCCTACGGGTTTTTGGGAAAAACTGATAGCAGGACTGGAAAGAACGCCTTTTCTTTAGTATAACTTAAAAATTACAGGGTGACACACTCTATACTTTTCGAGAATATTTAGTTTTATATAGTCGGGAACCCCAATTTGAATTTTTAGTATATCACGAGACTCCTACTGGTTTTTAGGAAAAACTGATAGCAGGACTGAAAAGATCGCCTTTTCTTTAGTATAATGTAAAAATTACAGGGTGGCACACTCTGTGCTGTTCGAGAAAAAAATTATTTAGTTTTATTTAGTCGCGAACCCCAATTTGCATTTTTTGTATATCACGAGACTCCTACGGGTTTTTGGGGAAAACTGATAGCGGGACTATAAACATCGCCTTTTCTTTAGTGTAATGTAAAAATTACAGGGAGGCATACTCTATACTTTTCGAGAAAAAAATTATTAAGTTTTATATAGTCGCGAACCCCAATTTGCATTTTTTGTATATCACGAGACTCCTACGGATTTTTGGGGAAAACTGATAGCAGGACTGGAAAGATCGCCGTTTCTTTAGTTTAATGTAAAAATTACAGGGTGGCACACTCTATACTTTTTGAGATAAAAATTATTTAGTATTATATGGTCGCGAACACCAATTTGCATTTTTTATATATCACGAGACTCCTACGGGTTTTTCGGAAAAATTGATAGGAGGACTGGAAAGAACGCCTTCTCCTTAGTATAGTGTAAAAATTACAGGGTGGCACACTCTGTACTTTTCGAGAAAAAAATTATTTAGTTTTATATAGTCGCGAACCCCAATGTGCATTTTGTGTATGTCACGAAACTCCTACGGGTTTTTGGGAAAAACTGATAGCAGGACTGGAAAGAACGCCTTTTCTTTAGTATAATGTAAAAATTACAGGGTGGCACACTCTATACTTTTCGAGAAAAAAATTATTTAGTTTTATATATTCGCGAATTCCAATTTGCATTTTTTGTATATCACGAGACTCCTACGGGTTTTTGGGAAAAACTGATAGCAGGGCTGGAAAGAACTCATTTTATTTAGTGTTATGTAAAAATTACAGGGAGGCACACTCTATACTGTTCGAGAAAAAAATTATTTAGTTTTATATAGTCGCGAACCCCAATGTGAATTTTTTGTATATCACGAGACTCCTACGGATTTTTGAGAAAAACTGATAGCAGGACTGGAAAGAACGCCTCTTCTTTAGTATAATGTAAAAATTACTGGGTGGCACACTCTATACTTTTCGAGAAATAAGTTATTTAGCATTATATAGTGGCGAACCCCAATTTGCATTTTTTGTATATCACGAGACTCCTACGGGTTTTTGAGAAAAACTGATAGCAGGACTAGAAAGAACGCCTTTTCTTTAGTATAATGTAAAAATTACAGGGTGGCACACTCTATGCTTTTCGAGAACAAAATTATTTAGTTTTATATATTCGCGAATTCCAATTTGCATTTTTTGTATATCACGAGACTCCTACGGGTTTTTGGGAAAAACTGATAGCAGGACTGGAAAGGACTCATTTTATTTAGTGTTATGTAAAAATTACAGGGAGGCACACTCTATGCTTTTCGAGAAAAAAATTATTTAGTTTTAAATAGTCGCGAACCGCAATTTGCATTTTTTGTTTATCACGAGACTTCTACGGGTATTTGGGAAAAACTGAGAGCCTTTTCTTTAGTATAATGTAAAAATTACAGGATGGCACACTCTGTACTTTTCGAGAAAAAAATTATTTAGTTTTATATAGTCGCGAACCCCAATGTGCATTTTTTGTATATCACGAGACTCCTACGGGTTTTTGGGAAAATCTGATAGCAGGACTGGAAAGAACGCCCTTTCTGTAGTATAATGTAAAAATTACAGGGTGGCACACACTATACTTTTCGAGAAAAAAATTATTTAGTTTGATATAGTTGCGAACCCTAATTTGCATTTCTTGTATATCACTAGTCTCCTACGGGTTTTTGGGAAAAACTGATAGCAGGACTGGAAAGAACGCCTTTTCTTTAGTATAACTTAAAAATTACAGGGTGGCACACTCTATACTTTTCGAAATAAAAATTATTTAGTTTTAAATAGTCGCGAACCCCAATGTGCATTTTTTGTATATCACGAGACTCCTACGGGTTTTTGGGAAAATCTGATAGCAGGATTGGAAGTAGCGCCTTTTCCTTAGTATAATGTAAAAATTACAGGGTGGCACACTCTATACTTTTCGAGAAAAAAATTATTTAGTTTTATATAGTCGCGAATTCTAATTTGCATTTTTTTGTATATCACGAGACTCCTACGGGTTTTTGGGGAAAATATAGTCGCAAACCCCAATGTGCATTTTTTGTATATCACGAGACTCCTACGGATTTTTGAGAAAAACTGATAGCAGGACTGGAAAGAACGCCTTTTCTTTAGTATAATGTAAAAATTACTGGGTGGCACACTCTATACTTTTCGAGAAAAAAGTTATTTAGTATTATATAGTGGCGAACCCCAATTTGCATTTTTTGTATATCACGAGACTCCTACGGGTTTTTGAGAAAAACTGATAGCAGGACTAGAAAGAACGCCTTTTCTTTAGTATAATGTAAAAATTACAGGGTGGCACACTCTATACTTTTCGAGAAAAAAATTATTTAGTTTTATATATTCGCGAATTCCAATTTGCATTTTTTGTATATCACGAGACTCCTACGTGTTTTTGGGAAAAACTGAGCAGGGCTGGAAAGAACTCATTTTATTTAGTGTTATGTAAAAATTACAGGGAGGCACTCTCTATACTGTTCGAGAAAAAAATTATTTAGTTTTATATAGTCGCGAACCCCAATGTGAATTTTTTGTATATCACGAGACTCCTACGGATTTTTGAGAAAAACTGATAGCAGAAAGAACGCCTTTTCTTTAGTATAATGTAAAAATTACTGGGTGGCACACTCTATACTTTTCGAGAAAAAAGTTATTTAGTATTATATAGTCGCGAACCCCAATTTGCATTTTTTGTATATCACGAGACTCCTACGGGTTTTTGAGAAAAACTGATAGCAGGACTAGAAAGAACGCCTTTTCTTTAGTATAATGTAAAAATTACAGTGTGGCACACTCTATACTTTTCGAGAAAAAAATTATTTAGTTTTATGTATTCGCGAATTCCAATTTGCATTTTTTGTATATCACGAGACTCCTACGGGTTTTTGGGAAAAACTGATAGCAGGACTGGAAAGAACGCCTTTTCTTTAGTATAATGTAAAAATTACAGGGTGGCACCTCGGGTGGCACACTCTATGCTATTTGAGAAAAGAATTATTTGGTTTGATATAGTCGCGAACCCTAATTTGCATTTTTTGTATATCACGAGACTCCTACGGGTTTTTGGGGAAAACTGATAGCAGGACTGGAAAGAATGCCTTTTCTTTAGTATAACTTAAAAATTACAGGGTGACACACTCTATACTTTTCGAGAATATTTAGTTTTATATAGTCGGGAACCCCAATTTGAATTTTTAGTATATCACGAGACTCCTACTGGTTTTTAGGAAAAACTGATAGCAGGACTGAAAAGATCGCCTTTTCTTTAGTATAATGTAAAAATTACAGGGTGGCACACTCTGTGCTGTTCGAGAAAAAAATTATTTAGTTTTATTTAGTCGCGAACCCCAATTTGCATTTTTTGTATATCACGAGACTCCTACGGGTTTTTGGGGAAAACTGATAGCGGGACTATAAACATCGCCTTTTCTTTAGTGTAATGTAAAAATTACAGGGAGGCACACTCTATACTTTTCGAGAAAAAAATTATTAAGTTTTATATAGTCGCGAACCCCAATTTGCATTTTTTGTATATCACGAGACTCCTACGGATTTTTGGGGAAAACTGATAGCAGGACTGGAAAGATCGCCGTTTCTTTAGTTTAATGTAAAAATTACAGGGTGGCACACTCTATACTTTTTGAGATAAAAATTATTTAGTATTATATGGTCGCGAACACCAATTTGCATTTTTTATATATCACGAGACTCCTACGGGTTTTTCGGAAAAATTGATAGGAGGACTGGAAAGAACGCCTTCTCCTTAGTATAGTGTAAAAATTACAGGGTGGCACACTCTGTACTTTTCGAGAAAAAAATTATTTAGTTTTATATAGTCGCGAACCCCAATGTGCATTTTGTGTATGTCACGAAACTCCTACGGGTTTTTGGGAAAAACTGATAGCAGGACTGGAAAGAACGCCTTTTCTTTAGTATAATGTAAAAATTACAGGGTGGCACACTCTATACTTTTCGAGAAAAAAATTATTTAGTTTTATATATTCGCGAATTCCAATTTGCATTTTTTGTATATCACGAGACTCCTACGGGTTTTTGGGAAAAACTGATAGCAGGACTGGAAAGAACGCCTTTTCTTTAGTATAATGTAAAAATTACAGGGTGGCACCTCGGGTGGCACACTCTATGCTATTTGAGAAAAGAATTATTTGGTTTGATATAGTCGCGAACCCTAATTTGCATTTTTTGTATATCACGAGACTCCTACGGGTTTTTGGGGAAACTGATAGCAGGACTGGAAAGAATGCCTTTTCTTTAGTATAACTTAAAAATTACAGGGTGACACACTCTATACTTTTCGAGAAAAAAATTATTTAGTTTTATATAGTCGGGAACCCCAATTTGAATTTTTAGTATATCACGAGACTCCTACTGGTTTTTAGGAAAAACTGATAGCAGGACTGAAAAGATCGCCTTTTCTTTAGTATAATGTAAAAATTACAGGGTGGCACACTCTGTGCTGTTCGAGAAAAAAATTATTTAGTTTTATTTAGTCGCGAACCCCAATTTGCATTTTTTGTATGTCACGAGACTCCTACGGGTTTTTGGGGAAAACTGATAGCGGGACTATAAACTTCGCCTTTTCTTTAGTGTAATGTAAAAATTACAGGGAGGCACACTCTATACTTTTCGAGAAAAAAATTATTTAGTTTTATATAGTCGCGAACCCCAATGTGAATTTTTTGTATATCACGAGACTCCTACGGATTTTTGAGAAAAACTGATAGCAGGACTGGAAAGAACGCCTCTTCTTTAGTATAATGTAAAAATTACTGGGTGGCACACTCTATACTTTTCGAGAAATAAGTTATTTAGCATTATATAGTGGCGAACCCCAATTTGCATTTTTTGTATATCACGAGACTCCTACGGGTTTTTGAGAAAAACTGATAGCAGGACTAGAAAGAACGCCTTTTCTTTAGTATAATGTAAAAATTACAGGGTGGCACACTCTATACTTTTCGAGAACAAAATTATTTAGTTTTATATATTCGCGAATTCCAATTTGCATTTTTTGTATATCACGAGACTCCTACGGGTTTTTGGGAAAAACTGATAGCAGGACTGGAAAGAACTCATTTTATTTAGTGTTATGTAAAAATTACAGGGAGGCACACTCTATGCTTTTCGAGAAAAAAATTATTTAGTTTTAAATAGTCGCGAACCGCAATTTGCATTTTTTGTTTATCACGAGACTTCTACGGGTATTTGGGAAAAACTGAGAGCCTTTTCTTTAGTATAATGTAAAAATTACAGGATGGCACACTCTGTACTTTTCGAGAAAAAAATTATTTAGTTTTATATAGTCGCGAACCCCAATGTGCATTTTTTGTATATCACGAGACTCCTACGGGTTTTTGGGAAAATCTGATAGCAGGACTGGAAAGAACGCCCTTTCTGTAGTATAATGTAAAAATTACAGGGTGGCACACACTATACTTTTCGAGAAAAAAATTATTTAGTTTGATATAGTTGCGAACCCTAATTTGCATTTCTTGTATATCACTAGTCTCCTACGGGTTTTTGGGAAAAACTGATAGCAGGACTGGAAAGAACGCCTTTTCTTTAGTATAACTTAAAAATTACAGGGTGGCACACTCTATACTTTTCGAAATAAAAATTATTTAGTTTTAAATTGTCGCGAACCCCAATGTGCATTTTTTGTATATCACGAGACTCCTACGGGTTTTTGGGAAAATCTGATAGCAGGTTTATAAATAGCGCCTTTTCCTTAGTATAATGTAAAAATTACAGGGTGGCACACTCTATACTTTTCGAGAAAAAAATTATTTAGTTTTATATAGTCGCGAATTCTAATTTGCATTTTTTTGTATATCACGAGACTCCTACGGGTTTTTGGGGAAAATATAGTCGCAAACCCCAATGTGCATTTTTTGTATATCACGAGACTCCTACGGATTTTTGAGAAAAACTGATAGCAGGACTGGAAAGAACGCCTTTTCTTTAGTATAATGTAAAAATTACTGGGTGGCACACTCTATACTTTTCGAGAAAAAAGTTATTTAGTATTATATAGTGGCGAACCCCAATTTGCATTTTTTGTATATCACGAGACTCCTACGGGTTTTTGAGAAAAACTGATAGCAGGACTAGAAAGAACGCCTTTTCTTTAGTATAATGTAAAAATTACAGGGTGGCACACTCTATACTTTTCGAGAAAAAAATTATTTAGTTTTATATATTCGCGAATTCCAATTTGCATTTTTTGTATATCACGAGACTCCTACGTGTTTTTGGGAAAAACTGAGCAGGGCTGGAAAGAACTCATTTTATTTAGTGTTATGTAAAAATTACAGGGAGGCACTCTCTATACTGTTCGAGAAAAAAATTATTTAGTTTTATATAGTCGCGAACCCCAATGTGAATTTTTTGTATATCACGAGACTCCTACGGATTTTTGAGAAAAACTGATAGCAGAAAGAACGCCTTTTCTTTAGTATAATGTAAAAATTACTGGGTGGCACACTCTATACTTTTCGAGAAAAAAGTTATTTAGTATTATATAGTCGCGAACCCCAATTTGCATTTTTTGTATATCACGAGACTCCTACGGGTTTTTGAGAAAAACTGATAGCAGGACTAGAAAGAACGCCTTTTCTTTAGTATAATGTAAAAATTACAGTGTGGCACACTCTATACTTTTCGAGAAAAAAATTATTTAGTTTTATGTATTCGCGAATTCCAATTTGCATTTTTTGTATATCACGAGACTCCTACGGGTTTTTGGGAAAAACTGATAGCAGGACTGGAAAGAACGCCTTTTCTTTAGTATAATGTAAAAATTACAGGGTGGCACCTCGGGTGGCACACTCTATGCTATTTGAGAAAAGAATTATTTGGTTTGATATAGTCGCGAACCCTAATTTGCATTTTTTGTATATCACGAGACTCCTACGGGTTTTTGGGGAAAACTGATAGCAGGACTGGAAAGAATGCCTTTTCTTTAGTATAACTTAAAAATTACAGGGTGACACACTCTATACTTTTCGAGAATATTTAGTTTTATATAGTCGGGAACCCCAATTTGAATTTTTAGTATATCACGAGACTCCTACTGGTTTTTAGGAAAAACTGATAGCAGGACTGAAAAGATCGCCTTTTCTTTAGTATAATGTAAAAATTACAGGGTGGCACACTCTGTGCTGTTCGAGAAAAAAATTATTTAGTTTTATTTAGTCGCGAACCCCAATTTGCATTTTTTGTATATCACGAGACTCCTACGGGTTTTTGGGGAAAACTGATAGCGGGACTATAAACATCGCCTTTTCTTTAGTGTAATGTAAAAATTACAGGGAGGCACACTCTATACTTTTCGAGAAAAAAATTATTAAGTTTTATATAGTCGCGAACCCCAATTTGCATTTTTTGTATATCACGAGACTCCTACGGATTTTTGGGGAAAACTGATAGCAGGACTGGAAAGAACGCCTCTTCTTTAGTATAATGTAAAAATTACTGGGTGGCACACTCTATACTTTTCGAGAAATAAGTTATTTAGCATTATATAGTGGCGAACCCCAATTTGCATTTTTTGTATATCACGAGACTCCTACGGGTTTTTGAGAAAAACTGATAGCAGGACTAGAAAGAACGCCTTTTCTTTAGTATAATGTAAAAATTACAGGGTGGCACACTCTATACTTTTCGAGAACAAAATTATTTAGTTTTATATATTCGCGAATTCCAATTTGCATTTTTTGTATATCACGAGACTCCTACGGGTTTTTGGGAAAAACTGATAGCAGGACTGGAAAGAACTCATTTTATTTAGTGTTATGTAAAAATTACAGGGAGGCACACTCTATGCTTTTCGAGAAAAAAATTATTTAGTTTTAAATAGTCGCGAACCGCAATTTGCATTTTTTGTTTATCACGAGACTTCTACGGGTATTTGGGAAAAACTGAGAGCCTTTTCTTTAGTATAATGTAAAAATTACAGGATGGCACACTCTGTACTTTTCGAGAAAAAAATTATTTAGTTTTATATAGTCGCGAACCCCAATGTGCATTTTTTGTATATCACGAGACTCCTACGGGTTTTTGGGAAAATCTGATAGCAGGACTGGAAAGAACGCCCTTTCTGTAGTATAATGTAAAAATTACAGGGTGGCACACACTATACTTTTCGAGAAAAAAATTATTTAGTTTGATATAGTTGCGAACCCTAATTTGCATTTCTTGTATATCACTAGTCTCCTACGGGTTTTTGGGAAAAACTGATAGCAGGACTGGAAAGAACGCCTTTTCTTTAGTATAACTTAAAAATTACAGGGTGGCACACTCTATACTTTTCGAAATAAAAATTATTTAGTTTTAAATAGTCGCGAACCCCAATGTGCATTTTTTGTATATCACGAGACTCCTACGGGTTTTTGGGAAAATCTGATAGCAGGATTGGAAATAGCGCCTTTTCCTTAGTATAATGTAAAAATTACAGGGTGGCACACTCTATACTTTTCGAGAAAAAAATTATTTAGTTTTATATAGTCGCGAATTCTAATTTGCATTTTTTTGTATATCACGAGACTCCTACGGGTTTTTGGGGAAAATATAGTCGCAAACCCCAATGTGCATTTTTTGTATATCACGAGACTCCTACGGATTTTTGAGAAAAACTGATAGCAGGACTGGAAAGAACGCCTTTTCTTTAGTATAATGTAAAAATTACTGGGTGGCACACTCTATACTTTTCGAGAAAAAAGTTATTTAGTATTATATAGTGGCGAACCCCAATTTGCATTTTTTGTATATCACGAGACTCCTACGGGTTTTTGAGAAAAACTGATAGCAGGACTAGAAAGAACGCCTTTTCTTTAGTATAATGTAAAAATTACAGGGTGGCACACTCTATACTTTTCGAGAAAAAAATTATTTAGTTTTATATATTCGCGAATTCCAATTTGCATTTTTTGTATATCACGAGACTCCTACGTGTTTTTGGGAAAAACTGAGCAGGGCTGGAAAGAACTCATTTTATTTAGTGTTATGTAAAAATTACAGGGAGGCACTCTCTATACTGTTCGAGAAAAAAATTATTTAGTTTTATATAGTCGCGAACCCCAATGTGAATTTTTTGTATATCACGAGACTCCTACGGATTTTTGAGAAAAACTGATAGCAGAAAGAACGCCTTTTCTTTAGTATAATGTAAAAATTACTGGGTGGCACACTCTATACTTTTCGAGAAAAAAGTTATTTAGTATTATATAGTCGCGAACCCCAATTTGCATTTTTTGTATATCACGAGACTCCTACGGGTTTTTGAGAAAAACTGATAGCAGGACTAGAAAGAACGCCTTTTCTTTAGTATAATGTAAAAATTACAGTGTGGCACACTCTATACTTTTCGAGAAAAAAATTATTTAGTTTTATGTATTCGCGAATTCCAATTTGCATTTTTTGTATATCACGAGACTCCTACGGGTTTTTGGGAAAAACTGATAGCAGGACTGGAAAGAACGCCTTTTCTTTAGTATAATGTAAAAATTACAGGGTGGCACCTCGGGTGGCACACTCTATGCTATTTGAGAAAAGAATTATTTGGTTTGATATAGTCGCGAACCCTAATTTGCATTTTTTGTATATCACGAGACTCCTACGGGTTTTTGGGGAAAACTGATAGCAGGACTGGAAAGAATGCCTTTTCTTTAGTATAACTTAAAAATTACAGGGTGACACACTCTATACTTTTCGAGAATATTTAGTTTTATATAGTCGGGAACCCCAATTTGAATTTTTAGTATATCACGAGACTCCTACTGGTTTTTAGGAAAAACTGATAGCAGGACTGAAAAGATCGCCTTTTCTTTAGTATAATGTAAAAATTACAGGGTGGCACACTCTGTGCTGTTCGAGAAAAAAATTATTTAGTTTTATTTAGTCGCGAACCCCAATTTGCATTTTTTGTATATCACGAGACTCCTACGGGTTTTTGGGGAAAACTGATAGCGGGACTATAAACATCGCCTTTTCTTTAGTGTAATGTAAAAATTACAGGGAGGCACACTCTATACTTTTCGAGAAAAAAATTATTAAGTTTTATATAGTCGCGAACCCCAATTTGCATTTTTTGTATATCACGAGACTCCTACGGATTTTTGGGGAAAACTGATAGCAGGACTGGAAAGATCGCCGTTTCTTTAGTTTAATGTAAAAATTACAGGGTGGCACACTCTATACTTTTTGAGATAAAAATTATTTAGTATTATATGGTCGCGAACACCAATTTGCATTTTTTATATATCACGAGACTCCTACGGGTTTTTCGGAAAAATTGATAGGAGGACTGGAAAGAACGCCTTCTCCTTAGTATAGTGTAAAAATTACAGGGTGGCACACTCTGTACTTTTCGAGAAAAAAATTATTTAGTTTTATATAGTCGCGAACCCCAATGTGCATTTTGTGTATGTCACGAAACTCCTACGGGTTTTTGGGAAAAACTGATAGCAGGACTGGAAAGAACGCCTTTTCTTTAGTATAATGTAAAAATTACAGGGTGGCACACTCTATACTTTTCGAGAAAAAAATTATTTAGTTTTATATATTCGCGAATTCCAATTTGCATTTTTTGTATATCACGAGACTCCTACGGGTTTTTGGGAAAAACTGATAGCAGGGCTGGAAAGAACTCATTTTATTTAGTGTTATGTAAAAATTACAGGGAGGCACACTCTATACTGTTCGAGAAAAAAATTATTTAGTTTTATATAGTCGCGAACCCCAATGTGAATTTTTTGTATATCACGAGACTCCTACGGATTTTTGAGAAAAACTGATAGCAGGACTAGAAAGAACGCCTTTTCTTTAGTATAATGTAAAAATTACAGGGTGGCACACTCTATACTTTTCGAGAAATAAGTTATTTAGCATTATATAGTGGCGAACCCCAATTTGCATTTTTTGTATATCACGAGACTCCTACGGGTTTTTGAGAAAAACTGATAGCAGGACTAGAAAGAACGCCTTTTCTTTAGTATAATGTAAAAATTACAGGGTGGCACACTCTATACTTTTCGAGAACCAAATTATTTAGTTTTATATATTCGCGAATTCCAATTTGCATTTTTTGTATATCACGAGACTCCTACGGGTTTTTGGGAAAAACTGATAGCAGGACTGGAAAGAACTCATTTTATTTAGTGTTATGTAAAAATTACAGGGAGGCACACTCTATGCTTTTCGAGAAAAAAATTATTTAGTTTTAAATAGTCGCGAACCGCAATTTGCATTTTTTGTTTATCACGAGACTTCTACGGGTATTTGGGAAAAACTGAGAGCCTTTTCTTTAGTATAATGTAAAAATTACAGGATGGCACACTCTGTACTTTTCGAGAAAAAAATTATTTAGTTTTATATAGTCGCGAACCCTAATTTGCATTTCTTGTATATCACTAGTCTCCTACGGGTTTTTGGGAAAAACTGATAGCAGGACTGGAAAGAACGCCTTTTCTTTAGTATAACTTAAAAATTACAGGGTGGCACACTCTATACTTTTCGAGAAAAAAGTTATTTAGTATTATATAGTGGCGAACCCCAATTTGCATTTTTTGTATATCACGAGACTCCTACGGGTTTTTGAGAAAAACTGATAGCAGGACTAGAAAGAACGCCTTTTCTTTAGTATAATGTAAAAATTACTGGGTGGCACACTCTATACTTTTCGAGAAAAAAGTTATTTAGTATTATATAGTGGCGAACCCCAATTTGCATTTTTTGTATATCACGAGACTCCTACGGGTTTTTGAGAAAAACTGATAGCAGGACTAGAAAGAACGCCTTTTCTTTAGTATAATGTAAAAATTACAGGGTGGCACACTCTATACTTTTCGAGAAAAAAATTATTTAGTTTTATATATTCGCGAATTCCAATTTGCATTTTTTGTATATCACGAGACTCCTACGGGTTTTTGGGAAAAACTGATAGCAGGGCTGGAAAGAACTCATTTTATTTAGTGTTATGTAAAAATTACAGGGAGGCACACTCTATACTGTTCGAGAAAAAAATTATTTAGTTTTATATAGTCGCGAACCCCAATGTGAATTTTTTGTATATCACGAGACTCCTACGGATTTTTGAGAAAAACTGATAGCAGAAAGAACGCCTTTTCTTTAGTATAATGTAAAAATTACTGGGTGGCACACTCTATACTTTTCGAGAAAAAAGTTATTTAGTATTATATAGTCGCGAACCCCAATTTGCATTTTTTGTATATCACGAGACTCCTACGGGTTTTTGAGAAAAACTGATAGCAGGACTAGAAAGAACGCCTTTTCTTTAGTATAATGTAAAAATTACAGTGTGGCACACTCTATACTTTTCGAGAAAAAAATTATTTAGTTTTATGTATTCGCGAATTCCAATTTGCATTTTTTGTATATCACGAGACTCCTACGGGTTTTTGGGAAAAACTGATAGCAGGACTGGAAAGAACGCCTTTTCTTTAGTATAATGTAAAAATTACAGGGTGGCACACTCTATACTTTTCGAGAAAAAAATTATTTAGTTTTATATATTCGCGAATTCCAATTTGCATTTTTTGTATATCACGAGACTCCTACGGGTTTTTGGGAAAAACTGATAGCAGGGCTGGAAAGAACTCATTTTATTTAGTGTTATGTAAAAATTACAGGGAGGCACACTCTATACTTTTCGAGAAAAAAGTTATTTAGTATTATATAGTGGCGAACCCCAATTTGCATTTTTTGTATATCACGAGACTCCTACGGGTTTTTGAGAAAAACTGATAGCAGGACTAGAAAGAACGCCTTTTCTTTAGTATAAAGTAAAAATTACTGGGTGGCACACTCTATACTTTTCGAGAAAAAAGTTATTTAGTATTATATAGTGGCGAACCCCAATTTGCATTTTTTGTATATCACGAGACTCCTACGGGTTTTTGAGAAAAACTGATAGCAGGACTAGAAAGAACGCCTTTTCTTTAGTATAATGTAAAAATTACAGGGTGGCACACTCTATACTTTTCGAGAACCAAATTATTTAGTTTTATATATTCGCGAATTCCAATTTGCATTTTTTGTATATCACGAGACTCCTACGGGTTTTTGGGAAAAACTGATAGCAGGACTGGAAAGAACTCATTTTATTTAGTGTTATGTAAAAATTACAGGGAGGCACACTCTATGCTTTTCGAGAAAAAAATTATTTAGTTTTAAATAGTCGCGAACCGCAATTTGCATTTTTTGTTTATCACGAGACTTCTACGGGTATTTGGGAAAAACTGAGAGCCTTTTCTTTAGTATAATGTAAAAATTACAGGATGGCACACTCTGTACTTTTCGAGAAAAAAATTATTTAGTTTTATATAGTCGCGAACCCCAATGTGCATTTTTTGTATATCACGAGACTCCTACGGGTTTTTGGGAAAATCTGATAGCAGGACTGGAAAGAACGCCCTTTCTGTAGTATAATGTAAAAATTACAGGGTGGCACACACTATACTTTTCGAGAAAAAAATTATTTAGTTTGATATAGTTGCGAACCCTAATTTGCATTTCTTGTATATCACGAGACTCCTACGTGTTTTTGGGAAAACTGATAGCAGGACTGGAAGGAACGCCTTTTCTTTATTGTAATGTAAAATTACAGGTAGGCACACTCTATACTTTTCGAGAAAAAAATTATTTAGTTTTATATAGTTGCGAACCCTAATTTGCATTTCTTGTATATCACTAGTCTCCTACGGGTTTTTGGGAAAAACTGATAGCAGGACTGGAAAGAACGCCTTTTCTTTAGTATAACTTAAAAATTACTGGGTGGCACACTCTATACTTTTCGAGAAAAAAGTTATTTAGTATTATATAGTCGCGAACCCCAATTTGCATTTTTTGTATATCACGAGACTCCTACGGGTTTTTGAGAAAAACTGATAGCAGGACTAGAAAGAACGCCTTTTCTTTAGTATAATGTAAAAATTACAGTGTGGCACACTCTATACTTTTCGAGAAAAAAATTATTTAGTTTTATGTATTCGCGAATTCCAATTTGCATTTTTTGTATATCACGAGACTCCTACGGGTTTTTGGGAAAAACTGATAGCAGGACTGGAAAGAACGCCTTTTCTTTAGTATAATGTAAAAATTACAGGGTGGCACACTCTATACTTTTCGAGAAAAAAATTATTTAGTTTTATATATTCGCGAATTCCAATTTGCATTTTTTGTATATCACGAGACTCCTACGGGTTTTTGGGAAAAACTGATAGCAGGGCTGGAAAGAACTCATTTTATTTAGTGTTATGTAAAAATTACAGGGAGGCACACTCTATACTTTTCGAGAAAAAAGTTATTTAGTATTATATAGTGGCGAACCCCAATTTGCATTTTTTGTATATCACGAGACTCCTACGGGTTTTTGAGAAAAACTGATAGCAGGACTAGAAAGAACGCCTTTTCTTTAGTATAAAGTAAAAATTACTGGGTGGCACACTCTATACTTTTCGAGAAAAAAGTTATTTAGTATTATATAGTGGCGAACCCCAATTTGCATTTTTTGTATATCACGAGACTCCTACGGGTTTTTGAGAAAAACTGATAGCAGGACTAGAAAGAACGCCTTTTCTTTAGTATAATGTAAAAATTACAGGGTGGCACACTCTATACTTTTCGAGAACCAAATTATTTAGTTTTATATATTCGCGAATTCCAATTTGCATTTTTTGTATATCACGAGACTCCTACGGGTTTTTGGGAAAAACTGATAGCAGGACTGGAAAGAACTCATTTTATTTAGTGTTATGTAAAAATTACAGGGAGGCACACTCTATGCTTTTCGAGAAAAAAATTATTTAGTTTTAAATAGTCGCGAACCGCAATTTGCATTTTTTGTTTATCACGAGACTTCTACGGGTATTTGGGAAAAACTGAGAGCCTTTTCTTTAGTATAATGTAAAAATTACAGGATGGCACACTCTGTACTTTTCGAGAAAAAAATTATTTAGTTTTATATAGTCGCGAACCCCAATGTGCATTTTTTGTATATCACGAGACTCCTACGGGTTTTTGGGAAAATCTGATAGCAGGACTGGAAAGAACGCCCTTTCTGTAGTATAATGTAAAAATTACAGGGTGGCACACACTATACTTTTCGAGAAAAAAATTATTTAGTTTGATATAGTTGCGAACCCTAATTTGCATTTCTTGTATATCACGAGACTCCTACGTGTTTTTGGGAAAACTGATAGCAGGACTGGAAGGAACGCCTTTTCTTTATTGTAATGTAAAATTACAGGTAGGCACACTCTATACTTTTCGAGAAAAAAATTATTTAGTTTTATATAGTTGCGAACCCTAATTTGCATTTCTTGTATATCACTAGTCTCCTACGGGTTTTTGGGAAAAACTGATAGCAGGACTGGAAAGAACGCCTTTTCTTTAGTATAACTTAAAAATTACAGGGTGGCACACTCTATACTTTTCGAGAAAAAAGTTATTTAGTATTATATAGTGGCGAACCCCAATTTGCATTTTTTGTATATCACGAGACTCCTACGGGTTTTTGAGAAAAACTGATAGCAGGACTAGAAAGAACGCCTTTTCTTTAGTATAATGTAAAAATTACTGGGTGGCACACTCTATACTTTTCGAGAAAAAAGTTATTTAGTATTATATAGTGGCGAACCCCAATTTGCATTTTTTGTATATCACGAGACTCCTACGGGTTTTTGAGAAAAACTGATAGCAGGACTAGAAAGAACGCCTTTTCTTTAGTATAATGTAAAAATTACAGGGTGGCACACTCTATACTTTTCGAGAAAAAAATTATTTAGTTTTATATATTCGCGAATTCCAATTTGAATTTTTTGTATATCACGAGACTCCTACGGGTTTTTGGGAAAAACTGATAGCAGGGCTGGAAAGAACTCATTTTATTTAGTGTTATGTAAAAATTACAGGGAGGCACACTCTATACTGTTCGAGAAAAAAATTATTTAGTTTTATATAGTCGCGAACCCCAATGTGAATTTTTTGTATATCACGAGACTCCTACGGATTTTTGAGAAAAACTGATAGCAGAAAGAACGCCTTTTCTTTAGTATAATGTAAAAATTACTGGGTGGCACACTCTATACTTTTCGAGAAAAAAGTTATTTAGTATTATATAGTCGCGAACCCCAATTTGCATTTTTTGTATATCACGAGACTCCTACGGGTTTTTGAGAAAAACTGATAGCAGGACTAGAAAGAACGCCTTTTCTTTAGTATAATGTAAAAATTACAGTGTGGCACACTCTATACTTTTCGAGAAAAAAATTATTTAGTTTTATGTATTCGCGAATTCCAATTTGCATTTTTTGTATATCACGAGACTCCTACGGGTTTTTGGGAAAAACTGATAGCAGGACTGGAAAGAACGCCTTTTCTTTAGTATAATGTAAAAATTACAGGGTGGCACCTCGGGTGGCACACTCTATGCTATTTGAGAAAAGAATTATTTGGTTTGATATAGTCGCGAACCCTAATTTGCATTTTTTGTATATCACGAGACTCCTACGGGTTTTTGGGGAAAACTGATAGCAGGACTGGAAAGAATGCCTTTTCTTTAGTATAACTTAAAAATTACAGGGTGACACACTCTATACTTTTCGAGAATATTTAGTTTTATATAGTCGGGAACCCCAATTTGAATTTTTAGTATATCACGAGACTCCTACTGGTTTTTAGGAAAAACTGATAGCAGGACTGAAAAGATCGCCTTTTCTTTAGTATAATGTAAAAATTACAGGGTGGCACACTCTGTGCTGTTCGAGAAAAAAATTATTTAGTTTTATTTAGTCGCGAACCCCAATTTGCATTTTTTGTATATCACGAGACTCCTACGGGTTTTTGGGGAAAACTGATAGCGGGACTATAAACATCGCCTTTTCTTTAGTGTAATGTAAAAATTACAGGGAGGCACACTCTATACTTTTCGAGAAAAAAATTATTAAGTTTTATATAGTCGCGAACCCCAATTTGCATTTTTTGTATATCACGAGACTCCTACGGATTTTTGGGGAAAACTGATAGCAGGACTGGAAAGATCGCCGTTTCTTTAGTTTAATGTAAAAATTACATGGTGGCACACTCTATACTTTTTGAGATAAAAATTATTTAGTATTATATGGTCGCGAACACCAATTTGCATTTTTTATATATCACGAGACTCCTACGGGTTTTTCGGAAAAATTGATAGGAGGACTGGAAAGAACGCCTTCTCCTTAGTATAGTGTAAAAATTACAGGGTGGCACACTCTGTACTTTTCGAGAAAAAAATTATTTAGTTTTATATAGTCGCGAACCCCAATGTGCATTTTGTGTATGTCACGAAACTCCTACGGGTTTTTGGGAAAAACTGATAGCAGGACTGGAAAGAACGCCTTTTCTTTAGTATAATGTAAAAATTACAGGGTGGCACACTCTATACTTTTCGAGAAAAAAATTATTTAGTTTTATATATTCGCGAATTCCAATTTGCATTTTTTGTATATCACGAGACTCCTACGGGTTTTTGGGAAAAACTGATAGCAGGGCTGGAAAGAACTCATTTTATTTAGTGTCATGTAAAAATTACAGGGAGGCACACTCTATACTGTTCGAGAAAAAAATTATTTAGTTTTATATAGTCGCGAACCCCAATGTGAATTTTTTGTATATCACGAGACTCCTACGGATTTTTGAGAAAAACTGATAGCAGGACTAGAAAGAACGCCTTTTCTTTAGTATAATGTAAAAATTACAGGGTGGCACACTCTATACTTTTCGAGAAATAAGTTATTTAGCATTATATAGTGGCGAACCCCAATTTGCATTTTTTGTATATCACGAGACTCCTACGGGTTTTTGAGAAAAACTGATAGCAGGACTAGAAAGAACGCCTTTTCTTTAGTATAATGTAAAAATTACAGGGTGGCACACTCTATACTTTTCGAGAACCAAATTATTTAGTTTTATATATTCGCGAATTCCAATTTGCATTTTTTGTATATCACGAGACTCCTACGGGTTTTTGGGAAAAACTGATAGCAGGACTGGAAAGAACTCATTTTATTTAGTGTTATGTAAAAATTACAGGGAGGCACACTCTATGCTTTTCGAGAAAAAAATTATTTAGTTTTAAATAGTCGCGAACCGCAATTTGCATTTTTTGTTTATCACGAGACTTCTACGGGTATTTGGGAAAAACTGAGAGCCTTTTCTTTAGTATAATGTAAAAATTACAGGGTGGCACACTCTGTACTTTTCGAGAAAAAAATTATTTAGTTTTATATAGTCGCGAACCCCAATGTGCATTTTGTGTATGTCACGAAACTCCTACGGGTTTTTGGGAAAAACTGATAGCAGGACTGGAAAGAACGCCTTTTCTTTAGTATAATGTAAAAATTACAGGGTGGCACACTCTATACTTTTCGAGAAAAAAATTATTTAGTTTTATATATTCGCGAATTCCAATTTGCATTTTTTGTATATCACGAGACTCCTACGGGTTTTTGGGAAAAACTGATAGCAGGGCTGGAAAGAACTCATTTTATTTAGTGTTATGTAAAAATTACAGGGAGGCACACTCTATACTGTTCGAGAAAAAAATTATTTAGTTTTATATAGTCGCGAACCCCAATGTGAATTTTTTGTATATCACGAGACTCCTACGGATTTTTGAGAAAAACTGATAGCAGGACTAGAAAGAACGCCTTTTCTTTAGTATAATGTAAAAATTACAGGGTGGCACACTCTATACTTTTCGAGAAATAAGTTATTTAGCATTATATAGTGGCGAACCCCAATTTGCATTTTTTGTATATCACGAGACTCCTACGGGTTTTTGAGAAAAACTGATAGCAGGACTAGAAAGAACGCCTTTTCTTTAGTATAATGTAAAAATTACAGGGTGGCACACTCTATACTTTTCGAGAACCAAATTATTTAGTTTTATATATTCGCGAATTCCAATTTGCATTTTTTGTATATCACGAGACTCCTACGGGTTTTTGGGAAAAACTGATAGCAGGACTGGAAAGAACTCATTTTATTTAGTGTTATGTAAAAATTACAGGGAGG
Source organism: Rhagium mordax (assembly GCA_963680705.1). NCBI lineage: Eukaryota > Metazoa > Arthropoda > Insecta > Coleoptera > Cerambycidae > Rhagium > Rhagium mordax. The sequence goes on from OY796659.1 coordinate 27,014,462, forward strand.
CACACTCTATGCTTTTCGAGAAAAAAATTATTTAGTTTTAAATAGTCGCGAACCGCAATTTGCATTTTTTGTTTATCACGAGACTTCTACGGGTATTTGGGAAAAACTGAGAGCCTTTTCTTTAGTATAATGTAAAAATTACAGGATGGCACACTCTGTACTTTTCGAGAAAAAAATTATTTAGTTTTATATAGTCGCGAACCCCAATGTGCATTTTTTGTATATCACGAGACTCCTACGGGTTTTTGGGAAAATCTGATAGCAGGACTGGAAAGAACGCCCTTTCTGTAGTATAATGTAAAAATTACAGGGTGGCACACACTATACTTTTCGAGAAAAAAATTATTTAGTTTGATATAGTTGCGAACCCTAATTTGCATTTCTTGTATATCACGAGACTCCTACGTGTTTTTGGGAAAACTGATAGCAGGACTGGAAGGAACGCCTTTTCTTTATTGTAATGTAAAATTACAGGTAGGCACACTCTATACTTTTCGAGAAAAAAATTATTTAGTTTTATATAGTTGCGAACCCTAATTTGCATTTCTTGTATATCACTAGTCTCCTACGGGTTTTTGGGAAAAACTGATAGCAGGACTGGAAAGAACGCCTTTTCTTTAGTATAACTTAAAAATTACAGGGTGGCACACTCTATACTTTTCGAGAAAAAAGTTATTTAGTATTATATAGTGGCGAACCCCAATTTGCATTTTTTGTATATCACGAGACTCCTACGGGTTTTTGAGAAAAACTGATAGCAGGACTAGAAAGAACGCCTTTTCTTTAGTATAATGTAAAAATTACTGGGTGGCACACTCTATACTTTTCGAGAAAAAAGTTATTTAGTATTATATAGTGGCGAACCCCAATTTGCATTTTTTGTATATCACGAGACTCCTACGGGTTTTTGAGAAAAACTGATAGCAGGACTAGAAAGAACGCCTTTTCTTTAGTATAATGTAAAAATTACAGGGTGGCACACTCTATACTTTTCGAGAAAAAAATTATTTAGTTTTATATATTCGCGAATTCCAATTTGCATTTTTTGTATATCACGAGACTCCTACGGGTTTTTGGGAAAAACTGATAGCAGGGCTGGAAAGAACTCATTTTATTTAGTGTTATGTAAAAATTACAGGGAGGCACACTCTATACTGTTCGAGAAAAAAATTATTTAGTTTTATATAGTCGCGAACCCCAATGTGAATTTTTTGTATATCACGAGACTCCTACGGATTTTTGAGAAAAACTGATAGCAGGACTGGAAAGAACGCCTCTTCTTTAGTATAATGTAAAAATTACTGGGTGGCACACTCTATACTTTTCGAGAAATAAGTTATTTAGCATTATATAGTCGCGAACCCCAATTTGCATTTTTTGTATATCACGAGACTCCTACGGGTTTTTGAGAAAAACTGATAGCAGGACTAGAAAGAACGCCTTTTCTTTAGTATAATGTAAAAATTACAGGGTGGCACACTCTATACTTTTCGAGAACCAAATTATTTAGTTTTATATATTCGCGAATTCCAATTTGCATTTTTTGTATATCACGAGACTCCTACGGGTTTTTGGGAAAAACTGATAGCAGGACTGGAAAGAACTCATTTCATTTAGTGTTATGTAAAAATTACAGGGAGGCACACTCTATGCTTTTCGAGAAAAAAATTATTTAGTTTTAAATAGTCGCGAACCGCAATTTGCATTTTTTGTTTATCACGAGACTTCTACGGGTATTTGGGAAAAACTGAGAGCCTTTTCTTTAGTATAATGTAAAAATGACAGGATGGCACACTCTGTACTTTTCGAGAAAAAAATTATTTAGTTTTATATAGTCGCGAACCCCAATGTGCATTTTTTGTATATCACGAGACTCCTACGGGTTTTTGGGAAAATCTGATAGCAGGACTGGAAAGAACGCCCTTTCTGTAGTATAATGTAAAAATTACAGGGTGGCACACACTATACTTTTCGAGAAAAAAATTATTTAGTTTGATATAGTTGCGAACCCTAATTTGCATTTCTTGTATATCACTAGTCTCCTACGGGTTTTTGGGAAAAACTGATAGCAGGACTGGAAAGAACGCCTTTTCTTTATTGTAATGTAAAATTACAGGTAGGCACACTCTATACTTTTCGAGAAAAAAATTATTTAGTTTTATATAGTTGCGAACCCTAATTTGCATTTCTTGTATATCACTAGTCTCCTACGGGTTTTTGGGAAAAACTGATAGCAGGACTGGAAAGAACGCCTTTTCTTTAGTATAACTTAAAAATTACAGGGTGGCACACTCTATACTTTTCGAAATAAAAATTATTTAGTTTTAAATAGTCGCGAACCCCAATGTGCATTTTTTGTATATCACGAGACTCCTACGGGTTTTTGGGAAAATCTGATAGCAGGATTGGAAATAGCGCCTTTTCTTTAGTATAATGTAAAAATTACAGGGTGGCACACTCTATACTTTTCGAGAAAAAAATTATTTAGTTTTATATAGTCGCGAATTCTAATTTGCATTTTTTTGTATATCACGAGACTCCTACGGGTTTTTGGGGAAAATATAGTCGCAAACCCCAATGTGCATTTTTTGTATATCACGAGACTCCTACGGATTTTTGAGAAAAACTGATAGCAGGACTGGAAAGAACGCCTTTTCTTTAGTATAATGTAAAAATTACTGGGTGGCACACTCTATACTTTTCGAGAAAAAAGTTATTTAGTATTATATAGTGGCGAACCCCAATTTGCATTTTTTGTATATCACGAGACTCCTACGGGTTTTTGAGAAAAACTGATAGCAGGACTAGAAAGAACGCCTTTTCTTTAGTATAATGTAAAAATTACAGGGTGGCACACTCTATACTTTTCGAGAAAAAAATTATTTAGTTTTATATATTCGCGAATTCCAATTTGCATTTTTTGTATATCACGAGACTCCTACGTGTTTTTGGGAAAAACTGAGCAGGGCTGGAAAGAACTCATTTTATTTAGTGTTATGTAAAAATTACAGGGAGGCACTCTCTATACTGTTCGAGAAAAAAATTATTTAGTTTTATATAGTCGCGAACCCCAATGTGAATTTTTTGTATATCACGAGACTCCTACGGAATTTTGAGAAAAACTGATAGCAGGACTGGAAAGAACGCCTTTTCTTTAGTATAATGTAAAAATTACTGGGTTGCACACTCTATACTTTTCGAGAAAAAAGTTATTTAGTATTATATAGTCGCGAACCCCAATTTGCATTTTTTGTATATCACGAGACTCCTACGGGTTTTTGTGAAAAACTGATAGCAGGACTAGAAAGAACGCCTTTTCTTTAGTATAATGTAAAAATTACAGGGTGGCACACTCTATACTTTTCGAGAAAAAAATTATTAAGTTTTATGTATTCGCGAATTCCAATTTGCATTTTTTGTATATCACGAGACTCCTACGGGTTTTTGGGAAAAACTGATAGCAGGACTGGAAAGAACGCCTTTTCTTTAGTATAACTTAAAAATTACAGAGTGGCACACTCTATACTTTTCGAGAAAAAAATTATTTAGTATTATATAGTCGCGAACCCCAATTTGCATTTTTTGTATATCACGAGACTCCTGCGGGTTTTTGGGAAAAACTGATAGCAGGACTGGAAAGAACGCCTTTTCTTTAGTATAATGTAAAAATTACAGGGTGGCACACTCTATACTTTTCGAGAAAAAAATTATTTAGTTTTATATAGTCGCGAACCGCAATTTGCATTGTTTGTTCATTAAGAGACTCCTACGGATATTTGGGAAAAACTGATAGCCTTTTCTTTAGTATAATGTAAAAATTACAGGGTGGCACCACGGGTGGCACACTCTATGCTATTTGAGAAAAAAATTATTTGGTTTGATATAGTCGCGAACCCTAATTTGCATTTTTTGTATATCACGAGACTCCTACGGGTTTTTGGGGAAAACTGATAGCAGGACTGGAAAGAATGCCTTTTCTTTAGTATAACTTAAAAATTACAGGGTGACACACTCTATACTTTTCGAGAAAAAAATTATTTAGTTTTATATAGTCTGGAACCCCAATTTGAATTTTTAGTATATCACGAGACTCCTACTGGTTTTTAGGAAAAACTGATAGCAGGACTGAAAAGATCGCCTTTTCTTTAGTATAATGTAAAAATTACAGGGTGGCACACTCTGTGCTGTTCGAGAAAAAAATTATTTAGTTTTATTTAGTCGCGAACCCCAATTTGCATTTTTTGTATATCACGAGACTCCTACGGGTTTTTGGGGAAAACTGATAGCGTGACTATAAACATCGCCTTTTATTTAGTGTAATGTAAAAATTACAGGGAGGCACACTCTATACTTTTCGATAAAAAAATTGTTTAGTTTTATATAGTCGCGAACCCCAATGTGAATTTTTTGTATATCACGAGACTCCTACGGATTTTTGAGAAAAGCTGATAGCAGGACTGGAAAGAACGCCTTTTCTTTAGTATAATGTAAAAATTACTGGGTGGCACACTCTATACTTTTCGAGAAAAAAATTATTAAGTTTTATATAGTCGCGAACCCCAATTTGCATTTTTTGTATATCACAAGACTCCTACGGGTTTTTGGGAAAAACTGATAGCAGGACTGGAGAGAACGCCTTTTCTTTAGTATAACTTAAAAATAACAGGGTGGCACACTCTATACTTTTCGAGAAAAAAATTATTAAGTTTTATATAGTCGCGAACCCCAATTTGCATTTTTTGTATATCACAAGACTCCTACGGGTTTTTGGGAAAAACTGATAGCAGGACTGGAGAGAACGCCTTTTCTTTAGTATAATGTAAAAATTACAGGGTGGCACACTCTGTGCTGTTCGAGAAAAAAATTATTTAGTTTTATTTAGTCGCGAACCCCAATTTGCATTTTTTGTATATCACGAGACTCCTACGAGTTTTTGGGGAAAACTGATAGCGGGACTATAAACATCGCCTTTTCTTTAGTGTAATGTAAAAATTACAGGGAGGCACACTCTATACTTTTCGAGAAAAAAATTATTTAGTTTTATATAGTCGCGAACCCCAATGTGAATTTTTTGTATATCACGAGACTCCTACGGATTTTTGGGAAAAACTGATAGCAGAACTGGAAAGAACGCCTTTTCTTTAGTATAATGTAAAAATTACTGGGTGGCACACTCTATACTTTTCGAGAAAAAAGTTATTTAGTATTATATAGTCGCGAACCCCAATTTGCATTTTTTGTATATCACGAGACTCCTACGAGTTTTTGGGAAAAACTGATAGCAGGACTGAAAAGAACTCATTTTATTTAGTGTTATGTAAAAATTACAGGGAGGCACACTCTATGCTTTTTGAGAAAAAAATTATTTAGTTTTAAATAGTCGCGAACCGCAATTTGCATTTTTTGTTTATCACGAGACTTCTACGGGTATTTGGGAAAAACTGATAGCCTTTTCTTTAGTATAATGTAAAAATTACAGGATGGCACACTCTGTACTTTTCGAGAAAAAAATTATTTAGTTTTATATAGTCGCGAACCCCAATGTGCATTTTTTGTATATCACGAGACTCCTACGGGTTTTTAGGAAAAACTGATAGCAGGACTGGAAAGTATGCCTTCTCTTTAGTATAATGTAAAAATTACAGGGTGGCACACTCTATACTTTTCGAGAAAAAAATTATTTAGTTTGATATAGTCGCGAACCCTAATTTGCATTTTTTGTATATCACGAGACTCCTACGGGTTTTTGGGAAAAACTGATAGCAGGATTGGAAAGAACTTCTTGTCTTTAGTATAACTTAAAAATTACAGGGTGGCACACTCCATACTTTTCGAGAAAAAAATTATTTAGTTTTATATAGTCGGGAACCCCAATTTGAATTTTTAGTATATCACGAGACTCCTACTGGTTTTTGGGAAAAACTGATAGCAGGACTGAAAAGATCGCCTTTTCTTTAGTATAATGTAAAAATTACAGGGTGGCACACTCTGTGCTGTTCGAGAAAAAAATTATTTAGTTTTATTTAGTCGCGAACCCCAATTTGCATTTTTTGTATATCACGAGATTCCTACGGGTTTTTGGGGAAAACTGATAGCGGGACTATAAACATCGCCTTTTCTTTAGTGTAATGTAAAAATTACAGGGAGGCACACTCTATACTTTTCGAGAAAAAAATTATTTAGTTTTATATAGTCGCGAACCCCAATGTAAATTTTTTGTATATCACGAGACTCCTACGGATTTTTGAGAAAAACTGATAGCAGGACTGGAAAGAACGCCTTTTCTTTATTATAATGTAAAAATTACTGGGTGGCACACTCTATACTTTTCGAGAAAAAAGTTATTTAGTATTATATAGTGGCGAACCCCAATTTGCATTTTTTGTATATCACGAGACTCCTACGGGTTTTTGAGAAAAACTGATAGCAGGACTAGAAAGAACGCCTTTTCTTTAGTATAATGTAAAAATTACAGGGTGGCACACTCTATACTTTTCGAGAAAAAAATTATTTAGTTTTATGTATTCGCGAATTCCAATTTGCATTTTTTGTATATCACGAGACTCCTACGGGTTTTTGGGAAAAACTGATAGCAGGACTGGAAAGAACGCCTTTTCTTTAGTATAACTTAAAAATTACAGAGTGGCACACTCTATACTTTTCGAGAAAAAAATTATTTAGTTTTATATAGTCGCGAACCGCAATTTGCATTTTTTGTTTATCACGAGACTCCTACGGATATTTGGGAAAAACTGATAGCCTTTTCTTTAGTATAATGTAAAAATTACAGGGTGGCACCTCGGGTGGCACACTCTATGCTATTTGAGAAAAAAATTATTTGGTTTGATATAGTCGCGAACCCTAATTTGCATTTTTTGTATATCACGAGACTCCTACGGGTTTTTGGGGAAACTGATAGCAGGACTGGAAAGAATTCCTTTTCTTTAGTATAACTTAAAAATTACAGGGTGACACACTCTATACTTTTCGAGAAAAAAATTATTTAGTTTTATATAGTCGGGAACCCCAATTTGAATTTTTAGTATATCACGAGACTCCTACTGGTTTTTAGGAAAAACTGATAGCAGGACTGAAAAGATCGCCTTTTCTTTAGTATAATGTAAAAATTACAGGGTGGCACACTCTGTGCTGTTCGAGAAAAAAATTATTTAGTTTTATTTAGTCGCGAACCCCAATTTGCATTTTTTGTATGTCACGAGACTCCTACGGGTTTTTGGGGAAAACTGATAGCGGGACTATAAACTTCGCCTTTTCTTTAGTGTAATGTAAAAATTACAGGGAGGCACACTCTATACTTTTCGAGAAAAAAATTATTTAGTTTTATATAGTCGCGAACCCCAATGTGAATTTTTTGTATATCACGAGACTCCTACGGATTTTTGAGAAAAACTGATAGCAGGACTGGAAAGAACGCCTCTTCTTTAGTATAATGTAAAAATTACTGGGTGGCACACTCTATACTTTTCGAGAAATAAGTTATTTAGCATTATATAGTGGCGAACCCCAATTTGCATTTTTTGTATATCACGAGACTCCTACGGGTTTTTGAGAAAAACTGATAGCAGGACTAGAAAGAACGCCTTTTCTTTAGTATAATGTAAAAATTACAGGGTGGCACACTCTATACTTTTCGAGAACAAAATTATTTAGTTTTATATATTCGCGAATTCCAATTTGCATTTTTTGTATATCACGAGACTCCTACGGGTTTTTGGGAAAAACTGATAGCAGGACTGGAAAGAACTCATTTTATTTAGTGTTATGTAAAAATTACAGGGAGGCACACTCTATGCTTTTCGAGAAAAAAATTATTTAGTTTTAAATAGTCGCGAACCGCAATTTGCATTTTTTGTTTATCACGAGACTTCTACGGGTATTTGGGAAAAACTGAGAGCCTTTTCTTTAGTATAATGTAAAAATTACAGGATGGCACACTCTGTACTTTTCGAGAAAAAAATTATTTAGTTTTATATAGTCGCGAACCCCAATGTGCATTTTTTGTATATCACGAGACTCCTACGGGTTTTTGGGAAAATCTGATAGCAGGACTGGAAAGAACGCCCTTTCTGTAGTATAATGTAAAAATTACAGGGTGGCACACACTATACTTTTCGAGAAAAAAATTATTTAGTTTGATATAGTTGCGAACCCTAATTTGCATTTCTTGTATATCACTAGTCTCCTAGGGGTTTTTGGGAAAAACTGATAGCAGGACTGGAAAGAACGCCTTTTCTTTAGTATAACTTAAAAATTACAGGGTGGCACACTCTATACTTTTCGAAATAAAAATTATTTAGTTTTAAATAGTCGCGAACCCCAATGTGCATTTTTTGTATATCACGAGACTCCTACGGGTTTTTGGGAAAATCTGATAGCAGGATTGGAAATAGCGCCTTTTCCTTAGTATAATGTAAAAATTACAGGGTGGCACACTCTATACTTTTCGAGAAAAAAATTATTTAGTTTTATATAGTCGCGAATTCTAATTTGCATTTTTTGTATATCACGAGACTCCTACGGGTTTTTGGGGAAAATATAGTCGCAAACCCCAATGTGCATTTTTTGTATATCACGAGACTCCTACGGATTTTTGAGAAAAACTGATAGCAGGACTGGAAAGAACGCCTTTTCTTTAGTATAATGTAAAAATTACTGGGTGGCACACTCTATACTTTTCGAGAAAAAAGTTATTTAGTATTATATAGTGGCGAACCCCAATTTGCATTTTTTGTATATCACGAGACTCCTACGGGTTTTTGAGAAAAACTGATAGCAGGACTAGAAAGAACGCCTTTTCTTTAGTATAATGTAAAAATTACAGGGTGGCACACTCTATACTTTTCGAGAAAAAAATTATTTAGTTTTATATATTCGCGAATTCCAATTTGCATTTTTTGTATATCACGAGACTCCTACGTGTTTTTGGGAAAAACTGAGCAGGGCTGGAAAGAACTCATTTTATTTAGTGTTATGTAAAAATTACAGGGAGGCACTCTCTATACTGTTCGAGAAAAAAATTATTTAGTTTTATATAGTCGCGAACCCCAATGTGAATTTTTTGTATATCACGAGACTCCTACGGATTTTTGAGAAAAACTGATAGCAGAAAGAACGCCTTTTCTTTAGTATAATGTAAAAATTACTGGGTGGCACACTCTATACTTTTCGAGAAAAAAGTTATTTAGTATTATATAGTCGCGAACCCCAATTTGCATTTTTTGTATATCACGAGACTCCTACGGGTTTTTGAGAAAAACTGATAGCAGGACTAGAAAGAACGCCTTTTCTTTAGTATAATGTAAAAATTACAGTGTGGCACACTCTATACTTTTCGAGAAAAAAATTATTTAGTTTTATGTATTCGCGAATTCCAATTTGCATTTTTTGTATATCACGAGACTTCTACGGGTTTTTGGGAAAAACTGATAGCAGGACTGGAAAGAACGCCTTTTCTTTAGTATAATGTAAAAATTACAGGGTGGCACCTCGGGTGGCACACTCTATGCTATTTGAGAAAAGAATTATTTGGTTTGATATAGTCGCGAACCCTAATTTGCATTTTTTGTATATCACGAGACTCCTACGGGTTTTTGGGGAAAACTGATAGCAGGACTGGAAAGAATGCCTTTTCTTTAGTATAACTTAAAAATTACAGGGTGACACACTCTATACTTTTCGAGAATATTTAGTTTTATATAGTCGGGAACCCCAATTTGAATTTTTAGTATATCACGAGACTCCTACTGGTTTTTAGGAAAAACTGATAGCAGGACTGAAAAGATCGCCTTTTCTTTAGTATAATGTAAAAATTACAGGGTGGCACACTCTGTGCTGTTCGAGAAAAAAATTATTTAGTTTTATTTAGTCGCGAACCCCAATTTGCATTTTTTGTATATCACGAGACTCCTACGGGTTTTTGGGGAAAACTGATAGCGGGACTATAAACATCGCCTTTTCTTTAGTGTAATGTAAAAATTACAGGGAGGCACACTCTATACTTTTCGAGAAAAAAATTATTAAGTTTTATATAGTCGCGAACCCCAATTTGCATTTTTTGTATATCACGAGACTCCTACGGATTTTTGGGGAAAACTGATAGCAGGACTGGAAAGATCGCCGTTTCTTTAGTTTAATGTAAAAATTACAGGGTGGCACACTCTATACTTTTTGAGATAAAAATTATTTAGTATTATATGGTCGCGAACACCAATTTGCATTTTTTATATATCACGAGACTCCTACGGGTTTTTCGGAAAAATTGATAGAAGGACTGGAAAGAACGCCTTCTCCTTAGTATAGTGTAAAAATTACAGGGTGGCACACTCTGTACTTTTCGAGAAAAAAATTATTTAGTTTTGTATATTCGCGAATTCCAATTTGCATTTTTTGTATATCACGAGACTCCTACGGGTTTTTGGGAAAAACTGATAGCAGGGCTGGAAAGAACTCATTTTATTTAGTGTTATGTAAAAATTACAGGGAGGCACACTCTATACTGTTCGAGAAAAAAATTATTTAGTTTTATATAGTCGCGAACCCCAATGTGAATTTTTTGTATATCACGAGACTCCTACGGATTTTTGAGAAAAACTGATAGCAGGACTGGAAAGAACGCCTCTTCTTTAGTATAATGTAAAAATTACTGGGTGGCACACTCTATACTTTTCGAGAAATAAGTTATTTAGCATTATATAGTGGCGAACCCCAATTTGCATTTTTTGTATATCACGAGACTCCTACGGGTTTTTGAGAAAAACTGATAGCAGGACTAGAAAGAACGCCTTTTCTTTAGTATAATGTAAAAATTACAGGGTGGCACACTCTATACTTTTCGAGAACAAAATTATTTAGTTTTATATATTCGCGAATTCCAATTTGCATTTTTTGTATATCACGAGACTCCTACGGGTTTTTGGGAAAAACTGATAGCAGGACTGGAAAGAACTCATTTTATTTAGTGTTATGTAAAAATTACAGGGAGGCACACTCTATGCTTTTCGAGAAAAAAATTATTTAGTTTTAAATAGTCGCGAACCGCAATTTGCATTTTTTGTTTATCACGAGACTTCTACGGGTATTTGGGAAAAACTGAGAGCCTTTTCTTTAGTATAATGTAAAAATTACAGGATGGCACACTCTGTACTTTTCGAGAAAAAAATTATTTAGTTTTATATAGTCGCGAACCCCAATGTGCATTTTTTGTATATCACGAGACTCCTACGGGTTTTTGGGAAAATCTGATAGCAGGACTGGAAAGAACGCCCTTTCTGTAGTATAATGTAAAAATTACAGGGTGGCACACACTATACTTTTCGAGAAAAAAATTATTTAGTTTGATATAGTTGCGAACCCTAATTTGCATTTCTTGTATATCACGAGACTCCTACGTGTTTTTGGGAAAACTGATAGCAGGACTGGAAGGAACGCCTTTTCTTTATTGTAATGTAAAATTACAGGTAGGCACACTCTATACTTTTCGAGAAAAAAATTATTTAGTTTTATATAGTTGCGAACCCTAATTTGCATTTCTTGTATATCACTAGTCTCCTACGGGTTTTTGGGAAAAACTGATAGCAGGACTGGAAAGAACGCCTTTTCTTTAGTATAACTTAAAAATTACAGGGTGGCACACTCTATACTTTTCGAAATAAAAATTATTTAGTTTTAAATAGTCGCGAACCCCAATGTGCATTTTTTGTATATCACGAGACTCCTACGGGTTTTTGGGAGAATCTGATAGCAGGATTGGAAATAGCGCCTTTTCTTTAGTATAATGTAAAAATTACAGGGTGGCACACTCTATACTTTTCGAGAAAAAAATTATTTAGTTTTATATAGTCGCGAATTCTAATTTGCATTTTTTTGTATATCACGAGACTCCTACGGGTTTTTGGGGAAAATATAGTCGCAAACCCCAATGTGCATTTTTTGTATATCACGAGACTCCTACGGATTTTTGAGAAAAACTGATAGCAGGACTGGAAAGAACGCCTTTTCTTTAGTATAATGTAAAAATTACTGGGTGGCACACTCTATACTTTTCGAGAAAAAAGTTATTTAGTATTATATAGTGGCGAACCCCAATTTGCATTTTTTGTATATCACGAGACTCCTACGGGTTTTTGAGAAAAACTGATAGCAGGACTAGAAAGAACGCCTTTTCTTTAGTATAATGTAAAAATTACAGGGTGGCACACTCTATACTTTTCGAGAAAAAAATTATTTAGTTTTATATATTCGCGAATTCCAATTTGCATTTTTTGTATATCACGAGACTCCTACGGGTTTTTGGGAAAAACTGATAGCAGGGCTGGAAAGAACTCATTTTATTTAGTGTTATGTAAAAATTACAGGGAGGCACACTCTATACTGTTCGAGAAAAAAATTATTTAGTTTTATATAGTCGCGAACCCCAATGTGAATTTTTTGTATATCACGAGACTCCTACGGATTTTTGAGAAAAACTGATAGCAGGACTGGAAAGAACGCCTCTTCTTTAGTATAATGTAAAAATTACTGGGTGGCACACTCTATACTTTTCGAGAAATAAGTTATTTAGCATTATATAGTGGCGAACCCCAATTTGCATTTTTTGTATATCACGAGACTCCTACGGGTTTTTGAGAAAAACTGATAGCAGGACTAGAAAGAACGCCTTTTCTTTAGTATAATGTAAAAATTACAGGGTGGCACACTCTATACTTTTCGAGAACCAAATTATTTAGTTTTATATATTCGCGAATTCCAATTTGCATTTTTTGTATATCACGAGACTCCTACGGGTTTTTGGGAAAAACTGATAGCAGGACTGGAAAGAACTCATTTCATTTAGTGTTATGTAAAAATTACAGGGAGGCACACTCTATGCTTTTCGAGAAAAAAATTATTTAGTTTTAAATAGTCGCAAACCGCAATTTGCATTTTTTGTTTATCACGAGACTTCTACGGGTATTTGGGAAAAACTGAGAGCCTTTTCTTTAGTATAATGTAAAAATGACAGGATGGCACACTCTGTACTTTTCGAGAAAAAAATTATTTAGTTTTATATAGTCGCGAACCCCAATGTGCATTTGTTGTATATCACGAGACTCCTACGGGTTTTTGGGAAAATCTGATAGCAGGACTGGAAAGAACGCCCTTTCTGTAGTATAATGTAAAAATTACAGGGTGGCACACACTATACTTTTCGAGAAAAAAATTATTTAGTTTGATATAGTTGCGAACCCTAATTTGCATTTCTTGTATATCACTAGTCTCCTACGGGTTTTTGGGAAAAACTGATAGCAGGACTGGAAAGAACGCCTTTTCTTTATTGTAATGTAAAATTACAGGTAGGCACACTCTATACTTTTCGAGAAAAAAATTATTTAGTTTTATATAGTTGCGAACCCTAATTTGCATTTCTTGTATATCACTAGTCTCCTACGGGTTTTTGGGAAAAACTGATAGCAGGACTGGAAAGAACGCCTTTTCTTTAGTATAACTTAAAAATTACAGGGTGGCACACTCTATACTTTTCGAAATAAAAATTATTTAGTTTTAAATAGTCGCGAACCCCAATGTGCATTTTTTGTATATCACGAGACTCCTACGGGTTTTTGGGAAAATCTGATAGCAGGATTGGAAATAGCGCCTTTTCTTTAGTATAATGTAAAAATTACAGGGTGGCACACTCTATACTTTTCGAGAAAAAAATTATTTAGTTTTATATAGTCGCGAATTCTAATTTGCATTTTTTTGTATATCACGAGACTCCTACGGGTTTTTGGGGAAAATATAGTCGCAAACCCCAATGTGCATTTTTTGTATATCACGAGACTCCTACGGATTTTTGAGAAAAACTGATAGCAGGACTGGAAAGAACGCCTTTTCTTTAGTATAATGTAAAAATTACTGGGTGGCACACTCTATACTTTTCGAGAAAAAAGTTATTTAGTATTATATAGTGGCGAACCCCAATTTGCATTTTTTGTATATCACGAGACTCCTACGGGTTTTTGAGAAAAACTGATAGCAGGACTAGAAAGAACGCCTTTTCTTTAGTATAATGTAAAAATTACAGGGTGGCACACTCTATACTTTTCGAGAAAAAAATTATTTAGTTTTATATATTCGCGAATTCCAATTTGCATTTTTTGTATATCACGAGACTCCTACGTGTTTTTGGGAAAAACTGAGCAGGGCTGGAAAGAACTCATTTTATTTAGTGTTATGTAAAAATTACAGGGAGGCACTCTCTATACTGTTCGAGAAAAAAATTATTTAGTTTTATATAGTCGCGAACCCCAATGTGAATTTTTTGTATATCACGAGACTCCTACGGATTTTTGAGAAAAACTGATAGCAGAAAGAACGCCTTTTCTTTAGTATAATGTAAAAATTACTGGGTGGCACACTCTATACTTTTCGAGAAAAAAGTTATTTAGTATTATATAGTCGCGAACCCCAATTTGCATTTTTTGTATATCACGAGACTCCTACGGGTTTTTGAGAAAAACTGATAGCAGGACTAGAAAGAACGCCTTTTCTTTAGTATAATGTAAAAATTACAGTGTGGCACACTCTATACTTTTCGAGAAAAAAATTATTTAGTTTTATGTATTCGCGAATTCCAATTTGCATTTTTTGTATATCACGAGACTCCTACGGGTTTTTGGGAAAAACTGATAGCAGGACTGGAAAGAACGCCTTTTCTTTAGTATAATGTAAAAATTACAGGGTGGCACCTCGGGTGGCACACTCTATGCTATTTGAGAAAAGAATTATTTGGTTTGATATAGTCGCGAACCCTAATTTGCATTTTTTGTATATCACGAGACTCCTACGGGTTTTTGGGGAAAACTGATAGCAGGACTGGAAAGAATGCCTTTTCTTTAGTATAACTTAAAAATTACAGGGTGACACACTCTATACTTTTCGAGAAAAAAATTATTTAGTTTTATATAGTCGGGAACCCCAATTTGAATTTTTAGTATATCACGAGACTCCTACTGGTTTTTAGGAAAAACTGATAGCAGGACTGAAAAGATCGCCTTTTCTTTAGTATAATGTAAAAATTACAGGGTGGCACACTCTGTGCTGTTCGAGAAAAAAATTATTTAGTTTTATTTAGTCGCGAACCCCAATTTGCATTTTTTGTATATCACGAGACTCCTACGGGTTTTTGGGGAAAACTGATAGCGGGACTATAAACATCGCCTTTTCTTTAGTGTAATGTAAAAATTACAGGGAGGCACACTCTATACTTTTCGAGAAAAAAATTATTAAGTTTTATATAGTCGCGAACCCCAATTTGCATTTTTTGTATATCACGAGACTCCTACGGATTTTTGGGGAAAACTGATAGCAGGACTGGAAAGATCGCCGTTTCTTTAGTTTAATGTAAAAATTACAGGGTGGCACACTCTATACTTTTTGAGATAAAAATTATTTAGTATTATATGGTCGCGAACACCAATTTGCATTTTTTATATATCACGAGACTCCTACGGGTTTTTCGGAAAAATTGATAGAAGGACTGGAAAGAACGCCTTCTCCTTAGTATAGTGTAAAAATTACAGGGTGGCACACTCCGTACTTTTCGAGAAAAAAATTATTTAGTTTTATATAGTCGCGAACCCCAATGTGCATTTTGTGTATGTCACGAAACTCCTACGGGTTTTTGGGAAAAACTGATAGCAGGACTGGAAAGAACGCCTTTTCTTTAGTATAATGTAAAAATTACAGGGTGGCACACTCTATACTTTTCGAGAAAAAAATTATTTAGTTTTATATATTCGCGAATTCCAATTTGCATTTTTTGTATATCACGAGACTCCTACGGGTTTTTGGGAAAAACTGATAGCAGGGCTGGAAAGAACTCATTTTATTTAGTGTTATGTAAAAATTACAGGGAGGCACACTCTATACTGTTCGAGAAAAAAATTATTTAGTTTTATATAGTCGCGAACCCCAATGTGAATTTTTTGTATATCACGAGACTCCTACGGATTTTTGAGAAAAACTGATAGCAGGACTGGAAAGAACGCCTTTTCTTTAGTATAATGTAAAAATTACTGGGTGGCACACTCTATACTTTTCGAGAACAAAATTATTTAGTTTTATATATTCGCGAATTCCAATTTGCATTTTTTGTATATCACGAGACTCCTACGGTTTTTGGGAAAAACTGATAGCAGGACTGGAAAGCACTCATTTTATTTAGTGTTATGTAAAAATTACAGGGAGGCACACTCTATGCTTTTCGAGAAAAAAATTATTTAGTTTTAAATAGTCGCGAACCGCAATTTGCATTTTTTGTTTATCACGAGACTTCTACGGGTATTTGGGAAAAACTGATAGCCTTTTCTTTAGTATAATGTAAAAATTTCAGGATGGCACACTCTGTACTTTTCGAGAAAAAAATTATTTAGTTTTATATAGTCGCAAACCCCAATGTGCATTTTTTGTATATCACGAGACTCCTACGGGTTTTTGGGAAAATCTGATAGCAGGACTGGAAAGAACGCCCTTTCTGTAGTATAATGTAAAAATTACAGGGTGGCACACACTATACTTTTCGAGAAAAAAATTATTTAGTTTGATATAGTTGCGAACCCTAATTTGCATTTCTTGTATATCACGAGACTCCTACGTGTTTTTGGGAAAACTGATAGCAGGACTGGAAGGAACGCCTTTTCTTTATTGTAATGTAAAATTACAGGTAGGCACACTCTATACTTTTCGAGAAAAAAATTATTTAGTTTTATATAGTCGCGAACCCCAATGTGCATTTTTTGTATATCACGAGACTCCTACGGGTTTTTGGGAAAATCTGATAGCAGGATTGGAAATAGCGCCTTTTCTTTAGTATAATGTAAAAATTACAGGGTGGCACACTCTATACTTTTCGAGAAAAAAATTATTTAGTATTATATAGTCGCGAACCCCAATTTGCATTTTTTGTACATCACGAGACTCATACGGGTTTTTGGGAAAAACTGATAACAGGACTGGAAGGAACGCCTTTTCTTTAGTGTAATGTAAAATTACAGGCAGGCACACTCTATACTTTTCGAGAAAAAAATTATTTAGTTTTATATAGTCGCGAATTCTAATTTGCATTTTTTTGTATATCACGAGACTCCTACGGGTTTTTGGGGAAAACTGATAGCAGGAATGGAAAGAACGCCTTTTCTTTAGTATAACTTAAAAATTACTGGGTGGCACACTCTATACTTTTCGAGAAAAAAGTTATTTAGCATTATATAGTGGCGAACCCCAATTTGCATTTTTTGTATATCACGAGACTCCTACGGATTTTTGAGAAAAACTGATAGCAGGACTGGAAAGAACGCCTTTTCTTTAGTATAATGTAAAAATTACTGGGTGGCACACTCTATACTTTTCGAGAACAAAATTATTTAGTTTTATATATTCGCGAATTCCAATTTGCATTTTTTGTATATCACGAGACTCCTACGGGTTTTTGGGAAAAACTGATAGCAGGACTGGAAAGAACTCATTTTATTTAGTGTTATGTAAAAATTACAGGGAGGCACACTCTATACTTTTCGAGAAAAAAATTATTTAGTTTTATATAGTCGCGAATTCTAATTTGCATTTTTTTGTATATCACGAGACTCCTACGGGTTTTTGGGGAAAACTGATAGCAGGAATGGAAAGAACGCCTTTTCTTTAGTATAACTTAAAAATTACAGGGTGGCACACTCTATACTTTTCGAGAAAAAAATTATTAAGTTTTATATATTCGCGAACCCCAATTTGCATTATTAGTATATCATGAGACTCCTACGGGTTTTTGGGAAAAACTGATAGCAGGACTGGAAAGAACGCCTTCTCTTTAGTATAATGTAAAAATTACAGGGTGGCACAGTCTATACTTTTCGAGAAAAAAATTATTGAGTTTGATATAGTCGCGAACCCTAATTTGCATTTTTTGTATATCACGAGACTCCTACGGG
This sequence comes from Rhagium mordax, assembly GCA_963680705.1. Taxonomy (NCBI): domain Eukaryota; kingdom Metazoa; phylum Arthropoda; class Insecta; order Coleoptera; family Cerambycidae; genus Rhagium; species Rhagium mordax. Next base: position 27,032,446 of record OY796659.1, read on the forward strand.
TTTTTGGGAAATACTGATAGCAGGACTGGAAGGAATGCCTTTTCTTTAGTGTAATGTAAAATTACAGGGAAGCACACTCTATACTTTTCGAGAAAAAAATTATTTATTTTTATATAGTCGCGAATTCTAATTTGCATTTTTTTGTATATCACGAGACTCCTACGTGTTTTTGGGGAAACTGATAGCAGGACTGGAAAGAACGCCTTTTCTTTAGTATAACTTAAAAATTACAGGGTGGCACACTCTATACTTTTCGAGAAAAAAATTATTAAGTTTTATATAGTCGCGAACCCCAATTTGCATTATTAGTATATCACGAGACTCCTACGAATTTTTGTGGAAAACTGATAGCAGGACTGGAAAGAACGCCGTTTCTTTAGTTTAATGTAAAAATTACAGGGTGGCACACTCTATACTTTTCGAGATAAAAATTATTTAGTATTATATGGTCGCGAACCCCAATTTGCATTGTTTATATATCACGAGACTCCTACGGGTTTTGGGAAAAATTGATAGAAGGACTGGAAAGAACGCCTTCTCTTTAGTATAATGTAAAAATTACAGGGTGGCACACTCTGTACTTTTCGAGAAAAAAATTATTTAGTTTTATATAGTCGCGATCCCCAATGTGCATTTTTTGTATATCACGAGACTCCTACGGGTTTTTGGGAAAATCTGATAGCAAGACTGGAAAAAACGCCTTTTCTTTGGTATAACGTAAAAATTACAGGGTGGCACACTCTATACTTTTCGAGAAAAAAATTATTAAGTTTTATATAGTCGCGAACCCCAATTTGCATTATTTGTATATCACGAGACTCCTACGGGTTTTTAGGAAAAACTGATAGCAGGACTGGAAAGAACGCCTTCTCTTTAGTATAATGTAAAAATTACAGGGTGGCACAGTCTATACTTTTCGAGAAAAAAATTATTTAGTTTTATATAGTTGCGAATTCCAATTTGCATTTTTTGTATATCACGAGACTCCTACGGGTTTTGGGGAAAAACTGATGCATAACTGGAAAGAACTGATTTTCTTTAGTGTTATGTAAAAATTACAGGGAGGCACACTCTATGCTTTTCGAGAAAAAAATTATTTAGTTTTATATAGTTGCGAACCCCAATTTGCATTTTTGTACATCACGAGTCTCCTACGGGTTTTTGGGAAAAACTGATAGCAGGACTGGAAAGAACGCCTTTTCTTTAGTATAACTAAAAAATTACAGGGTGGCACACTCTATACTTTTCGAGAAAAAAATTATTTAGTTTTAAATAGTCGCGAACCGCAATTTGCATTTTTTGTTTATCACGAGACTTCTACGGGTATTTGGGAAAAACTGATAGCCTTTTCTTTAGTATAATGTAAAAATTACAGGGTGGCACACTCTGAATTTTTAGTATATCACGAGACTCCTACTGGTTTTTAGGAAAAACTGATAGCAGGACTGAAAAGATCGCCTTTTCTTTAGTATAATGTAAAAATTACAGGGTGGCACACCTGTGCTGTTCGAGAAAAAAATTATTTAGTTTTATTTAGTCGCGAACCCCAATTTCCATTTTTTGTATATCACGAGACTCCTACGGGTTTTTGGGGAAAACTGATAGCGGGACTATAAACATCGCCTTTTCTTTAGTGTAATGTAAAAATTACAGGGAGGCACACTCTATACTTTTCGAGAAAAAAATTATTTAGTTTTATATAGTCGCGAACCCCAAAGTGAATTTTTTGTATATCACGAGACTCCTACGGATTTTTGAGAAAAACTGATAGCAGGACTGGAAAGAACGCCTTTTCTTTAGTATAACTTAAAAATTACAGGGTGGCACACTCTATACTTTTCGAGAAAAAAATTATTAAGTTTTATATAGTCGCGAACCCCAATTTGCATTTTTTGTATATCACAAGACTCCTACGGATTTTTGGGGAAAACTGATAGCAGGACTGGAAAGATCGCCGTTTCTTTAGTTTAATGTAAAAATTACAGGGTGGCACACTCTATACTTTTCGAGATAAAAATTATTTAGTATTATATGGTCGCGAACCCCAATTTGCATTTTTTATATATCACGAGACTCCTACGGGTTTTTCGGAAAAATTGATAGAAGGACTGGAAAGAACGCCTTCTCTTTAGTATAGTGTAAAAATTACAGGGTGGCACACTCTGTACTTTTCGAGAAAAAAATTATTTAGTTTTATATAGTCGCGAACCCCAATGTGCATTTTGTGTATGTCACGAAACTCCTACGGGTTTTTGGGAAAAACTGATAGCAGGACTGGAAAGAACGCCTTTTCTTTAGTATAATGTAAAAATTACAGGGTGGCACACTCTATACTTTTCGAGATAAAAATTATTTAGTATTATATAGTCGCGAACCCCAATTTGCATTTTTTATATATCACGAGACTCCTACGGGCTCGCCTACGGGTTTTTGGGAAAAACTGATAGCAGGACTGGAAAGAACGCCTTCTCTATAGTATAATGTAAAAATTACAGGGTGGCACAGTCTATACTTTTCGAGAAAAAAATTATTGAGTTTGATATAGTCGCGAACCCTAATTTGCATTTTTTGTATATCACGAGACTCCTACGGGTTTTTGGGAAATACTGATAGCAGGACTGGAAGGAATGCCTTTTCTTTAGTGTAATGTAAAATTACAGGGAAGCACACTCTATACTTTTCGAGAAAAAAATTATTTATTTTTATATAGTCGCGAATTCTAATTTGCATTTTTTTGTATATCACGAGACTCCTACGTGTTTTTGGGGAAACTGATAGCAGGACTGGAAAGAACGCCTTTTCTTTAGTATAACTTAAAAATTACAGGGTGGCACACTCTATACTTTTCGAGAAAAAAATTATTAAGTTTTATATAGTCGCGAACCCCAATTTGCATTTTTTGTATATCACGAGACTCCTACGGATTTTTGGGGAAAACTGATAGCAGGACTGGAAAGAACGCCGTTTCTTTAGTTTAATGTAAAAATTACAGGGTGGCACACTCTATACTTTTCGAGATAAAAATTATTTAGTATTATATGGTCGCGAACCCCAATTTGCATTGTTTATATATCACGAGACTCCTACGGGTTTTGGGAAAAATTGATAGAAGGACTGGAAAGAACGCCTTCTCTTTAGTATAATGTAAAAATTACAGGGTGGCACACTCTGTACTTTTCGAGAAAAAAATTATTTAGTTTTATATAGTCGCGATCCCCAATGTGCATTTTTTGTATATCACGAGACTCCTACGGGTTTTTGGGAAAATCTGATAGCAAGACTGGAAAAAACGCCTTTTCTTTGGTATAACGTAAAAATTACAGGGTGGCACACTCTATACTTTTCGAGAAAAAAATTATTAAGTTTTATATAGTCGCGAACCCCAATTTGCATTATTTGTATATCACGAGACTCCTACGGGTTTTTAGGAAAAACTGATAGCAGGACTGGAAAGAACGCCTTCTCTTTAGTATAATGTAAAAATTACAGGGTGGCACAGTCTATACTTTTCGAGAAAAAAATTATTTAGTTTTATATAGTTGCGAATTCCAATTTGCATTTTTTGTATATCACGAGACTCCTACGGGTTTTGGGGAAAAACTGATGCATAACTGGAAAGAACTGATTTTCTTTAGTGTTATGTAAAAATTACAGGGAGGCACACTCTATGCTTTTCGAGAAAAAAATTATTTAGTTTTATATAGTTGCGAACCCCAATTTGCATTTTTGTATATCACGAGTCTCCTACGGGTTTTTGGGAAAAACTGATAGCAGGACTGGAAAGAACGCCTTTTCTTTAGTATAACTAAAAAATTACAGGGTGGCACACTCTATACTTTTCGAGAAAAAAATTATTTAGTTTTAAATAGTCGCGAACCGCAATTTGCATTTTTTGTTTATCACGAGACTTCTACGGGTATTTGGGAAAAACTGATAGCCTTTTCTTTAGTATAATGTAAAAATTACAGGGTGGCACACCTGTGCTGTTCGAGAAAAAAATTATTTAGTTTTATTTAGTCGCGAACCCCAATTTGCATTTTTTGTATATCACGAGACTCCTACGGGTTTTTGGGGAAAACTGATAGCGGGACTATAAACATCGCCTTTTCTTTAGTGTAATGTAAAAATTACAGGGAGGCACACTCTATACTTTTCGAGAAAAAAATTATTTAGTTTTATATAGTCGCGAACCCCAAAGTGAATTTTTTGTATATCACGAGACTCCTACGGATTTTTGAGAAAAACTGATAGCAGGACTGGAAAGAACGCCTTTTCTTTAGTATAACTTAAAAATTACAGGGTGGCACACTCTATACTTTTCGAGAAAAAAATTATTAAGTTTTATATAGTCGCGAACCCCAATTTGCATTTTTTGTATATCACGAGACTCCTACGGATTTTTGGGGAAAACTGATAGCAGGACTGGAAAGATCGCCGTTTCTTTAGTTTAATGTAAAAATTACAGGGTGGCACACTCTATACTTTTCGAGATAAAAATTATTTAGTATTATATGGTCGCGAACCCCAATTTGCATTTTTTATATATCACGAGACTCCTACGGGTTTTTCGGAAAAATTGATAGAAGGACTGGAAAGAACGCCTTCTCTTTAGTATAGTGTAAAAATTACAGGGTGGCACACTCTGTACTTTTCGAGAAAAAAATTATTTAGTTTTATATAGTCGCGAACCCCAATGTGCATTTTGTGTATGTCACGAAACTCCCACGGGTTTTTGGGAAAAACTGATAGCAGGACTGGAAAGAACGCCTTTTCTTTAGTATAATGTAAAAATTACAGGGTGGCACACTCTATACTTTTCGAGATAAAAATTATTTAGTATTATATAGTCGCGAACCCCAATTTGCATTTTTTATATATCACGAGACTCCTACGGGCTCGCCTACGGGTTTTTGGGAAAAATTGATAGAAGGACTGGAAAGAACGCCTCGTCTTTGGTATAATGTAAAAATTACAGGGTGGCACACTCTGTACTTTTCGAGAAAAAAATTATTTAGTTTGATATAGTCGCGAACCCTAATTTGCATTTTTAGTATATCACGAGACTCCTACGGGTTTTTGGGAAAAACTGATGGCAGGACTGGAAAGAACGCCGTTTCTTTGGTGTAATGTAAAAAATTTTCACGACTACATAAGGCGAATATCAGAAAAAGTAATACGTACGGAGTTAATATCGAAAAAACATGAGTTTGACTTTTTATTTATAGCCAATAAGACACCCCCCTCTTTTCTTATTAGATACATGAAAGTTACGATCACAACGGTAAACCTATATATATATATATAAGTATAAAAAACTTCCGAGTTATGGACAGCATCATGTAACCAAGTCTCTGTTAGAGCGATGACATCGAATCAAGCAACATTAACAGCAGTATACATACCGTTCATTAGTTTTTATACAATAACCGCAACAGTCTTGATAGTAGCACAAAATTTTACATTTGCACATGCGTGGATTACTAACTCTTGGTTGCTATTGACAGACAAGAATATTATTTTTAAGTTTAAGTTATTTTATGAGTTATTACGATCCCAAGAAGCATGATTAGCATCAATATTGCAATAATTGTTTTTTTTTAGAATTAAAATGATGGCAATTAATACAATATAGGACATCAGATTTACAATCTTCTATTTTATGAGATTGAGCACAGCGTGAACAAATCTCAACTTTAGACGCACAACGATTGGAGTAGTGGTGAAATCCAAAGCAAGTTACATTAGTAGCTTCCTTTGTCTATATAAAAACTGCATACATCAGGTCTAGCGATAAGACCAATGTTATAAATATATGTAAGACTGCCGTTGTACGACACTTAGCTAGATTACGTCTCACTGTATTTAATTAACGTTCTAATAAATTTTGTTTCTTTTTTAAAAATTTGTTTTTTGGTCCAACGACTAAAATGGCGCAGTCGGTAGGATTAGTGATAAAAGTTCTATCGAAGATTCTTTTTGGATTCCAATCCTTAAATCGCTAAATCAAACCTACGAGGGAAAAAGGAAAATTTACAAGTTCGGTGAATTTAGTAGTCGAACGAGAAGACAAATTAAATCTGAGGTAATATACAAAGTCATTTAATTACTAAATTACAATCGCTGTAATTATCGGGCAATAGAGCCAAGTAATTAAAAACCCAGATCATCGCGATCAACCACAGAAGAGGGAAATTCTCCAAAAATCTAGAATCGCCTAGACTCTTCGAGGGAAACTTAGAATAAGGTAGATTTAAGAAGAAAACGAAGACAAGAAGAAAGTTAAGTGATAAGTGACAAGCGAAAAGTGACCGTGATTCTTATACAGGATTACAGTTTAACACAAATTATCTTTCAATGAAGCCATCTATACTCTACATGCTGTAAGCGACGTTTATTTTATTAACCCTTTGTAACATTTTATTATTATTCTTACGATTTTATTACTGATCAATTTATTGTATCACATTTAAACTAGACGAACTCTTTAATAATTTTCAAAGTCTAAATATTTCAAACTCAAAGAAATCTTAAGACATGACAGAAATTAACTACGGATTATTAAGGTATCAAGCCGATAATATCACAACCTTTGACGGTAACCCTAAGTTGTTGCAAAGATTTATCCCAGCGTCGGAAAACTTACTAATAGCTTTTCAAGATATTCAAAATCCAAATGCCCCTATTAATATTTGTTTATTAGATACTATCTATTCAAAATTAAGTAATCGAGCCGCCGATCTAATTTGCTCACGTTCCGAAATTAATAATTGGCAATTAATTAAAGAACTATTAATAAACACCTTCTCTGACCAAAGAAATATAGATTGTTTAATACAGGATATCTTTAAAAATTCATAAAAACGAAAATCCTATTGCCTTTGGTATGAGACTCCAGGATACTCGTAGCCTCTTATTTTCAAAATTAAATGCAACAGATGAGGACAGACAGACGAAACTTATGAAAATACAACATTACGACTCGTTCGCTTTAAAAACCTATATAAACAATTTGCCTTACAATATTCAACTAGTGATCAGATTAAAAGAACCCATATCTCTTGAACAAGCCATGAGCTTTGTACAAGAACAAGAAAACAAGTTTTCAAACGTATCCGCGTAATCCAAATTATTATAACCCACCTCAAACATCTTATCAACCAAATTTTTCAAAAAACAATACTCAAAACTCTCCCCGACAACCAATACCAATCACACCCAAACCTAATTTTAATCAAAGATTCCCTACTGATAAATAAGTATTCGGTAAACCAATAAACGTTTGGAGACCCGGAAACATGCAAGATACGTACAAACCAACACCAATGAGTGTTACCACAAGAAATACTACAGTACCAAATAATTTCCAAAATAACAAAACAAATCAATTGTTTAATCAAGAGGTATCAGAAAACATACCGTATGAAAACCCGTTCGAGCAACAAGCTACCGAAACCAACTCTGAGAACATACAAAATGATTATACTGCTAATCATTTACAATTCGATAATTATAATTATTATCCATCATGTTCTTATAACAACGATCAAACAAATTCTGATATTGATTATACTGCTAATCAATCTAACACCGATTCGTACATTAATCAAAATGAATTTGATAACTCTAACTCAACTTACAATGTCAAACAACAATCACAACAACAGAATTTTTACGAGACTTACACGACACAAAATACGACATAATACATTTAAACAATTACTCTCCCGAATTACCTTTCATAATAATTCCCGAAATTTAAGCCAAATTCTTAATAGATACAGGCAGCACGCGAAGTTTTATAAAACCAAATTTAGCTTATACATTTTTCTCAAATTCAATAAAAAATTAATTATTTCAAGTATCAACTGCCCACGCAACATCCTTTCATGACGAAATCATTAATATCCCTTTATTCCCTAGTTTTAAAACAACAGAAAATCATAAATTCTACTTATTCGACTTTTCTGAAAAATTCAATGGACTAATAGGATTAGACCTCTTATCTCAAATTAAAGCAAATATAGATTTACAAAAATTCCAATTAATAACACCCAACGCTATATTACGAATTTATTCAACTTTCACAAAATTCAAACTGTTAGAAATTGTAATTTGCCATAGTGATATAAAGATGAAATACGTTTTTGTTTTTGATTATTAGAACTTGTTTACTTGTCAAACTGTTTTTCAATAAATACGTTTGTACTTAAACATTTTTCCTTTCAAATAAAGATTTCAACACAAACCTTACCATATTATAATCCCCGGAAGAACACAACAAGTAATTAAAATTCCAACTATACAAAATAAAGGTGTAGGAATACTAAATTACTTTAAAACATCAAATACAGAAATACCGCGATCCTTAGTCAAACTCCAAAATAATTTCGCTATAACAACTATATTAAACTCAAGCGAAAGAGAAATTAAACTAACAATAACAAAACCTTTTAATGTTGAACTAATTGATGAAACCGAAGTACATTTTTTCAAAGAATCAATGCCAACGGAAAATACTGAATATTCACAAGACTAGGACAACTTACTAAAACAAAATCAAAAAAACTTAAGACTAAGCCACTGTAATACCGAGGAATATCAAGCTATTCGAAATCTATGCTTTGAATACCGAGACATATTTCATCACGACGATGTCCCTTTATCATTCACTAATCAAATTAAACATCACATCAAACTCAAGAATGACTCCCCAATTTTCACTAAATCTTATAGATACCCTCATATACATAAAGCCGAAGTTGACTCTCAAGTACAAAAAATGTTAAGCTCTAATATAATCCAAAATTCGAATTCATTGTGGTCCTCGCCCATCTGAAAGAAATGGCGTGTAGTTATCGATTACCGAAAACTAAACGAACAAACAATTGACGACAAATTCCCATTACCCAATATCACTGACATTTTAGACAAGCTAGGAAAGTGTAATTATTTTTCGACTCTCGATCTAGCCAACGGATTCCACCAAATAGAAATGAATCCTAATGATATTGCAAAAACAGCATTTTCCACTGACACCGGACATTTTGAGTTTAAACGTATGCCCTTCGGTCTAAAAAACGCGCCCTCGACTTTTCAAAGAGTTATAAATAATATACTTCGTGGCCTGCAGAATGAAATCTGTGCAGTTTACTTAGACGACTTTATTATATTTTCTACATACCTTCAGGAGCACATTCAAAGAACCCTTAACGAGACCGAGCAAAGATACTCGGTAATTGAACGCGAGCTATTATCAATTGTCTGGAGTTGCAAAGTTCATAGACCATATCTATTTGGAAATAAATTCAAGATATATATATCACCGCCCACTAGTATGGCTCTTTAACCTAAAAGAACCCAATTCAAAATTAGTAAGATGGCATTTAAAGCTCGAAGAATACGATTTTGAAATTATTTATAAAAACGGCAAACAAAACACGAACGCTGACGCCTTATCGCGTATTCAACTAAACCATTGAATAAAAAAATAATAAAGAGGCGCAACTGTCAAGGTTTCGAGATTTTAGCATTTTCTGGCAATACCTTCATGATTGTCATCAATTTTTAGTGCTACGGAAAGATATTTGTAATGTGGCTGTATAGCCCTTAAAATTGAAGACAATCATGAAGCTAATGGTAAAAAAATACAACACTAAAATCTCGAAACCTTGACAGTTGCGCCTCTTATTATTTTTTACTCAATGACTAAACACAAACGAGACCGACTCAATAGCTAATAAGCCAGGCGACGTAGATCAAGACGTGCTAGACTATTTGAGGCAATTAGCTGAAAATCCGACTGAAATCACTAATTCTCAAACTCCTGACGAAACCCAAAATACTGAAACTCTTGTTAATAACCAACCTATTAATAATCAACAAAAAATTAAAATAATCCAGGATATACAAATTAACGATACAAACGACACGGTTCACACAAGTAGTAACGAAAATAGAAATGACGGAATACCGATATTAGATGAAATAATTAATAATAAATTAAATCAAATCATAATTGACAAAAATGCCCATCCAGGTATTAAAATTAGTGAAACGAAATTCGATGACAAAACCATCAAAACGATAAAAATTCCTTTAAATGACCCCCAATCTATAATTGACGCCTTAAAAAATTATATCGATCCTAACAGACGGACATACATATATTTCCAGTGTAAAAAGTTAATTCCATTAGTTACTCAAACGTATATGCAACATTTTAAACCATTAAAGTTATACCAATGCACTAAATTAGTTAATAACATCACCGGAAAAGACGAACAACTGATGTTTATTAAACACCAACATGAAGGAAAAACAAATCACCGAGGTATCGGCGAAACGTATGATAAACTAAAAATTAATTACTATTGGAAAACATGAAAAACGACATCACAAATTATATTAACCAATGCGATATTTGCCAAACAGCCAAATATTCCAGACAAAACCCTTAACCCTTCCAAGTATTACATGCTGACCTTTTCTATTTTGACCATCAGTCATTTTTAACCATCATAGATAAATTCACGAAACTAGGTCAGGCGTACCCATGTACAAAAGACGCAATATCAGTGCAAGAAAAATTAATTCAATATTTTTCAACCTATGATATCCCCGACTCGATAGTGATAGATAACGGTACCAAATTTAAAAACGAGACAATACAAGAACTCTTAAAATCACAAAAAATCAAGGTTCATTTTACCACTCCAAAACATCACGAATCTAACTCTCCGATCGAACGATTTCATTCGACACTAATCGAACACCTAAGAATTCTAAAACAAACACATACAGATTTTACACCAACAATGTTAATGCCCTATGCAATCATCGCCTATAATAATACAATACACTCCTCTACAAAATATACTCCTTTTGAACTAACCTTCGGACACACCAATCTCCGAGACCCTTTCGATTTATTATCTACTACTTTTTACTCAGACTATATCTCAAACCATAAAGACAAACTAACAACATTATACCATGAAATATAAAAAAAACCAAGAATCAGAGAAAAAAAACATAATCAACAAACACAACGAAAAAGGCGATAAACAGTACCACTTTAAAATTAACTAAACAGTTTATAAAAAACTAAGTGAATGATTGAAAAGCAAAAATTAATTTAACGGTCCTTATAAATTAATCGAATTACTCGAATTACTCGAACACAATAAGGCAAAAATAAAAAATACTAAAAGTAACAAAACCGAAACTATACACCTAAAGGAATTAAAGAAACCCCATATCCTTTCAGATTCCTCGTTATCAAACCAGGAATAAACCAACCAACTTACCACAAAATTGAAGATAACCCTGGACTATTACCAATACGACTAGGCACTACACAAGTAACCAGCAAATACTGGACCTTTATACAAATATTTAACTTAGAACCAATTGTTATTGAATTTCAAACAATAAGAACTAAATTCAATAATTTAAAATCTTCAATAAAATCCGACAAAACATACGATGGAGAATATTTTAACTCATATAACATAATTCAAAATTTAGAATCGAAAATTCTAGAACAAATTAACCAATTAAATCCAAAATCACCTAGACAAAAAAGAGGACTAATCAATGGCTTAGGATCAATCGTTAAATGTTTAACAGGAAACCTAGATAACGAAGATGCTGAAAAATTTAACTTTCAAATTAACCAGCTTCAAGCTAATCAAAACAAATTTAAAACGATTCTAGAAAATCTAATAACCTTATTAAATTCATCAATAAACAATTTTAATATTCTAGCTCGAAACTTATCACACAATCAAATTATTCTAGAATCTCGCATTATACAAATTCAAGATATAATAAAAACTACAACTATAGATCAAATGAACTACCACCACTATTTCTTAACACACATGGTCCTAAATCAAATTACAGCTATTTTTCAGACAATCTACAATATCTTTGACAAGGTAGAAATAGCCATATCCTTTGCAAAATTAAACACTCTACATAATTGTATTGTCAGACCCACTGACTTATTGTCCGAAATACAATCAATAGAAAAATATTTAACCGATGTCAAACTACCTTTGGAGCCCACCTTAGATAAAATTTTGGGATTCGAAAACATTATAAATATCAAGAGTTATTCCAAAAATTATGAAATAATCTTTATACTCGAGATTCCATTAGTTGAACCTAACAATTATCAATATTATCAATTGTACCTTTGTCCAAATGGACGGTTTAGAAATATAAACAGAATTATTTATTTTGCTTAATTCTCTCTTTTGAGATTTCAGATCTCTTTGGGTTTTTAGCAATTGATGGGTATTAATTAAGTTGAGGTTAAACATTTCTGGATTATAATTTGTTAGTTTACTACTTGAATTTGATTCTAAGTTGAGATTTGGCAAGTCGATTTTCCTAAAATTGCTTTTTGAATTTGAACAAGTTTTTAATATATGATTTTCTATATTAATCGTACACGTCGTGTCTAGATGAATAACGTAGCTACCAAAGAGTGGTATGTTATCTTTAACATTTTTACATTGTTGTACAGCAACTAGAGGTTGCGGTGCGATAACGATTAATTATTCGTTTATTATTTTTTGAATTTGAAGTTTGTTAATGTTAACCGGTATTGAGTAACAATTGTCTATATTTTTTGAGAATTTTAACAAATTGACTTCACAAGGTGCATTGTCATTAATTTTTACTGGGTTCATATTATTACAAATGTATTCTTCTGTTGATATTTCCTTACATTTATCATTAGATAGCATAAAATTATAGTCACTTACTGCCAAATACGTATTTTTGGGTAGAATCATGTGATAAGATTCTTTATGTTTTATTGGTAAATACTATTATATATAGCTATTATAATAACTATACTTTACCTGATGTATTCAAAATGCTTTTTAAAACTCAAAATAAAAAATAATGCGAATAATCCAGAAGATAATAATATAATTATTTGAAAAATTAATTAAAAGATTAATTTTTCATCTAAAAACGGAGAAGTTACATTAGTAGCTTCATTTATCTATAAAAACTGCATACATCAGGTCTAGCGATAAGACCAATGTTATAAATATATGTAAGACTGCCGTTGTACGACACTTAGCTAGATTACGTCTCACTGTATTTAATTAACGTTCTAATAAATTTTGTTCCTTTCTTAAAAATTTGTTTTTTGGTCCAACGACTAAAACTAGCATTAACATTTATCACAGCGGCGCAATTATGATATAAACATTCTAATTGTGTAATTTCACGAATTACACAAACCAAAAAATTCTTAGCATTGAAAAAGGAAACAGATTAAGTTTCCGAAACATCTGCGAAACATCATTGTTTTCATTTTAATTTATTTAGATTTTTGTCAAAAACCAACCTTTAACTATTCTTTTCACACAGGGACAGGCGTAAAGGTTATTTAAAAAAAACAGATATGTTTTTGATTGTCTAGGCACAGGAGTGTGATAATAAATCTCAAATAAGAAAAGAAAAAAATTGTGATATTACGGATATATAAATAAACATTATTATTAAGTATTACTTTATTATTATTACTAAATATCAAGATTATCAAATCCACTGTTTTATATTTGAAAATCATCGAAATATCAATTTTCAGAATATTTACTAAATATACCTACTAGCAAATGTAAAGTACCTATACTTATAAGTACCTATATTTTTAATTAGAATCGCAAACATTCAAATATGGAAAAATAATGGGGCCTTCAATTTAAAAAATAGCTTTATTACTTAACGTTCAATTGCTTTTCTGTTTCCTTTTTAAAAACCCATAAAAATGTATTCCATTATTTTTTTCATAATTTCCAAATATTACTGAAGAACAAGAATGGAAGTGAGACGTTCCTTGGATCATCCTGTTTTTGTCATTTTTATAAATACTCGTCATTTTTAGTAAGAGTAGATCAAATTTCGTACAATACTAACAATTTTATAATAAATGTTAGGGGTAATATTTTAACTGGTTAAAAATATTGAGTATTCGAATTTATTAATATCTAGTTTTACAAATAGGATTAATTATTTTATTTTTAAATTTTCTGGAAAATACATATAACCTAACAACAAATGTATAATGACCTAATTGATACTTAGTTAGTCGATGTTTATTGCAGTCTCATGATTTTTGTGATGGTGATGAAACAATATTTCCAAAACGTTAGTCGATGTATGTAATATATTTTCATAGAAAAACTTTTAAAATGTTCGCTTTCTTAATAAAAATTTTAGAAGATAGAAATTTTATCAAATGCAGTATGTATGTAGCATTTAAATCATTATTGCATTTTTGTACGCTATGAAGTAATTAATATAACTAGTAATCACACAAATTTAAATACACTTTTGTGGTACTAACTAAATGTAAATTAATATTTTACTGAGTGCTTGACAACTGTAAATACAAATTGCGACATAAAAAATATCTCTTCAAATACAATTTGATTTCCACAATTCTATAAATCTTCGATGAAAGTGCCAATCACTTTTAAACCATCAAAATAAGAGTTATTATTTCTTAGCATCAATAGACGAAAACTTATTACACACAATATTTAACTTATGTGATAAAGTTTTTTGTAGATATGCAGATTAGTAACATTAATTTCACGGTTTTAAACTGCTGGGTCAATAACAGCTACCCTGCCAGAAGATGGACGGATATACCAGCCCCCAGCAATAAATGTCGACATAAGTCGACCATTTACATATTATATTTTCACAGCACTCCATTGGACAGCGACCAGACTGAGACTCAATACTATGAGTATCGGGGGAGGGGTTTAGGTAGGAATGGCTTACAGTTGGTCAAATATCACGAATAGAAATAGTTCCACATAAGGGCTGTTTCAAATTTCAAAATTTTAATATTACAAGCAGACGTCTAGGAAAGCTTTATTTTTTATTGTATTAAATTATATTCATTATTTCAGTAGGTATAACTTCCTGGCACCTTTACAAATTCATTTGTTTGCTCATTTTATGGGTGGTTCTCCCAATAGGAGCGCTTTCGGCTGTTGCAATATTGGAAAGATAAAACTGCTAGAAAAAATTTGAAAAAAATCACGGAGCTATATTGAAACATTAAGAATACATTGTAATGATCGGCCACGCTCAATTTTTGGTTTTCTAGGTTTTTCAAAAATCACATTCCATGCTAATGACATATTATACCATGCTAATGACGCACAACGTTAAAAGTAAAAAAGTATTCTTTTCTAAAAATTTTATTTTATTAATAGTATAATAGTAAGTATTAAGATATATACTGTGAACCAAATTTTACAGTGAGGCCCGGCCCAGCCGCCACTGTAAAAACTTATACCAAAGCCTGGAACAAGTCATTGATCTGATCATAATTCTGAAGCTTAAAAAGCCTGTTAGATACTGGTTCAGGAGGAAACTCTAGTTTAGACAGAATTCCAGTTATTTTCAATGTTTGACGATCACAGCTCTGTGGCCAAAAGAAGCTTTTTCCACTCTTGGACATAAAGTTTGCCGACAATTCGTCGTGCTCTATTTTCTCAATGATCCCTAAAACAGAGAAGGTCTATACATTTTAATTATTCTAAGCTCAAGAATATAACTTACCTGGATACCAGTCATTGTCGAATATGGCTGTAACCCAATCATTTTCCTTTAAATCTGTATTATGGGATGATTTGCCAGCTACTGTGATGTTATCTGTATGTTCATGTTCCTTTGGTGTATTTGTTATTTTGAAATGGCGACAGTCCGAAAAATTGCACTGAAAACAGCTTAGTCTGTTCAAAAATAACCTCCCATTGTCCTTCTGCCATGTTACCTGATGAGTCTGCATTGTACCTTTCAGAGCTTTTAAGTTGACCGGCATGTAACCATCAAATTTTTGTATACTGGCCTCATCTACAACATCAATATACAGGTTACTGATGTTATCTTTAATTGCCTTTACAAAAACATCAAATGTATTAATATCTTCATTAAATGCCACTAGTCTATCTGCAGTTCGCTTTAAAGTAGCACCAATTCCATCCGGTGCACCCTTTCCATGTCCTGATTCCGAATAATTCCAAGATATCTCTTTGACGTTGGGAAAAAGTTTTGGAATGATAAATTGTATAAAGAAAAACAGCTTTTTATTTCGGTACTGTGTACTAGGGCTGTCCGATAGGAAATGTAAAACAGTTATTGTACTTTTTATGTCATTTAGATAATGATTAAACACAGGTTCCAAGTGTGCCATAATGGCGGATGGGTCATGTCTTAAAGATTGCGAAACAGTACAAAATCCTTGCTTTTTATTTGTGTGGTACATCATACCAGTATGTAGTGTAATCTGTTCCCTCGATGCACCAAAATGAACCGATTGCGCTTCTTTGGCATATTTACATGAGAAGTTTTCAGAGAAGTCAACGTGAAATAAGATTTCGTGTTCCTTCAGTTCACTTTTTAATTTGTTCATGGCTGAATATTGATGATTTATGTTCATAATATGTCGTAAGAATTTGGTCATGAGACTGTCTAATTCGTGTATCATATGATCGGGTTTTACTTCAATTTTTTGTTTTGCAGTAAGTTGTACAGTTATTTCCTTTTTCGTCTTTGCACTGATTCTTTTTTCTTTTCGTGTAACCCACTTATCATAATGAAAAGTTTGTGTCCACATTTCGTCTTCTACATAGTATAATATTCTGTTTCCTTTGCAGTTGCCGCACTTGCGGTCGAGACAAACTTCATTGTTGGAACAACATAGTTGTTTTGAAACAATTTGATCCACATTTTGCTCCTTAATAATTTTGCTCCTGAATAGGCTAGACACAAGCAAGTTTACATTTTCATGTAATATACATAAGCAGGTGTCACGTTCAGATACTTTCGGTTGAACAACATAAAAAGGACGTAGTTTGCAAAACGTGGCATATGATATTTGAATAGACGAGTATTCCGTTTTGAAATCGCTGAAAAGATTTTTCAGAGTGTTATTTAAATACCTTTTTTGCTTCTTAATACCCCCTTTTGTTATCGTATCTTTTTTCCCAGGACATAGCCGTGAATTTTTATCATTTAGAAAAAAATTAGCAACATTTCTCTTAATGTCAGTAAATGTGTTAATAGGTTTACGTTCATATTCGAACATATTAGACCTTTTTTTATTGGATCTATGTAGACCAGGTGGAAGAAATTCTTTAGCTTCTTTAATTAGTTTATATTTTTTCAGGTTTGGTCCATCAACTATTTTTGTATATATTTGTTTAACCTTATCACCCTTTAATTGTTTGAATTTTGAGGCAAGGTCTCTTTTCAATACCTCACCAAAAAGCAATTTTCTTTTAACAACTTGAGGAATTTTGGGGGAACTCTTGAGCATTTTGTTTACTTCTGTATTTGGCGATAATACATTTTTGTTTAATTTAATTTTATTAATTTCCCTGTAAAATTTCTTTTTATAATACTCCATTTTTGAACGTAATTTGCTATTTTGAAGTTGTGCTTTTTTTAATTCCCTGTAGGTTTTCGATCTGTTCCGTTTCGAAATTTTCTTTCCTTGAGTTTTCTGTCGACTTGGTCCTGGGGTGGAGAATGATATATCGGGAGTAGCTATGGAGCTAGTAGAGGCATTACTGACCATATTTATATTCGGATCAATCAGCACTCTATTCTCCTCGAGATTCTCCTGATCTTGTTCCACTTCGTAGTCACTAGTAGGTGGGCTGTTCTTTTCTAAATTTCTCAAAAACTCTTTTCTGTCCCTGTAATGCTTTGAGTTTGTTTTCCATTCCTTTCTTTTTGCTTTAAGCTCTCTTCTAGAAAGATCTTTCTTCAATCTGACAATTCCGGTTTCTTTAGCTTTTTCATATATCTGATGCTTCTTTTCCTGTTCTACTTTATATCTTTTTGGATTGTTTTTGATGTTTTGTCTTCGTCTTCTTTCGCATTCTCTTTTTCTACGTTTCTTTTCTTCATCAGTTAGCTTATTGCGCGCCATTTTGGAATCTTCTGTCGATAACTGTAAAAAAAAAATTAAAAATATCATTTGCGTGGCCCATGCATCATTAGCGTGGATAAAAAAGTCCACGCTAATGACGGAAGTTAATAGCCACACTAATGATAAATCATTTTAAATTTTCTCTAAAAATTCCGAATTTATTTTAAGATTATTGAAACTGCACACGTAACTTAATGTCATATTACGTCTATGAAACCAAGAGTTATTTTTACAAACTACTTTTTTATTTAATGAAAACTTACCTCCACTCTAATGATAGTGCTAAAAAACACGCACTTACAAATCACACTTCCTACTCACTTTGAATGACACTGAGCAAATAAGAGCGCGAACAACCTGGTCAGCCTTAAAGATGAATTAGGGTAGCATCTAATGACAGTGTTACCAATCTCCGAAAAAATGTTTGGCGGCTAATTTAAACTGTACTTGCTTGAGCCACGCTAATGACGATGAAACATAGGGACAGATTTTAACCTCTGGGTTTCAAGTTAAAAAATAAAATTACAAAACTCATGTTCTATTATTACTTTCATGCAACTCTTTTATACATTTTGTGAAATGCGCAAATCTCAATATTTATTGCGTGTCTGAAAAAATCAATGCTTCGTGGTAAAAAATGAGGGCAGGGACATCCACGCTAATGATTTTTTAAAGATATATATATATTATTTTAGTATACTAAAAAATATTTTTCTTAAATAACTAAAACTGACTTAAATAGATCACATATAGCACTAAATATTTGCATAAGATAAATAAATTAAAAACAATTTTTCTTCGAGCTATCGCTCAGGGACACGAAATTGTTAATTTTGGGAGAAACAACCTTATACAAGAAAATGCAACTTGACCACCAGCATAAATCTTCTAAAAATAACTCTCGAAAGATTTCCTAATTCTGAACTAATTTTTATACACAGACACTTCGAAGTCTACAAATGGTATGAGTTGTGCCGAGGGTTGTGCTTATTGTATACCTTCTAAAAAGGTCGAGAGTAAGATAAAACTTATGCCGGAATACTCCATATTTACAGCTGAGGCAATAGCTAATTATATACGAAGCCCTTAAATTTGTATTATCATCTAGTCTTCACAAGGTTGCAATACTATCAGATTCTTTATCCGTTTTGATGGCATTGAAAAATACTACTTCAACTTATGTTAACACCAATCACATTACATATAATCATTAAAGACCTACTTCACAATATTATCATGTCAGGTAAAGTGTATTTTATATGGATAAAAGCACACATAGGGTTAAAGTACAATGAATACGTAGACTCTCTAGCCAAACAAAGTATAGACACAGGACTCGCCTCCCATTATAAACTATGCTTAACAGACACTTTTAATATACTAAAAAACAATTTAAGGAAAAAGTGGGGGTATACATGGAAAGAATCCGTTTTTACAAAGCCTACCAGGTATTCACTTATGCACCCCAAACTGCCTTATAGTTTGTGGTATGATAACTACAATTGTCCAAGGAAATACATCATTATCCGGTTAAAATTTGACCATGCATGTTATCCAGCTCATTTATTCAAAATAAAAATTTACGACTCAGATTCCTGCAAATATTGCAATGTTACTGGCGACCTAGATCACATATTTTTCGAATGTAAAAAATATATAGCAGCTACTGAAAAACTATACACTAAAGCGACCCCTAGACGATCAATATTTACGTCAATATATTGCACAATATACAATAAATTTACTTGGCAAACCCATAAGGTGCATTATTATTGCTCAATAAATTAGTTAATTCCTTTCTGAAATTAGTGCGCAACGAATAAATTTTTTTAACTAACTGCAACTTATCAGCATCCGGATAGTATTTTCTATATTTACGAAGCAACTGTTCGTACTGTCATTTTTTTTAATTCTGTTGCTGTAATCTTTAGACTTGATATCCCACAGAGCGGGTATAAGCTCCGATATACCCACAGAACTTAAAATAGGAGAAGGTTCTTTCAAGCCTAGCTACTTGCAAATATTGAAGACCGCCATTTTTATATACTGGAAGCGGGAATTTTTAAAAATAACATCTCAGTCGTAACGGAAAGTAGTTTTGAGTCATGAATGTTATTGAAAGTATAACTAATATTTTACTGTAATTAGTTTTAAATATGCCTTAAAAAGAATATTAGGTAATAGGTAAGAAACATTATTGTGAAAATAGTTATATACCTATGCAACAAGTGTGTAAAGTGATCTTTTTTAGGAAATGGAACTTTATAATAATATAATGGACTACATAAAATTAAATATGTTCAATATTCAACGTTTTTGAAATACGGTATGATTATTATATAGGCGATTATATGAAATTTTTACTTTAGGCACTACACAGCATATGTAAAGTTAGTACTTTACGCACGGCAATATAATAAATACTTTATTATGATATTGAAATAAAATAATACTTGCTCAGTTCTTTTCTAATATGAATGCCCGAAATAGAAAGGTTGTATAAGTACTTCTTAACTACGTTACAAAATCTAATTTTTCAATAATAGTATATGGATGACTTTGGTAAATCCTTATATACACATTTCCGTTTGCTTACAAATGTATTTCATGCCGATGAAAAGTTATTTCAGAGTTAGAAGTTTTTCAACTTTCTTACAGTTGCAGATATAGGACTAAAAAAAGTAGAAGGTAGGTACTTTAGAAATTAAAATTACTCTTAAGTTTATATTTAATTACTAGTCTTTGAAGCCCATAAAATTCTCAAATTAAATATATTTATGTAAAAACTACATAGAGGACATACAACGTACAAAACTACTTTCCCTTCTAAGTACTGTTGTTTCGGATCGTCTCCCAAATGCCAGCCAAAGTCATATATTATGCAACCCTCACAACAAACTTGATAGCATTTAATTGGTTCAATTTATATGTGTAAACAAAAAGTGTCTAAAAATGGAGGGCTCCTATATTTGCATGCGCCAATGGTTGCGCAGAGCGTTCATAAATCAGTCTAATTATTTTAGGTCTGTGGATACACCTCGATACATTCTACAATGAATTTTTTTTTTTCATCTATTCCTTTTGTAGCCATGGTAGATGTTTACTCCAACACTGTTTAAAAAGAACTGACCAGTATTGCGCAATATTGCACACAGACGAAGCAATATTTACTAGATTGTACAATAAATATCAAACTCTTTTTGAATTGAATTGAATATATTGCGTAATCTTTCAATGTGATCTACAGCCGTTCAATATTATTGTAGAATATTAATTATTGTGCAATATATTGACGTAAATATTGATCGTCTAGGGGCCGCTTAATATTAGAAAATATTGCAATACCGAGTCTCCCTTTAACTTACGTCATCTCGTAGTTTTGAACAAAAAAAGTATATAGGTACCTATGATTGTCTGATTGGATTTTTGGAAGAGACAAAGATTTGGTTATAAGTTAGCTTTGTTCTCCCTATGTTTTATACCTTTGTATTATATATACCTCCTAACCGTGGTCTGTCTCTGTGTCTTGAAATATGTCTTGTATAGTCGAGTATATTTTAACTTGGCCGGTTCAAAGGTCGCTTCGTCGTCTGAACTAATAGTGAGGGATCCAAAGCTCTCAAAAACGGAAAGACCCATTCCAACAAGGTAAATAATTTTTGGCAACAAATTTGGAAAGAGGGTCCCTAGGGGCATCAGAAATTGCTTGTTGGACTTTTGTTGGCTCTTGCACAACTTCTCAAAAAGAAAAAAAAGATGGCGTAATGGTATTTCATGAATACGTGTTTTTAAACGTTCACCTTCCGCTAAAAAAATAACTATTAGCGATATTGATCTGATTTTTTTTATTTATATAGTAGAATCATGAGCGCCTCTATCTGTAGCAATGGAATTTAAAAATCACTTGCAGTTTTTTTTTTAATAAGTCCTAAAGTTACAGCAACGAAATTTGTGTATTGAAAATTTCGACATATGGGAAACTATATTAAATGTTAAAAATTTGTGCACACTATATGTGGACAAAATGTGGTCCTAAGATCGAAAAAGTTTTAAAAAAAAAAATCAGGTCGGTATCTTACACTGTTTGAGAGTTATAGATTTTTTAAAGAGGCAGTTATTTATGTTTGCGGAACTCCTAGTAGTATTAAAGCTGATTTCTGGCATGCGCGTTGCCATCCAGCTTATCGTAATGCATAAACAATTTGCAGATACTAGGACAAAACAACTTTTGGAATTGCGTGATTGTTATTGAAATTTTTACAAATTATGTAAAATAAAAGTCACATTTGACAGATTATGAGGGTGTTGTTGATAGATAAATAAATGATTAGATTATTTACTATCCCATTATTTAGGTATATTATGTACAAATGGTAAGACATTTTACAAAAAATGTAAAAAAAATATATAAAACACCTATACAAAAGACATTCAATTACAAACAAGCACTTACGTATTCCTAGTCAGAATCACTGTCTGATAAGAGCTGCTCCGTATTATTTTTGCCTTTAAAACAATTTTATTGTAGGGAAAGGCTGCACATGTACAGTTATTACGTTATTTTTTGAGATAAAAAAAATTTTTGAAACAAAAGTTTTAGGGCATTCTATGATTTTTTTTTCAACCATATATAATAGTATACAGGGTGCCTCATAAAATCGGCATAAAGCAATCTTATGTTTTTTTAACGGAACACCCTATGTAATTTTGATTGAGGTCAATATTTCAGGTTTGCAATAAACAAAAACAGTACGAAATTTTTATTAATAACAAGATTCTATTCATACCAAATATTAAAAAGTTATTGTAACAATTTTTCAACATGTCCCCAATTTTCATCAATACATTTTCTACAACCTTTTGTTTTTGAAAATCATGGCATACTGTTTCTCATTCTATTTTTATGTACATAGAAGCCGTTATATACCGAAAATGGCTACAGTAAATGTCAACATATTATACATTTTTGAAATCATGAAAACGAGGACTTTCATAATATTCAAAAATATACATAATATTCAAAAATACACAGGACTTTCATAATATTCAAAAATATACAGGGTGTTTCATTTAAAAAAACGTAAGTAAATGTGGTTTGTCCGGCTTTTATGAGGCACCCTGTATACTATTGAATATGGTAGCAAGAAAATTCATAGAATGCCCTAAAACTTTTGTTTACATTTTTTTTCTTGTCTCAAAAAATAACGAAGTTAAGAGGGGGTTCCATTTATAACCAATATTCAGATTTACGATTTTTTACGTGAATATTCCATAATTTTAATATTTTCTAAACGCTCTGTAAGATTAAATCAATATTGATATATAGGTATAGTTACCAATACCTATATATTTATCGTAAAATTTCAAACTCCCATGACTGTGACAACTTTCAGACTGACTTATCACTGATTGAAAATTGGATAAAGGTTAACAAAATGAAACTAAATGGGGCCAAAAGTCAATTAATTACATTTGGTAATAAAAAAACCAACTATAACTACGTTCTAAATTATGTTTCGCTTAAAACAGTTGATTCAGTCAAATATTTAGGTATATACTTGTCTAGCAATATGAATTGGAGTATACATGTAAATAAAACTGTCGCAAATGCCTATAAAATTTTAAATTTCGTTATGAGAAACTTAAAAAAAGCTAATAAGGAGGCCAGAATAAGGGCCTATTTATCGCAGGTACGCCCCTGCCTCGAATACTGTGCGGCAGTTTGACACCCAAGCCAAGTGGGATTATCTGACCATCCAGAAATGGTCCAAAGAAAAGCGGCAAGATGGGTATATTTGGACTTCTCACGACACTTTAGTCCTACGGTGGCGCTTGAGAGTTTGGGCTGGCCATCGCTGCAATCTAAGAAAGTGACGAATAAAAATATCCCATTAAACACTTGAGTGGAAAGTTACAAGTCAGTAATGAGAAAAATATGAATTTTTCAAAAAAAATCGCTATATTTTTTTAAATATTGCAGATTTTGAAAAAGTGACTAAATTGTTTTTTGTAAATAGTTAGTAGATTGCCCCTATAGGTATAACAAAATCAAATTTAAAACCGCTATTTTAAATTCTCTGTGTCAATGACATTTTACATTTTTGGACGGGTCTTGCATTAGGCACTGTATACGATATTTATTGCAAATGCTCATTCCAACAGACAAAACCGCTTATTGTCAATAAAATTTGCAACAAAATGCTGAAAACCGCAACTCCATAATTGTCTTCCCTGTAGAGATATCTTATTCCAACATTTGAAGAAATAATCCGAATATCCAGTTCAATTGTCCAGAAGTTTATTTTTTTCTTCATATTTTTCATCTAACGTTTTACTGATTTCGTGAATTGCTATATAACCTTTTCTACCATACTCGTATACCCATAATTCTTTTAAATTTTCTATTTTGCACAAATTAAACATACTTAAAAAATTTATATCCGTATCCGTGGCTTCTATTAACGCTCGTTCAATACGCAATTCCTAAACATCAAATTTTAAATGTGTAAATATTCTTGTGTCCGCTCCTTCATGATTGCACTTTAGATTTATTCCGGTAGAGCAATCATTTTTAGATATTTTAACACATTTATATAAGTCATCAAATGTGTGTCCTAAATATAAGGCTACATTGATATGCAACATACTTAAGTATTCCTTGTTTACACCACAATTTGGAAATGTATTTTAAAAGGTTTGCTTTATTTTTATTATACGGCGATGCATTTTTTTTATACTGCGATGCAATTGATGATTGTGTAATTGAAGATGCTCTTAAGTTCTTTGTAAATCTATAGTGCCGTAGTGACTTTAAATCCTTGGATTTGCTAAGGCAGCATTTCTTTTCTATTAGCAAGGGTGACTTACGTTCGCTACCTCCTATTGAAAACGCTTTCTTCTGCATTTAAAACGCGCGTTATATCAAATTTTAGTCTTCGAGCGGTCCACCAATCCCCTTCCAAATTTACCTTCTCCCATAAATTTTGGATATGTGATGGAGAATAATGAAATAAAACCGCAAATGATGACAAAAAACCACTACCGATTATAAAAAAAATTAAAAAGTGCAATTGTAAAGTAAAGTGTGACAAAAAATGTGCGCGCACTTGGTGTTCTGTTGCGTACATGTGCAGCCTTTCCCTACAATAAAATTGTTTTAAAGCCAAAAATAATACGGAGCAGCTCTTGTCAGACAGTGATTCTGACTAAGAATACGTAAGTGCTTGCTTGTAATTGAATGTCTTCTGTATAGGTGTTTTATATATTTTTTTTACATTTTTTGTAAAATGTCATACCATTTGTACATAATATGCCTAAATAATGGGATAGTAAATAATCTAATCATTTATTTATCTACCAACAACACCCTCATAATCTGTCAAATGTGACTTTTATTTTACATAATTTGTAAAAATTTCAATAACAATCACGCAATTCCAAAAGCTGTTTTGTCCTACTATCTGCAAATTGTTTATGCATTACGATAAGCTGGATGGCAACGCGCACGCCAGAAATCTGCTTTAATACTACTAGGAGTTCCGCAAACATAAATAACTGCCTCTTTAAAAAAATCTATAACTCTCAAACAGTGTAAGATACCGACCTGATTTTTTTTTTTAAACTTTTTCGATCTTAGGACCACATTTTGTCCACATATAGTGTGCACAAATTTTTAACATTTAATATAGTTTCCCATATGTCGAAATTTTCAATACACAAATTTCGTTGCTGTAACTTTAGGACTTATTAAAAAAAAAACTGCAAGTTATTTTTAAATTCCATTGCTACAGATAGAGGCGCTCATGATTCTACTATATAAATAAAAAAAATCAGATCAATGTCGCTAATAGTTATTTTTTTAGCGGAAGGTGAACGTTTAAAAACACGTATTCATGAAATACCATTACGCCATTTTTTTTTTCTTTTTGAGAAGTTGTGCAAGAGCCAACAAAAGTCCAACAAGCAATTTCTGATGCCCCTAGGGACCCTCTTTCCAAATTTGTTGCCAAAAATTATTTACCTTGCTGGAATGGGTTACTTGACGATATTGACGTGTTTTGAAGGCTTGGATCTCTTACTATAAGATGTATTCGATGGGTCCGATATGCCAGCGGTTCTCAAACAGTTCACCTATAACACTGATGCTGTCGCTAAATAATTATATAAAAATATTAAAGGTGTTATCATAAAATGCTAAGAAGTATTAACTCACTAACTTCATCGTTTAGATTATATATGTTAACTTTTTGAACTAATTATTGGTAAAAAGACACAAAAACTCCCTTCAAATTATTTTATTTTACTTTAACAGAGCTATGGATCTATGTATGATATGTCTCGGCTAATACTCTACTGTCCGCGCATGTTTCCCCTTCCTCATCATTATGTCGTTCGCGTTCGGCCGTCCTGTCGACTAGGGACTCGGCTCGGCTTCGGTGGGCTGAGGAAGAGAATATGCCAACACGGCCATCCTGAAATCGGAGCGTCCTCGCCTCGTATCATCTGAAATTCAAAATATTTACACAGACTACTGTAGTTGATACAAGCACTTTAGCAAGCATTACACAAGACCAATATAAAAGAAGTTATACTTGACACTGTCAATACTATAGGTGGGGCTGCCACCTTTTCAGGCATAGTGGATCTGCCACTATCCTCACCATTCTAAGTACATCAGGTGGGGCTGCCACCTTTTCAGGTATAGTGGGGCTGCCACTATTCTCAACACTCTAAGTACATTAGGTGGGGCTGCCACCTTTTCAGGTATAGTGGGGCTGCCACTATCCTCGACGCTCTAAGTAGGTACATCAGGTGGGGCTGCCACCTTTTCAGGTATAGTGGGGCTGCCACTATCCTCTCATTGCAGACCAATTCATGTTAGAACAAATTTGTAACTTATAGCAAGTGGATAATCGAAATAAATTCGTACAGTGACTAATCAAAGCAACATTTGTTTCAAAACATTTAGAGTTTAGACGGTCTCCATCACGGCTGTGAACTAATAAATAAATAAGCTCATGATAACCCAAAGACGGTTGGGTTAGGTTATGGCCAAAGCTTGGTATTGAGCACGTTTTGAAACAAAGTTTATAAACATCCAAACATATTATTATTACGTCAAACTTACGTGTAAGTTATTTGCTGACTGGCCAAGGACGCAGTTGTTCATGTGCAGCCACTGTCAGTCGTTGTCCCTTTTTCTGCAACACATACCTTTCGTTTTGCAGTACTTTCTGGATGGTGTAGGGCCCTTTAAATTTTGCCTTGAGTTTCCCGCCGCCACCTAATTGGGAATCTTCGACGGCTACCATATCGCCAGGCGCGAATGAATTAGTTCGATATCGGGTAGTATCGAATTTCTGTGCACACTGATATGCACGGTTTCTCATCCGTCTTTGAGCCTCGGGAATAGCTTTATCTGTTTCGATGAAGTTATCAGTCGGTAGTGCATCGCCTAAAAAATCGCGGGTAGCAGCGAGCCGGGGATTCTCACCCAGATGCAATACGGCCGGTGCGAATCCAGTTACTGAATGAATTGTAACATTCAAATTGTCTTCAATTGCCACTAATGCAGTAGTCCAAGTGTTTTCTTTTTCTGCTGTAAGGGTGGCTCTCAACAAGTTGAACATCGTTCGCATTATTCGTTCAACTTGCCCATTGCCTCTCGGTACACCCGTCGCAATGTGATGAAGTTGCACGTTCTGCTCACCGAGGAAATTGCGAAACACTATGGAGGTAAAAGCAGCTCCTCTGTCTGCTATTATGCGTTGTGGTCTTCCTAGTTCCTCAAATACTGGCAACAAAGCACGAATGGTATCCTCGGAGGTTTTCTTCGGTATAGGTTGAAGTCGACAAAATTTGGAAAACGCATCGACTATTACCAGAATTTGTGTACAGCCGTTGGATCTGACCAAAGGTCCAGCGTGATCAATATGCCATGTTTCTAAAATGTCTTTTGGTTTCTCACCGTGCTGCCATATTCCTGCTCGGGGGCCAGTATGAGATTTGCCTAGAATGCATGCTCTACAATTTTTTATATATTTTTTTAAACATCGTCCTACTTTCGGCCAAAACAAGTCTTCTCGTAATTTCTGGATGCATTTGTCCCATCCGATGTGCGATGATTCATCATGGTATAATCTCATTACCAGTAAACGAGCGGCAGTTGGTACAAAACATGTTGGAGGTTTTGTTTTGGTTACCACAACGTTATTTATCACAGTGTAATCTGAGTAACTGTGTGGATTACCCAACACATCACGACAAAATGCGTCATTGTTTTGGAACTCCCGTAATGTCTGTGTTTGCACTACTTTACCGGGGCTCAAAGTTCTTAATGCACATACTTTTAATACGATTTCATTGTCCGATGGATTCCTACTAAGATAATCCACATGGGCCATTTTTGTTCCCGGTCGGTACTCGATGGTAAAGTCGTAGTCTTGCAACTTGACCCACCAACGCGCTACACGAGGATGTAAGTGTTTCTTGAGAGCGGTAGCTTGCACTGAGTTGCAGTCAGTATACACTGTAAAATGCACTCCGTACAAGAACACACGAAAATGTTCTACTGCATCAACTATAGCCAAAGTCTCCAAATCATAGGAATGGTACCTAGATTCATAGTCCGTAGTCCGACGGCTATAGTAAGCAACAGGTCGAGAAACACCATCTTCTATTTGGAGAAGCACAGCACCTATTCCCACTGAACTTGCATCCGTATGCAATTCACAAGGCAAATCCGGGTTGTAAATACGTAAAATAGGCACTTCTGTTAAGTTATTTAGTATTACTTGTCGTGCCTTCTCGCACTCTGATGTCCACTCGAACTTATGATTTTTCCGCAATAAGGCAGTTATCGGCGCCGTTATTTGAGAAAAGCTCTTTATAAACTTTCGGAAATATCCGGCCAGGCCCATAAATTGTCTGACACTTTTAACGTGCAAAGGAGCTGGTGTTTGTACTAAAGCACTAACCTTTCGCGGACTAGGGCGTATCGTTCCGTTTGATAACACTACACCTAAATAGTCAGTTTCCAAAGAAAAGAATGTACATTTTTCATAATTCAACGAGAATCCTGCAGTGGATAGTGCATTCAGCACCTCTTCTAAATTTGTCAGTCCTTCTTCAATAGTTTCTGATGGTACGAGTACATCGTCAATGTAAACAAATGCTTTTCCACCTTTCAGATTGCCCAATGCTTTATCAATAGCCCGCTGATAAATTGAGGGCGAATTGACGAACCCAAACGGCATTCGATTAAACTCATAGTGTCCATCTGGAGTGATAAACGCTGTGATATGTTTAGACTTTTCGTCAATTTTCATTTGGTAAAAACCAGATTTCATATCTAAAGCTGTAAAATATTTTGCTTTACACAAAGCATTTATCTGGTCTTGAATAAGGGGTAGAGGGTACCTTTCCTTCACTACATTTTTATTAACCTCACGATAGTCTACGCACATTCTTAATTGGCCATTTTTCTTTTTCACTAACACAATTGGGCTAGCGTATTCCGACTGACTTTCACGTATAATTCCTTCATCTAACAGATCACTTATTATTTGCTTTACTTGTACCCTTTCCTCATAAGCTAATCTTCGAGGACGATATGCGATAGGAGCGTCATTTTTTAATTTAATTGTCATAATCCCGGTAGTGATGTCATCTGGTGTCTTATTCCTATAGGTCGTCAATAACAATTCTATTCGTGCCTTTAATTCACCATCTAGTTCAGTCTGGTTTATTTTTATATCACCGACACTTCGTACAGTCATCACTTTTGGAAGATTGTCTTGGTCATGGTATAGTTCGATCCCGTCAGCACTTTTCTCAATGCGTAAACATGGGCGCCTAATAACGTCCCAGCCGATGATCATATCAATTTCACATGGAATAACACTATCGGGAACGACAGTGAAAGTTATTTCCAATGTCACTGCTCGTAAAACAACAATGAGGTCACACTCACCGATGGGATAAACAATTTGGCTGTTCCCAAGTCCAGCAAAAGCACGTACGCTGCACTCTGGCTTAATTACGCCGTCTAGCAATTTAACAATAGAACCTTTAACGAGAGAAATTTCTGATCCGCTGTCAACTAAATATGTTGCCGAAGGAGCAGTATTGTTACATAAAGAGGTTGCTATTGGCGTGGTCGTCAAATGGCGTCATTTTTTTAAGACAAAGGCTTTCTTGGGGCTCCCGTGTTTATAGTAACAGGTAGCTTCTGTATGGCCCAGTTTTTTACAGTGTGTGCAGGTAGGGATACCTGAAGGTCCTGGTTTATTTTGTGAATCCTTAGGTAATTGTTCCTTCCGGAGATCTGGACAGGCAATTTTTCTATGACCTTGACGGCCACAGTTAAAACATGTTCCCTTAAATCCTTTGTTGGACCTTTCGTTTTCCTTCTGCCCATATTCGCGCATCCGACGATCACGATCACCTCTTCCCGTCGAATTTTTCCGGGAGTCCGTTCGACTATGCCCAACAGAAGGAATGCTCCTGGTGCGGCGTGCGTCGTACTCGCTCAGCAATTTTAATAACTCACGTTCAGAAACTGGTTTTTGCAGTTGTATTGCTGATCGTGCTTCAGAATGATTCAGGCCAAACTCAACCATGCTTAAAATTGTGATCCACGGCAGTTTATCGTGAAACCGTTTGATGGATCGTAGTTTTTGTAGACCGTAATCGCACAATGATTCACAGTCTTGACTTTTGAGAGTAGCAGCAGTATAAGCACGCGTACCCGGGGTTTCTTTATCAGGAAAGGCGATGCTTAAATCATTACGGAAGTTCTCCCAAGTCCGGTTAAGTGGTCTCCAGTTACAATAAAAGCGATAAGCACTGCCTCGTAATGCTTCGCCAGCTTTTGTAATCATTACGAGGTCACGCACGTTGAGCTCATTCTTGAGCCTTGTGACATCTTCTAGCCATTCGTCGATGGAGTATGCGCTCTTGATCGGTTCATACGTAGTCACTTTAAAAGACGTTTGCGCGTGCACCGGCGCAAGCGCGTCTTTGCTTCCTTCGCCCGTGTTGGGTATCGGCGTTGAAGCTGATGATTGGGACGTCGCCATCTTGGATTGACGAGTCAATTCAGCTAATTGTTGCTGCTGCGTTGCGATTAATGTTACTAAGGTCTCTTGCCATGATACCTTTGCCCGCTTTGGCTCCGACGGTGCCTCCACTAGATCTTCTTCGACGTTTGTTGGTAGTACGTCCTTGTCGGAATCTAAACTGTCATGGCGGGTATCACCGCTTCCATTGTTCTCTTTGTTCTCCATGGCAGTGAAGTTTAACGAAAAATCACTCCAAATCACTCAAATAATGCACAGGAATCATCCCACTTCTGATGTTAACTTTTTGAACTAATTATTGGTAAAAAGACACAAAAACTCCCTTCAAATTATTTTATTTTACTTTAACAGAGCTATGGATCTATGTATGATATGTCTCGGCTAATACTCTACTGTCCGCGCATGTTTCCCCTTCCTCATCATTATGTCGTTCGCGTTCGGCCGTCCTGTCGACTAGGGACTCGGCTCGGCTTCGGTGGGGTGAGGAAGAGAATATGCCAACATATATAGGTTCGGGCACAAATAAATGAAACTGATAACAAAAAATAATTTGCCCAATTCAGCCAATAACAATATTAATTATTAATAAAAGAATAATGATCGAAAACTAATATTGTTACAGTCCAGCAAGAACCGCGAGGAGGTATGGGCGACGGTTACAATCTTTTCTATTACCTAAATCCACAATGTTTTAAAAGTTTTAAGAGACTTACCTTATTTCTCCTATTTTTCAGCGTTTCCTTCAACGTATCTAGTGTAAAATGTGGTTTTGATTCATAAAAATTATAAATTACTTCCCTTATTTCCATTTTAACACCATCACATCACCATCACCAATGTTTTTGGTTTCTTCCTAATTCGTTTTATTTTTTTTGTCAAGACAATATTAATTTGTTGGTGCTTAATCCTGCAGATTGTTCTTAGACTTATATTTAAAGCTTCAAAAACTCTTTCATGAACCTATTGAAGTGGTATCAACTGTCCTTCGTGTTCTCTTTCTTTTATAAAATAATCCATTAAATTTAAAACCAACTTTTTTGACTGTTCATTTAAGACGCCCACTTTAGTTGCCATAATTATCAAATGTATTTTTACAATTTAATATTTTCCTAATTAAATATTACCGTCACGAATACACGTTTACCTATTTAATTTTTTACCACTAAAATAATAATCTCGACAGGCTTCTGTTTAGAACTCCTCGAATCCGCAAACTGTATATAGAGGGTGAAAACGTGTGTTTAATTGGTTAAAATATAGATATATCACGCCCATATCAGGTGTTCGACTTTGTTTGACACCGGCCAGCACCGCAAAATTCTATTTATTTAAAATACCAAAGATTGAAGGCGTATTTGGTAATGTGTAATAAATAAAATTTAAATAAAAAATAAACGCCGTGGATATTCGTCTGAGAATCGGATAAGTAACGTCTGAAAGTTGGTTTTATTTACCTACTTAAGAGACAAACTCGCTCAGAATAGTAAAAGAAAAATATATAGGGAAAAGATGGGTTTAACAAAATTCGAGGAACGGATTAGTAAAATAAAATTTTAAGAAGGAACATTTTTTACTTTTAATATCATTTAAAAAAAGTAGAGCCAACAGGATTTGACTTGAATTATTTCATTGCCATTTCATCCACTATTTATCGCAAAAAATAACTTAAACATTTCTTATAAAGACTAATTTAATTCTAATATGAGACGACTGTTAACCCAAATAAATAATAGTTCACAATAACGACTGACAAATTTTCACAGTTTGAGAATCGCTGAATTTATTGAAAACATAGATTATTTATCTCTCTCTTCAGTGGTATGTTGCATATTTCCGTCTCAATGGAGATGAGAGAGAAGCTCGGTAGACATACGTGAACAACGTTTTCGGGCTATTGCTTTAACTTTGTGTGCAACAGAAAATGAAATCGTACGCGTAATATCAACTCATACAGATGCCAAGTTAAAATATACTCGACTTTAGCCCTTGTATATCCCTCGTTAGACTTTGGTATTATAGGTATATATTTTTTAATTATTTGGTTAT
This sequence comes from Rhagium mordax, assembly GCA_963680705.1. Taxonomy (NCBI): domain Eukaryota; kingdom Metazoa; phylum Arthropoda; class Insecta; order Coleoptera; family Cerambycidae; genus Rhagium; species Rhagium mordax. The sequence goes on from OY796659.1 coordinate 27,065,551, forward strand.
TAGGCTAGTATAGGGTAGTTATATTTTACATGTTGCAACAGGCTGTATGGCTCAGGGCCTTAATGCCAAAAAAAAAAAAATGCAATCCACGTCATTGTGATACAACCAAATTTACGAGAAATAAAAAAATTACGAAAACCCCAATTTTACGACTATTTCGCTATAAATTTTGAAGGTAAATACCTTTGAATATAAAGAGGAAAGAAAGGAGTCTAACGCGAATTTTTGCTACTACCGAAAAGTCCTGGGTTCGATTCCCGGTCGCGGCAGTGGTAAATACTGTGAGAGGGATTTTTCCACGGATATTGGATGTGTCCCTTGTCTTTAAATGTGTAGCCCCCTCCCGCACAAGGCTCTTCTAGAGCCTTCTGGGATAAAGTGGGTCGTAATTACATGTGGTGTTATTATTATTATTATTTATACAGCAAATTCTGTATTTTTTAAATATTATTTCATATAAGAACAGTGATTACCACGTTTAATTAGTTTCGTGTTAATATTTTTTTTTTCTGTGAATTTATTATTTATTATTACTATAATGAGCGGTTGTGTGGCGTGTGGCCGTTCAATACAAAACTTAAAAGGAATTACTTTCATCAGTAAGTATATTTGAAATATTTCGTACGTAGGAAAATATACCAGGAATTTATTAAAACCGTCAATGATACTTAAATTGCTTTTTCTTTCGTAATAGATAATAAACAGGAAACTAACTCCGCCATTTTGAGGCACCATCCCGGTCTCGTCAAGACCATCTAATGCTCCTTCATTTCCTCTTTGTATTCAAAGGTAAATACAGAGAAATGCAGTTAACATACGCGTCGCGCCGTTCTAAGCGGCTAAATGTGACAATTTTAATACTTATGTTCATTTTTTTTACTAAAGTTGATATAGGTAAATTTCTTTGTCTCCAAGCTGTTTTTGTATAATAAATGAGAATTGTTGTAGAATATCTTCTCTTGAATAAGTGTATGTAGTAGGTCTATTTTCGATCACAAAGTTGCACATTAGTGGAGTAGAATTCGCCCGAGATTATGCATTTAAGGCGGTTGGCGTAGTCCAGATCAAACATATACCATGTTGTAGAGCATGTTTTGGTTTATATGTGGTGTGATATACAACTTTTTTTAGTAGGACACTTTTTTAAATGTCCTTAGAGTGTGTTACTGTTATCGAACCCAGGAGATGCTGTAAAAGTAGTTTTAAGCAAAAGATCCCAATTAGACATAAGCACACAAGCTAAGGCTTGAATGGTGTATATGGAACATCTGTTCCATGTACACCATTTTTTTTATCAAAAATATGTCGAATTTCAAGTCAGTTCCTAAACCCAAAATTGCTTCTTTTTGCCTGATATGCATGAATCCATGCATATCAGGATTTTTTATAAAATTTTTAAGACGATTTTCAGTACAGTTTCCAAAATTCCCTTTATCTTTTTCGGCCCATATCTCATGTTTGAACGAACGCATCCAGGCACGATGCAGCATGTAGAGACGACCAAGGACATGCATTGTCCTCAGCCAGTACCGATTCCTCGAAGGACGGACTGCGCCACTACAATGATCATAGCGCAGATGATCATTGTCATAAGCCGGTCTAACAGATCACAGGAATACTCCACAAAGGCGCGAGAGTGAATCTACCGTAGATCAGTAGCTCTTGATCTGATCTATCATAGACTGATCCACCTTCGTGGTCGCACTGATCTACGGACCCATAGGTTCACTCTACCCTCGCGTTCTGGAATTCCTAGTGAGTCCGTGACCTACGGCTTCCAAGGATGGTTGAGCTGGCCTCGCCTACCCATTGGTCATCGTCTCTACCGGGATCGTGTCTGATAGCACCATTTTGAAATTTTAGGAACTGAATAAAAATTGGAAATAGCGGAATTTTGCGACGCCACGTGGCGATGTGAAGTGGTCTCGGGTCTTTTCCATATCTATAGTGGGAGACCTCCCAATGATCTCGCAAAATGGAAATCCGGTATTTTTGATTAAATCAAGCCAGGATAAGCCTCAGTGCGGTACGCACGGGTACCGGGGCACTTCCCCATTATTACCAGGTGACCGCCTTGTGAGATAGCATTCGAAGAGATTTCCCCTTTCTGAAATATCCACAGACGTCTAACGGCATATACCCCTTTTGGAGAATATTACCTTAAATTTTTAGTCTATAATTCTAACAGTAAATCTATAAAACCCACTCACTAAATTGCCAGTCATGTCCATGTAATAATTCTCTTTCGGCAATCGATCACTCGTCTTTAAGCGCGGCCGTCGCGGTCGCTGACCCCTTGTGGGGGTATCGTGGTTATGGTGGCAGACCTTGCTAGGTGAGGCTCTATATGTACTATGATGATTGTTTAATATATACCCTTATTTATTATCCATGTCTTCTTATTGCGTTCTAGTATTAGTCTAGTATCTGTGTTGACCCCATAGCTAACGACCCTCGCAATTGCGTCGGTTTGACCATTCGGCTGAGCCAAAGAAGAGTGAACGAGCAAGACCTGTCTGGGCAGGTGTCAGAAGTGAATTGTGTATTGTGCAAAGTGTTTAGCTAGTGTTGTATCTTTAGTTCAGGACGTTGCGAAGCCTGTATACGAGGAAGCATTCATTGTCGACAGTTGCCGTTAATCTATCGATTTCGAGACTTCGATATATTAAGGGTTTGCCACGACCTGCGTTGAATTCGACGGCCAAGAGTTAAATCAGATGTGGTGACAGCGGTTGGTTGACTTAATACGAATATCGGTCGTTCCCTCCCACTATCACTGGTTATAACGAATGGTTAACTAACGTTGACACAGCCTTAACAAATTAGTTTAGTTATTAAACGTTGATATGGCGCCCAACGTGGGGCTGTGCTTCGGTTGACCTCATCTCTTGCATGAATCGTAGTCATGAACGACAATCCTTTGATATCTTTGACCCCTAGTGGCTTCTACGAGCAAGAGACCGAGTTGATGGAAGATTCCTCCGTAGTGCCGGAGCGGCAGCCGGAACTGATCAGTAATGTTTCTCCCTCGTTGAGGTCCCCTGAAAATCCTCCATCAATGGAAGATCTATTCGCCAAGATGGCGCAAACTTTTGTAAACGCTATGCAAGACGCAGCACAGTGCACAACTTCTACCTATGACCGACCACGTAGTCCTAACGTGGAATATCATGGCTTAGACCATGAGAGTCCCGAAACTTTCATCCGAAATTTCGAGGACTATTGCCACAGAGCAAGAATTAATAACAGTACAGACCGATTCCATTTAATAACTGAACAACTCAAAGGAGAAGCCCGAAAATGGTTCGATCAATATAGAACTCTCATTACTTCGTACGAAGTATTCATTGAACGTTTCCGCAATAGATTTGATTCAGGCGATATCTACACCCAGGCAATCACAAAACTTTATGGAGAGATGCAGCATGCAGGTGATTCATCAGCGGTATTCATTACCAAGAAAATATGTCTTTTTAATAGGGTCGACCCCTTCAAACCGGAAGCTCTGAAGGCCAGTATCATACTGGACCAACTCAGACCGGAGATACGTTCTCGCTTACGCGGAACACATATTTTTAACACTGAGTCACTTGTATCGATAGCATCTAGGGTAGAGCGAGATATAGCTGATGAAGGATCTGCGGCGCGTTCCAATGAAAATAAATCTAAGGCAAAATCTAATCAAAATTGTAATCAACCATCTTCTGGCAACTCCTATAATGGCCGTGTTTGGCATACTCCCCAAAGTGAGAATAACAATAGAGCCACTCAAGACGTCAGGAACCGACAAGTCCATTTCCAAGAGCAGGCAACCTCTAGCAATCAAAACCGTCCAAATTCCAACAATCAGAAAATTCCACCTACTCCATGTCGATTCTGTCCTGATGTCCAATGGCACTACCATTCCGATTGTCCTAACAATCCTTATAAGAGACGACAACAGGGAAACTTCTCGGGGGTTCGGGAACAGGGCAATTCCCGCAATCCACCTCCAGTCGGCCCTACGAGTACGCCTCGTCGTCAATAGACCAATCCCAAACTATAAACCCATTTGACCACTTACCTGACCTGACGTCAGAATACCCAGAATATGCCAAAGACCCTGCCAACTTTCAACCTATAAACCTATCAGAAGCCATTAACCATTTATCAAATGTTTATCCTTTGCCTCGAATCAAAATTATCGTTAATAATAAACTTGTGCTCGCACTTCTTGATACCGGTGCTACAAGGAATATCATTCATCCGCAATTTCTCTCATCGATGAATAAGCTATCAGATCCTCAAACTTTCGCTCTTGCTTGTGGCGATCAAGTTATTGATTCGCAAGGCACTACTTCTCTAGACATCTTTATATCGGATGTTCGTTTCCATGTACCATTTCAAGTTATAGAAGAACTGAACGAAGGAATCATATTAGGAGCTCCATTCCTTTATTCTCAACATGTCGTATTTGACTATCATAGGAAATGTGTGTATGTGGGAATAGACAGACGTATAACCGTGTTCTGGAATCAGGCAACCGATAGAGCATCTAATGAAGAATTGCCGGAAACCCTAAAAATTTCTAACTCCATTTTCAATCCACTTTTCAAAGAGTTTTCTGATCTATTTACGGTGGAATTGACTCAAGCAACCACCGTAAGTGTTAAACACAAAATTATCGTTAAGGACCATCGTCCATTCAATGTAAAGCCATATCCCATGTCGCCTAGTAAAAAGAAGATCATGTATGATCAGATAGGGGAAATGTTAAAAGCCGGTGTTATTGAATCAAGCACATCACCATATAGTTCACCCCCAGTCATCATTGAGAGACAAGATAAGAAACCGCGTTTCTGTATCGACTATCGTAGATTAAACGAAGTCACGCTTGACGAAGCCTCTGTGTTACCAAAAATCTATGAAAGTATCAAGGACCTGGGGAAAGCTACAGTATTTACTGTACTTGATTTGAAGAGCGGATATTGGCAAATTCCTTTAGATGAATCATCCAAAATTTACACAGCGTTTACTACTCATGATGGAGCTGCCTATCAATTCAATGTTATGCCGTTCGGCTTGAAGACTGCCCCGTGCACATTCCAAAAATTCATGGCCAAAGATGTACTAACAGGATATTTGCACCATTTCTGTAAAGTCTATTTAGATGACATCATCATCTATAGTGAAGATTTGGAAGGACATGTGGAGCACCTCAGGTTGATTTTTGAACGACTACGGCTACATAACTTGAAGGTTTCTCCGGATAAGTGTGTAATCGCTACTAATGAGATTACCTATCTTGGGCATCAGATTAATTTAGATACCACTAGACCACTTGATAAACATAAATTGCAGCTTCAGAACTATCCTGTTCCTAACAATAAACGACAACTTCAGAGTTGTCTCGGTCTATGCAACTGGGTAAGAGAATACATCCCTAATGCAGCCCTCATTACCAAGCCGCTAACCAGACTACTCTCGAACGACGTCCGCTATAAATGGACAAAGGAGGCCCAGAACGCATTTATGAATATTAAGCAGATCTTAGCAGAACCCTTGGAACTTCATAGACCAGATTTGGACAAAACTTTTATTCTTCAGACGGATGCTAGTCTACTAGGCATGGCAGCAGTTTTATATCAGTTCGGCGATGGAGGTGAAAGACATATTATATCTTATGCAAGTCATACCTTGTCTCCTACAGAGAGAAAATATCACATAAACGAGCTAGAATGTCTAAGTGTGGTTACTTACGTTAAGCGATATAAGATTTACTTAGCAGACAAACCTTTCATCGTCCGAACTGATAATAGGGCTCTCCTGTGGTTGGATAAGCACCGAGATGAGAAAACGAAGTTTACAAGATGGTCGTTGTTGTTGCAAGAATATTCTTTCAAAATTGAACACTGTCCAGGCAAAGAAAATCTTTTGGCCGATTATCTCAGTAGGAATCCTCAAAATTCAAGTTTGGAGCATCTCGATGAATAGCGAATGTTTCCGCCTAAATTCAAATCAAAAGAAAATATTTTGGCTATCACCCATTTGGAACTTTATCAATCAATTATAGAAAGTCAACAGGATTCTACGAACATCAGGGAGAAAGTTAGTCGTTGGATTGAACTCAGTCAACGAACTATAAATGAGAGATCGGTTAAAGACCAGAAATTTTACTCAACTCATCAAGTGAGAAATGGCATACTTATGAGATTGATTTCAAACAAAATTTATTTAGTGGTACCTAAGCGTAAGATCAAAGAGAGCATATCACATTTTCACGACAAGACTGGTGTCGGCCATCCAGGAAGAGATGAAACCTTTCGGACCATATCTAGAACTTATTATTTTAACAACATGTCCAGGCTAGTAGGCCAATATATTCAAAATTGTTTAGTGTGCAAATCTGTTAAAGGACGACAAGTGCAGCCGGAAGCCCCATTACGGTGTCATGAACCTCAATACCCTTTTGAGGTGATCAGTATGGATATCTTGGGACCATACAAACGCGCTAAGGACACTGGTAATCGATTTATAGTCATGACGGTCGATCTTTTTACTAAGTGGACCGAAGCGCAAGCTTTCGTAAAGGTGAATGGTGAAACTTTAGTCCGATTTCTGGAGGAGCACTGGATATCTCGGTTTGGCTTGCCGAAGACTATCATATCAGATCAAGGAGGACATTTCCAAAGTGGATGGTATACTCAGTTTAGTAAACGCAACCATATTCAAAATTTCTATACGCCCATTTATCATCAACAAGCAAATCCAATAGAAAGACAGGTGCAAGAAGCCAAGAAAATTTTAAAATCTCTTATGTTCAATCAGGCAACAGACACATGGGATATGTACATTGTACAAATGCTTTACAATCTAAGAACACGTAGGAACGCTTCCACCGGATATACCCCAAGCTTTGCAGTTCTAGGCTACGAACTAGCAGAAGCAGGCGACTGGCAGATAGAAAGCTATTTTCAAGAAAGGCAACCCACATTAACCAGACCAGCTATCGTGCAAAATATAAGTCAAAATTCACAACAGTATAGACAAAAATACGCCCCTAAGGAAGCAGTCACTCCTATTGTTTTAAAAGTTGGAGACAGAGTTTTGGCTAAAAATATGCGGAAAGACAAACAGGCATTTATACCTTCGTGGACTGGGCCACATAGGGTGACAGAGAAAGTGTCAAATGAGGTTTATATTATCCAGAAAGACCAACATCTATCCCGATTACATGTGAACGATCTGAGACTTGTGAAACCAACGGAGGAAGTAGGATTCGCATCCAGTGAAGACGATTCCGATGACTCTTCAGTGGGCGATCCGCACGATGGACCAGAGCATTCCAATGATCCAATTCCCGTCCAAGTCCAAATTCATACCCCTAATACAGCCAGCGTAGCTGTCTCGAATGTAAGAAGGCATCCTGCGTCGAAGCAGACAAAGGGTAGCGTTTCCGAAGGGCCGGAAACCAGTTCGCAAGCAGCTTCGCATGCTGATATTTCCATTCATGATCCAGATCCTTCCACACTAGTACATGACCAAAATTCTATTCGAACCAATGATTCCAAGCAAACCACTGACCAGACTATTCCGCTTACAGAGGGTTCCTCTGAAGCAAATATCCTTTCTGAAAATATTCCACAAAATTCCTGTAATCCTTTCAATCTCGAGAGAGAGCGAAGACTCATAATTCCTTTGACAAATGTTAAACTCCCAAATTCAAGTTATTTTCCAAAAGACGTTCCGTAGAGAAGTCTCTCCTCCCGCTGTCCACACGCGAGGAGAAAATAAGAATGATGAGATTATGTCCAGAAATTTTAAAGCCCAAATTCATAGTCGGATACTGCGGTATCCTTTGTTTCAATTTTAACTAATACGTACTGATTTATGTTCACAGCCTGAACATAAATAGATGCATGCTGATCCTATCCTGAGATCCTAACCATAAATTCCCAATGCAATGATCCACCAATCCCAATGGTATGTTGGCAGATTCCAGACGAACGAGCCAAGCAGTGGAGTGCAGCATTCTCCAAGAGGATGGACTCCCAAGACAGAAGACGAAGACGAAGACAGAAGACGAAGATCGAAGAGCAAGACAGAAGATTCAGAAAACAGTGCATAAAGACACTATCATGTTTTCCAAATATGTTCATTCGATAATTATGTTAAGTCCACTTTTGACCAATAATTCTATAAATTACCAATGTTATGATCCATTTACTTTTAAAACCTATGAGGCCAATAATTTTATAAATTCCTATGTTAATGTCCAACTACCTTTCGGCCAAGAATTGTATAAATTATCCTAAGTGTTATATCTATGTAAACCATACCACCACCACCATATTCTCACAAGAGTTGTTAATAAATCCTATGATCCATATATCCATTCCTTTTATTTATTTCCTGATGGAAGTAATTAATTTTAAAAATATTATTAAGTAATCTTAAGCAGTGACACAGTGTAATAGTGATCGATTCCAAAAGACGAATTTTCAAAAGGAGGGGAGTGTTATCGAACCCAGGAGATGCTGTAAAAGTAGTTTTAAGCAAAAGATCCCAATTAGACATAAGCACACAAGCTAAGGCTTGAATGGTGTATATGGAACATCTGTTCCATGTACACCATTTTTTTTATCAAAAATATGTCGAATTTCAAGTCAGTTCCTAAACCCAAAATTGCTTCTTTTTGCCTGATATGCATGAATCCATGCATATCAGGATTTTTTATAAAATTTTTAAGACGATTTTCAGTACAGTTTCCAAAATTCCCTTTATCTTTTTCGGCCCATATCTCATGTTTGAACGAACGCATCCAGGCACGATGCAGCATGTAGAGACGACCAAGGACATGCATTGTCCTCAGCCAGTACCGATTCCTCGAAGGACGGACTGCGCCACTACAATGATCATAGCGCAGATGATCATTGTCATAAGCCGGTCTAACAGATCACAGGAATACTCCACAAAGGCGCGAGAGTGAATCTACCGTAGATCAGTAGCTCTTGATCTGATCTATCATAGACTGATCCACCTTCGTGGTCGCACTGATCTACGGACCCATAGGTTCACTCTACCCTCGCGTTCTGGAATTCCTAGTGAGTCCGTGACCTACGGCTTCCAAGGATGGTTGAGCTGGCCTCGCCTACCCATTGGTCATCGTCTCTACCGGGATCGTGTCTGATAGCACCATTTTGAAATTTTAGGAACTGAATAAAAATTGGAAATAGCGGAATTTTGCGACGCCACGTGGCGATGTGAAGTGGTCTCGGGTCTTTTCCATATCTATAGTGGGAGACCTCCCAATGATCTCGCAAAATGGAAATCCGGTATTTTTGATTAAATCAAGCCAGGATAAGCCTCAGTGCGGTACGCACGGGTACCGGGGCACTTCCCCATTATTACCAGGTGACCGCCTTGTGAGATAGCATTCGAAGAGATTTCCCCTTTCTGAAATATCCACAGACGTCTAACGGCATATACCCCTTTTGGAGAATATTACCTTAAATTTTTAGTCTATAATTCTAACAGTAAATCTATAAAACCCACTCACTAAATTGCCAGTCATGTCCATGTAATAATTCTCTTTCGGCAATCGATCACTCGTCTTTAAGCGCGGCCGTCGCGGTCGCTGACCCCTTGTGGGGGTATCGTGGTTATGGTGGCAGACCTTGCTAGGTGAGGCTCTATATGTACTATGATGATTGTTTAATATATACCCTTATTTATTATCCATGTCTTCTTATTGCGTTCTAGTATTAGTCTAGTATCTGTGTTGACCCCATAGCTAACGACCCTCGCAATTGCGTCGGTTTGACCATTCGGCTGAGCCAAAGAAGAGTGAACGAGCAAGACCTGTCTGGGCAGGTGTCAGAAGTGAATTGTGTATTGTGCAAAGTGTTTAGCTAGTGTTGTATCTTTAGTTCAGGACGTTGCGAAGCCTGTATACGAGGAAGCATTCATTGTCGACAGTTGCCGTTAATCTATCGATTTCGAGACTTCGATATATTAAGGGTTTGCCACGACCTGCGTTGAATTCGACGGCCAAGAGTTAAATCAGATGTGGTGACAGCGGTTGGTTGACTCAATACGAATATCGGTCGTTCCCTCCCACTATCACTGGTTATAACGAATGGTTAACTAACGTTGACACAGCCTTAACAAATTAGTTTAGTTATTAAACGTTGATATTACCTGCATAATTCAAAAACATGTGTTTTTTGGTACATACATCGCCATTATAAAAAAAACGGCTGGACTTACCGTCCAGAAATTTTAAACACTTATGCGCAAAACCTGCGAGCGCTTCGAATGATATAAACCTTTTTTTGATAGTACACCTATATATTTCCAAAACATTTTCGTAAAGTTAAAAGTTCTAAAATTAAACATGAAAAACTTCGACATACGGTTAGCTGTTAGCTATATGAAATATTCAAAATTTGTATATACATGCACTGCACGAAAGCCTAGATACTGAAAAAGTGTTTAAAAGACAGTTTGAGTTGATATCTTTAAACAGTTTTCGAATTATCGAATTTTTAAAAAGCGCTCGCGTTTACTTAGAGTGAAGTATTGCGACACGCTCAGGCTTATGGCGTGAATACTGGTGCCTCTATATGTATATGTGTAGCCTTGCAGCAGCATTAGTCGATATTATTTTAATGATTGAATGATAACTATTATTGTGAATTTGAATATTTAAAAAAAAATTACGTTTATAAGTGCATTCTGTGGTTGTTACTGTACTTACTGTCTTCGTTACATTATAATATCATCATCATCAATTCAAGATGGCGAATGATACGGACTACGATCCTGATCCTCTTGATCAAAAATGTGTAATATGTGGTGGCAAATTACGTAAAAGTATTATGAATGTGCAATGTTTCAATGCATGTAAAATGCTTCGATAGTATTTCAAAGGTGATGAATGTAGTAAAATGCAATTGGAAGTGCATAAATTGCTGTGGTGATAGTGATACAAATATTACAGTGCTTGAAAATGATCACTTAAAACGGGAGATGTTATTGTTAAATAAATTAATTAGTGACTATGAGTACACAATTGATTTACAAAAGTTATTAATAAGTGAAAAAAATGACTGCAAAAACTGTAAGTACAAACACTGCAAATAATGTGATACCCACACCGAGTTCTTATAGTACTGCTGTAAAAAATAATTTGGCAGAAATTAAAACCAAAGTTAAACCGGCTGATTTAAATGTTAAAATAAACAGTGCTCGTCCTATAAGAAATGGTTTGTTTGTACACTGTGAGGATGAAAATTATTTAGAAACACAACGGCGCAGTTGAGGAAAATTTCAAAATTCAAAATACTCAGTGAATAAGACAAAAAGAATTAATCCTAGATTGATAATACAAAATGTTGACAATAACACATTATTTGACAATGAGCTTATACAGGATGTTATAAAACAAAATAAATATTTAAGTGAATCCTGTAACCCTGTTGAAATTAAAATTATCACCAAAATTGCTCGCAAATATAGTCAAAATATAATCATCGAAATGTCCTCTAATGTCAGAAGCAGTCTGTTAAATTGTGGCAGTATTTTTGTAGGATGGCAAAAATGCCATGTGGATGATCACATTAATGTTACGAGATGTTTTCGTTGCTCAGGATTTAATCATGTATTTAAAGACTGTCAAAGTTCTAAATTAGTGTGTCCAAACTGCGCTGGTGAACATGATAAAAAAGATTGTAAGGCTGAAATGAGAAAGTATATAAACGGCGAGGCTAATCTAATTGTGTCTAATCACAAAAACAATATAATTCTATTAATACTGATCATTCTGCCGCTGATTACGAAACCTGTGTCGCTTATGCACGACAATGTGAATTTTAAAAAATAAAATTGATTATGTTAGTAAATAATAAAACTAAAATTAAAATCGGCCATCTAAATGTACGCTCTCTAATATCTGGATTTCTTGAATTTTCAAATATTGTAGTTGTAAATTACTTTGATATTATTGTGGTAATAGAGACATGTTGAATATTGAAATATCAGATGAAATTATATCGATTTCTGGCTATAATTTGTTACATAAAGATATAAATGTCAGAGGGGGTGGTGTGGCAATTTATGTCAAAGTTAATTTTAAACACGTTCTAGTGGAAATGGATCTTACTGTGTATGATCACATTGAGTGTTTATTTGTAAAATTTAACATAAACAATTCAAATTTATTAATTGGAGTAATGTATCGCCCTCCCCGGTATAATGTAATAGAAGGTATCAATAAAATTCACAACATTTTATCTCATTTAATTCCATTATATGAACAGATACTGGGTGATTTGAGTATTAATTTATTATTATTAACCTACCTACTCGTGTAGCACAATTTTCTTCTACATTTATAGATCCAATTTTCATCAATAACATAGACATTATTGAAAGTCAGGGAACCTTAAACGCTGATGATATAACAGATGATAGATTAACTTTTTGTAACATTAGCATAAGTATTGAAAAACACAAGGTAAAATTCACTACATATCGAGACTTCAAATCCTTTAATAGACAGGCATTTAATGCCGATTTATTTAGTCTGCCCCTTGGAAATATTTTATACATGGATGACGTAGAGGACAAGGTTGAGTATATGACTACCAGTATAATTAATGTATTTGATCGACATACTCCTCTTCGTACAGCTCGTATGACTAAGTCACCTGCGCCTTGGCTTACACCTAACTTGAAAATTATTCTAAAACAGCGTGATAAAGCATACTTAAAATATAGACGGGATCAAACGGAAGGCAACTGGAACAACTATAAAGCACTTAGGAATTATGCTACGGCCTCCGTTAGGCGTGAAAAAGGCATACTTGACATACATAGAACATCAAAATTCATCTTTGCTGTGGAAAGCCTTTTACCAAAAAAATCTTAATGTCCAAGCAAATGATTTTTATAAAATAACTGATGTAAATGAGTCAACTAGATATATAGTTATATTAATCTCTGAAAAAATAAAAGTACAATAGTTATTAACGTCATAAGGCCGATATGTGGCAAATATCAGACAAGATTGAAGTTTGTAAAATCGAGGCGAAGTCGAGATTTTACTATCAATCGCTTCTGTTATTTGCGTATCGGCCGTGTGTCGTTCAGTATTTTTCATTATACCATAAATAGTTTAATATTTAATGATGATTTGTAAGCCTTGCATTTTTCTTCAATTCATTTATCGGCCTAGGCCGATATTGGTGTTATATCAATGAAGAATAGAGTAATAATAAATTTTATCGGCCTAGGCCGATATTGGTGTCATATCAATGAAGAATAGAGTAATGATAAATCATAATATCAGAATTGTATAATGAAACATTAAACACAAAAAAAATGAACCTAAAAGGAAGCCTTGGATTACACAGGGCATTATAAAATCTATCAATCAAGATAATATGTATAAGGAATACCGAAAGAATATAAATGATAAAACACTATTGGCTGATTTTAAAAAATACAGAAATTACTTAAACAATTTAATTAAATTCACAAAAATAAATTTTTACCAAACAAAGATTATCAAAAATAAAAACAATACAAAAAATTTATGGAATACAATAAAAGATTTAAGCAATCCTAAAAAAGAACATAATAACATTACAAAAATACTTACAGAACTAAATGGCTTCACTGAAAATGAAAAAGAAATCGCAGACACATTTGTGGATTTTTTTTATTGATTTGGGACCCAATCTTGGAAATAACATTAATAAACCTCCTACATTACCCTCTCGTAGAATATCAGTTCCACACTCCATCTATTTTAGACCCACGGATGCAAATGAATTTATTAGCATAATAAATTCACTTAAAGTAAATGAAGCTCCAGCAATTGACACAATAAAATTTGAATCTTTAAAAGAAATTGCTTTACCACTTTCTTATTAATAATATAATTAAATCTGGAACCTTCCCTGATGATTTTAAAGCGGCAGTTATAAAACCACTACATAAAAGTGACGATAAGAACAATCCCACCAACTATCGGCCAATATCACTAATAACAAATTTTGCCAAAATATTAGAAAAGGTAATTTCTCTTCCTTTTCTTTTTTGGGATTTATTGCCACATTTCTTGAGATTCCTATCCAAAATAGTTGATTTATCTAAAAAATATTCCAATTCACCAGTTTAAAACTGGGAAATAACCTCTAAGCCTTTGACGTAATGTCAGAGGATCAGTTAGAGGGTGTTTTTTGACAACTAATAGGAATTAAATTAATGCAAAAATACTGCGCTGACATTTCGGAAACTATATCTCTTTCCTTTTTCAAAGTTTTACTCCAGGAAACGTAGGCTCAAGGTGGAAAACTATATAGGATTTGATTTTTATTTTTTTTTTATACTGATCTTGGAATGCTCATTTTGGGTCTGAGTTTGTGGGACACAGCTGTCCCCGGAACATCCCTATCCACCCATCCAAAGGGTATTTTTTTTGGTTTTTGCTTTATATCGAGCTTCCGGTGCATGCTATCGCAAAAGTACCTCTATTGAAAATTAAACAGGAATAAACAGTGTATATTATGTGCCCTGTTTGGTTGTTCTACGTCAAACTGTTTCTTTGAGCGGCATGGCACCTCAAAGTTGGCCCTTTCTTTAAAATAGACACTTCGTAATTTTTTTTTGTGGCTCACGACAATACTAATTAAAAATAAAACATATGGCAGTTTATCACCGATAAATACCTGATTTTTTGGTATATATCTGTTCTTTCTGCCATTGCTCTTTTTCGAGATACAGGGTCGTCCATCCTAAAGTTCACTCTATCGTATCACCGAAGTTGTTCATACAGGATTGTTCAAAATTTATGGTATTATAGACTTCAACGTGCTGTTTGAAAATGCGTATCAGACGACCAAATTTTATCACCGGAACTACCTCTTAACCTAAAAAATGTGTTTTTAGGTTAGGTTTTTCTTTGATATTCTCTCTTCAGGACACTCAATTAGAAAACGTCACGTATTGTTGTATGCTCGCTTATATGGTTTATGTATAGGTTTTATAATTTTTTCTTTACAACACCCTGTATTCGAATTTTTTTTTTATTGAGGATTCCAAAAATAAATATTATTTTAACATTTTCTAATACGCATATGTTTTTACTATCTGCCATGTACTTTGTTTATCTCTATATGATTTGTTAATTAGGTAAACTACCCGTTCACCGCAAAATCGATACCGCGTAACAGTTTGGCGCGATTCCCGCGCTTTCTATGCACTTTATCAGAAAAATACTTGATTCATGTTATGCACATATTCTATACGCATGTATGTATTGCAAACGTTTTCCCCAAATATTTTTTCTGAGGGTTATTAAAAACAAATAGGTATTCTATTACCGCCTTTTAATACGCATATGTAGCTATTATTTACAGCTAGCTACGACAGAAATACATTGGCATTGAGTAAACGTTACTTATGCTAACTGTACTCCTTTCCACACCACCTGAGAGGTAGAGTATTAGGCGCGTTTTTTTTATTGTGGTATCCCCTCCACAGCGATAAATCGTCCCCGTTAATAAACCTTGCGTCTCTTAATTCCGAAAGGACCCGGTTGCGCTACATCCTCTTCGAAATCAACGTCAAGTTCGCCCACACCTTCAGTAACATCCGCATCGCCGATCGGTTCATCGTCGTAGTCCTCGTCCACATTAATTTCGACTTTTGGCATGTTCGTACAGACTTCGATGTAATTTGTGCAGATACTCGAGCAGTTTCAGCCTCCTTTACGATACCTGTATGCGCGGCGACAGTCCTTGCATTTGAAAGTAATAAGTCTCAGCAATTGTTCAGGAGTTTATTTATTCTTGCACTTTACGGTCACAATTAATAGCAAGAAAGATATTGACTTAAACACCTATCGCTATCGTTGTTTTGTGAAATCAGGCTACAAAACAAAATTTAATATTGCGTCTCTTCCGCCTACTGAGGCTGCTGCACGGCAACACCCTCAGGGCGTACCTACAAGTCCAATTATGGGTGGATTAGAGAAGGACCCACTACGTTTCGGTTGGAGAAGATGAAAAAACGGTCTACTGCCAGTGTCTACACTACAGTCACAAGCTCCTGAACAATTGCTGAGATTTATTTCCTGCAAATGCAAAAAGACCTGTCGCTGCACGTGCGGGTGTCGTAAAGTAGGCTTAAACTGCTCAAGTATCTGCACAAACTGCATCGAAGTCTGTACGAACATGCCAAAACTCGAAATTAATGTGGACGAAGACTACGACGATGAACTTATCGGCGATGCGGACGTTAGAGAAGATGTGGGCGAACTTGACGTTGATTTCGAAGATGATGTAGCGCAACCGGGTCCTTCCGGAATTAAGCGAAGCAAGGTTTATTAACGTTTATTAACGGGGACGACTTATCGCTGTGGAGTAGGCCTAATGGGGATACCACAATAAAAAAAAACGCGCCAAATACTCTACCTCTCAGGTGGTCTGGAAAGGAGTACAGTCAGCATAAGTAACATTGACTCAATATCAATGTATTTCTGTCGTAGCTAGCTGTAAATAGTAGCTACATATGCGTATTAAAAGGCGGTAATAGAATATTTGCTTTTAATAACCATCAGAAAAAATATTTGGGAAAAACGTTTGCAATACATACATGCTTATAGAATATTGTCACGACCTGCCCTTTGGACAGCCTGACTACAGGGGTTACTTGGCTACGAGAGGTTATGGAGTGATACCCACAAATGAAAATCGGAGCTATCAACAATAGTATATTATGTTACAAGGAGTAGAAGGCGACCATTATTGTTGAGCCCAGAAGTTTGCTAAGCCGAGGCAGCAAACTGGGCGAAACACATAATGAGCCTTCTACTCCGAGTGACATATACTATTTTTTCTTCAAGCGTTAAAATCAAAAATATCAAAACTTTACTTTTGAAAAATTACATCAGGTCAAATGCGTTATCAAACTTAGGAAAAAAAATATATGTAATACTAACCATTTTATTTATCAATGAAACATGACAGGTTCTTGCAATTTCAAGTATTTCAGGTGGTACGCACTGCATTTCTTCAGACATTTCCGCTTTTAAATTTAAAAAACGACTCGACGCGCGACGTCAACTTTTAAAATGACAGTTTATGACAAGTCGTAACTTAAGATTTTTAATTCGTTGCCATGGATACATTACTTCATTTTTGTACTAGGAAAAAAATGAGAAATATTTGTACTAATACAATAATAGGCTCTTTCTACAGGACGTGTTGCATTATGTAATGTAAGTATTGTTATACGCTTGAAGAAAAATATAATTTATTAAAACAGATAAAACAACCACAGTAAAAAATTATACATTACAAGGGCCTTACCCAATACATAGCATCTTGGAGGGAGAGACGTGTCGTGGTCAAGTGATTCGGCTGAACTCCCCCTATCTATGGGCGCGTTTAGCGAACGCAACTGCTGACAATCAGCACTCAACATGTTTAGTTCTGATTACTGCCAACAGTTGTAATTTCGCTGAACGGTATGAGCATCATGTCATGTTTTGTGGTTAGCATCACAATTCACATTAATTATTATAGGTTAGATTCTTCCTGTGCAATTGTCCAAGCATTCAACCAACTGTTGTGTGAATCCATGTGTAAAAATTGTCTGCACAACTTATGTTGACCAAAAGCAGCGTAGAATTTACCGCTTAGAAAGTTGTGCAGCAGCTGACAGCTAGCGCATAGGCAACCATCCCGTTCAGCGAACGGCTACCGGTCAGCACTGTCAACGGTTGTGTTCGCTAAACGCGCTCATTGATTTGTTGTTTATTTATATCATTCCTAAATACCTAGTCAGCATTTTCCATATCTTTACAATCTCATACCATACTATACACGATACTTCCCCATAATTATATCTTGGAACCACAAACTGTCGTACCGACTACCATCTCTTCACCACAGAACGCAGAACACAGATACACAGAACAGAACCCGACCAGAACTATCGCTTGTCACTTTTGTCACTAGTACCAACCATGCGTCACCAAATTGACCAGATAACGTTACGGATGAACAATGCCGGACTCAGTGCTTAGTACTTTCAAGGAGCGCCTCTAAGACAATTCGTGGTGACTTTCTTATTGTTGGTATTTTTTATTTAGACAGACTGATTAAACGAGACATATATTTGTATAGATACAATATACATATGTATAGGTATTTTTTTTCTTTCCTTTGTTGACTTTTACTTGCGACGTAATATTTAAAAATTTTGTAGAGAAATCGCCTACAGAGCAAGATACTCTTAAACATTGAGGTACTCCTAAACGACGAGTAATATAAGAGAAATTACGCTCTGTTAACGATCTCTCATCTCCTTATGTATATAGATTTAACACTTTTTCAGTTTTTCCTGTAATTTTTAAAAAGAGCTAGGGGCCAGCTCTACTAGGTAGGGGAGATGTGTCATGAATCAATATTATGCATCACCTAAATAAGAAAATAAAACACCGGTTGGCATATTCCATGTTAAAGAAATACCTAAATATAACTTAAACCAATTAATTAAATTCATTTTCAAAATTATATACATATTTATTAATTCTTCTTAAACTTTATTTAGCCTAGATATAAAAATGTAAACATTATTATTATTGACCTAGTACCAGAACTGCAAGTGTTGCATTTCATAACAATCAGTCAAACACGGTCCATAGGATTCACCTATATGGAAAATGCTGACTAGGTATTTAGGAATGATATAAATAAACAACAAATCAATGATAGGGGGAGTTCAGACGAATCACTTGAACACGACACGTCTCTCCCTCCAAGATGATATGTATTGGGTAAGGCCCTTGTAATGTATAATTTTTTACTGTGGTTGTTTTATCTGTTTTAATAAATTATGTTTGTTGATAGCTCCGATTCTCATTTGTGGGTATCACTCCATAACCTCTCGTAGCCGAGTGACCCCTGTAGTCAGGCTGTCCAAAGGGCAGGTCGTGACAATATGTGCATAACATGAATAAGGTATTTTTCTGATAAAGTGCATAGGAAGCGAGGGAATCGCGCCAAACTGTTACGCGGTATCGATTTTGCGGTAATAGAGATATACAAAGTACATGGCATATAGTAAAAACATATGCGTATTAGAAAACGTTAAAATAATATTTATTTTTAGAATCCTCATTAAAAAAAAATTCGAATACAGGGTGTTGTAAGAAAAATTATAAAACCTATACATAAACCATATAAGCGAGCATACAACAATACGTGACGTTTTCTCATTGAGTGTCCTGAAGAGAGAATATCAAAGAAAAACCTAACCTAAAAACACATTTTTTAGGTTAAGAGGTAGTTCCGGTGATAAAATTTGGTCGTCTGATTCGCATTTTCAAACAGCACGTTGAAGTCTATAATACCATAAATTTTGAACAATCCTGTATGAACAACCCCGGTGATACGATGGAGTGAACTTTAGGATGGACGACCCTGTATCTCGATAAAAAGCAATGGCAGAAAGAACAGATATATACAAAAAAATCAGGTATTTATCGGTGATAAACTGCCATGTGTTTTATTTTTAATTAGTATTGTCTGTGAGCCACAATAAAAAAATTACGAAGTGTCTATTTTAAAGAAAGGGCCAACTTTGAGGTGCCCGTTCAAAGAAACGGTTTGACGTAGAACAACCAAACAGGGCACATAATGTACACTGTTTATTCTTCTTTAATTTTCAATATATTTACTTTTGCGATAGCATGCACCGGAAGCTCGATATAAAGCAAAAACCAAAAAAAATACCCTTTGGAGGGGTGGATGGGGATGTTCCGGGGACAGCTGTGTCCCACAAACGCAGACCGAAACTGAGCATTCCAAGATCAGTATAAAAAAAATAAAAAAAACACGGCATAAAATGAAAATTGTTTATATCATTTCCATAGATACTTACCATAGAAATGTTGAAAAATATATGTCGTAGCCTTAGGGGCGCGTCGAGGGTTAGACCGCTTGGTCATGTTAGCAAGTACGCCACTGATATTGATAAGTAACAAACACAAACTTTATTACAAAAGTATTGTCTATAATAATCTCGATAATAATTAAGTAAGTCTAAAATAAGCCTATACAGGGTGTCCCAGCCTCGCGTCGGCCAAATGTCCTGGCTCTCCTATAAGAGATATCGAAAAATTTCAAAAACGAGATGATAGAGGACACAATGGTGCATAGTATAAAAATATTTTGAATTATACAGGGTGATCGATTTAGGCGTGATGTCATAAACTTATGTTTTTTTAAATGGAACACTAGGTATATTATTACATATTTGAATTCTCCTTTTAAAGACGACTCAATCGATATGCCACTTGATGGGTCTGCGATGGGTCGGTACCATGATATGGGTGAGGTTGTACCAAAAACGTGCCAACTTTGTGAGCTCACTGTGGCGTAGCGGAAAAGCATTTTGAGATCTAGTTTGTGCCAAAAATTGTTAAAACCCTGTAGTTTACGTTGCTGTTAACAGATCTAACGAAATCGGTAATTTTATACCGGGTGAGTCAGGAAACGCCAAATCTACTTTTCCCGTTTTTTTTTCAAATGGAACACCCTGTATATTATGACACCAAAGGAAAGCCCTTTGAGCACTGATATTAAGGTTCAAGGGTCTATCTTTCATGGGTGCCAAGATATTTGATGGTAAAGTGGCACAATTCGAGATTTATTAAAAAGTTACCCTCAATTTTCAATTGTTTTGTAAATTTTCGCTGAAATCGGCTTTTTTCAGTAAGAAAATTTTGAAATAATTCTTATACTCGGAGAAAAAAACCGTACTTCAGTACAGAAAAGTACTTAAGTATAAAATAGTAAATTTTTTTTCTGAAATGTGTGTATTCGCAATGTTTCAATAACTACACTAGCCGATGGTCGAAGAACAACTGAAAATCATTTACGGCTGTGTATCAGGGAGAATGGGAACATTTTTGAACATTTAATTTAATTTCCAGTACTTCCACCCAGTTTTTTTCCAAATAAAGCTTTCGCTTCCTCTTTTTCTTATTTTTTTTTTGTCTGCAGAGGACCATCATAGTGCAGATAAGTTGATATAATTATTTTCGAAATTTTCTTATTGAAAAGAGCCGATTTCAGCGAAAATTTACAAAAGAAATGAAAATTGAGGATAATTTTTTAATAAATCTCGAATTGTGCCAATTTACCATCAAATATCTTGGCACCCATGAAAGATAGACCCTTAAACCTTAATATCAGTGGAAAGCTCTATCAAAGGGATTTCCTTTGGTGTCATAATATACAGGGTGTTCCATTTGAAAAAAATGGGAAAAAGTAGATTTGGCGTTTTCTGACTCACCTGGTATAAAATGAACGATTTCGTTAGATCTGATAACAGCAGCGTAAACTACAGGGTTTTTGACAATTTTTGGCACAAACTAGATCTCAAAATGCTTTTCCGCTACGCCACAGTCAGCTCACAAAGTTGGCACGTTTTTGGTACAAACTCACCCATATCATGGTACCGACCCATCGCAGACCCATCAAGTGGCATATCGATTAAGTCGTCTTTAAAAGGAGAATTCAAATATGTAATAATATACCTAGTCTTTCATTTAAAAAAACATAAGTTTATGACATCACGCCTAAATCGATCACTCTGTATATTTCAAAATATTTTTATACTATGCCCCATTGTGTCCTCTATCATCTCGTTTTTGAAATTTTTCGATATCTCTTATAGGGGAGCCAGGACATTTGGCCGACGCGAGGCTGGGACACCCTGTATAATTCCATTAATATTAAATTACTAAACAAAGGAACTAACGATCCGCCACCCGCTAGCCCTTTACAATATCAACCGTTTCTTTTAACAGGTAATAGTACAATGAATCCCGTCTTGGGTTAGCTGGCTTCGTTCCGTTCGCATCGGTTACCCTCCGCTATCATTTGTTAAGCCAAATATACATATCAATGTTGACATTAACAACATTAAGGTAACAATAACAAAGTCTGCTGTGATAGCGACACGAAGGAACCCCAAGCATAGGCGTGGATGAACTATCGTCGTTGGCGTCGACATAATATACTAAATAATATTAATTTTATTGAGTTCTTCTCTCAACATTGGTAACCAAGTTGAACAATTTGATACGCATTTATCTTCATTAAGTAAAATTATTGCAGATTCTTTGATTTTTCTTTTTTTTTTTGTTGTCTGCTTCATTGGTCAAAATTTTTGCTGAATCCCATTTTATCCTGTGATCTTTTTCCCAAGCATGTTAACAAATTTTCGATTTTTCTATATTAATGACCTTTGCTAATATAACTTTTGTGCTCGCCCAATCGTACATTAAGTGGTCTAGATGATTCACCCACATAATGTTTATTACACTCGCACGGGATACTGTATATACAGTTTTGTGAATTTTGTTCTGGATTTAATGGTTTCGTTTTTGTCAATATGTATCTTAAAGTATTATTTGTTTGAAAAATTGTCCTAACGTCAAATTTTTTACCGACACGACGTAATTTCTCAGATAAACCTTTTATACAGGGTGGGTTCACTTTAAATGGGGAAACTTCAAGAATCGATTCTTTATTGAAAAATAAGTGTGGTTTGTTCTATAAACATTTTTCATATGGGACTTGGTTATCGAGATACAGGACGTTGAACTTTTTTTTTTTAAGTTTTCGACGAATAACTTTATAAGGGAGAGGGAAAATTCAAAATTTGTATCAATTTCATATGAACCCCGGTTTACCCGAGGTCTTAGTAGAATTTTCAACAACATTGATATGAAGGTAGTTCATCGATCGGGAAATAAACTACAGCAACTTTTAGGCAACCCTAAGGATAAAATTGGAATGAACTATAGGTCGGGGATTTACGAAATTAGCTGTAAGGACTGCAACCAAAAGTATGTTGGACAAACAGGACGCTCTATTCAGACGAGGTTTAAGGAGCATATGGCTCATCTAAAATACGGAAGAATAGAGAAGTCTAGCGTTGCCCAACATGCTTTTGATAACAATCATAAAATAGATATTAATAATTTAAGGTTGATTAGAAATGTAACAAACTCTAGACAACTAGATGCATTCGAAAGCCTGAAAATTAACAAATGTAAACATAGTATGAATAGTGACAGAGGGCCCATTCCAAATAGCCCGCTTTATATGTTAGTCAAGCGTTAACGCTTCAACGAAGCTAAATATTTTACCCGCCTTTTTGTTACTATCGCGGTAATTGTTCGTCGAAGCGTAACGCTTTTTTAGGTATAATTAGGTCCCATTGTTAGGTTAAGCTTAGCCTTAATCATCTACCGATGATGCCAACTTGGTTGGCGGAACGCGCGTCGAGTGTGTGCAAAAGTGTTTTGGTGTGTGTGGAAAACTACTCCAAGTAGCCCACTACAAATTCTCTTTTGTGGGCTATCTTTTCTCCTTATTTATTTACAGTATCATTATTTCAAAAATGTTTTTTAAATAAGTATTTTTTGTTACATTTAAGTATAATACAATATACTTTCTTTTTCTTTTTTAGTATTGTATCTAGGACCTAATTGTTTATTTTTATATAATGTACCACTTATATTAGACTACACATATATGTGTATATGTATGTATACTACGTAAATAAATATTATTATTATTATTATTATTATTATTATTATTATTATTAAGTGTAAGTTCTACACCAAAGGCTCCAACCCCTCTTCAGGAATAACTTTAAAGTGGTTAGACCGATTTTTATAAAATTTGGGTTTTGTTTATTAGATTAAAGGTTACCAAATGGTCTGAAAGATTTGAAAATATCGCCCCCGCAGGCGTAGATATGGGGACCACGGACTCCTGTTTAAAAAAGAACTTCTGCGCCTATGGTCGTCTCAAAAAATGGAAATGATTTTTTTATTCTCCGATATTTTCTGAACATAAAATGTCATTAGTATTTTTTCGCTATTTTTGATAGTTTTCCGATTAATTGAGGTCAAATGATTTATTGTATTGCTCTCTAATGTTTATTTTATTTGCTAATGAGCCGGTGTCTGCTAACAGAAATGAAAAAAAATATATTAATAAATGTCTCTATTGTCTCTCAATTGCTTTATTTTTCCTCTCTCAATTTTTAAAATCGTTTCAAACAACTTATACTGAAAACGACAAGATGATAAAGACCCTTTGAAACGACTTTACGTAATAGCAGACATCGGCTCATTGGCAAATAAAATAAACATTAGGGAGCATTACAATAAACCCTTTGACCTCAATTAACCGGAAAACCATAAAAAATTGCGAAAATTTACTTTTTACATTTTATATTCAGAAAATATCGGAGAATAAAAAAATCATATCCATTTTTTGGGACGACCATAGGCGTAGAAGTTTTTTTTTAAAAAGGGGTCCGTGGTCCCCATATCTACGCCTGCGGGGGCGACATTTTCAAATATTTCATACCATTTGATAAACTTTAATCTAACATAAACAAAACCCAAATTTTATAAAAATCGGTCTAACCACTTTAAAGTTATTCCTCGAAAACTTTAAAAAAGGTCAACGTCCTGTATCTCGAAAACCAATTCCCATATGAAAAATGTTTATAGAACAAACTACACTTATTTTTCAATAAAGAATCGATTCTCGAAGTTTCCCCATTTAAAGTAAACTCACCCTGTATATGGAATTAGTGTCGAATAATGATATTCTGGTTTTGATTGCGCCCTATTTTCAATGTTCATGAAAGTCTTATCAACAAATTCTTTCGGGTATTCATTATTAATTAAAATTTCTTCAACAAATTGCCCTTCATTTTTGAATTTTTCATCATTAGAAAAAATTATTTTTGCCCTATCATACAAACATTTTATAACACCTCTTTTACCTCTTCCTGAAGAGGGGTTGGAACCTTTGGTGTAGAACTTACACTTGGAGTAGTTTTCCACACACACCAAAACACTTTTGCACACACTCGACGCGCGTTTCGCCAACCAAGTTAGCATCAGCGGGATATGATTAAAACTGAGTTTTAATCATCTCCAATTTTGGTGTGTGGAAAACTACTCCAAGTGTAACCTCTTTTAACGTCCAAATACTGTGGGACACCCCAGCCCTGGGCTGCCTCATTACGCGCATTTTTCCTACAATTTATATCATTTTCAGTAAATATTATGAGAAATCGATGAATTCAATTACGTTATATTTTAAATAACTCGGTTCATCCTAATTTTAATAGTGTAAAAGTCGGCGATAATCGAGTATACAACCGCAAAGGAATGCAGAAATTAATCTTGCTAAATAAACAGAACCTATCTATCTTCACTGGAAATTAGTCGCTATGCAACCCTTAGTCTCGGTTAGTAATCCAATGCCCGGCCACACATCTGGCACCAGTAGAACGAGGTCCTAAGCTCTTGGCGTAGGAATGTAAAAGATAATCTTCTATTGTGTAAACAAAACCTATTTCCATGGGAAACTAGCCACTATAAATACGGAATCCAAAACCCGAATCCGAGAGACTTCCCAAGACTCCATAGTGACAAGTTGAGTCGTGAATCGACACCTGTCACGCTTCTTCATAAAATTTCTATCGAAGAGACGGACTTAAAACCCCATTGCGATAAGCTGGTATCGTGAATCGACACCGGTCACACTTCCCCCTCTATACTACGCATCGTATCTGAATAAAACCGAATTTTCCACACCGTTCGCGACGACGTTTTCATACACGTACAATCCGTATGCATCTTGGAAGTGGTATCCGCGGGAAGCTACCATCACTACGTCACGACGCCGTTATCAAATATGAGCTCCAGCAAAGGACCGGTTGGGGAATCCGGGGAAGAGGTTATCTTATCTTCACCGTAGTTCCGAGACTAGGTGAGACATACCAATTTACGTATAGTTCAAATCACGAAAGAAGACTGTTACGTCATCATTATAATTCGTAAGAATCAAATCAGTACTGCGTTAGTTATCAACAACGTCAGTAGGAGATATTAACAGTCACATATAATGGACTCCCTTTCCCTGTCTCTCTCGTTTTACTATTTTGTAAACAAAGAACGCTTGAAGCGTACGTTAAAGATTGGAAATTTAATTTGTGACGTAACGGTCATCTCTCGTGATTTGAAGTATACCTATTTAATATTAACTTCACGAAGTAAAAATGACAAATTACGACTCTATCAATTTATCGTCGCTGTGGTACTATTTTACTATTTTACGATTTTACTATTTTACTATTTATGTCTGTTCATTTAAATCATATTTAAGGGAATTTATTACTTACTTAACCATCTGGTATCTGGGCCGTTATGCTAAATGTGGCATAGCTTATAACACCAGTTATCTCTTGTACCTTCATTGCATGTACGAGTGTCGATGGTCGATCTGTTGGGTTTTACAAGCCTCCAACACGCTTTTGAAATATGCCATCTGAATTATTGCTGACCGGTTAACCACGAGCGTCCTTTAGCGGTAATCTCGGTGGTACCCCGTCTAATGTATTTATGGCCACAGTATCTGTACACTTTCACTATGTTACTTCATGTCTACATACACTATATAAATCTACGATTTGGTTTCCTACTGATGGGGGTACTCACAACGTCAATAAACGAAAGACGAGTTATGCGACTTAAAGAATCATAGTGAGACTGTCAGCGACAAAGGCTCGGTAATTAATGATGGAATGGTAATATACATAAATAAAAATATTGTTAGTAATGTGACACATAAAACCTATAATAGCATAACTATATCTAGAACAACCCTCAAAATTAATAATATACATATTGCCATCAGCAGTATGTATAGATCGCCATCTGATGATATTAACAATTTTCTGACAGACTTAGAACAATATCTTATGGAGTATTTTAATAAAAAATTCACAGAAATTTTGCTAGGAGATTTAAACATAAATATACTTAATGAAAATAATGCAAGCATAAACTACAAAAATCTACTAAGCACTTTCGGATTTAAGTCGTATATTAACATTCCTACTCGAATAACAGAACAGAATAGTAGTTGCTTAGATCACATATTTGTAAGTGAAGCAAATGGTAAGATTACATTTCTACCAATTGTTTTGGAATGTTCTATAACTGATCATTTTCTTACTAGTATAATATTATCAACGAAAAGCAAACATTTGGAACAGTCTCACAAACATATCATTAAAATAAATCATAACAAATTATCCCAACTTCTTGAAAAAGAAAACTGGAAAATGGTAACAGGTTTTAATGACCCTGAAATATCAACTAACAATTTTATTATTAAACTTAAAAACTATATTAATCAAGCTACTGAAAAACATGAAATTAAAAATAAATTCAAAAAACTAAAACCGTGGATAACTCAGGGATAATTAATTCCATAAAAATTAGAGACAAGTTAAAAAAGAAGCTTTGCAATAATAACAATTTGTATACAAACGAAAAATATAAAAAATACAGAAATAAGTTAAATAAAATAATTGAAAATGCGAAAAATGACTATTACAAAAAAAAGTTAGAAGATGCGGGAAAAGACAACAAAAAAATTTGGAACACCATTAAGGAAGCTACTATTTAAATTGCAAAGGAACACATGTAATAAATATAAAAAATGAATACAACTTAGATATTGAGAATGATGAACAAAAAGCTAACATATTTAATACATATTTCAACTCTATAGATCAAAAAATGGCAAGTGAAATAAACAATGACAATAATACTTTCAATGATAATCAAATAAATTTAACACAATCAATATTTTTAAAACCATTAGACGATAAGGAACTAATAGGCATTATTAACTCACTAAAAAATAAATGTAGTCCAGGAATTGATGAAATATCAAGTCAGTTAATTAAAATAAATCATTTACACATTTTATTACCACTAAAACATATAATTAATTCAATATTTTTAACAGGAACGATTCCAACACATTTCAAAGAATCTGTAATCACTCCCGTCTATAAATCTGGTGACTCAACAAAAATTACTAATTACAGACCTATAACATTAATTAACAACATGGCTAAAATATTTGAGAAAGCAATGAAGAGTAGAATCGTAGCATATTTGGAACAATTTAATATTCTGTCAGAAAATCAATTTGGTTTCAGAAGTAATAAAAATACAGAGACTGCTATTTTTGAAGTTATAAATTTTGTGAACAATAACCTTAATGAAAACAAAAAATGTGTAGCTGTGTTTTTGTGACACAGTGTCACATAATATATTAATTGATAAGCTGGAGAAAATTGGTATAAGGGGTATCGCTTTAAGTATAATTAAAAATTATTTAAAAAATAGACGGCAATACGTGAAAATTAATGGTAAATTGAGTGACCCACTAATAACACAAACTGGTGTGCCACAAGGAACCGTCCTAGGACCAATATTATTTTTAATTTATATAAATAATTTACTCCAAACTAACACTGATTTTAAAATAGTTTCATACGCTGATGAAACAGTACTGTTATTTTATGGAAATAAATGGGAAAATACAATAAAAAAGGCAGAAATTGGTCTTAGTATGGTGAGAATGTGGCTAGACAAAAATTTATTATCTCTCAACTACCAAAAAACTAAATTCATTGGCTTTTCCATTTCAAGCGTTAATGATAACCAATTAAAAGAAATCACTTTACACAACAATAGCTGCATACAAAATGAATACCGAAATTGTAAATGCGAAAAAAAAATCACATCCGTTAAGGAAATAAAATATTTGGGAGTAGTTGACCAATACTTAAGATGGAAAAGTCACAGAATTAATATCAAAAAAATTAAGAACTCTTATTCCCATATTCTACCAGCTTAGAAATATAATATTTAAAAAACAGTTAGTGTTTATCTACAGGGTGTTAGCAGAACCCATAATAAGGTACGCTATTATTACTTGGGGAGGATTAAGTAATAATGCCCATAATTCGCTGCAAGTAGCACAAAATTACATAATTAAAGTGATGCTAAAAAAACCTAAACTATATTCAACACAAGTACTATATGATGAAACAAAATTATTAAATATTAGACTGATGTATATTATCCAATCAATAATATTTGTTCATACAAAATTTGAAATACGACAGTTACAACATAACAAAAATACTCGAGCAATGACAAACAAACAGATAGAGCAACAATTTTTTACAAAATCAACTTGTCAGAAATTTATATCCCATTTGGGAACAAAATTTTATAACATAATACCAATGGTCACCCAATGAAATCTTACACCTATGGCGAAGTTTTGTCATTGGCACATCTGCCCAGATCTTAAATTATTTGTGACAGTTGTCTCTAAATCCAAATAAATTTGTTTAACCATTTCATTCACTAATAGTTTTTCTTTCAGAAGGTAAATTAAAGGGTTCTTAAATATCCGATTTAAGTTTACCTGTGTTTAACTTAAGCAAATCCTGTGGGTTGAGCAACCTATCAGGCGCGTCTCCAGGTGACGGATAGGAGGATGGCCAGACTTCTAACGGAGTAGGGTTAGCGTTGGTCATACTGCTGGGGGGTGGGGCTAATAACCCATACCATACCCGGCTAAAACCACGCCGTGGACCAGCTCACGACTCACACCATAGACCGCTTGGCGACACAACGACTCTCTGGCTTAGGACAGAGGTACGTGTCTCTGGGGGGCACGGGGGTCTTGGCGTAACTGCCCGGACTGAGTGGATGAAGTACCTCCATAAAAACTTTCCCAATCTCAATGTATTGTGCGCGCCGAGGGGATGCATGATTGGGGGGTAGCCCAATCATTAGCGACAAACCTCGGGGCACGTGGCGCACCCCGTTGTATAAATGCCTTACACGCATGCAGGGGGCACCGTCCATGGTGACCACCCTATTCCCCTTACTCGTGGGAATGATTATGGACACTAAACGACAAGAAATAAAAACAGAGAAGTACTCCAAAAGGAGCGACTCCTCTGTATCTCTGACAAAGACCGTGCCGAAAGAAATGGACAGCGCTGGCGACGAAGGTGCCTCGACTAGCAAAGGAGCGCAAGCAGACTTAGTGGGGAAGGCACCTCCGTACAACAAATCATCGCCGGTGATCAGGTAACTGAATCAGACGGCCTTGATATCAACATAGATAATCT
The DNA here is from genome assembly GCA_963680705.1 of Rhagium mordax. Classification (NCBI taxonomy): domain Eukaryota; kingdom Metazoa; phylum Arthropoda; class Insecta; order Coleoptera; family Cerambycidae; genus Rhagium; species Rhagium mordax. The sequence goes on from OY796659.1 coordinate 27,095,662, forward strand.
AGGCATAAAGGAAAAAAGACTTGCAGGGGCTCAACGGAAAAAGCTTCGGAAAGCCGAGAAAATAGCCGCTGGGACCTGGACTAAACAAAGACCACGTCAGACACAGCCAGGAAAAAGTGGTGGGGAAGCACCGGTAGGAGGTTTGAAAAGACCTATATCGGACTCAAGCTCCCCTGCCACACCACATTCCAAGAAGGCCAGGAGTGGAGCTGCGCCGACTCCTTCTTATAAGGATGCTATGGTAGGAATCAGGATGGCTGTGATTGACTCAAGACATCCAGACGTCCTACTAGATCAGGAACAAGCAGACCTGATCCAGAACAAGCTGGTGGCCGCAATCGACGCCATTTTCTTTGGGGAGGCGTCACTGCGGTTCCAGCGCTTTCCAAAATTTGAGGTGGGAATACTAAACATCACCTGTGCAGATCCCACCACAAGAGACTGGCTGACACGGACAGTGCGGGAGATGGAGGGATTGACCTTGACCAAAGACCTCCCTAAGCGTCCAAAATTTCTCGTATGGATCCCAGAACCAGTCGAGGAATCAGTGGTTAGGAATCGACTCAGGAAGCAAAATGCAGGCCTGAGAACGAAAGAATGGCTGCTCATGAGCCGAAAAGTCGATGAGAAGGGGCAAACGCTGGCCTATTCCATAGACGGAAAATCGGCCAAGGCGCTAGAGGAAGCAGACTTTAAGCCTTATTACTACCTGGGAAGGGTGATCTTTAAACAGATCCAAAATAAAGGTAGTGCAGATAAACCTACATCATAGCAAGGCGGCTACAGCGCTCCTTGCCAAAACAATGGAGAGCTGTGATGTGGCGTTAATTCAAGAACCCTAGGTATACAAAGGACAGGTAAGAGGCCTGTAGGTAGTTGGAGAACTAATATATAGTAGAGCCACTGAGAACCCTAGGGCGTGTATCATTATAAAAAACATATTAACCTTGCAACAGTTAAAATCAGGGCCACGTGTGAAGGTGTGCCAAGAGAGGTAACACTGGGCTCGGCATACCTTCCATATGACGACCCTGAGCCACCACCAACCAGAGAAGTAGAAAGACTGGTAGCTGTAGAGGCAGCGGATCTCAACTCATCATCGGGTGCGATGCGAATGCGCATCATACGGTCCGGGGAAGTTCCAACAACAACCCAAGAGATGAGTAACTCTTTGAATTTATTATGGAATATAATCTCGACATAATAAATATAGGCAACACTCCTACCTTTGTAACTGCACAAAGGCAAGAAGTGCTAGACCACAGCCCACTTTACTATCTGGCCGTGCTGACAGAAATATGGCAACCATGCATACGGTCGGTCGTGTGCGACTAGTTTGACTTTATATTGTAAAGTAACTAACACGTTTAGATAATTTCACGTCGTTTTTGTGTATTTCCACAGTATTCAAACGATTATTGCATTGTGTAATATATCGTAGTTATGTTATTTGTGTAAAGAGTGGTTTGTGACATATTTGGATTATTTCACAATTTGTGTAAGAAAACAGTGAATATTTAATTTGTGCTTGCAGTTTTACCTGTGTGTTTTCCCTCCAGAACAACTAAGGCTGTATTTTGTGTGTATATAAGTGTAAAGGAGTGAGTGAGGTTTGTAGAGATTCTATAGGATACATGATACATATTATATCAGGTAAGTGAAAAACATTGTGTAAAATGCCCTCCAGATGCGTTGTTCCCGGCTGCAAGTCAAATTATGATACATCCTTGAGGGATGAAAGCGGCACGACAAGCTCGACTACGAAGTATAAGTCGATGTTTCGTTTTCCAAAAGATGAGGCACTGCGAAAAAAATGGATGTCGGCTGTACCCAGAAAAAACTGGTCTCCTACACAGTATTCCGCGGTTTGTAGTATACATTTTTTAAAAACTGATATTGTAAGGTACGACAAATGGTTACAACCTGATGGAACAATCCAAAACATTTTAATACGGCCCAAATTAAATAAAAATGCAGTACCCTCAATATTTCCAAATTTACCTTCATATTTAACAAAACATATGCCAGTTTCTAGAAAAAATCTAGAGGAAAGACGCAAAAAAATTATTGAGAATCACGAAAATTTGACTAAGAATTTTGAAAATTCTGATATGATTGAGAGCTTTGAACATCTGACTATTTCTCACCAGAACTATATTTTATTGTCTAATTGTTGGAATACCAAGTTAGTTGGGTCTAAATTTTACTTTTATACACTGGATTTTGATGATTCCATTTTGTCTCTAAAAAATCAAATTATAATTGATAGCGAATTAAATATTAAAGTTTACTTGGGGGGCAATCAACTTTCATTCAATGACCTAAAATGGGTTCTTCCCTTTGATGTGCAATTAAGTAGATGGTCTCAGCTGGAAAATTTATTGCCTTGGTACAAAATAAGGAATGACAGCAATGAAAATGTTGACAATATATCTTTGGATTTTTATCTCGAAAATGGTTTGAAAAATATGAATAAAGCATTAGATTTAGCATATCATGATAATGAATTCCTGTATGCTAAAAATCTTGTATGCTAAAAAGTGAAAAATGATTTTAGGCAAACTCACAGTACTTAGTCTTCGTTTAGACAATTTTTATGTAGAATTTTTTCAAACTTGCCATTGTGGCAGAGAGTATAAAGATTTATTATTTATGCTTTGTTCAGTATTTTCCAATATATATTATTAAATGATTATGTCAAAAATAGAAATGATAACAGACTTAGTGCTGCAAGTAATTCTAATGCATCTTCCTCCGAAAAGAGAAAATTTGATTGTTATTATTTAATGGTGATAAGTAAGTATAATAAATTATTGTTTATAACTTCAGGCAACTTTTGTAAAAATATAAATTGTCACTGACAAACTAAATCCCTCGATAAAACGCAGTGACGATTTTAGGCAAACTTAAATGTTTGCCTCTTAATATAAATTATAATAACACATTATATTATTTGTTATAGAGCAGAAACAGCCAAAAAGCGAAGGTAAATTTATAAAACCGAGTAGATATAAAACATTTTGTTTCTTTAGATGGGTTCTCCTGCGGAGTGCATATTCAACTATCGGACTTCTCTGTAAGCAAGATGCGGTGTTGCCACAATTCTCAGCATGGCTAGATAGTAAAGTGGACTGTGGCTAGACATAACAATAGGAACAACACATGCGTGTAACATTGTTAGTAATTGGCGTGTCTCTGATGAAGAGAGTTGCTCAGATCACAGACACATACGTTTTGATATAACGGATATTGACCGTGTAACAGAAATTTACCGTAACCCATGAAGGACGACCTGGGAGGCATACAAAGCGGACCTTGCTCGGGAACTGGACGGGATTAAAACCACTATAAACAATGTGGAAGATGTGGATATGATTGCGGTGCAAATTCAGAACGCAATCATTTCTGCATATGAGGAAAACTGTCCTCTGGTAGTCAGGGAATCCACCAGGAAAGTGCCCTGGTGGAACAAAGACCTCACCATCATGAGAAAAGAAGTCAGGAAAAAATTTAATATTGCTGAAATATCAGCCAACTGGGACGAATACAAGGCGTTCTTGACTGAGTACAACCGAGCATTCAGAAAATCTAAGAGAGAATCCTGGAGGAGGCACTGTGAGAACATTGAAGGTACTCCGGAATGTGCCAGACTTCAAAAAATTATCTCGAAAGACAATCAACGCGTAATAAACTCTCTCGTAACCGAGACCGGAGAACATACCAAATCAGGTAAAGAGACAATGGAGGAACTCCATCATGTGCACTTTCCTGGTTCCACTATAATTGATCAATCACTGGAGGAATAGCAAGAAGCAGAACTGGTAGTATCTGGTAATAGAGCAACCAGGACAGACTGGTCAGTTACCAAAAAAGTGATAAATCAATCCAAAATCAAATGGGCGGTAAACTCATTTGAGTCTTACAAATCTCCGAGACCAGACGGAATCATGCCAATAATGCTTCAGCAGGGCATAGACCTACTAGCATCACAGGTATGTATACTCTACAGAGCCAGCCTAGCGCTAGGCTATATACCAAAAATTTGGAAAACAGTTAGGGTGGTATTCATACCAAAGCCAGAGCGTCACCCATATACCCAGGCAAAGTCCCTAAGACCTATAAGTCTTATGTCGTTTCAACTTAAGACAATTGAAAAACTCCTTGATGGACATATTAGGGATGATGTCATGGTAAGAAGTCCTCTACATCAGGCCCAATTTGCATACAGAGCAGGAATGTCTACAGAAACAGCGCTTCACCATCTAACTCGGAAGGTGGAAAAGGCACTGGAAAACAAAGAAATAGCCTTGGGTGCTTTCCTTGATATAGAGGGGGCATTTGATAATACCTCATTTAGGTCCATCATTAGAACTGCTAGAGAGTCTGGTATCGAGAGTACCTGCTGCAGGTGGATCGAAAGCATGCTTAAAGGCAGGGTGGTATTATCAACGTTTAATAACTAAATTATTAAGGCTGTGTCAACGATTCAGTTAACCATTCGCTTGTGAATCAGTAATAGTTGGAGGAAACGACCGATATTCGATTAAGTCAACCAGCCGCTATCACAACATCTGAACCAGCTCTTGGCCCTTAACTTCAACGCAGGTCGGGACAAGCTTTTAATATATCCATATCTCGATATCGATAGATTAACGGTAGCCGTCGACAATGAATGCTCCCTCGTATACAGGTTTCGCAACGTCCTGAACTAAAGATACAACACTATAAAGACACTATGCACAATACACAATTCACCTCAGACTCCTGCCCAGACAGGATTCGTTCACTCCTCTTTGGCTTCAGCCGAAGGGTCTCCGTCTCACAATGCGAGGGTCGTTAACCAGATGGTCAACACAAGTACTTAATTACCACTAGAATGCAATAAAAGAAGAAAATAGATATATCGGGTGGTCCAAAAAAAACCGGAATTTTCATTTTACCTTATAACTTTTTTATTTTTTCAGCGATTTTCAACTTTTTGGATTCGTTCAACAGCTAAAGCTTTCAGCCAAAAGATTCTCTGTCAGAAGCTGATATTATGATCATAAATGTCAAGGCTGACGTATTTAAACTTGAGCAATTTTTAATAACTGGAATTTTGTTGAAATGCCGAATTTACAAACGGTTTGTTTCATCATCATAACTGGTCTTGTGACAAAATTTTGATAGGTAGCTTTAAAAATCTGTCAAAGAACTACGGAGCTGTACCAAAAAATGTAGAGGCGTGTTATTAACGTCTCGGCAGCAATGGTAAAAAAAGAAATTTTTATTTTCCTTTATAACTTTTTTGATTCCTTACGGATTTTAATTTTTTTTTGATCATTTAATACACAAAGCCTTCCACTACAATATTGAATGTCAGAAATTGATATGAATCATAAATCTAATATGGCGGAAGTAGTCAAATTTACCTAATATTTAAAAGCCGCTGGGATTTTTTTAAAATGGCGAATTAAATGGCTTTTCTTTTTATCTGGAAGCCTTGTCTTCAAAATGACGCATAGATCACGAAAATCGATTAAGAACTTACAAAGATGTAGTTGATAACGTAATCATGCGCCCCACAATAACAGTATTAAATTAATTCTTAACAGAATTACCTATACACTTATCTTCATGGTTACAAAACAAATGAACATTGATACTTAACTGTCACTTCGGCTGTTTTTAAAAAGTGTTATGTGGTAACGAGTTTTGTTTAAATGGTGTTGTCAAATGAAGACAAGATTTTCATTAAGAATTTATTGATTCGCGGCTAAAAAGTTTCGGGAATAATACAACAATTTCCAGGTAATAACTTTATAAAAGTAATATTTACGACTTTGCACGTAAGTTTCAAGAAACTGGAACGATTAAAAGACGTCGAGGAAGTGGTAGGCCGAGATCAGTAAGAGTAGAAGTAAGTATTTATTGTAACATTGTGTAATTAGTGTCAACGTAAAAAAAATATAGAGTAACTTAGGTAATTCTAATATTTTTGAATATTTTTTAGTAGAACATTGAACAGGTCGCCAATTTGGCAATTAGCCCTGTAAGGACACAGCATTTCAGTTTTAGTGTGAGTCAAATTGTTCAACTAACTGGAACGTCAAGAGGATAATTAAAAAAGACCTAAATATGAAATTTCCTAAACGGATATATACATTTAGACTGACACCAGCACTATGCGTGAAATGTTTTTAGAAGATAATTCTTCCAGATAAAAAGAAAAGCCTTTAATTCGCCATTGTTACCATTAAAAAAACATAAAGTTAGGGGTAGGAGAGTTACACTTGATAGCGTTATAACTATCCACCCAGCCCATTTATCCTAGTGAGTAAGCGTGGTATGAGGGTGTTAACTCAATAAATAAATTACTAAACTCAATTATTCTTAGTTTACTGAAAAATTCAAGTCTTTGCCAGATTATAAAAAAAAAGGAATTAATCAAGGTTGGCACACTAGTACCTATACTTTCTTAAATAGTAAAATACAAACCAGAAAAATGTAAAAATTGACAGTAATCTTTGGTCTCAATTTTGGGGGCGAAGCTCAAATGAGAGCAATCTAATACCGCACTTTAGGCGTACAATATGTGAGCTATAAAGACGTTATAGGCACCTATAGTTATAAACTAGAGGACAAACCGTACATAAAGAATAAGATGCTAGCCGTACCTAAATTTTTGCAGATAAAGGGTAGGTAACACTTAAAATTAACACTGAAATAATAATAAGGATGGTCTACACGACACGTGTAGACCATCGAACGGGGTAACCTGTGGTCCAGGGGGAAAAGAAGGCTTCGTCTTACGCGACAACGCCAAGCAGACAAGTAACGAAAGCCAAAAAGCTACAACGCACGAAGGGGTGAGGAAGAAGCCCTAAAAGGGGAACCTTGTTGTAGCGGTGTACAAAAAAACAAACTGTCTATTGATCAAGAAATTATGTATCTTTTTCTAATAAATTATTTAATGCCTACGCTTTATTTCTTTTTCCAAATTGATTTTAATTAAGTGATGGTACTATATAAATTGAATTATCATACCTGGAGGTTGTAAAACGGGCTTCTAGAAAAACAATTTTTCGGTTTTACACACTGGAGCAACGAGATTTTAATCCTACAAAAAAATGTGGATTTAGTATGCGGTCGCTCAAAACCATAAAGTCGCAATACTATTATACGTAATTCTGCAGAATCCCAATAAGACAAATTTCAAAATATTTAAATTGCAGCGAATTACACTTCTCGAATACCTAACAGCGTGTCCGGCACGAGCAAGAACCAGCCGAAAAAGAAAGTTCCAAAAAAAGAAAGTCCATTTCTTATTTTATTTATTTTTTTTCACCTCCACCCTTGGTATGCGCGGTATTTCGCGGGAAAAATTAACGCGGTAATATCGAGGGAAGACAAGAAATAAGGACAACTAAACAACCCTTACTTACAACATTTTCCTGGGAATAATCTCATTCCAAATAAATATATCCAAAAAGTTTATTTAAATTATTAAAAATTCAAACACGCACATGCACTGTTCGTGTTCGCAATGTCGGTTGAGCCTAGCAAGTTTTTCGCAAGCACCCTTTTGTATAAACCGAGCCGGTAGGAGTAAAAATTTTCAAAGTGAGCGATTTTAACGAAATCGAATCACCCGTAAAACGCTAAACAAGTGTACCTCAAACTTGCAATAATAATGGAAAAGCATCAGTTTACGACGATCAACAAAGAGTAAAAACTCTTAACCAGAGTTGATGACGTCAGATCGGTCGTCACCTCGATTCGCGACAGTGGTGGGTAACCATAAGTGTACCGCATAAACGTCCCTAGAGTCGACTGAACGCCGTAGTGCCTACTACTGGACGTTGCAACTACCCAATATCCAAACTGACAGCTATCAGCCTGCCTAACCTAAATAAATTGATAGAACAGAATACAGAACCATGAATGAACAACTATGCTTTACAAATAAACAGGATTTTAATATACTTTTAATGGATGTTTGCCTGGTAGGTATTTAAAATATTAGTTTTGATATTTAGCCCTGCATAATGAATAAAATCGCGACGTAGTAATTATTTTCTGACAAATTCACATATATTTTAGGATAAATTATGGCAAATTAGCTCAGTAGAGGGTACGTTAAAAGTTACTTGTAACACCATTAAAAAAATCCCAGCGGCTTTTAAATATTAGGTAAATTTGACCACTTCCTCCATTTTGGATTTATGAATCATCTCAATTTCTGACATTCAATTTTGTAGTAAAAGCCTTTGGGTTTTAAGTGATCCAATAAAATTAAAATCGGTAAGGAATCAAAAAAGTTATAAAGGAAATTAAATATTTCTGTTTTTACCATTGCTGCCGAGACGTTGATAACACGCCTCTGCATTTTTTGGTACAGCTCCGTAGTTCTTTGACCGATTTATTAAAACTACCCATCAAAATATTGCCACAAGACCAGTCATCATGATGAAACAAACCGTTTGTAAATTCGGCATTTCAACAAAATTCCAGCAGTTATTAAAAATTGCTCAAATTAAAATACGTCTGCCTTGACATTTATGATCATAATATCAGCTTCTCACAGAGAATCGTTTAGCTGAAAGCTTTAGCTGTCGAACGAATCCAAAAAGTTGAAAATCGCTGAAAAAATAGTAATAAAAAATTATAAAGTAAAATGAAAATTAGGGTTTTTTTTGGACCACCCGATATAAAGATATATTGTATAATCATCATCCTACATATAAAGCTTCACTAAGCAAGGTCTACCACCATAGCCACGATACCCCCACAAGGGTCAGGGACCGCGACGGCCGCGCTTAAAGGAGAGTGATCGATTGCCGAAAGAGAATTATATTACATGGACATGAATTGGCAATTTAGTGAGTGGGATTTATTTTATGCTTGAAATCTCCGATCAAAGAACTACTAGATAAATAATACCTATTACTTAGCCGTTTGGGATACTCTCACAGTCTAAGGTTCTTGTGTAAATAAACATCCCATAGGTTTCTTATTGGCTAGTTGATAGTTTCGCGGCTGTTATTTGAATTATCGTAACATCTTCGGGAATAGTCGGCGTCATCGGTTTCATTCTTTGGTACGTCCGCCATTATAGTGACACTTGTGACAGGTGTTTAATGTTTCATATTGGTTTGGTGATATAAAAGTAGTGTTTTATAAGTTTTATTGTTAAAATATTTTGATAGTGATCCTTTGCAATATCATCCCGTTGAAGTTATAAAATTAATACTTAATAAATATTTTAGTATAAGAATTTATCACGAAACAAACAAATTAAAAGATTTTTATAAAGATCGAGTTAGGAGTATTTTAACAAAGACAATTATTTTTAAAAACCAATAACATTTTGTACAAAACATTTTGTATAAAAATAATCTTTATATTCCTAAGTACAGGTTGTCTAAATCTAAAAATAATTTATTAGACTACAATTTATATAATAAACTACCTGTAAATTGGAAAATTTTAAGTATTTCAAAGTTTAAAGCCAAAATTAAATCGTATTTACTGAGCAACTGTTTTTATACTGTAGAGGAATATTTTAATTCGAACATTGTTTGATTTTTAAATGATACTTAATTTTTGTATATGACTAATATGTTTTTATTTGTTTAATGTATTTATATACATTTTTTTTTATTTCTTTCCATAATGTACCTGAACTTTTATTGTCTTTACTTATTGTTTGTTTTTAATCTAAATTTATACTTACTGTTTTTTTTTGTTGTAATCTATGACTTGCCACAAATGTAATTATTTATGTAAAGTGGTCAAATAAAGATGTTCTATGTTCTACTAAATAAAAAAATTTGAATATGACCAAGTTTTTTATTTTTACACCCAATGAAAACTCTTATACACAATTCTTTGATAATAAGTTGTACTTTCAGTTAAATATGAATATTAAGAAAAATACTGTCTGGTTAATGTTATACGTAAAGTTAAAATTTAAATATATCCAGCTAGCACTGTTTTGTAACATATACAGTTCATTATCTTTCATTAAAAAAATTAGGTAGGTAAGTATCATACATTTTAATGATTTTCATTAATTTAAACCCTTCTACACGTACCCGCCTATGGTACCTATGGGATGTTATGTATTGCTGTCCTTTTCTATGCACGTTTTCATGTTCTTATACTGGGAGCAATGCATTGTTTGTTGAGGCATAGGCATTATATATCTAGTAGTTCTTTGATCGGAGCTTGAAATAGATACTAGAAATTTATTGTAATATTCTCTTTCAAAAAAGGAATTCTCTTCGAATGTGATTTCACGAGGCGGTCACTTGGTATATATACGAAAGTGCCCCGGTAACCTTTCACACCGTCACGTGGCATCGCATATTCCAGATATTTCAATTTTCAAGTCAGTTCCTAAAATTTAAAATGGCGCTAGCAGACACGATCCCGGCAGAGACGATGACCAATGATAAGGCGAGGCCTGCTCAACCCTCCACGGAAGCCTTTGGTCACGGACTCACGAGGAATTCCAGAACGCGAGGGTAGAGTGAAACTATTCTTCCGTAGACCAACGCAACCACGAAAGTGAATCAGTCTATGATAGATCTGATCGAGAGACACTTGATGTACGGTAGATTCACTCTCGCGCCTATGTGGATTCTTCACTCGTGATCCGTCAGACCGGCTTATGAAGATAATTACCTGCGCAATAATTATCTTATAGTTAAAACCCCAGTCCGTCCATTGAGGATTCGGCACTGGCAGAGGATAATGCATATCCTTGGTCGTTTCTGCATGCTGCATCGTGCCTGGATGCGTTCGTTCAAGTATGAGATAATGGCCGAAAAAGATAAAGGCAATTTTGGGAAGTGTACTGAAAATCGAAATCATGCATCAGGCAAAAATGTAATTTTGGTGATTAGGAACTGAAGTGAAAATTGTGATAATTAGTGATAAAAAATGGTGCATATGGAACGGATGTTCCATACACACCATTCAAGCCTTATGCTTGTTACTTAAAGATAAAATGGATCTTGTTACTTAAATCTACTTATACGCCTCCTGCTGCGTTCGTTAACAGTATTCACCACCATGATGGGAAAAGGCTTAGGAGCGTCCGTTGCAGGCGGATGCCCACAGGGAGGGTCCTGTCCTCTCTGTTGTGGAACCTTGTAGTTGACGGACTCTTAAGGAAACTCACAAATGAAAAAATGGACTGACGAAGAAGGGTTAAAGGTGAGCCCACATAAAACCACTATCGTCCCATTCACTGGAAAAAGGGTTTGAGGCCTCTAAGAATACAAAACACGGAGCTTCAGATGTCGGGAGAGGTTAAGTATCTTGGAGTTCTCCTAGACTCCAAACTAACCTGGAACCAACATCTGGATAGGACTATACAAAGATCGGTAGCAACATTAGCAATATGCAGACGATTATATGGCAAGGCATGGGGGCTAAGACCTGATATGATGCATTGGTTCTACACCAGGTTAGTCAGACCTACCATCACATATGCTGCGTCAAAGACAACACAAACAACGGCGAATAGCAAGCTAAGCCGGGTACAGAGACTGGCTTGCCTGGGGATTACGGGTGCCATGAAAAGCACTCCTACAGCAGCTATGGAGACCCTATTAAACCTTCCTCCACTTAATATAATTCAGGGGGAAGCCAGGATGGGGGCATATAAGCTACAGAACTCAGTTGACCCCAGTTTACGCGGAACAGAATCGGGACACATGAAGATAGTGAACACTGTAGAAGATCCTGTATTAAACATAAGGTCAGACTACATGACACCAACAATCGCATTCCACAAGCCTTTCAACATTATTATTGGACACAGAGAGGAATGGTCAGCAAGAACTCCTGACATATTGCGGAAAGGACTCTGTTGGTATACAGACGGTTCTAGGAGGGAAACAGAAACTGGAGCAGGGATACATGGAAAAAGACCAAGGGAGGGTATAAGTCACTCTCTGGAACGCTACTCCACCGTATTCCAAACAGAAATTTTTGCTATACTTGAGTGTATACGCGAAAATATAAGAAGGGGGTATGCTGGACTACAGATTACCATTGCGTCGGACAGTCAGGCGGCATTAAAGGCAATAGCCTCTAATAAGGTGTCGTCCAAATTGGTATGGGAATGCCAGGAGGAACTCAGAATACTGGGAGAAAGGAACAGAGTAAAATTACTCTGGGTACCAGGACACTCTGGGATATCAGGCAATGAAAAAGCTGACGAACTTGCTAGACAAGGATCAACTAACACCTTTCTTGGCCCAGAACCTGTGCTGGGTATCTCCAAAAGCACAGCAAGGGGAGCTATTAGTGATTGGGTCAAGGACAAACATAATAATCACTGGAGGAATATCCCAGGAAATCGACATGGGAAATACTAATAAAAAGCCCATGTCCCAAAATAACTGAAGAACTGCTCACAAAGAACAGGATTCAGTTGAGAATAATTACAGGACTTCTTACAGGGCATTTCTCTGTTAAGAAGCACTTACATACAATGGGGAAATATGATGGCGACCTAAACTATAGACTATGCAGAAAGGAACCTGAAACAGTGGACCATATCATTTTCAAGTGCGAAGCACTAGCTCGCTGGATATATAATATTTACGGGCAGACTCAAACAGAACCGGAAACTATCCAAACTCGTTCAGTTACGGATTTGTATCACTTTATTAGTGGTACAGAGTTACTGAAGTGGGTGGAGTAGATTAACAAAGGGAGAGCACAATAAGCCCAGGAGGCTGCAGTGCCCTCGGTGTTTAAACAGACGAGCCCTAGGTGGAGAAAAAAAAAACTTAAGCGAATTAAATAGTAACTAAATAATACCAAACTTTATAAAAAGAATCTGAGTAAAAGCTGCAACACAACGTACTTTGGGTCCTACAACTTTAAAACTAGACGATCACATCAAAAGGCCAAAGGTGTATGTTTCTCTTTCTTTGGAAAAAGATTAATAAACATACGAGGAGGGTATGGGGTGTCACAACTGGTTTGAGTTTAAATATCTGTTAATGTGAGTCTTTTTTTCGGTAAACGCTAGTTTGAAAATTATTATTATTGACTTTTTTAATTAAAACATCTAAAAATGGTAATTCATTATTATTTTCTATTTCTTGAGTGAATTTGATAGATGGATCTTTATATTCAATATTTTCCAAAAAATTGTTTAATAAATCTATCTATTCCATGAGGCCAAATTGCAAAAATATCGTCAACATATTTCCACCAAGTTACCGGTTTATGAATATTATTTTCAACATATCTGTTTTCAAAATAGAGTTAACAATCCGGTGCAACCAAAACCAGAATATCATTATTCGACATTAATTCCATATATAAAAGGTTTATCTGAGAAATTACGTCGTGTCGGTAAAAATTTTGGCGTTAGGACAATTTTTCAAACAAATAATACTCTAAGATACATATTGACAAAAACGCAACCATTAAATCCAGAACGAAATTCAAAAAACTGTATATTATGCAGTATCCCGTGCGAGTGTAATAAACATTATCTAGACCACTTAAAATGTACGATTGGGCGAGCACAAAAGTTATATTAGAAAAGGTGATATAGAAAAATTAAAAATTTGTGAACATGCTTGGGAAAACTATCACAGGATAAAATGGGATTCAGCAAAAATTTTGACCAAAGAAACAGGCAACATAAAAAGAAAAATCAAAGAATCTGCAATAATTTTACTTATTGAAGATAAATGAGTATCAAATTGTTCGGTAGAATTTTGTTCAACTTGGTTACCAATGTTGAGAGAATACCTCAATAAAATAAATATTATTTAGTATATTTTTCAACATTTCTATGGTAAGTATCTATGGAAATGATATAACCAATTTTTATTTTATGCCGTGTTATTCTACACGTTACATAAAAATCTAAAGCCCCCCAACAACACCCAACAAAAACAAAAATGACGGTATGGTGATCGAGTGACCCCTCATTTTAAAGGTCTTTTTTCTACGACTGCCCTCGAAAATTACAAAAAAACCCACAGCAACCACGACCCGAAACTATAATTTTTCACATGATGTGTGCAAAAATCCGAAAACACAGTACTGTCATGTTTTTCACACAGTCCTGTCAAAAACAGAACGGACATCTGTTGTTATTTGTAGTTTTTTAGGTAGGCTAGGCTTATTCAGTTTCATAGTAACCGACATTATCTAGACCACTTAAAATGTACGATTGGGCGAGCACAAAAGTTATATTAGAAAAGGTGATATAGAAAAATTAAAAATTTGTGAACATGCTTGGGAAAACTATCACAGGATAAAATGGGATTCAGCAAAAATTTTGACCAAAGAAACAGGCAACATAAAAAGAAAAATCAAAGAATCTGCAATAATTTTACTTATTGAAGATAAATGAGTATCAAATTGTTCGGTAGAATTTTGTTCAACTTGGTTACCAATGTTGAGAGAATACCTCAATAAAATAAATATTATTTAGTATATTTTTCAACATTTCTATGGTAAGTATCTATGGAAATGATATAACCAATTTTTATTTTATGCCGTGTTATTCTACACGTTACATAAAAATCTAAAGCCCCCCAACAACACCCAACAAAAACAAAAATGACGGTATGGTGATCGAGTGACCCCTCATTTTAAAGGTCTTTTTTCTACGACTGCCCTCGAAAATTACAAAAAAACCCACAGCAACCACGACCCGAAACTATAATTTTTCACATGATGTGTGCAAAAATCCGAAAACACAGTACTGTCATGTTTTTCACACAGTCCTGTCAAAAACAGAACGGACATCTGTTGTTATTTGTAGTTTTTTAGGTAGGCTAGGCTTATTCAGTTTCATAGTAACCGACTTGTAATTTTAATTTTTAATGTAACTGGTTTTGTTAAATAAAAATATCTCAAATTGTTTGTTTTTTTTTCCAATCGTAGAAAAAATATTGTAAACAACACGTTTGAAAACATCTTTTCACACTCATTCGACTTATGGGGCTCGCCTTCGGCTCGTCCCACCAAACTGTCTTACTCGTGTGAAAAGATTCGTTTTCTAAACTTGTTATTTAAAATACTATTGATTCTCTATGTGCATGATTGTTTTTAGGTTTACAAAAATGGGAAAGTGTAGAAAAAATATTGAAACATCAAAATTTAACATAAGAAGAAATTTTTATTGGTTCAACAAATGTTCAAATTGTTTCTTTTTAAGAAGCCTGTAGTAAACATGTTTTTCTTAAGAAGTAGATTTCATTCTGTTATACGCAGAAATTTTTTTACGCTTTTCCCATTTTTGTACACCTAAAAACAATCATGCATTCGCATAGAGAATCAAAAGAGTTTTAAAATCAGGGGTCACTCGACCATCTTACCGTAATTTTTGTTTTTGTTGGGGGTTGTTGGGGCTAGGGGGTTGACCTGATAAAGTCAAATTTGACATCAAAATGTGCCATTCAAAAGATAAAAGGTGACGTGTTTCAGGATTTTTTCCCAAACAACACCCCCAACTTAGTTAATCTAGAGGGTGCTTTTCATGGCGACGAAAAAAAAATTGAAAAAAACTAATTTCGACAATGCTGACGCATAGAGAATTGAAAGACGCTTCAAATTCGGGTTTCAGGAAAGGGTTTAGCACTATAACTTTACTACTAAATGTCGCAGACAATATAATTAGGGCTCTTGATAATGGTTTAGCTACTGCTCTCATATTACTTGATTTTTCTAGAGCCTTTGATACTCTGGCTTACTTCGAAGCTTGAGTATTATGGATTTGATATTACTTCTATAAATTTCTTTATATGCTACCTTAGCAATCGACGTCAGCAAGTTGTTATTGATAACGGTTTTTCAGAAATTGCCACTGTAACATCTGGAGTTCCCCAAGGTTCTGTTCTGGGGACTATATTATTTCTTATCTACACCTCTGATATTTTTGACGTAGCAAAATTTTCTGCAATACAAGCATTTGCAGATGACACACAAGTGTCATTTTCTTTTGATCCTGGCTTTGTTGATTCTGCCTGCGCACGTATAAATGATGGCATTGAATCTTTATCCCAATATTCTAAAGCACACAATCTAAAACTTAATGCGAATAAATGTAATGTAATCATCTTCAGTCCAAAGCGGTCAGAACAATTAGTTAAATCTCGCCTTAATATTACGATATGTAACGAACCTCTAAATACGGTCAATAGTGTAAAAAATCTAGGTGTTATTTTTGATTGTAGACTAAGATTTGAGCTCTGTCGATAAACCCAGTGCTTCTATGTTGTTATAGAAAACACCGTGCAGGGGTTTATCGACGTGCTGCCTGGACAGATTTCTCTGTTCGGCAGCTTTGATGTGGGCTGTCAGCCGATTAGGCGGAAGCTCAGTGACTGAGTCACCTCGACGGCCTTCTCGCCTGTAGTCGAACACGAGACCGAGTTCATCTGCGGCCCTCTGTGCTGTCTTAAACAATAAAGCGCCAACTCCCACAGTTTCATGATCTCTCACTAACTGTAGGAGTGGGTCCGAGCTCCTGATGACATTACATGCAATACTCAGTGCCACTCTGCCATGCATGCACTCCAGACTCAAGAGTCCTCGGCCCCCCCGTTGACGTGGGAGGTACACACGAGGAACGGACGATCTAGGATGAATACTCCTATGAATATTCATCATCTTGCGGGTATTCCTGTCCAATTGACGCAGCTCATCTACTCCCCATTTGACTACGCCAAAGGAGTAGTGCAGAATCGGAACGGCATGCATATTAGTGGCAGACACCTTGTTCTTCCCCGAAAGTTCTGATGACCAGATCTTTCGGAGTCGGTGTCTGTACTTGCCACGGAGAGAATCCTTTATTTGGTTCACATCCTGGAATGTGGCGTTGTTCCACACCCAGGTATGTGTAGGTCTCTCCGGCATCCAAATGTAGTAGGATGCTTCCGTCTGCGAGCTGCTCATCTTCGTGGAATTCCCCGCATCGTCCTCTCTTGAGGTGGACGACTGCGCATTTGTCCAACCCAAACTCCGTTCCAATTGCCCGCGTGTATTCCTCGACCACCCTGAGAGCATTTTGAAGTTCTCGCTCTCCGGAGGTATAGAGTTTAAGGTCATCCATATAAAATAGATGGGTGACCTTATGCCTCCGGTTGCTGGGTGGCCCACAGTGATACCCGCGGGTTTGGCGGAGTCCAACAGATAGCGGCAGCAGTGAGATGCAGAAGAGGAGCGGACTCAAAGAGTCACCCTGAAACACTCCTCTCTTAAATGTCACCAACTCTGTCGAAACTCGCTCGGCACCCGATGTTATGGTGAAGCGAGTTCTCCAAAGCGGCAACAGTTGTTCGATGCATCTCACTAGTGGTGCTGGTACCGCAAGACATCCGAGCAAGTGTAACAAAAGCTCGTGGGATGTTGTATCAAATGCCTTGCGATAATCAATCCAGGCCATTGACAGATTCCGCTTGTACTGCACAGAATCCTGTGTAATACAGCGGTCTATCAGATCAGCAGGTTTTCCTTGCAACCTGCCAGGCCCTTCTTGGCACCACGCTGTTCGTTTATCTGTTGGTAGACCGGATCAACAGACCTCAACATTCTGGTATACAAGATACGAGTAAATAACTTGTAGCAGGAGTTGAGGCAGGTAATCGGCCTATAATTTTTTGGGTCAGACAGATCCCCCTTTTTGGGGATTAGCACAGTTCGCCCCTCGACAAACCAGTTTGGAATTTGCTGCCCCTCGTTCAACCATGAGTTGAAAACTCGGGCCAGATGGCGGTGGGTGGATGGAAACTTCTTCCACCACCAGTTGTTTATACCATCTGGACCCGGGGCAGCGAAGTTCTTGGTTCCAACAAGTCTTGTTGAACCTTTTCCGTACTGATTGCCGGGCACACTTCGTCTGGCTCTTCTAAAACTCTACGACAGAGAGCCTCGAAGTGTGCTATAGCTGGAGTGTCGTTATCGAATGGACTCGCGACTTCGTAGATTCCTTTCCAGAAGGCTTCGACATTATCAACAGTCGGCGGATTTTCGACAACACGCTGTGGCTCTTGGAACTGGCGAGACGAGTTTGTTTGAAACAATTTGTTTTGTTCCAAACTCCGCATTCGCCTGACCAAAGTTTTCTTAATAGCCATAAGCGCTCGAATCCTATCTAGACAGTGCTGCTTGATGGTCTGCAGCACTGTGCGATTTAGAGTGTGGTGTTGGCGTCTCAGTCCGGCTGCCACTCGCCGGACCTTCGGTGTAAATGGTCTACCTGCGACTATATAATCCACCACACTCTGGATTCGAGAAGCGTGTTGCCTTGCCGATCGAATTTTAACTTCGATCTTATGTACACGCCGCTTAGCTTTCTCGACCCTATCTGCGCTTGCTAGGCGCATATGTCCATCTTAAATATTTTAATCGTGAGCACGGTGCAAGACAATTCTTACACCGTGTCAGCAAGACAGACCCTGGATCGCTGAATTAAGCCGCCCTCTAACTTTTAGTAAGTATTCTTATGTCAAATTCCGTCATACATTCTTTTGTGAAACTGCAAAGGATACCTAAGCATAAGTGGATAAAAACACTCTTCTTTTTTTTAGGGCTTTTTTCCTTCTTCTTCCTTTTTTTTAGTTTACGTTCCTCATTATTGAGTCCTTCACTCTACTCTCGTTGGCTGCTTTCATCCGCTGTACCCTTGGCGTGAGACAAGTGTGGCACGACTGTCCTGTAGGATTGATTGCATAGCTGTTATTTTGTAACACACCTTATCGAAATAAGGCTACGTCTGAACATCGGTTGATGGTAGGGCAAGCCCACCGTTTACGGTCACTGGATTGACTTATTTAGAAACGACACCCTTGCATTGCCCCTGGACCATCTTGGATAACTATCCAAGAAGTGAGTGGTCAACTGACCACTCACTTCTTGTTGCAGCACGAGTGACCTACATCGAGGCTGGACCATCACTAGCAGATAAGCCATATTTTAGTTCTCAATTATTGTGTCTAAGAAATAATTTCCCTTATCTCGCTTCACGAGGTAACTGGCTATCAATAAAATTTTATTTCATATACAGTTAATGCGGTAACATTGTAGATTTACCGATATTTTTAAAAACCCTACTGGGGAAAACCTTAGTTAATAATCAGAAATTTAGAGTTCCAATCTTACAAGACGTAATCGTTAATTTTAAGGAGAGGTATAAGGGTAACTACCCGAACAACCTGTCGCCTATTTTATTTTTCTAGTCCGTATCACTATATAATAGCTATTAACATATCTAGGAATGTTATGACTATCATAACTGCCGCAGATGTCGGTTTGAAATCCGAGCTCATAGAGCGAGGATTTTAAGACATCTAAGGCTGTTATGATTCATAACATCCGTGATATGTTCAATAGTTTATCGGTTTCCGAAAATAAAGACATATTAATAGATATTACCTTTTGATATTCTCTTATTAATAACGTTTTCATTTCATTAGTTGGTCAAGTCTGTATGGGTTGATTTGTCGCCATGGTTACAGTTATATTTTGTTTGTTTTTATTTGTTACCTTTTTTCATATTACATAAATGTTTACATTTTTAATGTCACAACGGCTACATAAAAATGGACCTTGGATTGCCTGAAAATACATTTCAGTTGGATTTCAGTACTTAATTATTATTGTTTGGAGTTTTCTGTCTGTTTGTATTAATAAATAGCCCTATATTATAGTTTCATTATTTACTATTTCATCTGTTGACAGTTATTGACAGATCTGTATTTGTAATATTATTACCGTACAAGTTTTAAATATAACTACAACTTTAGTTATGACTTGTTTACCAGCCTACTTTTGCATATGTAAACAAAGGATTAATATCCTGAAACCGATAAATGTATATATAAAATATAACTTACTTATGTACGCCTAACGTGATATCACGCCTGGTAATATACAGCTGTTTTTCAATATATTTAAATATTTATTTACGCTGCTCACCCTATGTGATATTCATTTCTCTGTGATACTGGCAATAAATCCTTATTCTTTTTTTTTTAATTTATCGTGTGTTTTCTTATTTGGTAAGTACATAGTTGATTTCAAGTATCAACGTAATAATTGGACCTTTAAATATCAATCGAGTAATTTTAAACTAGTGTTTGGACACCCATTAACATCTAGGGAACTTACTGGCGAGGTTGCTAATCGCTGGTGGCGCCCTCTCTTAGTAGTTATCTTGATTATTATACGGTAGTGTAAAGGGAACCTACCCCTCTCGCCGACTGGAGCTGAGCTAGCTCTCAGCAAACCTTGTGACGGACCCCCTCTCGCGGTTCAAACACTAGCACATAACACAAGTATAATTTTTTTCCGGTTTTGTTTAATTATATTGTTCGGGGTTGTCTATTTATCGACCAATTTCAAGCACCCGTCACAAGTTCCCAATAGCTATTTGGCAAATAACTTATTAGGCAGATGTTATTCGTCGAATAGCGACCGTGCGTCTTTTCAACCAGTTGGTCCTTCCTACTATCTGGCAAATAGTTTTTTGACAAATAAAATTTAAAATTAACGTTGGTACGGCTGCTAACATCTATATTCAAGAAGGTCTTGTGTAGAACAAAGACAAAAGTATGTATCTAAACATAGTAAAGACATAGATAAATAACACAAATAACAGGCGGTAAAACCCGAAAAACGAACGATATAAATGTAAACAAACAAACATAAATATTATGTAGACCAGATGTTTCGTAATGTTCAAATTAAACTGTTTCTATCGAATAGTTTCGTGTATATATTTGGCTCTTGGCTTGCCCGTGTTATCAGGTACTGTCTTTCTTATTTTTATTATTAAGGTTTCATCTGTGCTATTATATTATTTAATAATAATTAAAAATGGATAACAAACAGAAACGCGATCACGCTACGAATTTTAGTGCAGGTGAAATCAGATTGTTAATAACAATCATATTAAAATATGTCAACATTATAGAAAATAAGCATACCGACGCTGTTACATGGAAACATAAAGACGACACATGGACGACTATATCTAATGAATTTAATGCGGTGTCTGGCTGTATGTACAGAAGTATTAAGGTATTAAGATTAAAATATGATGTGTTGAAGAGAAATTTGAAGAAAAAGTTTATGAGAAATAAACAAGAAGTTTTCAAGACTGGTGGAGGGCCTCCGAAAGTAGAAAGTTATACTGATTATGAGAAAAAATTGCTGTTGGTTTTAGCATTAAGTGTAGAGGGTTTACCTTCTCAAAATGACAGTGATGGTGTATCAATTACAGGTAAGAATATACCTATTATTTAAATTGCGATGTTGATATTTTCAAATTATACCCAAATTATGTAGGTATCTGCTATATACCAATATATTAATATATTTTTATATTGTAGATGTTGGTGAAAATTGTATATGTATATCTAAAGAAATGCACCCAATAACACAAACATTAATCCAGGCAACACCAAGTTGTTCGGGCTTCAGCGATCATGGAAAAATTATCAATAGCAGTCAGTTATTAGAAAATAGTGTATCCGAATGTCGTGTAAGTACCAAGTACCTATAACCCAAAATAAAAATAAAATAATTGTGTATGTTTATACCTAACTTATAACTTTTTTCATAGCTTAATACTCCTACAACTTCAAGCCGAAATAGGGACAATGAATTATTACTCGCAGAACTGCTGGTTCAAACAACACCTAATGCTTCCGAGTCTTTGAATAATGATGATAACTCACAATTATTAGGAAATGATCTGGCAAACAACGAACCTACCGTAAGTTTGAATTTTTGAATAAAATGTATAGTGTATCCCAAAAAACAGTAGCATAAAATTAATCACAGTCATTAGAATGGAGTCAACTACACGTATACTATTTATTTTGGGAAGGGAATAGAGAAAACTTTTATAAAAGTTACATGTAATGTCAGTGCAGTCCTAATATGAAGTTGTTTTTCATTTATAGTTCCAAGAGAACAGAAAGCGAGAAAGGTCTTCAAGTGGAACCCGAATTTGCTGCAACAGGAAAAGAGCAGAGCACTTATTATTCCTACTAAACGAAATAAAGATAGGAAGGATTTGCAAATAAAACTGGATACTCTGTCTACAACTAGGAATGAGTTATTACAGTTACAAGTATCTGTTGCGCAAAGTGAATTGAAAATATCTCGAGAAAAGCAAGAACACGAGAAAATGAAACAAAAAATGGAGATTGAAAATCTTCAATTACAGCGACACCATATGGAAGAAGATGAACGAAGACGACAAGAAACTCATTACCTATTTAAATGTAAAAAAATTAAAATCAGAAATTGAAGAAAAGAAATTACAAAACAAGAAGCATAACTGTTGAGCCATAATTTATACATTATTTTTAAAAATATTTAGAGCTATTATATTAGGTATAATAACACGATTTAATTTACCTTGACAGTAGTTGTCATTTGAATAGAAGCCGCAAAATTTATTTGTATCGACAGTTCCAATGGATATTCCAAGCATTGATGCGTTTACTGCTTAGCAACTATGAAATTTTACTCAAACAATGGGCTCATACACCTTAATTGAACTAAAGGTTTTTAATAGGTTTACCTCAAAGCTAAATACGTATGAAATATAATAATGCAATAAATTTCAATAATATATCATTCTTGTAGTTGTTTTAAATAATAATAAGTTTTATCAATTTCAAAAGTCGCGGCAGTTATTCCGTAAATGACGTCAACAACGGATGGTCTTGCTATTGGTTCAACTTCGAAGAAATTCGTTTGTCTTAGCTTGATTCGCCTGTGCTGTGTATGTCACTCATTTTGACATTTGGTATAACCACAATCTCTCGTTTGCGGTTTGTTTATTGTCGATATATCCTTTCCTTTAAGTGTAAAAACAATAGTATAATAGTAATTTTAGTTTGTGTAAAGTGGAAATAGTTTAAAGCTGTTGGTGGTTTTATTGATTTGCATTATTTAAATAGTGAAAATGGATACAATTTTTATAAACGCCGATGCTAATAACCTACCTAGACTAATGGGTTTATAAGACAATGCAGACATTGCCGACTTTTTAAGTGCAGAATATCTTAATATTATTTCTCTTCCTTTTCTTTTTTGAAATGCCACAGTTAACATTTAAACAATATCTTAATATTAAAACAAAAAGGTAAGCTGCAATAATAACAATTTCCAAAACATGTTTTATTGATAAAGGAATAATGAATTTGACTATTGAATTTGTCATTACCTACCTAAATATTTCATGAATAGAAATAGACGCAAACAAAGATAAAGAAATAATTTAATGTTTCAGATCAATAAAAGACGCATACGGAGACAACGCTATTGGTTATGTGGTTATGCAGTGAGAAGTCAGCCAGTGTTTTGTAAAATCGTAAATTACACCAGCTATTGCCGAGACCAAGATGATTTTATGCATTTTTTAAAATTTTTTGACATGTTTACAAAAGCTTGTTATAGTATATTACGTAATAAGAGTTGTAAATAGCGTATTACGCACGAATGGAAAAATTATGCACGAGACGCGTTAGCGTCGAGTGTGATAATTCCATGAGTGCGTAATTGCTTTACAACTCGAATTATGTACTATACTTTACCTACGACCGTATTTATTGAAAGTTTGTATTTCATTTTTATTATTTATCGCTTATGTCAGTTTTGACAGCGTCAGAAAATTAAGTATTGCACTTGTCATTTTTAATAATTTTTAGAGAATAAGTTTGTTTGTACTGACCGTTGCTAGGCGGTTGCTAGGAAAACTGTACGAATTGTGCGATTTTTTTACCAAGTTGTGCGATTTTTTTACCGTGCGTAATAGGAATCTTACATTGATCGCAGACGGTGTGTTTTTAAGTACTTACAGTAGTGGTCGTAGGTAAAACTATTTATCGTATCATTGAAAATTAAGTTTCCTTTAAGTTAAATCTTTATTGATAATTATAAATATCATAACATTACAACATCTTCACAATAACTTAGTAGCACATAATACGTTAGTTACAATATATAATACCCTAGATACGAATTTTATGTTAATTATAAACTTTGACGTGAATATTTTGACAGTTCTCAAATTTCAATGATACGATAAAGCTTTGAATGTAACTCGATTATTAGCGATTTAAACCATCTCGGACAATGCCAGGCGACTCGGCTAGCGCCTCGTCACCTGGCAACGTCCTCGATTATTATAAATCGCATAATAATCTCGTTACATTAATAGCTATTATTTCTATACTCTTTTTATTACTACTACATTTAAGTTATTAAAAAGTTACAAACTAGAACAAAAAATGTTGAAATACATGTTTTGCTTTATTAATATAATTAAATCGATATTTTTATAATTGTTAAAGAAGGTAATTACATCTGGCAATGTTGCTTATTATAACAACATGCTTCAAGACACAACAAACTGGTTTATATGTATATCTCCCTCAGTTTTTATGAGATGAAAAGAGAGTATCGAAACTGTCCGTTTTTGACGTCACAAAAATTAAATAGATTTTTAAAACTTTTTTTTAGCTTTAAATGGAAAGTACTAGCAAAAAGAAAAAATACGTCAGAGCTATTTTTAAAAATGCTATAGTCTGGTATAATTTTCAAAATTTGATAGTTATGATTATAAAATAGGGATGATTATAAAATATACCTATTTCTCAACAACAATACTTGAATTTTTTATAGTAATTTTGATATTTCATTTATATTCTTAAGACTGGTTAGTTTCACCATAGCCCTCTACAGTTACAAGCCATGAAGTAACAATGGCAACATCGCATTTCCTGTCAATGGTAGTCCTGTTTGTAATTCAGCCATCCCGTACTTTCATGCACTGATTTAAAGATTTTGTTTAGGAAATAAAGTATAAAGATCCCAAAACTTGTGCTATAAATTTATTTCGCCAAAATGAATAATTTACAAATATATAATTCTAGAATATACACTTAATGGGGTAAAATCCACTCTAAATTGCTTGATGGCAATTCATGACTATTTACAAAAACACTAACATTAAAACTTTGATTTACGCTAATACTTTAAACTACTTTTACTTCGCTACTATCAGTGACAGATTTTTCACTGTCGTAGTCAATATTTAAAATGTAAAAATACAAGACATTGTTCACACACACTTGTAATTCCACTTAATGAAGCATAATTTTTTTGGCACAGCCTGCACAAAATATTCAAAGCTTGATATGAGGTCAATATCATTATTTTGCCTTTAGCATCTTGTCTTCTTTCTTCAGGATTACGTCGAGACACTGGCTCAGTTGTAGAAAGATACTTCGGTTGATTGGAAAATATGTGAAGAACTGCATCCTCAGTTAAATGAGGATATGTTATTTCTCTTCCTTTTCTTATTTGGTATTTATTACCACATTCGCTTGAGATATGTTAGTTAGCCTCGAGCGTATTACCTATCTTTATAAAGCGCCATGGTTGTAACTTCTTTGCCTTCAAAGTGCAAACTGCAAATACTGCGTGTTTTTTTCACAAAATTTTGAAATTAAAATCTCCACCTTACCTCCTCAACAAGTTATCCTTTCGTAGTGATGTGCATAATGTCAACATAAGACGAAAAGATTTCCTCACCATACCTCAACATCGTAAAGAAATTTTTAAAACATCATTTTCTTATAACATTGCTGCCTGTTTAAATAAATTACCGTTTGATGGACTCTCGCTTTCATGTCATAGTTTTAAAAAGACATACAAAAAATATCTAATGCAACACCAGTAACTTTTCTTCTTTTCTCTTTCCTTTTCTTCTCTTTTTCTCTCGCTGAAACCATGGTTTACAGTTCTTAAAAAAGTTCGGGCTGTGGTGGAAGAGCAGTATCTGACCCTGTCAGTTAAACTGAACCATTTGCCTTTTGTTTACCTTAATGTAAGTATGTGCTATGTTAAACGAGTTTTGTTATTTTCCTATGTAAATAATTTATACATTTTGGTGAATAATAAATATGTATTATTATTATTATTATTATTAAATAGCTGAATTTTTACTAATGCAGTAGTCCTCCGTGTGTATAGTTCTAAGCCAATTTATTGCAGCACTGGATCCTTTGGGAAAGGATAAGTACTATTTGAGGATTCAGTTTTTAAAGTACTTGCATAGTATACAGCAATGTCGAGGCATCTACAATATAAAAAATAAACGCATATTTAGTGCGCGTCATGAGTCATATGTAATGTCAAAGAATTGGATGCAAACAATTTATAAATTTATAACATCCACTTATAGAAACATGTGTAATTTTGTAACATTTGTCAAATAAACTGTATTCATTTATAAATATCAATTTGCAAGGTGTACGATACCATTTTATTTTTGTTTCATAAGTTTATTTACACTTGGAGTAGTTTTTCACACACACACAAAAACACTTTTGTACACACTCGACGCGCGTTTCGCCAACCAAGTTGGCATCATCGGGAGATGATTAAAACTAAGCTTAACCTAACATTGGGACCTATTTATACCTAAAAATGCGTTACGCTTCGACGAACAGTTACCGCGATAGTAACAAAAAGGCGGGTAAAATAATTAGCTTCGTTGAAGCGTTAACGCTTGACTAACATAAAAAGCGGGCTATTTGGAATGGGCCCTCTGTCACTATTCATACTATGTTTACATTTGGTAATTTCCAAGCTTTCGAATGCATCTAGTTGTCTAGAGTTTGTTACATTTCTAATCAACCTTAAATTATTAATGTCTATTTTATGATCGTTATCAAAGGCATGTTGGGCAACGCTAGACTTCTCTATTCTTCCGTATTTTAGATGAGCCATATGCTCCTTAAACCTCGTCTGAATAGAGCGTCTTGTTTGTCCAACATACTTTTGGTTGCAGTCCTTACAGCTAATTTCGTAAATCCCCGACCTTTCGTTCATTCCAATTTTATCCTTAGGGTTGCCTAAAAGTTGTTGTAGTTTATTTCCTGATCGATGAACCACCGTCATATCAATGATGTTGAAAATTCTACTAAGACCTCGGGTAAACCGGGGTTCATATGGAATTGATACAAATTTTGAATTTTCCTTCTCAATACGAAAGGTTGAAGAATTTCGAGGTGCCTTCCTAAATTTACGCTTCCTAATTAATTTATCAATCAAAAACCATTACTCAAAGCTATATCCTTAATTAACTCTTTTTCTTTTTCAAACCTATCTTTAGTTAGCGGAAAACTTAATAATCGATTAATCAAAAAATTAAAACTTGCCATCTTGTGTTGGTCACAATGATGAGAATCATTAGGAATATATCTAAGAGTGCTGGTATCTTTCCTATATTCATCGAATTCTAAATTATTTTCATTATTTCTAATTACTAGTACATCTAAAAATGGTAGTTGTTGATTGTTTTCAATTTCATATGTGAATTTGACAGAAGTGTGACTATTTAATTTGGAAAGAAAAACGTCTACATCCGCGACTTTTGTATCAAACACTGCAAAAATATCATCCACATACCTAAGCCAAACTCTAGGAAAATACTCGAATTCTTCTTTTGCTTCTGTTTCGAAGCGATTCATGAAAAGACTGGCAATGAATGGTGACAAAGAGTTACCCATGGCTGTCCCTTCATGTTGTTCAAAGAAATTATTATTGAATTGAAAGCAATTTTGCTTCATACAAAGTTTTGTGAGTTGAATATATTCGTTTACTACCTCTTGGCTTAAATTATTTGATTCGAGTAAATCCCTGAGATAGTCCATGGTATGTGGAATTGGTACACTCGGAAACAATGAACAAACATCAAAGGAGACCAAAATTTCCCCATCCTGTAGCTGAATATTGCTAATTTTATTAATGAAATCATTTGAATTAATAACTGAAAAGCCAGGTTGTGAAATGGATAAATTTTCGAACTCCTCCGACAACCATTTTGATAGGTGATAAGTCGGTGATCCAATTGCTGAAACAATAGGACGTACCGAGTTACCGGGTTTATGTATCTTGGGTAGGCAATACAATCTAGGGACGCTTGGGTTAGATATATGTAATCTATTTTTTAAAGCTGGGGTAATAAGGTTATTACAGGATTTAAGTACATTCCTTACTTCGGTAATCATTTTAGGTAGTGGGTTTCTTGAAAGTTTTTTATAAGGACCATTACTAATCAGGTTGTCTACTCTTTCATAATAGTCCTTTTTATCTAAGATAACAACCTTATTACCCTTATCGGCTTTTAAGTAAAAACAATCTTTCTCTCGAAATCGCTTGACAATGTTTCTATTCTTTTTGGAAATTGGTTTTTTGTTGACATTATTAATAATATTTGTAGAAATTTGATTTCTGCACGCTTCTCTGATAAAACCCTTAGAGGAGTCGGGCAGGGACTGAATTGAACTTTCCACATTTGCCACGATCTCCTCCAAAACGTCTGTAGAGGCAGGTAAAGCAAACTTTAATCCCTTGTTAAGGAGACTAAGTTCTTCTTTGTCAAACGATTGTGAGGAATGATTTTCTACAATTGTAATGACTTTCTGATGAACATTGTCTTTTTGCGTTTCTGAAACTAGTTTTTTAAGTTTTTTATTTTGTGATGACATTTTCTTGATAAATTTTGCATTAATCGATAAAAACATATTCCTCTGAAAGTCACACCATTGTGTGTACAAAAGTGTTTTGGTGTGTGGGTGGAAAACTACTCCAAGTGTAAGTTCTACACCAAAGGTTCCAACCCCTCTTCAGGAATAAAATGGCTTCACGGTCAACGGAACTCAATCTTTATCATAAGGTCAGGTTTTTATGTTAGTCAAGCGTTAACGCTTCAACGAAGCTAATTATTTTACCCGCCTTTTTGTTACTATCGCGGTAATTGTTCGTCGAAGCGTAACGCATTTTTAGGTATAAATAGGTCCCAATGTTAGGTTAAGCTTAGTTTTAATCATCTCCCGATGATGCCAACTTGGTTGGCGAAACGCGCGTCGAGTGTGTACAAAAGTGTTTTGGTGTGTGTGTGGAAAACTACTCCAAGTGTAAGTTCTACACCAAAGGTTCCAACCCCTCTTCAGGATTATAAGTTTATATCATTATTATATTATGTTATATTTATAACAGGTTATAAAATACTGGTAAGTCAATCATATATACAATATACATACCTTTTTAGTGCTTAAATATTTTTATTTAATTAAATTATTATCACTTTTCCTAACTTTAAACAATTGTTTGCATCCATTATCTGTCAGATGACGTTTTCACTAAATGACCGTATATAATGCTTTCTTACCTTTGTCCAGTTTAAAAACTTCAAATAAGCGAAGTTAATGAATTATTAATAATAATTGTTAATAACACAGTACTAAAGTACAAACAGTACAAAGTCTAAAAAGTAATTACTAAACAAACACCGCTGGTAAACAACACGACCAAAGTGGCCTACCTGTCGCGTTGCCAGATTTCAAACTTCATGGCTTGAAACTGTAGAGGGCTATGTTTTCACTCATTTAAAATTTAGTAGGCCATAGCGATAGTGTGATTTTTAAATGACCTATTAAGTTTTGAAGTATGTAATAGGTAAATTTTGACATTTTGAAAATTATTATTAAATAGCCGCTTTCCAGCTCTACTCCTGTACAGCTCGGAGCTGTACAGGACAGGTACAGCTCTGAGCTGTACAGAAGCAGCTCTGAGCTGTACAGAAGCAGCTCTGAGCTGTACAGAAGCAGCTCTGAGCTGTTCCTATACAGGCGTGGAGCTGGAAAGCGGCTAAGAATTTAGGTAAAGTAACCTTTGTTACGTTCAACTTTAATTTTTATAGTTTTCTTTCTTTGCTTGATACGTATTGTTTATAAATGACTTTATTTAGGTTTTATATAAGCATAACCATAATAATAACAAAAATATACAAGCATAAGAACAAAAAATATTTTTGTTATTATTATACTTATGCTTATCTAAAGTCTTTCAACTTTAAATTTTATTGTTAGCAAAATAGTAGTACTAGATATTTCTTTTCTATTTTAAAACAGGGTTAGCTAAAATTTTGTACGGAATACGTTATGAAGAGTCTAATTTTATTTGATTCACTCGTTTTGACAAGTATTACATTCGTCAATAAAATTAATCGTTCATGATTGGTTACATAAATAACTATTATCTGTTGTATTAGAATGAAAAAACTTAAAACACATTTTATTACATGATTTTATTTAATAAATATATAAAATTAAATATTTCAAGTGGTTTTATTTTACTATTTTTAAATTTAACAACTTCCTAATGCAGGGTAAAAATAAATTATAGTTGCAACTCTTTTATATCAATTTCAGCACCTCTTAACTTTACTGTCTACATGTTTGAGAAAGTAAACTTTTGTATTCTGAAATGTCCTGGAAAACAAATTAAGATGATGCCACAAACAAAATTTAAATACTATTTATAGCAGCGTTGAGAAGTAGTTTATTAACTCTTGACGTACTGCGTTATTCCCAATATTAGCCTCTTCACGTTCTTCGTTATTGTCATACATTTCTGGAGCGTCATCTGGAATTTGCTCATTTTCTTCACAGGCTATATTATGCAGCACTGCGCAAGCAACAACAATTTTTTGTGCCAACGTGATGCGACATCGAAGTCCTAGTGAAAGAACTGGAAAACGACGTTTCCAGACCCCAAACATTCTTTCAACAATATTGCGAGTTCTTATCTGCGACTCATTGTACAAATTCTCTGCTTCAGTATTGGGATTATTAATTGGTGTCATCAGATAAGATCGTACGGCATATCCGCTATCGCCAAGCAATAAACCATTTTCAAATCGTCCAGCCTCAAAACTCATTTTTAGTGCAGAATTACCAAAAATGTGACTGTCATGTGCTGACTCTGGCCATCTTACAACCAAATCAGTTATTTTTAAATCCGCATTACAGACTGCCTGTACATTTAAAGAGAAGTAGCCTTTTCTTCAGCATTTTATCCACCTAGAAGAGAAAATATAACATTAATTTAAATTATAAAAAAAAATTAAAACAGTACCTACCTGGTGATTGTAGTTTAATATGTGTACAATCCAAAGCACCTATTACTCGTGGAAACCGTGCAATATCATAAAATTTTTGCACAGTCGAGCTCTTTTCATTATCTGTTCTTGGCATGTAAACATAACGTGGTCTTAAATCTGCAATGGCGTTTATCACACGATTTATAATGTTCGCAGCTGTAGATTTATGAATACTGCAAAATCACCCAAAGTAACATAAAAACTACCAGTTGCACAAAAACGTAAGGTCAGTAGAAGTTGGTGTAGAGGCGAGACGGGCTTATTCCTAAAATAGAAAGAAATAATATTACTTTATCAGAGTTGATTACTATTCAAAAATAAGTAACTATATTTTATCTATTAGATAGTGCGGTATTACATACACAAACTTTGTGAGTGTAATTTTTGCATGAATTGACGCTTACCTTTGTGTTCGATGCAACAACCGTACTTCAAATTCAATTAAGAGTCTTTGAACAGTTGCTTTAGACAAACGAAATCTTCTAAAAAATTGATTATCGTCCCACAAGTCAAAATGATTAGGTCGATGTCGTACGTTATATTCGCGATCAGGATAAACAGCCTCAATTAATTCTTCCAAATCGTTATGAAATAATACATCATCAACATCTTCAAATATATCCATAATTTAATAATAATTGTATGAAACAGTATTTAACAAAATTTTCACAAATAAATCAACAGATGAGTGATTTTGGAGGTTAAGGCGAATATTTTCTCTCGAGTTGTCAATCGTTCGTCCTACGTCGTCTATATTCGGATTATTCCGTTTGACTTATTCGACGATTAAACTTGCTATTTGCCGGTCGGACCGGCTAATAACTTATTTGCCAAATAACTCACTTTATTTACCAAATAACTATATTCGGAGATGGAAAGACGCTTAATAGGCTTATTTGCCAAATAAATGTTATTAGATAGTTTATTAGGAGGTGAAAAGACTTAATCTTCTTATAAATACGTATCTAAAAAATTTGTAAATTTCTAAATAACATTTGTACAAAAAAATTGTTTTATATGTAATATTGTGAACCCACTTACAAGGTTACTTTTGTGGGTTATTCATGTTTATTTGTATGTAATTTTAATTTTAAATTTTCAAATATAACTAAAGCAATACGCAAGCAATATGCTTACATTTACCTGTAATTTTTTCTTCCTGTTACTTTTTTGTATTATTATTACGGAAAATAAACATATTATTATTATACAAATTAAAATCAAATGATTTCATCATATTTTGTTGTAGTGTCCAGTCAATTTTAATTTGGTTTTATTTAAAGACTTGTTATTAAAATTAAAAATTTTAATATTCAATAATATAGATACACATATAACTAATTATTACATTTACATATTATGGACTATGTTATTAAACAATTTATATTTGACTACCCTGTTTTATTTTTATAAAAATTTCCTGTGTCTGATGATGTGAAGTAAATTTGTTCACGAAACCGGTCACATTAATAAAGAAATTTTGTGAGAATTATTCTTTTTCTTGTCAATATGAACAATTACTCATATGGGATCAATCTACCTACGTTAAAATAGTATGGTCTCGATGATACTGCATTAAACTTTTTTAGAACCTATTTCACCGGTGGTGTCCAAAAAGTAAAAACTCAAAAAGGTATGTCATGTTCGGAATCAGTTTCATCAGGTGTTCCACAAGGTTTAACCTTGGGCCCACTGTTGTTTTTGTTATACCTACACCTCTGATTTGATTGATTTTGTTAAATATTGTAACATACAATCGTATGCTGATGACACTCAGCTGAGTTTCAATTTTACAATGTCTAACATTAATCTATTGTCACAAAAAATTAATCAGGATCTGGCCTGTTTAACCGAATACTGCTACAATCATTGTTTAAAAATTAACCCTTCGAAGTCGGTATCATTATTATATTGCTCAAAGCCTGCTTATAACGTAGTTAAAAATAGTGTTACAATATTTAAAAATGGTGAACCATTCGTATTAGCAGATCATGCCAAAAATCTTGGTGTTGTGTTTGAAAATAATTTAAGATCCAATTTTCACGTTGCTAATATAATCAAAAATACCTATGTACGCTTAAAACTTCTATATGCTGGCAAACACATTCTTAATTTTAAAACCAGAAAACAGTTATGTGAAACCATTATTTTGTCCACTTTTGTCCAAAATATTCAAAATACTTGTTATAGGTTTGTCTATGGTTTGAGAAAATATGATCATGTGTCGGGTAAAAATAATAATTTAAAATGGCTTAAAATACATAATACTTATAAATATCTATTTTCTGTAGTTATTCACAAATTATTGAACACCGGCTGCCTCTAGTATCTTAAAGGCAAATTCATTGTTAAGGGCAAATTTACACAATCGTGATCTTAGATTTTTTAATACTCTCACCATGCCACAGCATACCACTGCAATGTTTCAGAGGAGCTTCACATACAATGCTATTAAATTATATAACAACTTGGATGCAGATTTGACGTCAAGGAATATCAATTATTTTAAAAAGGCAATAAAATCCAATATACCTATTAGCAGGGCAACTGCAAATTTAAACATTTTTTTTCCCCTTTAATGGAGTCGATTATTATTGTTATTATTATTATTAATTAGTCACATTTTTGTTTGTTTATTTTCTGTTAGTGTATGTTATTTTAAATTTTAAATAATTATTAACAATAATATGGGTTATGTTATGTGTAAGAGTAGCTTTAAGCTAAACTTCGCCCATGTTTTAAGTAGCTGTTTGTACACGGGGAGAGTGCCAGCAAATAATCTACAGCCACTCCCCACATCCCGCAGGGTTAGTGAGTGTAGATTCCAGACTCGTGTGCCCTAAGTAAACGGAGGGAACCCAGGATGACCGCTTTCTGCATTTGACTAGCCAACCACTCTGCCGATTTTTGGCATGCAGGCATGGTCTTCAATGCGGAGAGCAGCGTGGGCTTCATACCTCTGAGTACACCGACTATCAGGACGACGATCTTGACAGAGTAGCCTGGGTATAGCACTTGGAGCTCGTACTGGAGATCTCTGTATTTGGACCGTTTCTCCCCCTCCTTCAAGGCGATATTTGTCTCGGCAGGCGCTGAGAACTCGATGACATACATCACCTTGGTCTGATGGTCGAGGAGGTCTATCTCAGGCTTATTGGCTCGAATTAGCCTGACGCGACGGTTGTAAATGTGTAGTTCCAGCAAATCCGGCATTTCTCGTTCTCGACAATGGACTCGATATCTCCGGGGATATAAGGCAGCACTGGAGTTTGGTCTATCTTGTACGAGTGCCGAAGATGGTAGTATAGCACTCGTAAAGCCGCGTTATGTCGGTGGATGTAGGCCGAAGTCGCATAAATCGGACATGCAGATAATAGATGCATGAGCGACTCCGGCGCCTGACGGCAGGTCCTGCAGTTGATATCAGGAACCTCTACACCCATCACGCGACTCCGATAGACCAATGTGTTAATAACACCATCTTGGCAGGCCACAATGAATCCCTCGGTCTCCGACTTCAGCCCCGCTGACCTTAAAAATGCGAAGGTCAGCTCTGTCGATAAACCCAGTGCTTCTATGTTGTTAAAGAATACACCGTGCATGGGTTTATCGACGTGCTGCCTGAACAGATTCCTCTGTTCGGCAGCTTTAATTTGGGCTGTCAGACGATTCGGCGGAAGCTCAGTAACTGATTCTACATCAGCACCTCGCCTGCCTCCTCGCCTGTAGTCGAACACGAGACCGAGTTCATCCGCGGCCTTCTGTGCTGCCTTAAACAATAAAGCGCCAACTCCCACGGTTTCATGATCTCTCACTAACCGTAGGAGCGGATCCGAGCTCCTTAGGATGTTACATGCCATACTTAGTGCTACTCTGCCATGCATACACTCCAGACTCAAGAGTCCTCGGCCCCCCCGTTGACGTGGGAGGTACACACGAGGAACGGACGATCTAGGATGAATACTCCTATGGATATTCATCATCTTGCGGGTATTCCTGTCCAATTGACGCAGCTCATCTACTCCCCATTTGACTACGCCAAAGGAGTAGAGCAGAATCGGAACGGCAAGCATATTAGTGGCAGACACCTTATTCTTGCCCGAAAGTTCAGAAGACCAAATCTTTCGGAGCAATACCACCTATAAATAAGGCCTCAGTACACCAGCGTGATGTCACCACTGCTGGGTCCAGCTAACCCGGCGTGCTTACGTGAGTACATCGAAATAACGAATAATAAAGCACCGTGTAATATGTTTAGCGTTTAGTAAGAGCTTCCTGTAAAAACGGGTTTGCCAGTCGGGAACTGAGCCCTTACTCCGCACCCCATTCGTATTTTTTTAACAGGAAAACGAAATTTTAAAGCAAAAACCTGGCAGAATTCATGAAGTGTGTAAGAAATTACAATAGAAATTAGCTGTTATGAATAATTATTATTTGTTTGTTAACGCATTTAATTTTCGTTTTTTAGTTTTACCTAAACGATCATTAGTTTTCCCACAATAGTTTTTTAGTAAAGTGTTTGTGGTGCAAGTTATTATAGTATGTATTTGCAACATGTTCGGAGCTATGAATTTCGCAACCATTAAACTCAAGCAAGAATCCATTTTTACTAAAGTAATTTAAAACAAAATGTGTGACAAAACCTCTTATTATGAACATTTAAAAAATCTGCCTCATAGCCCTGCAGTAATTTATTAAATATAATGTAAATACAAGAAACCATTTCAACAACTTTTTCGCGAGGAAATAACAAACCGCCTCGGCTTAAATTTATAATGATACTATAATTATCTTTGACCACTAATTCTTGCTCCAATACTAATTTTTGTTTACAAAAGTCACATTTAATTTTTTTTACCGCGACGTAACAACAATATCCTGCTAAAAAGGTTATCACGGGCAACTCATGTTCTATTTTCTCTTAATCTGAAGGATCAATATTAATATCAGGATTGAAAGATATGTCAGCTTTTTCGTCGGGCAATTGATCGATATTTTCATGAAACATAGTAACAGATATATCTCCAAAAGTAGATGACTTTAAAGTTAACAAGGACTGAACTCTTAGTCTTTTCTGTGATTCATATAACTGTCTCAATGAAATATGATATTGTCCACCAGCTAATTGTCTATATTTTCCAAATCTATCTTCAAGAGAATCCGTTTGAAATTTGCCTAATAGTACAAAGTTCATTTTGAGTTCGTTGAAGCAATATTTAAGTATTTCGAGAATTCCGTATATTGTATGATATAAAGCGGTATATGTTTGCGATGTCAATTTATTTGAAAATTCTCCAGATTTCCAGGTGTCCAGGCAGTTTAACATTTTGTTCAAAAATACTAATTTACTGTCTTCTATATTATTACACACCATTGGTTCTTGATAAATATCGTTAAAGCGTTTTCCTTTAAGAAGTGTTTTGACATTTACAATTTTCCACCAAGTTAAAATAATTTTAATAAAATCAGCTGTTTCTTGGGATCCCTCAATATTAGTTCCAAATTCTAACAAAGCCTGTGCAACAAAGGGGTTAAAAATTTTTAAAGCTAATTTGACATTTTGTCTTTCTATGGTCTTTGGAAAAAGTGCTTTTAATGTTAACGAATAACCGAATTTTAGTAGCTTGTCGTGTTCTAATTGATGGAGTGATATTAAAACGCTTTAAACATGGCCTTTTTTTTCTCCAGTTTTAAAATCTGGGTACGTTAAATTTTGATCAGGCTTGGAATTCAACCAATTGCAAAAAATGCATTTTAATAAATGAACAGAATCGTACAAAAAAAAGAGTGGTCTTGATTTATCTACAGGATGAGGATAAACAATACTAAGTTTTTTATTTTGAGAAAAATTGCTCATTGCTTTGCCATTTAGTGCATTATTGTCACTAATCACACAAAATACTCTAAAACCGATTTTCTCTAAATTAATTATGATAGTTTCAATAAAATTGTGAAGTATGTCATGTTTTATTGTAGACGTTTGTGATATATGTATTACTTCTTTAAAGTTTGATTTGATACTTGTTATCATGAATACATATGCAGCAGTTGCCAAAGAAGTATTATTACAAGCTGTTCCTACAATATTCCCGCCTTTATAATCTAAATATGGTTGAATATGAATTTCGTCCATCAATAACATTACATATTTATCATTTTCATCAAGTAATTTAAAAATATTACTCGCGTATGTAAGGAAAGATTGCCTCTCTTCGTGTGTCGGGTCTGTTAAAAATTTACTACAAACATTTTTAATGGTTTCCGGATGCGGTAATATAAGAGAACCATAATGCCTTAAAAATTTATAAGCATGAGGACTAATAGAAAATATTATTGATGATAAAATCATAGTGCTGGATGAATAACGATATCTCACGTTAGGAACAGATCGTAACTTCAGTTGTTCAATAATGAATTTTAAGCTATCGTCTTCATCAACTATTAAATTTTCTAGGATATTTGACACATGATTTAAAATACACTTAACACTACCATCATTACCTTCCTGTTTTGAGTCTCTACTATTTGAGTTGTCAAATTTTTCCATTTCCCCCGTATCTATTACTTCCAGCAAATCTCTGATTTCATTCAAATTACACGTTTTAAAAGGCGCCTTCAATTTATTTATAGAAATAGACATTTTTCGGCCATATAAATAAGTGTTTACAGTCAAATTTGAATTTATGACAACGGCATAAGTTATAGCTGGTCCTGGTGTATATGTTAATTTAAATAGTGTGTCTTTATTTTTATCGTGAATATTGTACCAACCTTCCGGAATTGGCAATGTGTTTAGAATATTGAGAAATTCTTCGTAATTTTTATAGCTTATAGAATTTTGGAAACATAAATATTTTTTTCACTTTCCTGAAGGGCTTGAACAAATCGAGTTTCATTAATTGCCCGAAGTTTAGCATCCCTACTTTTACGAATAGTTAACGGTTTTGAATAATATTCTGGACAACCCGGAAATTTTGTAGGTATTGCATCTGACTGCACGCGAGGGTACATTAATTTAATGGTTACAATCTGACCTGTACGGGAATCTTGTTCAGAGACTTCTGTAATGAATTGTTCTTTGAGAAAATGTTGCTCACCCACTTTACTAGACTTCGAAGGTGTAAATCCTTTTCTTGGAATAGCCGAAATCCATTTTTTACGCAAAGTTTCATCTTTCGGAAAAGAAAACACACGCACTTTTGGCCCATCGACATGTACGCCCTTGGCCAATGATGTTCGGGACTTGAACGGATCAGTGGCAAAGCGTAGAAATAACTGCTGTGGTATATGCAGTTATCGGTAATTATTTAGTGTACTGGCTCTGGGACCAGTGGACTGTAGGGAGATTTTGTGGTGGGAATAATCAATCCTGGAGGCAGCCTCACCTCCTAATTAGGCTTGGAAAGATTGATTAGTGAGTCCAACAAGGTTTAGTTTAGAACTGATTTATTTAAGAAAATACATTTCTATTTATACTATTTACAACAATAAAAACAATAAACAATATTTAAAACAATTATACATGTAAAACGTTAAAACTTGACCTACAGAATATTAACTAAAGAATGCAGTAGCTTGCAAATTTTGCGATTACTTGCATTCCGTTTGAACTTTTTCACTCATAACTGTGTCAGCGAAGATGCAGTATTTGCATTTTGTTGACCCTGGGTTGAATGTTTTACGAAAGAAAATTAATATATGAGATAAATAAAAAAATTGTATGTTTAATGGATTAAACATTCTGGCAGGACCAGGGGAACAAGGTTCCTTATTTGTCAATGAAGAGGTTGGAGTTCGATCATCTCATCTGGATTTGGACGTTCCTGTTGTATTCCCTTACGTCTGCGTTGTTGCATTAGGAACCGGACGAATCCCAGTAGGAGCAACAGAATGACTATGATAGTGATAGTAGTAGCACTACTGGTGATGAGAGAATGGTGTATGGAATGCCATTTTGTCTCGTGAAGTTCATCTTTCCAACTTTCTTCCTTCCTGGTTAAGTCGGCCAGTGTATCATCCAGTTTATCGGAGGACTTAAAAACCGGTTCTTGCTGTTGGCTCGTTCTGGAGTCAAAATGCTCATCTTAGTTTTCACAATGCAATCTTGTGTTATTTGAATGATTCCTGTGTCGTTGAGCAGAACATCTTCTCTGATGCCGTTGCATGTAACAGCGACCTGCATTGGCTTTTTCACAATAAACATCCATGTGTTGGCCATGAACAGCTGTTTCCAGATAATGGTATGAATGTGATTCTTCTTGATCTTACATTTGGTAGGTTCGCTTCTCTGGTATATCTCATCTATTATGCAATCTGGGTTCGTCTCGATGTTTTTAACTACTGCTGGCGAGCAAAGGTAGTTATTATCCCTGGTGGTGGTTCTTTTATTGAGTTCGTCGGTGGTAACGTGAAAATATAGTTGCGTGTTGTAGTCGACAGCTATAATTTCATTTGGTACATCCAGTATCCAATAGGACCCATTCTCAATTCTCAAGGGGGTAGGAGTTATTTTCATCATGACAAATTCAGCGATGTCGGTGATTGGAAGATATCCAAAAACGTGGATGTACCTTTCGTCATGTTCCACATTAATCTTTATAACTGGGAAGGTCACCCTGAGGTTGCTTGGAAGTTTGCTGTTGGCGTCTTGGACAATCTTACTTATATGCGCCGGGGAGATGAGATCATAAAGATTTCCTCGATTAAAGTGGACATCTAGGAGTTTCGTGTAGTAATTGCAAAGTTCGCTTATAAAGTTGGAAGCTACTTGATAAGCACTCAACAGGTGGATGTTTAGTTTATTGGTGTCAGTTGCCCTGTACCAATGTTGCATATAGTTTACTGACTGAATGCCCTGATTCAGCTTAATCCTGAAGCGCTCGAGTTGGTTGTTAATCCGGCTTTCAGTGTCGTTGAATGTGGATAGTGCGGATATCATAACTTTGGTTTGATGGTTCGATGCTCTTATTAGCTCTTGTTGATTTTTCTCGAGGGAGTCAATATCCTGGTAAACTTCATCGTTGACTCCAAAGACAGAAGTTAGTAATTTACCGAACAGGCCTCGTTTGGATCGACTGTGTATGATTCCATTCATCCCATCCTTGATCCATAGTAGCTGATGCTGTTGTTCGGTTAAATGATGGAGCAGTGCTGTGCATTGAGTTTCTTGAGACAGTAGTTTGGTTGCGTTGCAAAGACCGTCAAATTGAATTATGACCTCTGAAACATTTGAAAAATCTTCTTGGAGTTTATTCTTGGCGTACTTCAACTCTATCCTGAAGGTACCTCTCTCTATTCGGGTATGGCCAATGTGTTCTACGTACAGTCCGGGTGGTGGGTGCTGAATAGTGTACCCGGCTTGTGCAGAATCTGGTAGCGGGCTGAACAGAAGACATAGTAAAAGGAGAAATGTCCTCAGATTGAAATTGAAACTCTTCCCCTTGCTCCACGGAGGTGGTTGACTGGCAGTTGTATTTGCAAAGTTTGTGTTTGTTGCTCTAGCCGGTGCAACCTTGGATTT
The DNA here is from genome assembly GCA_963680705.1 of Rhagium mordax. Classification (NCBI taxonomy): domain Eukaryota; kingdom Metazoa; phylum Arthropoda; class Insecta; order Coleoptera; family Cerambycidae; genus Rhagium; species Rhagium mordax. The sequence continues at coordinate 27,136,185 of OY796659.1, forward strand.
GGCGACCAGTAGGGTGGTTCTTTTCTCGCCTAGGTTGTTTGTCGCTATGGAATATATAACTGCTCCATAGGACATTTCTGAGCTGTCATAGAATCCATGTAGCTCTAGATCGGCTGTACTGTTGTACTTTATCCATCGTGGTAGATGGATGTTTTCTGTAACCTTGAGCTGGTCATTGAACGATGTCCATTTTGCTGCAACATTCTCTGGAACTGATTGATCCCATTCCAAGTCTTGGAGCCAAAGCTCTTGGATCAGTAGTTTGGCCTTTATGGTTATAGGAGCTAACCATCCCAATGGATCAAAAAGTTTAGCTACCTGCGACAGGATGCTGCGTTTTGTGATCCTTTGTTGGCAGGCTGTGTCTGTCTTAAACCGGAACGAGTCGTCATAAGGTGCCCAATGAATTCCCAAGGATTTTTTTGTTTTGTCTTCGGTTATCTCCAGGGCATCTTGATCTCTTAGTTCTTCTGGTACCTCTTGCAGTACCTGTAGTTTATTGCTAGAGCACTTCCTTAGGGAAAAACCTCCAGATTTTAATAAGGCTGTCAATTCTGATTGCATTCGGACAGCTTCTTCCATGGTGTCGGCTCCTGACAATAGATCGTCGACACAGAAATCTCTCATGACAATTTCCCAGGATTTAGAAAATATGTCTCTCTGATCCATAGCCAATTGTTGAAGTGTTTTTATGGCTAAGTATGGTGCAGCGGTTGTCCAATATGTTACAGTAGTAAGGCTGTATTCTTGAATTGGTGTGGCCCTGTCGAATCTCCAGAGTATTCTGTGAAGCTTCTGATCTTCAGTGGTAATTTTGATTTGGCGATACATTTTTTCAATGTCGGCAGTAAGGGCGATTTTGTGTTTTCTCCAACGTAGAATAATATCGGCCAATTCTTGTTGTAACCTTGGACCAACGTACATTAAGTCGTTGAGGCTGATACCGCTGGACGTTTTGCAGGAGGCGTCAAATACTACTCGTAGTTTTGTAGTAGTACTGGATTCTTTTATGACTGGATGGTGTGGAATGTAGTATTTTTGGTTATCCATTTGGGTTGGAATGACTTCTTTCATATGACCAAGATTCTGATACTCTTGCAGGCATTCTTCATATTGTTTCGCGAGTTCTTTATCTTTTGATAGCTTCTTTTCTAGTTGTAGCAATCTTGCCATCGCTTGGGGTTTGGAATCCCCCAATTTAGAAGGATTATCTTTAGGGGAATTCGGACGGTGTAGGTTCCGTCTGTGTTTCGTGTCGTAGTTCTGGTAAAATGTTCTTCGCATACTATGTCATCTGGGGACAGGATTCTCTGGACCGAAACTTCTTCTATATCCCAAAATTTGGTTAACTGTGCATCTTCTTCAGTACGGCTTATCAAACTGACGACGTTAACATCGTTATGTTGGGTCTGCTTAACATTGCCTGACAGTATCCATCCCAGTTCTGTCTGTTGGCCTAGGAAACCATCCTCAGTTTTCTGGAGCCCTTGCAGAACAATTTTTCCATATTCTTCAGCTCCAAGAATGGCGTCAATTGGACCAGGTTTTTTGTATGTGGGGTCAGCGAGGATTTGGTTTTGCCATTGCTGCTCTTGTAGGTCTTCTAGCTCGTGTTATGGCATTGTGTGACGATCTATTTTTATCGCTACAACAACATAGCTAAATCGTAACTAACGGACGAAACATACAGTACGAATATGATTCTAAAACTTAAAATATGTAAAATTGGTGGCATACATAGTAGTGTTTATTTTCTATAATTTAATTTACCGTTTATGTTTTGTTGGAAAAGAATTTTATCACTACAAAAAAAAAGCGTGAAGAAATAGATCTCGATCGGTTTTAAAAATCACCGCTGAAAAGACACGGAGATCGCGACTATTTTCGAAGCAGTCTAGTTTAGCTTACCAGGTGTAAAATTTGATTTTTGCCATATTTTTGGGATTGACTTGTTAAGCGAAATATACAATTTCCAATTTGGTTGTGGAGTTGCTATTGAGCATTGTGTGAGTTGCTGGAAATTGCCTCTTCGGTTGAAGGATTTAATGCTAGATTACATTCGTTTGGTCGTAAATACATAAAAACCGTCTGTATCCGTATACAAATTTCTAAATAGGCGTTAATATATTTTTAGGCTGGCCATAACATCAAATTCGATTCGAGGAAGCCCAAGGAGCGTTTAGTGTGTGAAAAGGAAACCCTCAAGTGAGGTAAAACCTTTTCTTTCTTCCTTATTTGTTTTTTGTCATTGAGATGACGGCGTTATGTAGTGATTAATGTATTTTAGGGTTTTCACGTCTAGTTCTGAACCTAGGCTGGTGTCCAAAACTGATCCAGGCGTCTGCCTGTAGTGTCAGACAAAATAGTAAACGTAAATTTGTTTATTAGGAAGGTTAATCCCATATGAGTAATTGTTCATATTGTGGAAAAAATAGAATACTACTCATAAAATTCCTTTATTGGACCTGTTACGTCTGAGGATGTGAAGCAAAGAATATTGTTCACGAAACCGGTAACGTCCAATAAAGGAATTTTATGAGTAGTATTCTATTTTTTCCACAATATGTAAATTTGTTTGTCTGTCGGAACGGTGTTGGTCGTGTTGAATTGGTTTTCTGTTGAGCTGAGAGATAGAGAGAAAGAGCTGCACAGGGATAATAATTGATAAGGAAGTCCGAAATCCCCCCACCTCCATCATTGGACAAACAGAAAAACGCAGATAAGATATTGCATGCTTGTTTATAATTATTATTTTTGTTGCCTACGAAGTTAGTGAAATCATATCTAGTTACTATTTTTTATATATGTATGTATATGTATGTATGTATATGTATATATATATATATATATATATATATATATATATATATATATATATATATATATATATATATATATATATATATATATATATATATATATATATATATATATATATATATATATATATATATATATATATATATATATATATATATATATATATATATATATATATATATGTATATATATGTGTGTACATATATTATATCACCGACTAGTGAAAACTATATAGTATATATATATACATATTTTTAGGAAATTATTTAATCCATTTTACTTTTGTTTAAAGTTGAATTGCTATAGGCGAAGGTAAAAACTACATTCACCTGGTTCTTACTTTTTATTTTTGGGTGCAAACACTCTTACGTAATATATTGACTTTTAAAGTTCGGGTAGACGACTGTTATTATAATTGTGTGAATCTATTTAGATACCTACCACCTATTCTCAATACCGTTTGTAAACTCTACGTGTACACGTACGGTAAAAGACCTGGAAGAGAAATTTTAAATTTTAGGATTAAGATATACACTGCTGATACAATTACATGTGTATTGTTTTTCGTATGTCATAAATAGAATTAATTATACAGGGTGATTCATTGGTAAGTGTACATACTTTACCTGCGTATGTAGGTTACTTGGGCGATTCCATATCACCTATGGTTAGTGGGTCAATAATCCTTAATTACCAAGATACAGGGTGTTTTATTGATTTTGCGTATTTTTGTCTTGGACCATAACTTTAGAACCACTAGGTATAATAAAGTAATATTTGGTATGTGTGTTTTACTCAATCAGCCATATCGATTTCTCAATTTAGCAGAATCAAAATACAGGACCGGACAGAACAAAATAGCCGAATTGTTAAATCTCAAAAACAACACCCTGTATCGAAAGTTTTAAAAATATGTTTTAAGATTCGGAAAGAGCATAGAAAAATAAGGAGAATAAAGTACATTTTCAAATTGCGCGGCTCTTTTTTCTATTTATTTTCTTTGATAAAAGGAAATTTTACAAAACTAAAAACCGACTATCTCATACAAAATAGCGTTTTTTCTCTATAATTAACTACGAATTAATAAAAACTTTCATATTCAATAAGAAACCATTCATACAAGGTAAGTTCTGAAAAGTATTCAACCATTCAATTAAAACCAACAGATTTACACATTATTTTAAAAATTTTAAATTCTGATAGGTAGGCTTTGAATACAAGAATTAAAATTTCAAACAATCAAGTGCGTTTCTGAAGATAGTTTCTAAAATGTTTGTTTAAATGTTCCTCACCTAAATAATAATAAACTAAAGTAAAATACCTCAAAATTTATATATATATATATATATATATATATATATATATATATATATATATATATATATATATATATATATATATATATATATATATATATATATATATATATAAAAGCAAAAGTCGGTAGTTATATATATATATATATATATTTGCCTGGCATACCTACACACCTCCGAAATGATATCTGACTGTTGTTTACGCCTCCGAAATCGGAGGCGAGAACGAAAATTCGGAGGCACTTACGTTTCCCTATTAAAAATTTCACAGAATGTATGTGATGTCATCACGAGTGCTCTGACAAAATTTTTGGTGGAGGCCTATACGACCTATACACACATACAGTTATACAGATTAGTTCAGCAAAATTCCGCTTCCTAGCGCTAGAGTAGAGGCATATAATTTTATGTTTACGGGTAAGTCGAATAAGCCTCCGCATAGTCAACCGTACGTACACAACTCCGTATAACTGGCGACGTCGCACATCGTTTAGAGGAGGCGCAAACGTTGCTCTCTTATATACTATCTCAAAGATGAGTATCTTTAAATGATTGCGCCGAAAATGTTCTAGTTTGTCTCCACAAACAGAAATACATTGAAGAGTGAAGTCTATAAATTCCTAAACGGGATAAGCAATTATACACTATTCAGGTTTCAGGTCCTCCTCAATATTATTTTTCAGATCTTTCAGGTTTGCATGTATAAAAAATTGTGGTAAGATCATAGGATATTATCTTTCTCATGGAATTTGTGTTTACATAAATGCTAAAAAGTATAAGGCTCAAATCTATACAGGATGTTTCGTTTGAAACTGTACCCTCATGTTTTTTACAAGCTTTTATTTAACTTGCAATATTTGTATGTTAGTTTGTTTTTTTGTTTGTTTGTTTAGGTCAAATCTTGCAACTGAATTTTAAAATTGTCATCCCCAACCGATTGAGCTGAAATTTTGCATACACGTTTAGTTTGGATGACAATTGCATGTTTAGCTAAGTGACGTCATTCTAAATCCAATATGGTGGACTCCCAAAGATGGCGGACTAGTTATTTCTTATGTACCCCCATGGTATGGGTATCAATTAAAAGGGTTTGCTGAGAAGAATAGGAAAAATAAAATGACGTCACATTAAATTCAATGTGGCGGACTAGTTATTTTTTATGCACCCCATAATATGGGTATCAATTTAAAGGGTTTGTTGAGAAGAATGGGTAAAATAAAATGACTTCACACTAAATTCAATATGGCGGACGCCCCAAGATGGCGGACAAAATTTTCTTATCTACCATCATAAAATGGGTATCAAATGAAAGGGTTTGCTGAGAAGTATACGAAAAGAATACGAAAAAAACTAAAAAATAAATTAATAGTAAAAAAACATTTTTATAAACAAGCTTTTATTTAAATGCTCTAAAAAGAAGAAAATAAACTTTAAATTAAATCAAATCCATCAATTTATTACATTATACAATTTATATGATATAAAAGTTTGTCGCGAGATTTTCCTGGGTAAATAACCAAGAATACAATATTAAACTCTCGCGACAAGCTTTTATATCATATTGTATAATGTAGTAAATTGATGGGTTTGATTTAATTTAAAGTTTATTTTCTTCTTTTTAGAGCATTTAAATAAAAGCTTGTTATTAAAAATGTTTTTTTACTATTAATTTTTTATTAATTATTATTCAATAAAATTTTTCAAAAACTAGTTCTATGTAGTATGTCATTACTTTTTTTATATTAATAGATATACGAGGTGCATAGAAAATTTTAATTTTTTTAAATGGAACACCTGTACTTTTTTATATATTTATATCTACATCGCGTCTTTCTTATTACGGTGGTATATAACACTTGTATATTTATTTCAAAATTGACGTAAATATTTCCAACAAAATATCTTACCGTTTCTCTAAAAACGAAGTTTGCAATGGAAGATTCAGAAAAAATTTGCTTTAATATATTTTTTAATGTATGCTCATTTTGTGTTAAAAATAATAATAATTATTTCTTTATATTTATTTAATTATAATAATTATAGTTTCCTTTTTTGACATCAATTTTTATTACTTCTCCTCAGATTTATGCTATAAACATTTTTAAATATATAAGTGTTATATGCCATCGTAATCAGAAGAACTCGACGAATTCAAACATATAAAACATATACAGGATGTCCGTTTAAAAAATTATAATTTTTCTATTTACCTCGTTTACCTTTTCAGCCAAAGAAATTTTAGTCAATAAATATTTACAGAAATAAGTGGGAGTATAATTTTAAGGTAAACACCCTGTACTTTGGGGCACCCTATCGTATACTTAATTCAAAACAAAATCCGTTGCACGTCACCACCGACCAAGAATTATAAACGAAAAGTATAGCCTACATCGGCATATATTTTGACCTTAAGGTCAACTGTTGGGACGTCACCATGGTTGACTTGCCAACTGTTGACCTTAAGGCCAAAACATATGCCGATATAGGCTGTGCTCTTCATTTATAATTCTTGGTGGGTGATGACGTGCAACGGATTTTATTTTGTATTAAGTATATAGGGTGTCCCAGATTTAAACGGACATAGTGAAATGGGAGATAGAGCACACTGTGCTGATTTCAAAATACCGCCACACTTACCCTTTAAAGTGAATGGTTTTCGAGATACGGGGTGTTTCATGGTTCTTGGCCAATTATTTATACCGCCATATTTTCGGAATGGCCGCACATATCGGGAAAATATTTGGTGCAAATATTACACTCTCTTAGTTCAATTAAAAACATAATTTACTTTTGAAAAATTCCAGGGCCGGACTCGTTTTTTTTTAACGTTGCTATCAGTGCTTCGAACAACACCCTGTATATCATTTATTGGAAAATGTAAGTAAACAATAAAAAAGACAATGGATCAGTGTATAAAATAATGTCATAATATTTGTAGGCACACTTACTGTTATGTTTTAATAAATTTTTGAAATTGTCGTTTGACCAAATATTAAATTCTACAAATAAAGTAGTCAGCAAACTATAGTCATTATATTGCTAATTTCACTGAAATAGCCTACAATAGACCTTATTATTTGTTTTTCTGTACATAAACCGTATTTAAGCTTTTTTCAGCTTAAATTTCCATTCAAAATAACACAATCCATTTCACTCATAGAAAAAATTAAAATTAGCTATAAGTAGGCTTGTACTAATATGTACGATTAAAATTAGTTACGTTAATACATTGTTGACGTTTAAGGAGCAATAATTTTTTTAAAAAAATAACAAACTTTACATTAGGTACACGTATCTTAAATTTTGAGTTAGATGTTTTATTAACTACTATTAAAAATCCTAAGTAGGCGTTTGTCTAATATGTCACTAAATGAAAAACTGGTGATTTCCCAACGAAGATTTAATATTAATGTGTGGTGTGGAATTTATACTAACCATTTAATAGGGCCTCACATATTTGAAGGAAGGTTAACTGGTGAAGTTTATTTCTTTTATTTTCTATGAGATATTTTGCCCGATTTATTGAGAGAGATTGATACCAAGAATGTGTGGTTTCAGCATGATGGTGCTGGTCCTCATTTTGCTTTAGTGGTCAGAGATCATCTCAATCTGCATTACCCCAACAGATGGATTGGTCGAGAAGGTACAGTAAACTGACCACCGAGATCTCCTGATCTTACACCTCTAGACTACTTTCTATGGGGTCACCTTAAAGTCAGAGGTGTACAATGAAGAATTCGACACACGGGAACGGTTATTAGAAATTTTTTTTAATGTATGTGATGGTATTAAAAATAACCCGCAAATGATTAATAATCAGTAAGAAACATAATAAAACGTTCCCAAGCATGCATTAACGCTGGAGGCGTTCATTTTGAGAATCTATTGTAATTTTAATTAATTTTATTACCTATTTTTCTTCTTCTTTTCTTTTTCTAATATTACTTAATAAATTATTTGTTTGTGTGTATTTCTGCCCTTATGTTATAAAATTCATTGTATTAATATTATTTTCTAAAGGTCTTTAGTTACTGATTTTAATAGTACATATTAGTACAAGCCTACTTATAGCTAATTTAAATTTTTTTTATGAGTGAAATGGATTGTGTTATTTTGAATGGAAATTTAAGCTCAAAAAAGCTTAAATACGGTTCATGTACAGAAAAACAAATAATAAGTTCTATTGTAGGCTATTTCAGTGAAATTAGCAATATAATGACTATAAGTTTGCTGACTACTTTATTTGTAGATTTTAATATTTAGTCAAATGACAATTTCAAAAATTTATTAAAACATAACAGTACGTGTGCCATCAAATATTATGACATTATTTTATACACTGATCCATTGTCTTTTTCAATGTTTACTAACAGTTTCCAATAAGTGATATACAGGGTGTTGTTCGAAGCACTGATAGTAACATTAAAAAAAACGAGTCCGGTCCTGGAATTTTTCAAAAATAAATTATGCTTTTAATTGAACTAAAAGAGTATAATATTTGTACCAAATTTTATCCCGATATGTACGACCATTCCGAAAATATGGCGGTATGAATAATTGGCCAAGAACCATAAAACACCCCGTATCTCGAAAACCATTCACTTTCAAAGGTAAGTGTGGGGGTGTTTTGAACTCAGCAAAGTGTGCTTTATCTCCCATTTCACTGTGTCCGTTTAAATCTGGGACACCCGTATACTATACCGGGTGCCACAGGATACTGGCTCACCCCTATATTTCCTTTATTTTTTAACTTATCCATTTGAAATTTAGGGGGCATAAACTACCGTTTAAAATGTATTTCTGCACATTACAAACATTATGGTACCACTTTCGGTTTATCCGGAAATTACCTCAACCTTCGTTTTTCAAATAGAACACTCTGTATATTTTTACATATTTGGATGCAGGGCAACATTCTGTATACACCATGTAAGTTTCGCGAATTTTTGAGCCGATGTTCAATTTTTTCAAGCATTTTCAGAAATCCGTGAAAGTGGATTTTATACTTTTAAACGAATGAAATAAAATTGAAAATAAATAGCACAGATATAAAAAAGATATCAATGAAATCAGAAAGAAAATTATAATTTTTCAAACACTATGAGCCACCTTCCCATTTGAAAAAAAAAAGTTTTCGATAAAAAAGTGATATGTTCAACTTTGGAAGCTTCGCAAACAGTTGTTAGTGAAACGAAAAGAAAAATTATATTTTTCCTTTGAAGTTTACCTACCGTATAACGCATTTTATAATTCCAAAGCGCTCTAGACGGATTTCTTAAGATGCTTGAAAAAATTGAACATCGGCTCAAAAATTCGCGAAACTTACATGGTGTATACAGAATGTTGCCCTGCATCCAAATATGTAAAAATATACAGGGTGTTCCATTTTAAAATCGAAAGTTGAGGTAATTTCCGGATAAACCGGAAGTGGTACTATCAACGTTTAATAACTAAACTAATTTGCTAAGGCTGTGTCAACGTTAGTTAACCATTCGTTATAACCAGTGATAGTGGGAGGGAACGACCGATATTCGTATTAAGTCAATTAATCGCTATCACCACATCTGATTTAACTCTTGGCCGTTGAATTCAACGCAGGTCGTGGCAAACCCTTAATATATCGAAGTCTCGAAATCGATAGATTAACGGCAACTGTCGACAATGAATGCTTCCTCGTATACAGGCTTCGCAACGTCCTGAACTAAAGATACAACACTAGCTAAACACTTTGCACAATACACAATTCACTTCTGACACCTGCCCAGACAGGTCTTGCTCGTTCACTCTTCTTTGGCTTCAGCCGAATGGTCAAACCGACGCAATTGCGAGGGTCGTTAGCTATGGGGTCAACACAGATACTAGACTATTACTAGAACGCAATAAGAAGACATGGTTAATAAATAAGGGTATATATTAAACAATCATCATAATACATATAGAGCCTCACCTAGCAAGGTCTGCCACCATAACCACGATACCCCCACAAGGGGTCAGCGACCGCGACGGCCGCGCTTAAAGACGAGTGATCGATTGCCGAAAGAGAATTATTACATGGACGTGACTGGCAATTTAGTGTAATATTCTCCAAAAGGGGTATATGCCGTTAGACGTCTGTGGATATTTCAGAAAGGGGAAATCTCTTCGAATGCTATCTCACAAGGCGGTCACCTGGTAATAATGGGGAAGTGCCCCGGTACCCGTGCGTACCGCACTGGGGCCTATCCTGGCTTGATTTAATCAAAAATGGCGGATTTCCATTTTGCGAGATCATTGGGAGGTCTCCCACTATATATATGGAAATGACCCGAGACCACTTCATGTCGCCACGTGGCGTCGCAAAATTCCGCTATTTCCAAATTTTATTCAGTTCCTAAAATTTCAAAATGGTGCTATCAGACACGATCCCGGTAGAGACGATGACCAATGGGTAGGCGAGGCCAGCTCAACCATCCTTGGGAAGCCGTAGGTCACGGACTCACTAGGAATTCCAGAACGCGAGGGTAGAGTGAACCTATGGTTCCGTAGATCAGTGCGACCACGAAGGTGGATCAGTCTATGGTAGATCAGATCAAGAGCTACCGATCTACGGTAGATTCACTCTCGCGCCTTTGTGGAGTATTCCTGTGATCTGTTAGACCGGCTTATGACAATGATCATCTGCGCTATGATCATTGTAGTGGCGCAGTCCGTCCATAGAGGATTCGGCACTGGCAGAGGATAATGCATATCCTTGGTCGTCTCTACATGCTGCATCGTGCCTGGATGCGTTCGTTCAAACATGAGATATGGGCCGAAAAAGATAAAGGGAATTTTGGAAACTGTACTGAAAATCGTCTTAAAAATTTTATAAAAAAATCCTGATATGCATGGATTCATGCATATCAGGCAAAAAGAAGGAATTTTGGGTTTAGGAACTGACTTGAAATTCGACATATTTTTGATAAAAAAATGGTGTACATGGAACAGATGTTCCACATACACCATTCAAGCCTTAGCTTGTGTGCTTATGTCTAATTGGGATCTTTTGCTTAAAACTACTTTCACAGCATCTCCTGGGTTCGATAACACTCCCCTCCTTTTGAAAATTCGTCTTTTGGAATCGATCACTATAACACTGTGTCACTGCTTAAGATTACTTAATAATATTTTAAAATTAATTACTTCCATCAGGAAATAAATAAAAGAAATGGATGTATAGATCATAGGATTTATTAACAACTCTTGTGGGAATATGGTGGTGGTGGTATGGTTAACATTGATAGATAGAACACAATACAATTTATACAATTATTGGCCGAATGGTAGTATGGGACTGAACATTTAGAATTTATAAAATTATTGGCCTCATAGGTTTAAAAGTAGAATGGATCATAACATTGGTAATTTATAGAATTATTGGTCAAAAGTGGACTTAACATATTTATCGAATGAACATATTTGGAAAACATGATAGTGTCTTTATGCACTGTTTTCTGAATCTTCTGTCTTGCTCTTCGATCTTCGTCTTCTGTCTTCGTCTTCGTCTTATGTCTTGGGAGTCCATCCTCTTGGAGAATGCTGCCCTCCACTGCTTGGCTCGTTCGTCTGGAATCTGCCAACATACCATTGGGACTGGTGGATCATTGCATTGGGAATTTATGGTTTGGATCTCAGGATAGGATCAGCATGCATCTATTTATGTTCAGGCTGTGAACATAAATCAGTACGTATTAGTTAAAATTGAAACAAAGGATACCGCAGTATCCGACTGTAAATTTGGACTTTAAAATTTCTGGACATAATCTCATCACTCTTATTTTCTCCTCGCGTGTGGACAGCGAAAGGAGAGACTTCTCTACGGAACGTCTTTAGAAATACAACTTAAATTTGGTAGTTTAACATTTGTCAAAGGAATTATGAGTCTTCGCTCTCTCTCGAGATTGAAAGGATTACAGGAATTTTGTGGAATATTTTCAGAAAGGATATTTGCTTCAGAGGAACCCTCTGTAAGCGGAATAGTCTGGTCAGTGTTTTGCTTGGAATCATTGGTTCGAATAGAATTTTGGTCATGTACTAGTGTGGAAGGATCTGGATCATGAATGGAAATATCAGCATGCGAAGCTGCTTGCGAACTGGTTTCCGGCCCTTCGGAAACGCTACCCTTTGTCTGCTTCGACGCAGGATGCCTCCTTACATTCGAGACAGCTACGCTGGCTGTATTAGGGGTATGAATTTGGACTTGGACGGGAATTGGATCATTGGAATGCTCTGGTCCATCGTGCGGATCGCCCACTGAAGAGTCATCGGAATCGTCTTCACTGGATGCGAATCCTACTTCCTCCGTTGGTTTCACAAGTCTCAGATCGTTCACATGTAATCGGGATAGATGTTGGTCTTTCTGGATAATATAAACCTCATTTGACACTTTCTCTGTCACCCTATGTGGCCCAGTCCACGATGGTATAAATGCCTGTTTGTCTTTCCGCATATTTTTAGCCATAACTCTGTCTCCAACTTTTAGAACAATAGGAGTGACTGCTTCCTTAGGGGCGTATTTTTGTCTATACTGTTGTGAATTTTGACTTATATTTTGCACGATAGCTGGTCTGGTTAATGTGGGTTGCCTTTCTTGAAAATAGCTTTCTATCTGCCAGTCGCCGGCTTCTGCTAGTTCGTAGCCTAGAACTGCAAAGCTTGGGGTATATCCTGTGGAAGCGTTCCTACGTGTTCTTAAATTGTAAAGCATTTGTACAATGTACATATCCCATGTGTCTGTTGCCTGATTGAACATAAGAGATTTTAAAATTTTCTTGGCTTCTTGCACCTGTCTTTCTATTGGATTTGCTTGTTGATGATAAATGGGCGTATAGAAATTTTGAATATGGTTGCGTTTACTAAACTGAGTGTACCATCCACTTTGGAAATGTCCTCCTTGATCTGATATGATAGTCTTCGGCAAGCCAAACCGAGATATCCAGTGCTCCTCCAGAAATCGGACTAAAGTTTCACCATTCACCTTTACGAAAGCTTGCGCTTCGGTCCACTTAGTAAATAGATCGACCGTCATGACTATAAATCGATTACCAGTGTCCTTAGCGCGTTTGTATGGTCCCAAGATATCCATACTGATCACCTCAAAAGGGTATTGAGGTTCATGACACCGTAATGAGGCTTCCGGCTGCACTTGTCGTCCTTTAACAGATTTGCACACTAAACAATTTTGAATATATTGGCCTACTAGCCTGGACATGTTGTTAAAATAATAGGTTCTAGATATGGTCCGAAAGGTTTCATCTCTTCCTGGATGGCCGACACCAGTCTTGTCGTGAAAATGTGAAATAGTTTCTTTGATCTTACGTTTAGGAACCACTAAATAAATTTTGTCTGAAATCAATCTCATAAGTATGCCAGTTCTCACTTGATGAGTTGAGTAAAATTTCTGGTCTTTAACCGATCTCTCATTTATAGTTCGTTGACTGAGTTCAATCCAACGACTAACTTTCTCCCTGATGTTCGTAGAATCCTGTTGACTTTCTATAATTGATTGATAAAGTTCCAAATGGGTGATAGCCAAAATATTTTCTTTTGATTTGAATTTAGGCGGAAACATTCGCTCTTCATCGAGATGCTCCAAACTTGAATTTTGAGGATTCCTACTGAGATAATCGGCCAAAAGATTTTCTTTGCCTGGACAGTGTTTAATTTTGAAAGAATATTCTTGCAACAACAACGACCATCTTGTAAACTTCGTTTTCTCATCTCGGTGCTTATCCAACCACAGGAGAGCCCTATTATCAGTTCGGACGATGAAAGGTTTGTCTGCTAAGTAAATCTTATATCGCTTAACGTAAGTAACCACACTTAGACATTCTAGCTCGTTTATGTGATATTTTCTCTCTGTAGGAGACAAGGTATGACTTGCATAAGATATGATATGTCTTTCACCTCCATCGCCGAACTGATATAAAACTGCTGCCATGCCTAGTAGACTAGCATCCGTCTGAAGAATAAAAGTTTTGTCCAAATCTGGTCTATGAAGTTCCAAGGGTTCTGCTAAGATCTGCTTAATATTCATAAATGCGTTCTGGGCCTCCTTTGTCCATTTATATCGGACGTCATTCGAGAGTAGTCTGGTTAGCGGCTTGGTAATGAGGGCTGCATTAGGGATGTATTCTCTTACCCAGTTGCATAGACCGAGAAAACTCTGAAGTTGTCGTTTATTGTTAGGAACAGGATAGTTCTGAAGCTGCAATTTATGTTTATCAAGTGGTCTAGTGGTATCTAAAGTAATCTGATGTCCAAGATAGGTAATCTCATTAGTAGCGATTACACACTTATCCGGAGAAACCTTCAAGTTATGTAGCCGTAGTCGTTCAAAAATCAACCTGAGGTGCTCCACATGTCCTTCCAAATCTTCACTATAAATGATGATGTCGTCTAAATAGACTTTACAGAAATGGTGCAAATATCCTGTTAGTACATCTTTGGCCATGAATTTTTGGAATGTGCACGGGGCAGTCTTCAAGCCGAACGGCATAACATTGAATTGATAGGCAGCTCCATCATGAGTAGTAAACGCTGTGTAAATGTTGGATGAATCATCTAAAGGAATTTGCCAATATCCGCTCTTCAAATCAAGTACAGTAAATACTGTAGCTTTCCCCAGGTCCTTGATACTTTCATAGATTTTTGGTAAAACAGAGGCTTCGTCAAGCGTGACTTCGTTTAATCTACGATAGTCGATACAGAAACGCGGTTTCTTATCTTGTCTCTCAATGATGACTGGGGGTGAACTATATGGTGATGTGCTTGATTCAATAACACCGGCCTTTAACATTTCCTCTATCTGATCATACATGATCTTCTTTTTACTAGGCGACATGGGATATGGCTTTACATTGAATGGACGATGGTCCTTAACAATAATTTTGTGTTTAACACTTACGGTGGTTGCTTGAGTCAATTCCACCGTAAATAGATCAGAAAATTCTTTGAAAAGTGAATTGAAAATGGAGTTAGAAATTTTTAGGGTTTCCGGCAATTCTTCATTAGATGCTCTATCGGTTGCCTGATTCCAGAACACGGTTATACGTCTGTCTATTCCCACATACACACATTTCCTATGATAGTCAAATACGACATGTTGAGAATAAAGGAATGGAGCTCCTAATATGATTCCTTCGTTCAGTTCTTCGATAACTTGAAATGGTACATGGAAACGAACATCCGATATAAAGATGTCTAGAGAAGTAGTGCCTTGCGAATCAATAACTTGATCGCCACAAGCAAGAGCGAAAGTTTGAGGATCTGATAGATTATTCATCGATGAGAGAAATTGCGGATGAATGATATTCCTTGTAGCACCGGTATCAAGAAGTGCGAACACAAGTTTATTATTAACGATAATTTTGATTCGAGGCAAAGGATAAAAATTTGATAAATGGTTAATGGCTTCTGATAGGATTATAGGTTGAAAGTAGGCAGGGTCTTTGGCATATTCTGGGTATTCTGACGTCAGGTCAGGTAAGTGGTCAAATGGGTTTATAGTTTGGGATTGGTCTATTGACGACGAGGCGTACTCGTAGGGCCGACTGGAGGGGGATTGCGGGAATTGCCCTGTTCTCGAACCCCTGAGAAGTTTCCCTGTTGTCGTCTCTTATAAGGATTGTTTGGACAATCGGAATGGTAGTGCCATTGGACATCAGGACAGAATCGACATGGTGTAGGAGGAATTTTCTGGTTGTTGGAATTTGGACGGTTTTGATTGCTAGAGGTTGCCTGCTCTTGGAAATGGACTTGTCGGTTCCTGACGTCTTGAGTGTCTCTATTGTTATTCTCACTTTGGGAAGTATGCCAAACACGGCCATTATAGGAGTTGCCAGAAGATGGTTGATTATAATTTTGATTAGATTTTGCCTTAGATTTATTTTCATTGGAACGCGCCGCAGATCCTTCATCAGCTATATCTCGCTCTACCCTAGATGCTATCGATACAAGTGACTCAGTGTTAAAAATATGTGTTCCGCGTAAGCGAGAACGTATCTCCGGTCTGAGTTGGTCCAGTATGATACTGGCCTTCAGAGCTTCCGGTTTGAAGGGGTCGACCCTATTAAAAAGACATATTTTCTTGGTAATGAATACCGCTGATGAATCACCTGCATGCTGCATCTCTCCATAAAGTTTTGTGATTGCCTGGGTGTAGATATCGCCTGAATCAAATCTATTGCGGAAACGTTCAATGAATACTTCGTACGAAGTAATGAGAGTTCTATATTGATCGAACCATTTTCGGGCTTCTCCTTTGAGTTGTTCAGTTATTAAATGGAATCGGTCTGTACTGTTATTAATTCTTGCTCTGTGGCAATAGTCCTCGAAACTTCGGATGAAAGTTTCGGGACTCTCATGGTCTAAGCCATGATATTCCACGTTAGGACTACGTGGTCGGTCATAGGTAGAAGTTGTGCACTGTGCTGCGTCTTGCATAGCGTTTACAAAAGTTTGCGCTATCTTGGCGAATAGATCTTCCATTGATGGAGGATTTTCAGGGACCTCAACGAGGGAGAAACATTACTGATCAGTTCCGGCTGCCGCTCCGGCACTACGGAGGAATCTTCCATCAACCCGGTCTCTTGCTCGTAGAAGCCACTAGGGGTCAAAGATATCAAAGGATTGTCGTTCATGACTACGATTCATGCAAGAGATGAGGTCAACCGAAGCACAGCCCCACGTTGGGCGCCATATCAACGTTTAATAACTAAACTAATTTGCTAAGGCTGTGTCAACGTTAGTTAACCATTCGTTATAACCAGTGATAGTGGGAGGGAACGACCGATATTCGTATTAAGTCAATTAATCGCAATCACCACATCTGATTTAACTCTTGGCCGTTGAATTCAACGCAGGTCGTGGCAAACCCTTAATATATCAAAGTCTCGAAATCGATAGATTAACGGCAACTGTCGACAATGAATGCTTCCTCGTATACAGGCTTCGCAACGTCCTGAACTAAAGATACAACACTAGCTAAACACTTTGCACAATACACAATTCACTTCTGACACCTGCCCAGACAGGTCTTGCTCGTTCACTCTTCTTTGGCTTCAGCCGAATGGTCAAACCGACGCAATTGCGAGGGTCGTTAGCTATGGGGTCAACACAGATACTAGACTATTACTAGAATGCAATAAGAAGACATGGTTAATAAATAAGGGTATATATTAAACAATCATCATAATACATATAGAGCCTCACCTAGCAAGGTCTGCCACCATAACCACGATACCCCCACAAGGGGTCAGTGACCGCGACGGCCGCGCTTAAAGACGAGTGATCGATTGCCGAAAGAGAATTATTACATGGACGTGACTGGCAATTTAGTGAGTGGGTTTTATAGATTTACTGTTAGAATTATAGACTAAAAATTTAAGGTACTATTCTCCAAAAGGGGTATATGCCGTTAGACGTCTGTGGATATTTCAGAAAGGGGAAATCTCTTCGAATGCTATCTCACAAGGCGGTCACCTGGTAATAATGGGGAAGTGCCCCGGTACCCGTGCGTACCGCACTGGGGCCTATCCTGGCTTGATTTAATCAAAAATGGCGGATTTCCATTTTGCGAGATCATTGGGAGGTCTCCCACTATATATATGGAAATGACCCGAGACCACTTCATGTCGCCACGTGGCGTCGCAAAATTCCGCTATTTCCAAATTTTATTCAGTTCCTAAAATTTCAAAATGGTGCTATCAGACACGATCCCGGTAGAGACGATGACCAATGGGTAGGCGAGGCCAGCTCAACCATCCTTGGAAGCCGTAGGTCACGGACTCACTAGGAATTCCAGAACGCGAGGGTAGAGTGAACCTATGGGTCCGTAGATCAGTGCGACCACGAAGGTGGATCAGTCTATGGTAGATCAGATCAAGAGCTACCGATCTACGGTAGATTCACTCTCGCGCCTTTGTGGAGTATTCCTGTGATCTGTTAGACCGGCTTATGACAATGATCATCTGCGCTATGATCATTGTAGTGGCGCAGTCCGTCCTTCGAGGAATCGGTACTGGCTGAGGACAATGCATGTCCTTGGTCGTCTCTACATGCTGCATCGTGCCTGGATGCGTTCGTTCAAACATGAGATATGGGCCGAAAAAGATAAAGGGAATTTTGGAAACTGTACTGAAAATCGTCTTAAAAATTTTATAAAAAAATCCTGATATGCATGGATTCATGCATATCAGGCAAAAAGAAGGAATTTTGGGTTTAGGAACTGACTTGAAATTCGACATATTTTTGATAAAAAAATGGTGTACATGGAACAGATGTTCCACATACACCATTCAAGCCTTAGCTTGTGTGCTTATGTCTAATTGGGATCTTTTGCTTAAAACTACTTTCACAGCATCTCCTGGGTTCGATAACAGTACCATAGTGTTTGTAATGTGCAGAAATACATTTTAAACGGTAGTTTATGCCCCCTAAATTTCAAATGGATAAGATAAAAAATAAAGGAAATATAGGGGTGAGCCAGTATCCTGTGGCACCCGGTATAGGTAATTCATGGTTCACTAAGTGTTTGGACTATTTTCCAAGTAACTTTTGACTAACTTCAGCCGCCGAGATCAATCCGATTTAAGTTTTTAAGAAGTTGAGAATATGACACAATGCCAAGGGCCTTCACTAGGTCTAAGAAGATACTTATAGCGAGAGCTTCAATTTGTCAAAACAGCTGTCTAACATAATGGTAAATTTTTATTGCGCCACTTATTGACTTTTTTTTTAAAATCCATACTGAGATTCTGTTATTAAGAGGAATGCTTGCACGTGTTCCCCTCATATGGCGAATTATTTGCCTGGGAACAATATTTGAAAATAAAATAATCCACGTCGGTCGTACGAAAAAAATGCAAGGGCCCTTTTTTGTTGAAAATTTCGTCCCCAATAAGATGCATATAATAAGATTTGTCTTAAATACATTTTAAGACCTTTAAAAGGAATATTGACGATACAAAACATGTACAAAATCAGGAAAACGCGCTCCGTTCTAGAGACTACAATTTTTTAAATATCTGATTCATTTTTTTTAAACTGAAGAGTAAAAATACTAAAAAGTGACCAATGGTTTTTTGAAAATTTTATCTAGAAGTACAAGTAAATAATGTTTTAAAAAACATTAATGTAAGTGATTACAAAATATATTATTTATTATGGGATTTAAAAAACCATTGGTCACTTTAGAGTATTTTTACTCCTCTTTACTTTAAAAAAGATATTGATCAGGTATTTAAAAAATTGTAGTCTCTAGAGCGAAGCGCGTTTTCCTGATTTTGTACATGTTTTATATCGTCAACATTCCTTTTGAAGGTCTTAAAATTTATTTAAGACAAATCTTATTATATGCATCTTATTGGGGACGAAATTTGCAACAAAAAAGGGCCCTTGCATTTTTTTCGCAAGGCCGACGTTATTTAATTTTCAAATATTGTTTACAGGGCAAATAATTCGCGATATTAGGGGAATACGTGCAAACATTCCTCTTAACTCGCATTTTTTATATGATGTCACTCTAGTTTTTATAATTTTTTCTAATATTTTTATAGAAAAAATTATAAAAACGAGAGATACGTCATATAAAAAATACAAGTTAATAAGAGAATCTCAGTACGGATTTCAAGAAAAAAGTCTTTATAAAAATAAAGATTGAAATTGATCTCTAATTTTCTACATTAAGCTCATTTCCACTTTTAAAAATCGGTGTATCAACGGCGTCTAAAAGGTTCTGGATATAGTCCAGTTTCAAAAATAGTGTTGTGGATGCAAATGAGAGGTTTTGCTTATATATGGTTCTAAATCTTTTAATAATTTGGCTGATCTTTTTTTGGTGCCTTGGTTTGTTTTTTGTTTTCATTATATATTTTTTTTAATTTCAGGTTAATTTGTGATAGTCAAAAAGAAGTTGTGTAGTATATTACAATTTATGTATATTAGAATTTATAGGAGTAGTTATGCATTTTAATTTTACCGGCTAAAGATTTTCCTACAACTATGTAATAGCTATTAAATTCATTACTTATATTTTTTATATTTGTAACATTTTGTTTGTTTCTTTAATAAAATTTCTCTAATATAAATACACCACATATAATTACGACCCCCTTTATCCCAGAAGGCTCTCGAAGAGCCTTGTGCGGGAGGGGGCTACACATTTAAAGACAAGGGAAACACATCCAATATCCGTGTATAATGGAAAAATCCCTCTCACAGTATTTTCCATTGCCACGACCGGGAATCGAACCCGGGACTTTTGGGTGAGAGACAGGTACGCTACCATCTCGACCATCAGTCAATAATACTAAAATGTTGTTCTTTATTATAAATATGAAAGTCACAGAATCAACCAGTAAATATGTGGATTTGACCTACTCTAGTCATACTAAACTAAAAACACACAAAATGTATATTAATGAACAATCAATCAAAGCGGCCACAATTTATTATTATTATTTTTCTTTAAACTAGCTGTAGTCATTAAAAAAAAATTAAATAAAAATGCGATTTCATTCAACGGTGTTTACACATAATGCGGCTATAATTTGTAATTTGGTTGAATTGGTATATACTTTACACGGCAACACTGTTCGGAGGCCTAAGCGGCGATCAAATTTATAAATTTTATACAAATGGAGGCATGTACGTCAGGTTCACAAACGGAGTCCATTTGATACGTCCAATTTATCTCTGCATGTATATAAAAAAATATTAAAAATGTTTACCCCTCTGAAGTTCCCATTGTTTAATGATAGAAAAGGAATTGATATATTCCAAAAATATAATTATATCTACTTCCAATATGCCGGAGGCCTGAGTGTCTGTTTGGTAGTCGGAGGCGAAATGGATAGCTGGGCGGGTATATATATATATATATATATATATATATATATATATATATATATATATATATATATATATATATATATATATATATATATATATATATATATATATATATATATATATATATATATATATATATATATATATATATATATATATATATATTGAGGAGTTAGCTTGACTGGCTAAGTTAAAGATGAAAATTTTAATTAAAATTGGTGTAGCAGTCTAAGGCAAGAAGTAAAGAAAACTCTTTATTTCAGTTCTAGCTTTCGAGGCTTTATTGTCTCTTCATCAGGAACGCTACAATTTTTTTAATAAATTAATAGGCTATATAAAAATCTAAGTTAGTACTTACGAAAAATTGAGGTTAAACTGAAGTAGCACATGTGAAACAGCAAAATACAAAAATATGCACCAAAATCATGGTTAAACACAAGTCTATTATTAAAACTATATTAAAATTGTCATGATTTAAAATGATAAAACTAAACACAGATTAAAAACATGTTGAATGTAAAATATAAGGAAGCTAAATGAAAGACATTTTGTTAAAATTTACAGCAAAAAACTCTACAATTCTATTCACTGATAAGAGGAACTTGACAAGTAACAACCTTGCAAAATGAAAAATGAAAGTAACTGTTGGGACAATTTTGATTGAAATATACAGTGTGTTCTTTTCAAATGGGGAACATGACAGAGAACCGAACGGAGTGCCAGCCCTGAAACCTTGGATCACTGTGTTATCAGTGAGGTAAAAGGCTCCATGGCTGACCACCCATGCACCTCTCCTACCTATTCCACCACTGAAAAAACTTCACCAGCATTACTGATATTATGGTTTCTATTATTATCTAAGTGAAGTAAATAAGTATAAATGATACTTAGCCCTTCTATGTCCGTTTTCGCGTTCAGAGTGTTATTTGTTTGGTATATATTAATCATTTCTAAGAAATTTCGTTTATGCCAGTTTTTTTCAGTACCTAAGGTGCGTCAGGTAGATTTCTACACTATGAGTCGTATCATCAACAACGACAGAAAATTAACTTGGTATTAGCTATGAAAAACAGAGTCATACAAACCAGTCATACCTCTCTGCGATTGCAAAATTTAAAAAAACTTTTTACATTGTTCAAAAATAGTGGTTATCCCATAAATTTAATTAATAAACTTCTTTTCTGTAGAAATTCTATTGATAATAGTAATGACAACAACGCAAACACTACCCCTGTTGAGTCACCTGTGGCATACTTCTCGCTACCATATATGGATTCATTAGTTGTTAAATTTAAAAAAAATTTTAGTAATTATGTAGATATTAAACTAGCATTTAGAAATCAAGTAACAATTAAGAACCTTTTCTCAAAATTAAAAGATAGAGATACGTTGATGGAAATGTCTAATGTTGTGTATAACATCCCGTGTACACAATGCAACCAACAATACATTGGTCAAACAAGCAGACGCTTAAAAGATAGAATCGTAAGTCATAAAAGGGATATCAGAAATAATAAACAATCGTGTATGCTCGCTAGACATGCTACGACACATAACCATAGCATTGATTATGAAAACGTAAAAATCTTAGGTACTGAAAAAAACTGGCATAAACGAAATTTCTTAGAAATGATTAATATATACCAAACAAATAACACTCTGAACGCGAAAACGGACATAGAAGGGCTAAGTATCATTTATACTTATTTACTTCACTTAGATAATAATAGAAACCATAATATCAGTAATGCTGGTGAAGTCTTTTCAGTGGTGGAATAGGTAGGAGAGGTGCATGGGTGGTCAGCCATGGAGCCTTTTACCTCACTGATAACACAGTGATCTAAGGTTTCAGGGCTGGCACTCCGTTCGGTTCTCTGTCATGTTCCCCATTTGAAAAGAACACACTGTATATTTCAATCAAAATTGTCCCAACAGTTACTTTCATTTTTCATTTTGCAAGGTTGTTACTTGTCAAGTTCCTCTTATCAGTGAATAGAATTGTAGAGTTTTTTGCTGTAAATTTTAACAAAATGTCTTTCACTTAGCTTCCTTATATTTTACATTCAACATGTTTTTAATCTGTGTTTTAGTTTTATCATTTTAAATAATCATGACAATTTTAATATAGTTTTAATAATAGACTTGTGTTTAACCATGATTTTGGTGCATATTTTTGTATTTTGCTGTTTCACATGTGCTACTTCAGTTTAACCTCAATTTTTCGTAAGTACTAACTTAGATTTTTATATAGCCTATTAATTTATTAAAAAAATTGTTGCGTTCCTGATGAAGAGACAATAAAGCCTCGAAAGCTAGAACTGAAATAAAGAGTTTTCTTTACTTCTTGCCTTAGACTACTACACCAATTTTAATTAAAATTTTCATCTATATATATATATATATATATTATATTTTTGGAATATATCAATTCCTTTTCTATCATTAAACAATGGGAACTTCAGAGGGGTAAACATTTTTAATATTTTTTTATATACATGCAGAGATAAATTGGACGTATCAAATGGACTCCGTTTGTGAACCTGACGTACATGCCTCCATTTGTATAAAATTTATAAATTTGATCGCCGCTTAGGCCTCCGAACAGTGTTGCCGTGTAAAGTATATACCAATTCAACCAAATTACAAATTATAGCCGCATTATGTGTAAACACCGTTGAATGAAATCGCATTTTTATTTAATTTTTTTTTAATGACTACAGCTAGTTTAAAGAAAAATAATAATAATAAATTGTGGCCGCTTTGATTGATTGTTCATTAATATACATTTTGTGTGTTTTTAGTTTAGTATGACTAGAGTAGGTCAAATCCACATATTTACTGGTTGATTCTGTGACTTTCATATTTATAATAAAAAACAACATTTTAGTATTATTGACTGATGGTCGAGATGGTAGCGTACCTGTCTCTCACCCAAAAGTCCCGGGTTCGATTCCCGGGCGTGGCAATGGAAAATACTGTGAGAGGGATTTTGCCATTATACACGGATATTGGATGTGTGTCCCTTGTCTTTAAATGTGTAGTCCCCTCCCGCACAAGGCTCTTCGAGAGCCTTCTGGGATAAAGGGGGTCGTAATTATATGTGGTGTATTTATATTAGAGAAATTTTATTAAAGAAACAAACAAAATGTTACAAATATAAAAAATATAAGTAATGAATTTAATAGCTATTACATAGTTGTAGGAAAATCTTTAGCCGGTAAAATTAAAATGCATAACTACTCCTATAAATTCTAATATACATAAATTCTAATATACTACACAGCTTCTTTTTGACTATCACAAATTAACCTGAAATTAAAAAAAATATATAATGAAAACTTAAAAAACAAAAAGGCACCAAAAAAAGATCAGCCAAATTATTAAAAGATTTAGAACCATATATAAGCAAAACCTCTCATTTGCATCCACAACACTATTGTTGAAACTGGACTATATCCAGAACCTTTTAGACGCCGTTGATACACCGATTTTTAAAAGTGGAAATGAGCTTAATGTAGAAAATTAGAGATCAATTTCAATCTTTATTTTTATAAAGACTTTTTTCTTGAAATCCGTACTGAGATTAACTTGTATTTTTTATATGACGTATCTCTAGTTTTTTTATAATTTTTTCTATAAAAATATTAGAAAAAATTATAAAAACTAGAGTGACATCATATAAAAAATGCGAGTTAAGAGGAATGTTTGCACGTATTCCCCTAATATCGCGAATTATTTGCCCTGTAAACAATATTTGAAAATTAAATAACGTCGGCCTTGCGAAAAAAATGCAAGGGCCCTTTTTTGTTGCAAATTTCGTCCCCAATAAGATGCATATAATAAGATTTGTCTTAAATAAATTTTAAGACCTTCAAAAGGAATGTTGACGATATAAAACATGTACAAAATCAGGAAAACGCGCTTCGCTCTAGAGACTACAATTTTTTAAATACCTGATCAATATCTTTTTTAAAGTAAAGAGGAGTAAAAATACTCTAAAGTGACCAATGGTTTTTTAAATCCCATAATAAATAATATATTTTGTAATCACTTACATTAATGGTTTTTAAAACATTATTTACTTGTACTTCTAGATAAAGTTTTCAAAAAACCATTGGTCACTTTTTAGTATTTTTACTCTTCAGTTTAAAAAAAATTAATCAGATATTTAAAAAATTGTAGTCTCTAGAACGGAGCGCGTTTTCCTGATTTTGTACATGTTTTGTATCGTCAATATTCCTTTTAAAGGTCTTAAAATGTATTTAAGACAAATCTTATTATATGCATCTTATTGGGGACGAAATTTTCAACAAAAAAGGGCCCTTGCATTTTTTTCGTACGACCGACGTGGATTATTTTATTTTCAAATATTGTTCCTAGGCAAATAATTCGCCATATGAGGGGAATACGTGCAAGCATTCCTCTTAATAACGGAATCTCAGTATGGATTTTAAGAAAAAAGTCAATAAGTGGCGCAATAAAAATTTACCATTATGTTAGACAGCTGTTTTGACAAATTGAAGCTCTCGCTATAAGTATCTTCTTAGACCTAGTGAAGGCCCTTGGCATTGTGTCATATTCTCAACTTCTTAAAAACTTAAATCAGATTGATCTCAGCGGCTGAAGTTAGTCAAAAGTTACTTGGAAAATAGGCCAAACACTTAGTGAACCATGAATTACCTATATAGTATACGGGTGTCCCAGATTTAAACGGACACAGTGAAATGGGAGATAAAGCACACTTTGCTGAGTTCAAAACACCCCCACACTTACCTTTGAAAGTGAATGGTTTTCGAGATTCGGGGTGTTTTATGGTTCTTGGCCAATTATTCATACCGCCATATTTTCGGAATGGTCGCACATATCGGGATAAAATTTGGTACAAATATTATACTCTTTTAGTTCAATTAAAAGCATAATTTATTTTTGAAAAATTCCAGGACCGGACTCGTTTTTATTAATGGTGCTATCAGTGCCTCGAACAACACCCTGTATATCATTTATTGGAAACTGTTAGTAAACATTGAAAAAGACAATGGATCAGTGTATAAAATAATGTCATAATATTTGATGGCACACGTACTGTTATGTTTTAATAAATTTTTGAAATTGTCATTTGACCAAATATTAAAATCTACAAATAAAGTAGTCAGCAAACTTATAGTCATTATATTGCTAATTTCACTGAAATAGCCTACAATAGAACTTATTATTTGTTTTTCTGTACATGAACCGTATTTAAGCTTTTTTGAGCTTAAATTTCCATTCAAAATAACACAATCCATTTCACTCAAAAAAATTTTAAATTAGCTATAAGTAGGCTTGCACTAATATGTACTATTAAAATCAGTAACTAAAGACCTTTAGAAAATAATATTAAAACAATGAATTTTATAACATAAGGGCAGAAATACACACAAACAAATAATTTATTAAGTAATATTAGAAAAAGAAAAGAAGAAGAAAAATAGGTAATAAAATTAATTAAAATTACAATAGGTTCTCAAAATGAACGCCTCCAGCGTTAATGCATGCTTGGGAACGTTTTAATATGTTTCTTACTGATTATTAATCATTTGCGGGTTATTTTTAATACCATCACATACATTAAAAAAATTTTCTAATAACCGTTCCCGTGTGTCGAATTCTTCATTGTACACCTCTGACTTTAAGGTGACCCCATAGAAAGTAGTCTGGAGGTGTAAGATCAGGAGATCTCGGTGGTCAGTTTACTGTACCTTCTCGACCAATCCATCTGTTGGGGTAATGCAGATTGAGATAATCTCTGACCACTAAAGCAAAATGAGGACCAGCACCATCATGCTGAAACCACATATTCTTGGTATCAATCTCTCTCAATAAATCGGGCAAAATATCTCATAGAAAATAAAAGAAATAAACTTCACCAGTTAACCTTCCTTCAAATATGTGAGGCCCTATTAAATGGTTATTATAAATTCCACACCACACATTAATATTAAATCTGCGTTGGGAAAATACCAGTTTTTCATTTGCAATTTATTAGTGGTAACTACGAAATGATTATTTGTTTTTTTTTGAGTCATTGAATTAAATAGCATCGATATTTTATTGATTAGTGTTTTTCTTTGGGTTGGAGTACATCTGAGGATACTTGCATACCCGTGTACGCTCGAGTACGTTTAGGTAAGTGTCTAAGGTGTTTATAGACATTAATAGTGGGGCTTTACAGTTTAGTTCACCTTGTTTTTTTTATTTTTGAGAACGGATTCCTGGAACAACAGGCACTTTTCTAGTTTAAAGTGGCGAAAATAAACTAGTGGCGCCCTTAAATGGTCAACTCACCCACCCCACTCTTCGATTGAGTGTCGGGTACTTACTTATTAGTTATAAAGGTTGATGATAATACAAGTGTATCTTTTGGTAGATTGATATATCGTTTTTTTTTTTGTCTTGCCGCGCATTCTCCGCAATCCGATCTTGAATTAAACTGCATCAGTGAGGGAAAACGCGTCGCAATTGCTTGCGTCAATCTAGATAGTACTAGAAAATTGACGTTTACGAAAAAAAGACTAGGAAATCGAGGACATACTTCAGCTTGAATTTTCGTATTTGATATCTTGGGTTGTCCTTCTCCGAGTCCGGTTGCTTCTGCTCTAATTTTTTGCCTGGGATTTCCAAGCAATTGAGCGGCTCTTTCTGTTATGAATGATGACTGAGAGCCAGAGTCAATTAGTGCTCGAAGATATTCTAATGTTCCTGATGCTGATTTGATACGAATCAGGGCGGTGGCTAATAGGACTGTGTGATCTTGTCTTTCAGCTTGGTTGCTGCTCTTCCATGGCTGTGAACTCAGCTGCCAGAGTAGTATGTGTAGCCACCCTTGAAGTTGTAGCAAGGGGGGCGCCACCTCTAGCTGGTCTTGATGTGGAATCTCGATGTAGCATTGTATGATGCTGACCTCTGCAAGTTTGGCATCGCAGTTGACTTCTACATTTATCTCTGAAGTCGTGATGCAGGCAATTGAGGCAGAGGCGTCTGTCTCTGGCTGCTCGAATTTTTTCGTCGACGGCTAAGTTCCGGAATTTTGGGCAAACGTAAATGGTGTGTTGTTGCCTGCAATAACTACAGGAGTTGGAGTTATTGCCGCTATTCTGGCCATTGTGTACAGTGCTGGGTAACATCTTTTTTGCTACGGTAGTAGATTCAAGGGACTGGAATCTTCATTCCAGGAACTCCATCATCTCCTTGAAATCTTGAACCTTATGTGGAGCCTTGAGGGATTGTTCATATAATCGGTTAGTCTCCACGTCCCATCGTCTGGTGATGATGCGAGACATTAATGGTCCCCAAGACGTAGTGATGATGCCTGCGTTATCAAGAGCCTTTAAACATTCACTGGTAATGTCATGTAGCTGCCTTAATTTATATATAGACTCGCTTTGTATTGGGGGTACATCCAGGATTTTGTCAATTAGCTTAGATACTAAAAGTCGATTATTTTCGTATCTTTTTTTTCAGTAATTCCCAAGCTGCATCATTGGCATCTGTGATTTGGAGATGTTGAATCATTCTGCTTGGTTCGCTTCGGATGTGGGTTTTGAGATATTGCATCTTCTCGACTTTGGACAAGGTCATGTTTGAGTGGATAGTTTTAAGGAATATGTCATAAAAGGTGGGCCAGTGTTCATAATCTCCGTCGAAGAATGGAATTGAGATTTTAGGAAGATGTACATTGGGTTTGGCTGTGTCAGGGGTAAGGGAGGCTGCGTCGATTTTGAGCAAAAGATTTGTTACTGTATTCTCGTACCGGTGTCCTAATTTCTGGTATTCGTCTCCTTCAAAGTAGTTGGCCGGGAAACTGCTTTCATTAATCATAATTTCCTCGTGTAAGGCCTGGATGGTATCCCATTGTCTAATGATTCTTTCTAGTAGCAATTCATAACGTTTTCTTGGTTTGATTTCAAGCAGCTCCTTGTCAATTAGTTGGATGTTCTGGTCTAATTCTTGCATCAGATGCATCTGACGTTTAATTTGTTTAGATTGCTTGGCGTCGTTGTTTGAATCCTCGGTAACTACATGTTGTTGATCGGTGTTATCCTTGGAATCCACATTCGTCGTCGCCTTTGGGCACTCCTGGAGATATTTTTGTGCCTCTTCGTACTTCCTCTGTATTTGGTCGTAATAATTCATCTTGAAGTACGGATGCTGTGGTAGGTCTAGCGTCTGTGTTTTGGCATGGTTTATTTGTGCGTTTTTCCATATTTCTTCTATTGTTGCGCGCCGATTGGCCATGTATTCTTCTGTTTTCCTGAACGGGGAATCCTTTTTTGCATTGATAAGGACCTGAGCTAGCTGTTTGCCCAGAGTCTCTTGCTGGAGGCTGAGTTGGTTCATCTCATCTATGGGTGTCATCTTGGATATGTAAAGGTTGGTTTTGGTATTGTTTTTGGAAGAATGAGTTGGCTAGGATTTATTCGAAGGCTTGGTTGGTTTGGCTTTTTGATTTTTGTTTGATTCGATATGGGGGTGTATTGACTGGGATTTTTTATTTATTTTTTTGTTAGATACAGGGGTGTATGGATTGGATATGAGTTATCCGGCGGTTTGATAGGTTGATTTGGTAATGTTTTCTTTCTTCTTCGGTTCGATACGGGGGTGTATCGATTCTTCTTTGGTTCGATACGGGGGTGTATCGATTGGATATGGGTTATCCGGCGGTTTGGTAGGTTGGTTTGGTAATGTTTTCTATCTTCTTGGGTTCGATACGGGGGTGTAACGATTCTGATTTGGTTCGATACGGGGGTGTATCGATTGGATATGGGTTATTCGGCGGTTTCTTTCTTCTTGGGTTCGATACGGGGGTGTATCGATTCTTCTTCGGTTCGATACGGGGGTGTATCGATTGGATATGGATTATCCGGCGGTTTGGTAGGTTGACTTGGTATTGTTTTCTTCTTGGGTTCGATACGGGGTGTATCGACTGGTTTTTTGCTCGAAGGACCAAATGTACGCCCTTGGCCAATGATGTTCGGGACTTGAACGGATCAGTGGCAAAGCGTAGAAATAACTGCTGTGGTATATGCAGTTATCGGTAATTATTTAGTGTACTGGCTCTGGGACCAGTGGACTGTAGGGAGATTTTGTGGTGGGTATAATCAATCCTGGAGGCAGCCTCACCTCCTAATTAGGCTTGGAAAGATTGATTAGTGAGTCCAACAAGGTTTAGTTGAGAACTGATTTATTTAAGAAAATACATTTCTATTTGTACTATTTACAACAATTAAAACAATAAACAATATTTAAAACAATTATACATGTAAAACGTTAAAACTTAACTTAACTAAAGAATGCAGTAGCTTGCAAATTTTGCGATTACTTGCATTCCGTTTGAACTGTTACACTCATAACTGTGTCAGCGAAGATGCAGTATTTGCATTTTGTTGACCCTGGGTTGAATGTTTTACGAAAGAAAATTAATTTATGAGATAAATAAAAAAATTGTATGTTTAATGGATTAAACAGACATAATTATTTCCTCTACACGCCGGCAAACAGCATTTATAGGGCATATTTACGAACTTCTACAGTAGCAATTTAATTATAAAACATTTTCAGCACTAATTATGACACAAAAACTCTCAGACAAACGAATAATAAGCTAGGATGTATCTAACACGCATGACCGACGTTGCATTCCAGCATACTAAATGGTACTGACCTCAGTTTTAACCTTCCTAAACGTCCACCCTCCACCCTCCCACTGCATAGCAACTGGTGCTGTAAGCCTGCCACGTGTGACGTGAGCACGTTTCGCGCGTTTAGAGTGGAGGCCTTATTTATAGGTGGCGTTGTTCGGAGTCGGTGTCTGTACTTGCCACGGAGAGAATCCTTTATTTGGTTCACATCCTGGATGTGGCGTTGTTCCACACCCAGGTATGTGTAGGTCTCTCCGGCATCCAAATGTCGTAGGATGCTTCCGTCTGCGAGCTGCGCATCTTCGTGGAATCCCCGCATCGTCCTCTCTTGAGGTGGACGACTGCGCATTTGTCCAACCCAAACTCCATTCCAATAGCCCGCGTGTATTCCTCGACCACCCTGAGAGCATTTTGAAGTTGTCGCTCTTCGGAGGTATAGAGTTTAAGGTCATCCATATAAAATAGATGGGTGACCTTTTGCCTCCGGTTGCTGGGTGGCCCACACTGATACCCGCGGATTTGGCGGAGTCCTACAGACAGCGGCAGCAGTGAGATGCAGAAGAGGAGCGGACTCAAAGAGTCACCCTGAAACACTCCTCTCTTAAATGTCACCAACTCTGTCGAGACTCGCTCGGCACCGGATGTTATGGTGAAGCGAGTTCTCCAGGGCGGCAACATTTGTTCAATGCATCTCACTAGTGGTGCTGGTACCGCAAGACATCCGAGCAAGTGTAACAAAAGCTCATGGAATGTTGTATCAAATGCCTTGCGATAATCAATCCAGGCCATTGATAGATTCCGCTTGTATTGCACAGAATCCTGTGTAATACAGCGGTCTATCACCAGGTTTTCCTTGCAACCTGCCAGGCCCTTCTTGGCACCACGCTGTTCGTTTATCTGTTGGTAGATCGGATCAACAGACCCCAACATCCTGGTATACAAGATACGAGTAAATAATTTGTAGCAGGAGTTGATGCAGGTAATCGGTCTATAATTTTTTGGGTCAGACAGATCCCCCTTTTTGGGGATTAGCACAGTTCACTCCTCGACAAACCAGTCCGGAATTTGCTGCCCCTCGTTCAACCATAAGTTGAAAACTCGGGCCAGATGGCGGTGGGTGCAAGGAAACTTCTTCCACCACCAGTTGTTTATACCATCCAGATGGTTTATACCGGGTCCAGACCCGGGGCAGCGAAGTTCTTGGTGCTTGTTTAACCTCTTTCGTACTGATTGCCGGGCACACTTCGTCTGGCTCTTCTAAGACTCTACGACAGAGAGCCTCGAAGTGTGCTATAGCTGGAGTGGCATTATCGAATGGACTCGTGACTTCGTAGATTCCTTTCCAGAAGACTTCGACATTATCAACAGTTGGCGGATTCTCGACAACTGTGGCTCTTGGAACAAGCGAGACGGGTTTGTTTGAAATAACTTGTTTTGTTCCAAACTCCGCATTCGCCTGACCAAAGTTTTCTTAATAGCCATAAGCGCTCGAATCCTATCTAGACAGTGCTGCTTGATGGTCTGCAGTACTGTGCGATTTAGAGTGTGGTGTTGGCGTCTCAGTCCGACTGCCACTCGTCGGACCTTCGGTGTAAATGGTCTACCTGCGACTATATAATCCACCACACTCTGGATTCGAGAAGCGTGTTGCCTTGCTGATCGAATTTTAGCTTCGATCTTCTGTACGCGCCGCTTAGCTTTCTCGACCCTATCAACTGCGCTTGCCAGGCGCTGTTGTGGGACGAGTTGCTTGGCGGCAGCGTACACCGCCAGATGTTGGCATCTTCTGGAAGCTCCTCACTAATCAACGAATCCATTCGTGCCAGGTCTTGTGGCTTTGGGTTAACCCTGGTGTTAAGGTTAACCCTCGTCCTTAAAGCGATATCGGTGTACTCAGGAGGATGTTCCTCGTCAGCTGATATTTGCCGCGGTGGAAGTGCGGCCGGCATTTCCTCACGCTGACGAGTTGCCTTTACATAACCTGTTCTGCGCAGGAAGGATACTTGATCTCTCAGATGTTGTTGAGAAAAGGCGCGATACTCCGGGTGCATATCGCACCACAACCGGTGTAATCGTGCCATGTATCCCCTGCGCTCAGGTTCGCTGCTCTCGTAGCAGGTCAGCAGGTCAACCCTTAATCCCTTCGTCCACCTAAAGCGTCCATGTACATTTGCCAAGTCGTCGTCGTTAATACCGTCCGGTATGGCCCCTCCCATCTGTCTTTGACCCCCATCCGAATGGGGTCGATTGTGAGGGGCCTGTCCTCCGTCTTGATAGGGAACCAGAGGAAATGAGTCCCCAGGATGGTTAGCCCTGAGGACCCACGGCCGACATTTGTCAGATAGGGTTACCCCTCCCTGTCCGGGGTGCACCGCGAGGATGTTGCCGGTCCGACTTTGCACCCCTGTAGCTCGGTTAGGAAGCATTTTCGGACACACATATACAGAATCTCCAGTTTCCGTTTGTTTTAGAATACACCCTATATATATAATATGAACAGTGTAAAAATTATATTTACATATTCACAGTCAATTATTTTGACAGCTAAAAATCAACAATTAAGTCAGAATGCCAAGCCACCTCGAAAGTGTGTAAACAAATATTTCTCATGTTTATCCTTGAATATCGACCGATTTTCTATTTTGATCTAAACTCAAGGGAGTTATACATTTTTGAAATCAGCTCAAAGAGTACTACAAACCTGTTGAGAAATATACAGGGTATTCCATTAAAAAAAAAAAAATTTACCACCCTGTATGCATTGGTGCTAGGTAATTTTGAATATTATATTTGAAAAATTCGGAAAATGTCTGATAAGGCTACATTTTAAAATTTTAAAATATCTTCACGAATAAGGAAATAGAAGGGGGGGGGGGGGCAAATTAGAGTTGACACCCTGTACACATCCACAAAACTCGTAGTGATGCAAAGGACGTTTACCGGATGGATAACAATGACGGCTTATGCGGCCCACACACAAGCTGCCTTTGCGGCGTTTTGCCAAAAGCCAAAACCAAAGCGTTCTGGGCCGTTCAGCGAATTGTCAGCGCGGCAGCAAACACTCACACACGGGCGTTTTTATTGCGACTATTGTGCGTATTGGACGCTGGCGACAACGCCAGCTGCCAGCTGGCGTTTTTTTTGCGATACACACGCCCGTGTGTGAGTGTTTGCTGCCGCGCTGACAATTCGCTGAACGGCCCAGAACGCCGGACGCCAAGATCAGACTTGTTTGATTTCGGCGGCAGTAAAGCCAGCAAACGTTTAGAAAACGCATGTGTGTGCAGAAATGGCGGAAAATCGGCTATTTGGACAATCCGAAAATTTCATTTCTGCTTTTATTGAATTATTTAAGCAGAAAAAATATTTATGGATGATAAAAAGTAAAGAATATTCTAATAGAATTATGTAGTAAGAATAAAGCTTCGGATGTAATTTTAGTTCATTCAAGTTATGTGGGATAATTGATCATTTTTCAGCAACCACTCTTTCACCCATGAACGACGCTTTTTGGACTTGCTAATCTTTTCTGCTTGAGCGACATTTTCAATACTATTCCGTTAATGAGTAGCTCACTATTGAGACGCTTGTGTGTGGTAAAATTGTAAAAGCGTTTTCGACGCTGGCGACAACGTCAGCTGCCAAAACGCCGCAAAAGTAGCTTGTGTGTGGGCCACATTAGGTACGACACTATTGCCGCCATCCACATACACATAAAAATACATTGTAGAGCAGTAATCAAGTCGAACGAATGTGTGAGAAATGGTGCCACACCAATGTCCCTATGAACTGGGTACATTAAAAGGAATTTGAACGAAAAAAATCCAATTATATGAATTTTCGTCCATTTTCAAAGCCATATAAATTATGAAAAACAGTATAGAGCAAATATTTATAGTTGAGATGGTAGACAACAATTCGTAAAAAACCAATGTGCCTTTAAGTTTGAAATTGATAAAAAAAATTAAGTAGGTACAAATGAATTTTTCAGCTAAAAAAATGTATAACATGTGAAAAATACGATGTAGAGTAGATGTTTTCAGTCGAGATGGTAGACAAGACACCCAACTGTATGGAAAAAAATGCCAAACCAATGTGTCCTTAAACGGGGCACGTTAAAATAGGGTTGAACTTGATCAAAATAATTACGTACAAATGAATTTTCAGCTATATTGAAATACCAGTAACACCTGAAAAATACAATGTAGAGTAGATGTTTTCAGTCGAGAGGTTAGACAAGACACCCAACTGTAGAGAAAAAAATGCCAAACCAATGTGCCCTTAAAGGGGGCGCGTTAGAATAGGGTGGAATTAGATAAAAATAATTACGTACAAATGAATTTTCAGCTATATTCAAATACCAGTAACACCTCAAAAATACAATGTAGAGATGTTTTCGGTCGAGAGGGTGGACAAGACACCCAACTGAGGTGTTATAATGTAGTTCATATTTCTGACGCCAGGCTAAAATTATTCAAAATGGCAGGTGCAAAACTTAATTTTCTAACGCTGTCAAAACTGACATAAGCGACAAAATTGTGTTTTAATTTCAATAAATACGATCGTAGGTAAAGTATAGTACCTACATAATTCGAGTTGTAAAACAATTACGCACTCATGGAATTGCCGCACTCGCCGCTACGCGGCGTCGTGCGCAATTTTTCCATTCATGCGTAATATGCTATGTACAGGGTGTTTCCTATAAAATTATACCCCCCCTTATTTCGATTAATTACCACCGATTTTAATTTTTCAAAAACCGGTTAAACACAGAATTTTCCGTTGATTTTGAATATGCTA
This sequence comes from Rhagium mordax, assembly GCA_963680705.1. Classification (NCBI taxonomy): domain Eukaryota; kingdom Metazoa; phylum Arthropoda; class Insecta; order Coleoptera; family Cerambycidae; genus Rhagium; species Rhagium mordax. Next base: position 27,171,667 of record OY796659.1, read on the forward strand.
TTACTTTTTTTCCTACTTCAACCGTATACGAGGGGCAGAAAAAAGTATGGTTTTTTTTAAATGGAACACCCTATATATTTTTACATATTTGGATTCGCCTCGTCCTTCTGATTACAAATATATATGACACATATATTTGCTATAAAAATGGCGTAAATAATTGAATTTAAACTTAGGGCGTGTTGTTCAAAACTATACCCCCCCTTATTTCGGTCAATTATTAACGATTCAAAATTTTCAAAATCTACAAAGAATTTTTCGTAGATTTCATATATGCAATTACTTTTTTTCTTCCTTCAACGGTATACGAAGGGTGGAAAAAAGTATGTTTTTTTTTATGGAATATATTTAGATCCGCCCTACCTTTCTGATTATAAATATATATAATACTTATATATGTAAAGAAATACAGGGCATTCCTTAAAAAAAAACAATACTTTTTTCCACCCTTCGTATACCGTTGTAGGGAGAAAAAAAGTAATAGCATATATGAAATCTACGAAAAATTCTATCTAGTTGACCGAAATAACGGGGAGTATAGTTTTGAAGGAAACGCCCTAAGTTTAAATTCAATTATTTACGCCATTTTTATAGCAAATATATAAGTGTCATATATATTTGTAATCAGAATCAGAAAAATAGTAACAGCATATTCAAAATCTACGGAAAATTCTGTGTTGGACTGGTTTTTGAAAAATTAAAATCGGTGGTAATTGACCGAAATAAGGGGGGTATAGTTTTATAGGAAACACCCTGTACAACTCTCATTGCGTAATATACTATTATTTATTTGTCAGAAATGGACTTTGTCAAATAACAGGGTCCGGAAAATGTCGCTAGGTAACACTTTCTGGTTTTGTACTGTAATGTGCCATTTCCCGGACTCAAATTAATGACGTAAAGTAGGATATAGTGGACAGTATGAAATAAAAAAAATTTCAAGTATTAATGAATTTTCAGCTGTATTAAAAAATGTCTAAAATGAAGCTCGGTTGTATTAAAAAATGTCTGAAAAATTTAATATAGAGCAGATGTTTAAATGGGTCGCATTAAAAGTGGACTGAACTTGACAAGAAAAAATCGAAGTATAAATTAATTCTCAGGGTGTTCATTTATAGTTTGACATACACCTAGTGGTTTTATTATGAGATGAACAGACCAAATAAGTAAATAACATTGAAATTAGACAAGGCATAATGAGATTAAAATTTAGTCATTTTTATTATACATTCATTTTATTTGTTCGCATAAGGCGCAGATTTTTTGAAATGTAGTGCAGGCTTCGTGGTATAGGCGTTTGCAACGATTGCATTTATTCATAATTTCTGATGTTGTTTTCATATTTCCACATACCATGCACACATCGCTGACATTTAATGAATTCTTTAAAAATTCGTTTTTGGGTGACGATCTGTATGTGATCATCGATAAAGGCCACGGTGTAAGATAATTAGGTGAAGAAACGCCGCAATTAGAATGTCTCCAAACTGTTAACGCTAGAGACGCGAAATCGTAAGACAAAGAGAGAGAGTGTGTGGCCACTTGGGCCGCGCGGGCTGCGGCCCGTATCGTCCCTAGTTAATTTCCACTTCATTTTACCAGGTCGAAAAATATACCATTCGATGCAGAAAAATGTGTAGAACACGATTGTTGAAAAATTATGTGTTTATATTGTCGGCTACTGTGCAAAAAAAAATAAAAACCATAAATGAAATTGGACGCCGGCACGTTTAACTCGAAACGCTGCTAAAACCGTTCGAGTTATGAAAAAAATTAACATAAACAATTTTATAGAGAACTAAATTTCCTATAAAAAAGTCAGTGACGGCATATGTCTATCTTAAATATTTTAGGAGTGAGCACGGTGTAAGACAATTCTTACACCGTGAGCCTGAAAGTTGTGCGCTGGAAAACGATAAGTTTAATTTAACAAAAGATCAGCGCGCGAATTTGAGGCGCCCTCACACCAAAACTATTAAAGATAGACTAATGCCTCCACTGACTTTTTTATAGCAAATTTAGTTCTCTATAAAATTGTTTATGTTAATTTTTTTCATAACTAGAACGGTTTTAGCAGCGTTTCGAGTTAAACATGCCGGCGTCCAATTTCATTTCTGGTTTTTATTTTTTTTTTGCATAGTAGCCGACAATTTAAACACATAATTTTTCAACAATCGTGTTCTACATATTTTTCTGCATCGAATGGAATATTTTTCGACCTGGTAAAATGAAGTGGAAATTAACTAGGGACGATTCGGGGCTTAGCCCGCGGTGCCCTCGCGGCCACACACTCTCTCTCTTTGTCTTACGATGCGTTAACAGTTTGGAGACATTCTAACCATACGATACATTGAGGCGTTTCACCACCTAATTATCTTACACCGTGATAAAGGCTCTGATAATGATATCCCGTTAACGTACTGTTGTACAAAATAAAGGATATGAGGACCGCAGTTAAAAATCTTTTAAGAATGTCCAACAATCTGTGACCAGTACTATCTATTTTAGAAATTAACGGATCTATATAAATAAGAGTTTGGTTTCTTATGTCCGCAAAAATTATGCACCAGTGGTTTCGGTTAATATGGACGGGCGTAATCAGTGTAGTGTTATTATTAATTAATGGAAAATCCTTATAAAATTCACTTTCCAAATTTTCGAGCAAGTTGAATATTGCATAGGAATTATTAGTATTAATTAAGTAAAATGAATCGAATTTATCCTTTATCATTATATTTATTGCATAGTTGATAATTATTTTAGACAGCCATTTATTTCCAGATAAGGTGTCAAAATCTTCGAAGTGAACGTATCCAAAATCATTCTGTATACTTAAATAGATAGATAGATAGATTTATTTCTCATCAATTACAATTTGTATTACATAGTGTTAAATATAAACATTGATCATTTTAAATTGTAGTCTAAGCCCTTTCAAAGAGCCATTTGAGAAAGTGAGCTAAAATTTTATTATTATTATATGAGATATTAAATCAGTATATTATATACATGGAAGTTATACGTAGTTATTGATAATTATATACATTTTATTTTACAAAATATAACTGACATTTTTCAAAATTTTTCAAAAATTTCATAAAACAAGAAATGCAAACAAAATCATTCTGAGAAATTAGAAAAATCTGCATCAAAATACTCGATCAAGTCATAAAATGAGAATTTTAGAAGAAATGTTTTTAATTTACGTTTAAAGTGAAACAGGCTTGTAGTATTTGTTATATAAATTGGTAGATGATTAAATATAGCTATGCCTGAATATAGTGGTCCGTTTCTGCTTAAAGCATATCTATAATCCGGTGTCAATAAAATATTGTTGAATCTGGTGTTATAGTTATGTATGTCCGATGGTTTATTTAAATTGGCTTTTCGTTTATAGACTATTGTAGACAATTTGTAAATATATAAATTTGTTACAGTAAATATCTTATAGTTTAAAAAGTAATTCCTACACGAATCCCTTGGTTTTAAATTGAAAAGAATGCGAATTACTCTTTTCTGCATGATAAAAGTGCTACCACTAGTGGCCGAATTTTCCCAGTATTCGATACCGTATTGTAAGATGCTATGAAAATATGCGAAGTATACAGCCTTGGCTGCTTCGTATCCTACAGATTGTTTAACAGTATTTACTGCATAAATAGCTGTACTTAATTTTTTATTTAATTGCTCTATATGCACGTTCCAATTCAGACATCTATTATATCTATGTGAATACCCAAAAATTTCGTATGTTCAACTGAACCTATATCACCACTGTCTGTTGATAGCACTCTTTGTATTTTTGTAGCTTGCTGAGTTTGAAATAATATATTAAAAGATTTTTCAGGATTTAACATTAATTTATTTGATTTAAACCAATCTGTAATATTGTTTACTATTGTGTTTGCATCAATAAACAGCGAATCCATATTTCTGTGATGTATTATAATACTAGTATCATCAGCAAACAGTGAAAACATTACTTCTGGAAAATTTGCTGATATCATTTATATAAATAAGAAACAGTAATGGACCCAGGATTGACCCCTGTGGTACACCACACTTCAAAATGGCTGGCTCTGACTTAATCTTTTTAAGTATTTTCTGCGATTCCCCAATGACCTCCGTCTGTGCCTCTCTATTCGTTAAATATGAGGTAAACCATAGTAATGGAATGCCTCTAACACCATAATGTTCTAGTTTGTGTAGAAGTAGTGAATGATCGACACAGTCAAACGCCTTGGATAAATCGCAAAAAATTCCCAACGCAAATTCTTTTTGTTCAATTTTATTATTTATTTCATCCAGTAATGAAAATGTTGCGTCTGATGTACCAAGGTTTTTCCTGAATCCGTACTGTGATTTGGTTATAATATTATATTTATCTAAATAATTCATCAACTGATCTTTTATGTGTATTTCTAATATTTTAGATAGAATTGGCAGTAATGATATAGGACGATAGTTGGCCATATTTTCTTTACAACCTTTTTTATAAATGGGTCTTAATATTGCCTTTTTAAGTCTCTCTGGGAATATTCCATTTTTTATAGACATGTTAAATAAGTAAAGTAATGGCTTAATCAACACACCTAAATTTTCCTTTAGTAAGCTTACGGTCATTTCATCGTAGCATGCTGACTTTTTATTTTTTAGGTTATTAATTATAGTGACTAAATCTGATTCAATTAATTCAGGTAAAAAAAATGAATGTACGGTATTCAATTTGATATTATTTAGGTAGGTGTCTGAATTTGAATGGCTTGTAATAGTTTGTGTTGTGTTGTAAGTTTCATTTAAAAAATAATTATTAAACACATTGACTACCTCAGATTGATTTCTAACTAACTTGTCATTTTGTAGTAAACATATGGGTTTTACGTCTTGTGTTTTCTGTGTATTTGTGGCTTCTCTAATTACATTCCAAGATGTTCTAATTTTATTTTCACTTAATATTTTATTTTTGTAATACATTTCTTTAGCTCCTTTTATCACCCTCTTAAGTATTTTTTGATAATTATTTACATACGTAATAAAAAAGTCATTTGTGGAATCTCTTTTTAGAGCAATCAGGTTTCTTTTGTTCTTGCAAGAAATTCGTATACCTTTAGTCATCCAGTTGTTCCTTAATTTATTAGTTTTTTTACAAATTTTTATTGGGAAGGCATAACTGAAACAGCTATTATAGTAACTAAAATACATCAAAAGCAGAATTTGTATCATATTGTTCATATAAAAGATTCCAATCTACGCTTAATAATAATTGGGTAAATTTATTCCTATTTACGTTATTATAAAGCCTTTTCTCTTCAAAATGGATTATGTTTTCATTCATAGGCTGCATACTAGCATTTATACAAAGAATTTGTGAGGTATGATCAGAGAGGCCTAAATCAATATTATAAGAAGAAGAAGAAGAAGAATTTATTGAATTAGGTAACCCTAATATACAAACATTAAACAAATAACTATACATACTGCACATTAACATGAAAGGTACTATATACTTAAATAATAACATCGATATACTATATATAAGGTAAGTAACCTAAATATGGGCACCCCTAAGCATTTTATTGATTAATAGCTTTATTATTTAAGAACCAACGAAAAAAAAATGTTTGTTCTTTAGGTCATAACGAATACCTAATCATAGATAAAATTTGCAAGAACCATTTCTATATTTCTAAAAAGTCATACATAAAAAATTAATCAGATGCCCATATTAGGAGCATCATGTTCTAAATAGGGGCACCCTAGAAAAAACTAAAGAGAAACGATTTAATACCGAAAGCAATAATGTAATTCTTAATAATGAAAAGAAACTGGAAAACTTGCGATATTAAAAAAAATCTAAGTTGTATAATTAAATTTGTTTAGTCACTGTCCACTGCCTATATTTAGCAGTCACTCTAGTGCCCATATTTGGGACATGTCATTTCTTACAAGTTTCAAAATACACATTCATAATACAGAAATAAATTTAAATGTCTATAGCACCACTTCATAGTACAGTTCCTCAACTTTAATTTCGTGTATAGTAACAATTAATTTCGGAACATATTTCTTACAAAATTAATTAAGATCTACTTGCCCGTTGCCGTAAATTACAACCTCACTTTCCACATGTAACGGCTTCCGATTATAAATGTTGCTGAGTGCCCTCTAGCGAGTAATGGCAGATTTTTTTGAATATTTGCAGTTGTATAAGATCGGTGCTAAGGCACATGCTGCTATCTTTTGCTACAATTGATTACTAACAGTATATTTTTACTAGTGCCCATATTTGGGGGAGTGCCCATACTTGGTTAAGGTACCTTATATAATATATATAAAGGATAATATAAGTATGAATAATTTACTACATCATATCGAAACTAATTAACGGTCCTAACATGTTTTATTAAATTGTTTTTAAAAAGTCTTACTGATGAGCTCGATTTAATGTCGTTTGGTAGCTTATTATAATGGTCAAAGCCTTTAAAAAATAATGAATTCATTGAGCATCGTTTATTTGTTTTAAAGATATATAAATTGTTATTATTTCTTGTAGTATAACTATGAATGTTAGAATGGAAGATAATACTCTCTTGAAAATATGTTGGAGCTAAATTATTTAATATTTTATAAATAAAAACCATTGTAAGGTAATATAATCTTTGCTGAACAGTGAGCCATTGTAAGGAATTTAACATAATTGATATAGGTGTTAATTTACTACATTTAAGAATAATTCTCAATCCACGATTTTGCAGTTTTTGTAACTGAGCTTTTTGATTCAAATTAAACAGGAAAATAACAGAGGCGCAATAATCAAAATGTGGCTGTATTATTGAATGGTAGACTGTTACTTTGGATTGAGCTGACAAATTATTTGAAATTTTCGAAAAGTAGAATAGTTTTTTTGATATCTTTTTAAAAATGTAATTAAAATGATCACTAAATAATAAAAGGTTATCTAACTGAAAACCTAGATATTTGATTGTTTTTTGGGATTTATTACCACATTCCTCGAGATTCCTATCCAAAAAATTCGATTTATCTAAAAAATATTCAAATTAACCAGTTTAAAACTGGGAAATAACCTCTACGCCTTTGACATTACGTCAAAGGCGTAGAGGTTATAACTAAAGCTATATCTTATATAGCTTTAGTTTTTAATACATTTAACTTTAATTTGTTACTCACTAAATATTTGTTGATATCATCTAATGCATAGTTCATTTTTTGTATAGCATTTTTTATATCTGGATCATAACAAGCTAGTAAAGTATCATCCGCAAACAGATTGATGAAATCACATTTAACAAACAAGTTCATATCATTTAAATACAAAATAAATAGCAGAGGCCCCAACACACTGCCTTGTGGTACACCAATATTGACAGGTGTTTCATCTGATACGACACCCCTAATTTTCACTTTTTGCTTTCTTTCAGACAAATAATCAGACAACCAGTTATACACATCATCTTTGATACCGTACCCCTCTAACTTCGTTAAGAGTAAATTTCGGTCTATGGTTTCAAACGCTCATTTTAAGTCAATAAATACAGCTACTATATAGTTATTGTTGTCTATTTCATTTTTAAATTTGCATAACGATAGCTGCAGTGCTGCCTCACATGAGTACTTAGTACTTTTTACGAAAACCAGATTGGTTATTGATTAAAATTTCATTTCTTTCAACGTGATCAAGAATCTGATTGTAAACTGCTAGTTCAAGTACTTTTTCTATAGGTGGTAATGTATTTATAGGACGGAATTCACTTGCTTTTATAGTATTGCTTACTTTCTGTATAGGAATTATAGTACTGACTTTCAAAGACTTTGGAATTTTAGCTGTTCTAAGAGAAGTATTTATAATGTTTAAGATAACATGGCCACATGTTTTAAAAATTTCCTTTAACATTTTAGAATTGAGAATTTCATGAATACTACTTTTATTATCCAGTGAATTTATAATTGCACACATATCTGTCATTGACAGTAGTTGAAAATGTGAAAAATTAGGATATATATTATAATTACAATAAGTCCATATATCATTGTTTGGAATACTGTCCACTATTTCTTGAATACTAGCTATAAAGTAGATATTACACTTATTTACAATTTTACTTGAATCGTGTATAGTTTGATCCGATGCAATTTTTACTCCAGGAATTTTTACAAATTTGTTTTTTAAAATAAACTTTGCGTCTTCCGGTGAATTCGGTATAACTTTAAGTGGTCTAATTTTGTTCATATTATTAAATTTACCCAGTCTAAACATTTTTAGATTCGTTTTGTTGACATTATAATCTTCAAGAATTTTTTCCACTGCCTGTTTGTCCTCATTATTACGCTCAATTTGGGTATTTTTATGAGATTCATTTACATTAAAAATGATTATATTGGAAGCCCTATTTTGTCTATCTAACATTTCTGAAATAACATCTTCCATATTAAATGACTGCGGTATATCATCACGGTTATTATGTATAGCAGTAACAGTATCTTTATTTAAAATTTTGTTAATACACTTTTTAAGCTCAGATACTTCCTTAATAAGTTCAGGAACTTTATAAAATCCATCCTCACTCTTCACAGAAGAATTTTAACTGACGTTTGGTTTTTAATTGCAGGCATTTCACTTCAGATGCAGTTAATTTTCCACAATCGGCACAAAGGAAAGATCTACAGCTATCGCATGAAAAAATTTGTCAAAATTTTTATCACACTTTATACACGTCTCCATTTCATAGGAATATTGAACAATTGAAACATATGAATACTACGCCACTGGATTTAAAAGTTTCACAAGTGTTTACAAAGTTTTTATTGACAAATACATTCTTCTCTTCTTAGCAAAAAAACAAAATAATTCTTATCAACACCACAAAAAGTACATGAAATATCCTATTACTATGTATGAATAAATCACAAAAGTCACTTTACACTATTATCCAATGTGCACCAACATTACCGCAACAATAACAATATAGATTGAATATATTGTTTCACATTGCTACCAAATTTGGCAATTTTAATGTCTTTTTTACCCACAAAATTAACACAATACTAGTAGACTACCAAGCTATGTATGTATATCTCAACATTACTTCAAGAATATGCCTATAAGAAGTGTATTCAGAAGAAATATTTGTTAGAATATTATCGATTATATTCGATGTATTTGCAGTTACTCTTGTTGGTTCATTTATAGTAACTTTAATATTAAACATATTCAGAATATTTACAAAATCTTTTATTTTTATTTTCACTTTTAAAATTAATATTAAAATCGCCACAAATAACAAACTGACTATAATGATGTGAGCTTAGTTCCATGATTAAATTTAAAAATGATTCCAAAAATATATCATTATCCCCAGTGGACGACCTGTAAATAGTTATTAGTACTAAATCTAAATTTTTGCTGTGGACAGCTACAAATTCGAAATGTTTTTCTTGTTTTTTTGTATTTAAGTTTGCTATTTCGCAGAAATCTAGATTATTCCTGATATAAATTGCTACTCCCCCACCCATAGATATACTTCGACAGAAGCAGCCAACTAATTTAAAATTTTTGTTAAAGTTGTAGTAGCCAGTTTCAAATTTATTAAGATAATATTCTGAAAAACATAATACATCGACAGATAAATCGTTACTTGTTAGTAGATCATCAAGACAAATATTTAGTTCATCGGTTTTATTTCTGACTGATTGAATATTTTGATGAATTAGAGTGAGTTTACAGTCTAATTCTGTTTGCTATCTTTGTGACTTATTTTTGTTTCTCAGTATATATTGACTTCCTGAGGGTAAGTTGAGTTCTTCAGTGCTTCTTGCCGATGGTTGCTTTTCTTCAGTTTTCTTTAGTTGTTTCCCATTCCTCTTATTTTTTATATCATCAACACTTATATTGTGTTATCATGTAATTGCGAAATTCTGTACAGTGTTTATAGTAATAATTTACGTCGTTTACTAACCTATTTGAAAGTATCTGTATTTGCTTAGTTTCAACTTCTGGATCAGTAACATCACTATTAGGTAAAATCAATGTTGGCAATAATGTTTTTGTATCCCAATCTCTTTTCTTGATATTTTCTTTCTTAAAAACTGGACAAATAAGTTCTGGCAAATAATAAAATAAATAAAAATGTATTAGTTACTGCTCCATTTCAAGTTTCCAAAAATCTGGATTCCAGTTAATAACTTCCGTAAACACGCCTTTAAAAGTATATATGAATAATTCGCATTTGGATCTCCCACTTATCCGGAGTAAGCCTTGTATTTGGTAATAATACTGGTGATTCTGTAATAAATGTCCGGTAGTAGAATAATGTTTCAAAAGTCCATCTGATATAGCTCGATTCGGATCAACATTTCTTATAGAATGGGCACTTAATTTCAAGGATGGTGTCGTTGTCAACTAAGCCATCGGGGCTACAGACTAAAAATGGTAATTCTTCATCAACCAAGAGCCCACAACCTACAACAACTCATGAAGAATTCAATAGTCCATATTTTCTTTTGACTACTTCCTCGTAATTTCTACTGTGCATAACTGCTGGAATGTTGGACAATTTATCATTGGTAGAATACAAAATTGAATGAACTGCGCCTGCCATTCCTTTAGACGTTTTTATTTTACATATTTTTCTAAAATAGGAAGATGTGATTCGTTTTCTTCTTTCTGTTGTCCAATAATCATTTTCAATCTGGCCTCTAGTAGTCATTTCCAAAACTTCTTTATCAGTGTTAGATATGGTCTCCAGGAATGTTTTACATTTTTCTGTCAAATTTTTTTTCGAAGACAGATGTTGCTCGTCTATTTTATTGGCAGAATTTGCACAATCCTCAACACTTTTTAAATTCAGCCGTTGGGCCGCCTTTTTTAAAAGGGCACCATCAAAGTTGTTATTGGATGGCCTTAATTTTTTATTCCACGACTTCTCTTCAAGGAAATTACTGTGTTGTGAATTATCATCAGCAGATGTTATTGCCAATTTCCTTTTTTTCGATTTTGGAATTCCCAATGATTCTTCTTTACAGAGAGCCGATACACGTTTTCTTATTTTCCTTAAAACTCTACTGGGTTATTGTCCGTGGTCACCCTCAAGAGTACGATCTTTGACTTCGGAATGCCAGTTTTCTAGGCGTTGCTTATTCTTTTATCTTCTTCAGATAAAAGGAGTTAGTCCATAGCGGCATATATGTGTAATATTTGAGTAAAATTGTATTAAAAATATTTAAACTGAAGTACCTATTTGTGGTCCAAGTATTGAATAGTCTATTTTCGGCAAAATTTTGGAACTATAAAGATCTTCAAAATATTTGAAGAATGGACTACGTTGGTACAAAAGCCTGTTGTTTGCAAACTGTTTGTCTTCGCTCGAATCTCTTAATTCCCGGCATTCCCGATCAGTTTCGTCAGGTAGATCTTTACTTGTGCATAAACTAACGAGTGTCTGGAAAGCAGTTTTTACATTTTCGTTAACATATTTGTATGTCAAAACAACTGCCAAATTTTTTAACCATTCACATGTCTGAATTCACAAAAATTAAATGCAGATGCCATTATTTCTTATAAGTATTTAATAGTATTTGTATCAGAGTAATGCTTTTTGATGTCGCTTGAGACTATTTTAAAAAAATGGCTGACGCATATGTGAATGGTAATTCTAGAGCCTAATACATCAGAATTTTTTTCTTGACCACAAACATATACGAACGCAAAATTTAAATATTCTGTAATATTCATATTATTTAAAAAGTAAAGAATGCCGTTGATCAATACCCATGAAAACCGCAACTCCAATTCTTTTAAATAATGGCCATATTTTTAGCATATCTATTGCAAAACGTTTAAATTTTGCAAGCCATATCCCAATGGATGTGGCATCGTGATTACAACTAACCATTCCCGCTATAGGACAAACACGTTTATTTAATGGACTTCTTATAACCAACGCATAATACAAAACTCTTTTCTTGCACCCTGGAGGAGATCGAAATATTTGTCCGGTAGCATCTAGATGTGTACACAAGTTTGAATCTAATGACAATGTTTTTTGTAGTAAGTCTAGTTGTTCCTCGCTGTAAAGATAAATGTGAAAAGGTTGTGCAACTTCTTGTATATATGAGTCGTTTTCTCTTTGCATGAGAACTAAATCTATCATATCATCATTGTCACGGTCATATATACCTAACCTTTCTGATTGACTCTTCTGCATACGAAATCAGAAATGGCATGATGGAGATTTCCTTTTTTAGCCAACCTTGTGGATGATATTAACACAGATTGTTCTCGGAGCTTTGATAATAAATTGCCTTTTTTAGATGTATTAATTAATAAGACAGATATTTTGGAAACTAATGTATATAGAAAAAAGACTCGTACAAATAGATATTTGAATTTTAACTCCAACCACCACCTAAATGTTAAAAAAGGTGTAATTAAATGTTTGTATGAAAGAGCTAAAATAATCTCTTCAACAAATGAAATTTTTAATAACGAAAAACTTTTTATAAAAACTGTCTTAAAAGAAAATAATTATCCACAGGATTTTGTTGAGAAATCATTTCTTGAAATTGAGAATAGACAAAATCAGCAACAACAGAGAATTTTGAGAGAACAACCGGTAACCACAATGACCATTCCATATATTTTTGGTTTTTCTGATAGACTTAGACGACTTGGTAATAAGTTCAATATAAGAACCACCTTTAAAACTTGCAATACCATCAGATCATTCTTAACAAAAACTAAACCTTTTAACAGTGTTCAAAAATCTAAAAATTGTATTTATAGTATTCCATGCGAGTGTGAAAAGTTATATATAGGTGAGACGTCTAGACCATTAGAAGTTAGAATATCTGAACACAAAAATAACGTTAAAAATTACCAAGTTGACAAATCTACACTGGCACAACATGCTTGGAGTAATGGCCACAGATTTAGTTGGACACAGGCAAAAATAATTCAAACGGAGACACATTGTAATAAACGAAAACTTAAAGAGATTGCCTGTGTTCAGCTAAATAGTACCGACTGTGTCTCTACTAGTTCAGTTTTGTTAGACGAAGTCTGGCTACCGATTCTCCAAAAAGAAGTACGTGACGGAAATATCAAAATAAATTAGAATTCTTTATCTAGTGATCTATGCATTAATTGATAATCAGTGTCGGGTGTCAAAGTGATCTTTTTTGACAAGACCATTTTTTGTAATCACAGTTGAAAAAGGACTTAGACTTTGGTTCGAAACGTTCTGTTAAGATAAGTTATTGTTTTATAATTGTTTTTTTACATATCATATAAATATATATATATATATCTATATATTATATAATATACATTTTGTTATAATTTCTAGTGTAAAATACTAGAAAACCACTGATACGAATTTTAGATAACAATATTGTATTTATATTCATTTAGAACTATATACAGTGGTTTTCTGGGGCAAACTGTTGAGGTTTGCCTTTGCTACTACACTTTTATCTTGACATATTTTGGCAATTTTCTTATTTCTATTTATTTTTTAGAATTTGGCGTGATTCCCAGAATTAAGTTCAATAAATATTTGTTTTTGTAATAATTTATTAGCAAATACGCTTGGTAATAACTTATTTTAACACATAGTAAGAAATGATAAAGTGAAAATTACGGGAAATTGGGTATAAAGTATAGTTATGTTACTATTTCACTATTGTATTTTTAACTGTTATATAGAAATGGTACCAAGTGTGACAATAAATAGAGTTATGTTACTATTGTATTTACTTTATTTTTAATAGCTATAAAAAAGTGCAACAAAATGCAACAATAAAATAAAAAAGTAAAAACAGCGGCGATTTCTTAAAATTTTTATTTGAACAAACAATTTATACAATAAATGTATAATATTATTACAACAAGGTTTACTAGGCCTATTCTAATTCTTCTTTTTAGACGCGGTCAGTGCTGATGCTTTTTGTTTCTTTTTTTCTGCCTCCGCCGGAAGATTATCATAAAAACTGTGATGCACTTCTTTTATGGCATTACTCCGACACAAAAATAATAGTCCATTTTTCTTTTCCAGTGAAATTTTAGGAGAGACTTTGTAGGCTTTATGCACCTACAAAATTTGTGGTTTATTTTTTTCACACTTTTTGTATCTTTTGTATGTCTATTTGCATGAAGTTTTTATCATCATAATCTGTTTTGTAAAACAAAATATTAGGTGTTGACTTCTGGACTCTTAGAATTTTGATGTCATTCCAAACCACTTTTTGTCTATCAGTATTTACGGTTAGATTAAGATGGGAGTCATTACAAAATCTTTTGAAATCTAAGAAGTCAGAAGTAGACATTTCTGTTACACAGTATTGAGGCTTTTGTTTTCTTGCAAGTTGAATTATAGGTGCCCATTGAGATGGAACATAGACAGGACCGACTTTTGAGCACTCTTTTTTTTTCCTTCTCAATACAGGAGTGCATCAAATCTCCTTCATTCTGACTGTGTCCAGTTATTAAAAACTTATGCTCAATGATTTCAATATCAAGCTTGGACACTGCGTACATATACATACTGGTCACAAATCGGTTTTTATTTTGTCCACAGCAGTTGTCGCTATAGAAAATTACGTGTTTTTTCCAAAACATTGTTTCGATAAAAAATTAAAAACGCATGTTGCAATTTCATTTGATCCACGCAATGCAATCGACTCATTCCAGAGATAAGCGTACCCTTCCTTAGAAGGAATGTTATATATCGTAAAATTGTATGAATTAAGTTTGCTTTTATAATAAAAGGAACTGACTTCACCACAGGGTGTTGGGAAGACAGCTTGTAGGTCATAAACCGAAACAACAAGAGATTGATCAGTTTTAGCAAGTTCGACATCCAGTTTCTTCTCCACTCTTGACATTTCCTTATTTCGTATGTGGTTATCATATTCTTGCTGGAGATCTTTTTTGCTATTTTCATTTGAATTTTCATAGTTAGCACAGAGTGCACACTGATCTTTTTTTGGTGTGTACCAGGAAATGTTGAATTCATTGTTGAAAATATTTCGGTAAATACATTTTTTCGCAATGGGCATATTATTTTTTTTGCATTCTTCTTTATACAAACGATATAAAGTCGATATATTTAGGCTACCATCAATATAATCGCGGCTAGATTGCGCTCGAAGGTAATAAG
Organism: Rhagium mordax; assembly: GCA_963680705.1. Lineage (NCBI taxonomy): Eukaryota > Metazoa > Arthropoda > Insecta > Coleoptera > Cerambycidae > Rhagium > Rhagium mordax. The sequence continues at coordinate 27,186,840 of OY796659.1, forward strand.
ATTCGATTTTCGGTATTGACTTAATGTGATCCCGAATAAACTTTTTCGTATCATTGTCCAATTTTGCCTGATTACCGTGCTTACCTCTAAGGTCTTCATCAATAAATCCTTCTGAGTTAGTTTTTTTTATTGCATTTCGCAACATAGTGTCACCAAGGTCCAAATTGTTCAAAAAGAATAGACGACAAACTCTGATTAATTTATTGTTGACTTGAAAATGGTATGCTTTGTTCTATGATCGATCCCTCGTTGGATTCACTCTTTTGTATGCATATTTTGGAAACACCGACTTAATGTGACGTATAACGAATTCTCTTTGTTTATGAACATCCCCTATTTCCCAGAACTGTTTAAAAAGTCGTTCCCGATCATCTTGCAAAATTTTATCACTACATTTAAGTCTACATTTACAACCGCATGGTTCTTTTAACTGCTTTCCTTTTACTTCCCTCCCTGTACTGCTAATATAGGACTGTCCACTGTTCTTCAATTTCTTTCTCAAATTTCTGTTCCATTTACTTTCTTGTCGTTTTCTTTTCCTTGCTGATTTCTGTTCAACTGTTGCTGCACCTGTTAAATTCTTATGGCTTGTTGATTGCGTAGGAGTGATATTGCCAATGTCTTGATTTAATATTATACCTGGAATATCTGTTGAATTCTCATTGCTAGTGGATATGGTAGGAAGCATATTTTCTATGTTAGGATTAAAACTATCTGGCACGTTATTGTCCGGGTCACTTTTATTATGCTCCTTAGAAGTAATTGAATTGTCAGAATCAGTTTCTAATGAACTATTGTCAGATGGTACCCAAGACGGGTCTTTTTCAGGCACTTCATTGTCACTATCAATTGCTTGATTAGCATTTGAAGCATCTTCCAATGTCCCTATCAAATTAGACTGTTTATTTTCAGTAATGGGCCATGGTGAATGAACAAGTGTCACATTAGAACTACTTAAATTCTCGGTAATGTTATCTGTTGTATCAAAGTTACTATGTAGTACTTGCTCAGAACCTTGATCATTATCAAAATATCTAAGTGGGATATATTGTCAGTATCACATTTATTTACATCAATATCATCAAAAGGAAAAGTTATTAAATTCTCCTGTTCGTGACTGATAATTGTTATATTATTGTTATTATTACTTTTATTTAAATAATATGCCGAAGGTGATGATCCATGGTCCGCCATATTTAACTCAGTTTCATTGTTTCTTTCCAACGGTAATAGGTCTATTATTACTTCTTGATTACTCTCTAAGGGTTCTAAAATAATATTATTACTTTGTTCTGCGGTATATCTAGAGATGTTCCTAGATAGCTCTGGTGATAGTATATCATGTCTTTCTTCTAAATTCTGAACCACCAAGGGTTCCTGTAAAAAAGTTTGTAATCAATAACAAAATTTTTAAGAGCTATCTTTAGAGAAAAGCGGACTGACGCAATTGTATAGTCTTAATTAATTTTGATTAATGATAATCTTTTCTGTTACAAACGCAAAATACGGTAACAATGACGATAAAAAAAATTATAACATCCGAAAGTGTCAATACTTCCTTTTGCATCGCATTTTCCCCCTAACTTCCCTTACCACGTATAGATTCCTAAAATTTTTAAAAAATAACAAACATCCCTCTGCTTCATTTTCTAGCCGCTGAATTACTATTAGGTAAGAATAGGTATTTTGCTGTAAACTAGACCTTACAAGATAGGTGGTACCTATTGTGCTGAATAACTAAGTGTGTTATTGCAAACATTATTAAATACCGGCTTGAGCCGAAAGTGAGGTTAGAAGACGCGGCATTATTTTGTATAGTTATAGTTAAATAACAACGAATAACTCACCTGGCATTGATTACTTGTGTTTAAACACATAGAAAGAATTCTCTGTCCTCTGTTTGACATAATTTTCTTGAAAATTAGAATAATCACACACAAAATTACGATAAACAACGCAGCATACCTAGGTATAAGTCAAAATAATGTAATTTAATCTGCTCTAGCTTTATGTTCAGACGACGAAATTTTGATTTATGTTGTTCTTGCGCTGAATAATTGGTCTGAAGTGGCGACAGTGGACAGGGATACTTGACAATTTTTGATATAAGTTGGTCTTGGACTAAACAAAATATTGATAAAAGATAAGAATATAATACAATTTAAACATATTTTGCGGTATGGTAATCTTGTTTTAAAAGTTTGGATGATTTGCTCAGAAATAACGATTTATAATGAAATATGTTGTTATTGCACAATTATTATTTTAAGTTTTAAAAATATCCGCAACACATTATGAGTTATGTTGGTAAGTTACAAGTAAAGTTTGATTTACGAAAATTCAATAGCAACACTTCTATGAATTACTGGATATTCCTTATTATTTAGACTTATGTTAGTATTGCATTATTAAAGATTACAAACACACCAATAATCTGAATTAAAAATCTCAGAATCGCCAAAATTTGAGTTATGGTGGTCTTGCATTCAGGGTGCGATATTATGATGTTCAATATATTCTAAAATTTTTTCTCTTACAACACTCTCCATTATTTTCTCACAAAAGGGTAACATGTTAATTGGCCGCAACTGTTCAGCTTTTATTGTAATCTGTACTTTAGGAATGGGAACCACAGTGGAAGATCCATGATGGCGGATGCCTCGGTAGGCGAGGTGTCTAAGCTGCCTGAGAAAAAATGCAAGGTTTGTGGGAAAAATGCTTCTTTGCAAGGCAATATAAAGTGCAGTGGTAAAAATTGTCACTTTGTAATTCATTCAAAATTTTTTGATGTTATCGCTAAGTGTATAAACGTTGAAAAGTCTTTATATAAGTACAAATCCTGTGACGAAAAAGTAAAAATTAGTGGTGGTGATTATCAATCATTATTTAATGAAGTTATGGTTTTAAAAAAAGAAGTGGAGTGCCTGAATCGTGAGAAAGAGTTGTTAAACAAATACGTTACTGAATTAGAATATTCAAATAGTTTATTAAAATCTAATGTCTCTGAAATTGACCATAAACCAGTGAGCTCTGTTACTAGCTTTTTATCGCATGATAAAAGCAATGCTACCATTTCTTATTCGGCTGCTGCAAAAAATATTCCAAACAAATCATCTGCTGTGTTACTTGTAAGGTCATTGAACCAAAACATCGCAAATTCCCTTGTTAAAACTGAGATTAAATCGAAAGTTAAACCTGGAGCCCTGAATGCAAATGTACTGAGTACAAAATTAGTTAAAAATGGTATTTTAATAAACTGTGGTGATGCAGAGTCATTGGCTAAACTTAAAGATGGCTTAAATAGGGAAATTGGTCAGTCATTCAGTGTTACTGAGCCTAACCTGAATCCTAGGATCATTGTTTACAATGTTGATAAAATTGCTACGGAGAACCTGGATTTATTGGAAGACATATTGCACGACAATCAGCTTATCGCCAACACAAGTGACATAAAATTAGTAACAAAGTTGAAATATAAAAATGTTTTCAATCTTGCTCTGGAGGTATCTTCTGCCCTGTACAATGATATATTACAAATAGGATTTCTTTATATGTCGTGGAACAAATTATTTTCTTTCCTTTTCTTTTTTGGGATTTATTATCACATTCCTCGAGATTCCTATCCAAAAAATTTAAACAATATTTGTGGAATAAATGTTTTATTAAAGAACATTTTAGTCTACCTAAATGTTTCCGTTGTTGGAAGATTGGTCACCAAAAAAAGGATTGTACTCGCACTTCCCCTGTTTGTCCCATATGTGCTGGAGCTCATGAGAAAGCGGTTTGCCAGTCACAGTCATTTATGTGCAATAATTGTAATGAATTTAACATGAAATCGAAAGTTAAGGTTTGTACTGATCATACTGTGAATAGTCCTCAATGCCAATACGTTTTAAATGAAATTGATGATCTAAAATCTAGAATTAATTATGGGTGATGAGGCTCAAATAAAAAATTTTAAAATTGGTCATTTGAATGCACGTTCGCTGTTCACGGGTTTTCATGAATTGGTAAATTTAATAGAAGAAAATGATTTTCATGTCATGTGTATTTCCGAAACGTAGTTAAATGAAAATATTCCAAATAATGTAATTGATATTCCTAATTATAGTTTATTTCGTAAAAATCGATTAAGTCGGGGTGGTGGAGTCGGAATTTATATTAGACACAATCTAAAAGTTACCCAAATTCTCAGTGATTTCGGGAGTATCGAAGGAGTAGAGCATCTCTGGATTAAAATCAAATTAAATAAAATATACTTTTTAATTGGAGTTATTTATTGGAGCCCGTCAAATAATGTTAATCTTTTTATAGAATTTCTGGATTACATTATATCACATACAACTCCACAGTTTGAAAATATAATTATTCTTGACGACTTAAACGTGGATCAATTGCTATGACAATTTAGTGAATCAGTGTATGATTTCCTATGACTTTCAGCAGTTAATTACGGAACATACTCGAATAACTAATGCATCATATTCAATTATTGACGTAATTTATACAAATTGTCGTCATTTATTACTAAATTCAGGTACTTTTCATATGATATTTCTGACCAATCAAGCTATTTTTTGCGAGTTGAAATGTTCAATTCCTGTTCAAGAGCCTTTTTTTGTCACCTATAGAGATTTTAAAAATTTTATATTTAACGACTTTAATGAGGATTTATGTGGTATACCTTGGGACAATATCTTGTATATAAATTATATCTATGATAAACTAAATTTACTTAACAACTATATTTTAACAATATTCGATAAACAAGCTCCTCTCAAAACCTCAAGAATATCAAAGCCGTATGCGCCTTGGATCACTACCAGCATTAAATATATGATGAAAACCAGAAATAAGGCCCTGCAAAGATATAAGCGCACGAAGGACCCAAATGACCATAATTTTTACAAAGAGCTTCGTAATCTCATAATTAGCGCTTTAAGAAGGGAAAAAGCCGCATATTTGTCACATCAACTGAAAAATCCAAATAATAAAGAATTGTGGAAATCGATAAGAATCCTCAATATCAAACAAAAATCTTTAACCGATATTCCTCAACAATAAAAAAATGTGAACGATATAAATAATTACTTTTTGTAAGTATTTAGTCCTGTTAACAATTGTCCTAATACTACAGATTATTATGCAACAAATAAATTTTATAATAACATATCATTTTTGTTCAGGCTAGCTACAGTTGAAGATATCAAAACTATAATATTCGATTTAAAGTCCAATGCTTATGGAATTGATCAAATATGTGCCAGAATGTTACAATACTGTTCACCGGTGATTTGTCCCTACATCACACATATAATTAATTGTTGTTTGTTATCTGGATATTTTCCAGATATTTGGAAGTCTTCTGTTATTAGGCCATTACCTAAGATTAATAACCCTTCAACATTCAATGAATTACTTCCCGCTTTTTCGAAAATATTAGAAAAATTCATAAATATACAGAAGTTCGATTACGTAATTAATAATAATATTGTATCTGATAAACAGTCTGGTTTCCGAAAAGGATATAGTACAACTTCTTTGCTTCTAAATATTACTGACCATATAATTTGATCATTGGATATTGGTTTAGCTACAGCTCTCGTTCTCCTTGATTTCTCTAAGGCCTTTGATACTCTTGATCATTGCTTACTTTGTGCCAAGCTAAATTATTTTGGATTTTATGACAGGTCCGTTCAGTTCTTTAATTCCTATCTTAGTAATAGACGTCAAAGGGTGGTAATTGACGAATTATCATCAGATTCAGGTTATGTTACATCGGGTGTCCCACAAGCCACAAGGTTCAATTTTGGGACCATTGCTATTTCTTATTTATACGTCAGACATTTTTAATGTCGTAAAATTTTCAAACATTCAAGCATTTGCAGATGACAGTCAGATATACTATTCGTTCGACATGATTATTCTGTGCGTCATAACTTAAAACTTAATGGTACTAAATGTAATGCTCTCATTTTTTGTAATAAACCCTCTGAGACACTGATAAGTAATAACCTCAAATTAGTCATTCAGAATCAGACTTTAAATATAATTAAAAGTGGAAAAAACCTCGGTATAATCTTTGATTCTAAATTAAGATTTCAGGAATATGTTTCCTTGATTGTAAAACGTTCCTATATTGCCCTTAAGCTTCTGTATTGTAATGCTAGCATTCTAGGTTATAAAGTACGGAAAAAACTAACTGAAACGCTTGTGTTGTCAATACTTAATTATGGCATTACTTTATATTTTCCATGTTTAGACAATATTACATAACATAGACTTCAGAAAATACAAAACTGTTGTTGCCGGTTTGTTTTTGGCCTAAGAAAATTTGATAGAGTGTCATCTAAAATTAATGAACTAGGTTGGCTAAAAATAGGAAACTTGTACAAATATCATATGGCTGTTTTTGTGTATCGTATTCTTTCGACTTCGTCACCTTCATACTTACGTGAAAAATTAATATTTAGATACAATGTTCATTGTGTTAATATAAGGAATTCAAATGAATTAACTATACCACGGTTTCATCTAACCATGTTCAAAAGATCTTTTACGTATAATTCAGCAGAAGTATACAATAATATTAATAGTAATTTGAAATCGCTTTCCCTGAACAGCTTTCGTGTCAAAATTAAAAATATGTACCTAACTCAACAGTAATTAAATTATATAATTTGCATGACTCTATAGTTGATCAAATCTCGCTATTGTATGTATTATTAATAATTCATATCCGAATATGCGTTTTATATTATAAACTGCATATTATATTCTCGTTCTATATAAGTTTCATGTTAAATTTCGTTATCTTATTCCCTTTTTTCTCTCTCTCCTCTCTATCAATTAATTTAAGTTCATATTATGTTCACTTTATGTTTATACAACTGTTCTTTGTGTGGGCAGCGAGCGGAGGACTGACTTCACTCACTTCATAGCGATATTAGGAGTAAAGCAACATTTACCGCGTATAGTACATGGATGGGGACTATCCATGGAAAGACGCGGTCTCGCTTCCCTACTTCTAGCGGCTTGTATATCAGCTATATCGCAGAAGCAATACAACTGTAGGCGAGAGGTGTATTGAGGATATACCATCCTTCGGAGGGGATGTAAAGCAGTCGGTCCCTTGTCTATTAAATGTTAGGCAAGTAAAAAATCCCTACTCTTAGTAAGATAAGAGGTTCGGCAAAATTTCCAGGTTGGGGGTTGCTCGTCTCCTGGCGTCGGTGATTGGCCTCCGTAGCGGAAATAGGCCGACGTTAAATAAGTGATTAAAAAAAAAAAAAAAAAAAACTGTTCTTTGTATAATTATTATTTTTTTATTATTATCATTATTAGTAGGGTTAAGTAGAGTAGCCTCGGCTAGACTTCGCCCTCATTATTGTATTAGTATTGTATATTACGATACTCTAAATAATGGCTATTATTATTATTATTATTATTATTATTATTATTATAAGTACGAAGTAAATCAGGAAAAATACCCTTTGCTAAAGACAAGTTGATCATATTTAGCAAGGGGTAACCAAGAACTATAAAAGTGATTTTAATAAAATCCAGGTCAATATCATCTACACTTCCAGGTTTCTTTTGACTATAAATAAGCTTTCTTAGTTGAGATAATGATATTTCTTTAAATTCCGTCATTTCACAATTTGTACTTTCTATAAACGAGAAAATAAAGTCATTATCGCACAGAGGACTTGGAATACTATCGGCTAGCAAAACAATACTATTAACAAAGTATCTATTTAGTTCATTTGCCATATAATTTCCCGTATATGTTTTATTATTAATTATTATTTCAATAAAAATATTTTTCTTTTTTGTTGATATTAAATCTAAGTGTTTTCCACATTTTTTTAGAGTTACCTTTATTTGCATCAATTTGATTTTCATAATAGTCTTATTTTGCCATCCGTATGACACTGACTAAGTTGTTCCTACATATTTTATATTTGTCCCAATTTACCTGTAAACCGGTTTGAGACCACTGATTGTAAGCAAAATTGTTCTCTTGAATAACCATTTTAATGTTAGGTACTGTTAAACCATGGATTTTTATTAGAACATGTAATCGTAGTTAATGGTGCAACCTTATTTAAGCAATTTATAACATTTTCAAAAAATGTATTAGACACACCATTTACATTTGTACAATCTATTTCCAATCTTGTTCAATAAGCTTCGGTATCAATAAATCATAGTCAATCTTAGTTCTTACAGTTCGAGTACATTTTCTAATATTTTCCTCCTCGTTTTCTAAATATATATGTAATATTGAATGATCGGTTATGTGATAATTGTTTATCACCGTAGCATTAATATCCACAAAATTATTTGTTACCACTAAATCAATTAGCGTTTTACTTAAATTAGTGACTCTAGTGTAAGTATCTACAATTTGCTTAAAACCCAACATTTCCACAGAATTTTTTAGTTTTGTGGAGTACAAATTATCATGTAACCAATTAATATTAAAATCTCCTATAACTACAATGTCCTTAAAATTATCATTGTTTTCTAACCACTGGCTAATCCAATCAATAAAATTATTATGATTTCCATTTGGATATACAGCGCATATTACATAGGTACAACTTATTTTTGATTTGAAGTTTTAAAGCTAGAAACCAATAATTTAAATCATTGTAAACGACTTTGATCAAATAAAACTCGATCTTTCTTCCACCAACGTTTATTCAAGACTGCCCTATACAAAACTCTCTAGTCTCCTCATACAAAAACCCTATTACCGAATACATACAAAACATAGCAATCGAAATCTAGATAGTGGCATAAATAAACAATAGCCAGTTCCGCATTCCGGAGACTATAGGCAATAACAATAATAATAATAACTAATAGTAATATGTACGGGGTGTTCCGTCGCAGATGAGGTCCTTACAGTCGGCCAAACCTGACATTCTTCGCGTCCCCGTGAAGACCATTCCTTCGAGGATCTGTCAAACAAAAATAAATATTAGAAAAAAAAGAATGGAAATAATTACAGTTGCGGATCCTCGCAGTCATCGTCTGACTCGCTGGAACTCACAACCGTTTTGAAAACTTTCAATTTATCCGAGGGACATATTGGTCTGTCCTTTATTTTACATACTAAAAAGAGACACTAAACACTGCTCTGCTGATGTAGAACAGAGATGGATATACCGACGGTCGCCTAGTGACGTATGATATATTGAGATAGGTCAGGTTCAGATTGGGTAACCTTTAGAGTTTACGAGCCTTGCCTTTTTATGAGGTCCGGCAGCGTTCTGCCCCTCCAAGATCCTCAACCACGTAGCGATCGTTATCTAACACTGCCGTTACAGTGAAGGGCCCTTGGTAACGTGGTTCAAGATTTTTACTGAGTCCGTCGTTTGAACACTTTGTTCGTTGGACCAGGACCTGTTGTCCCACCGTATATCGTTTCGTTTTTGCATGCCGTTTATCTGTTACAGTTGCTTTCATCGTGACCCAGACGTCTGCACTTGTTGCACTCCATACGAGGTTTAGAACATTTGGCAGCAATATGGCCACGCTGACCACAATTGAAGCACTTCAGCGACGAATTATTGTTCATGACTTTATTACGTAACGTACCTCTTAGATCTGTAGCAACCTTGGCATATTCTTCCTGTTGACGACCAGATATAGAAGGAACACTTAATGGCACATCCGCACGTACATCATTACGTAAAGCTGAAAGGTACTCCTCGTATAGTGCTTCGGGACTTTCGTAACATCCTGCCCTCGCACCATTTTGAACCACAGAATCGTCGATCCCATGTATGAGGCAGGATACTGCCCGCTTTTCCTGGATATCACAAGCTCGCAACAATTCCATCTTCTCAAAATAATAAGTAGTCATTGACTCGGTGGGATCCTTTCGTCTATTTAACATGGTTTGAGGAAGAGTTGCGTAATCTGTATGGTCGGGAAAACTTCTTTTCACCAACACTTTCCACTCATTCCATGTCAACTTATAGTTTTTTAGGCCATGATACCAACTTTTGGCCATACCTACTAGCCTAGATTGCATATGGTAGATTGTTGTTATCTCGTCCCACTGGTTCAATGCTTTTAGTTGGTCAATTTTCATTAACCACTGCTGAGCCGTTAAGTTATTATTTTCTGGTGAAAACTCAGGAATACAATCGCTCCGTACAGTAAATCTAGATATTTCAGACCGACTCTCCACAGATTGTGCTTGTCTACTTAAATGTTTAACCATATTTTCTAACTTTTTTATTCTTTCTTCGGCGGTTACAGGCTCAGGGGTTCTAGCAGGCGATCTAGAACGAGAAAGCCGTTGTTTTTCCTGTCTCATGTCAACAACACGTGATTCTGGACGTTTCCTAGAATCATTTTCATCGTGACGCCTGGATTTCTTGCACCTATACCGCTCTTTGTCACTGCCCGTCTCCGAACTGGAGCTAGAAGTAGGACTACGTGTCCTTTTGTCCGATCTACCCATGTTTAAACTCACTAACAGCACGAAAAGTGTTATAACGTTTACAACTAACTAACGAACCACTAATACTAGCAAAATAATCCACTAAACTAAAGCACTAATATTATTTGTGAAATAGTGAACCACTTTATATCAAAATTTTATAATTAAAGAAAAAATTATTCACTTTTTAAATGTTTCAAACAGTATTTATTAATCTCTACACGTGTTTTGGCTTTTTAGGCCTTTTTCAAGAGTACATACAATACTCAGTATTGTATGTACTCTTGAGAAAGGCCTAAAAAGCCGAAACACGTGTAGAGATTAATAAATACTGTTTGAAACATTTAAAAAGTGAATAATTTTTTCTTTAATTATAATATTTAACAATGTTTCACATGATGCCAACCGCGGAATCAGTTCAATGTATTATATCAAAAATTAAATTCGGCACGTGAAATAACCCCGCATCTGAACTGTAAACGACTTTGATCAAATAAAACTCGATCTTTCTTCCACCAACGTTTATTCAAGACTGCCCTATACAAAACTCTCTAGTCTCCTCATACAAAAACCCTATTACCGAATACATACAAAACATAGCAATCGAAATCTAGATAGTGGCATAAATAAACAATAGCCAGTTCCGCATTCCGGAGACTATAGGCAATAACAATAATAATAATAACTAATAGTAATATGTACGGGGTGTTCCGTCGCAGATGAGGTCCTTACATCATGTACTTTTAATTCTAAAACACTCACAAATTTTACATCATGTCTAACATACATTATACGCCCCCTGTATATCTGCTAGTAGAATCGCAACGAAAACACTTATAACCATCTATTTTTAATTCGCTCTCACAAAAATCTTCTGTTACATGGGTTCCACTTAAGCATATAACTTTAGGATTTGTCTGTTCTACATATACAATGATTTCATCTTTGTGTTTGATAAAACTTTGAGCATTAAGTAAACAACAAATAGTGATTTATTTGAATTTCTTGGTAGAAACTCTGATTGCTATATGTTTGTATTAAATTTAATTTTATTTAATATTCTATTATAGGACGGACATTCTACTCCAGGAAACGTAGGCTCAAGGTGGAAAACTATATAGGATTTGATTTTTATTTATTTTTTTATACTGATCTTGGGATGCTGAATTTGGGTCTGAGTTTGTGGGACACAGTTGTCCCCGGAACATCCCCATCCACCCCCCCAAAGGGCTTTTTTTTGCTTTATGCTTTATATCGAGCTTCCGGTGCATGCTAACGCAAAAGTACCTAAAGAGGAATAAACAGTGTACAATATGAGCCATGTTTGGTTGTTGTACGTCAAACCGTTTCTTTGCACGGGCACCTCAAAGTTGGCCCTCCCTTTGAAATAGACACTTCGTAATAGTTTTATTGTGGCTCACAGACAATACTAATTAAAAATAAAACATATGGCAGTTTATCACCGATAAATACCTGATTTTTTGGTATATATATGTTTCTTATGACATTGCTCTTTTTCGAGATACAGGGGCGTCCAGCCTAAAATTCACTCCATCGTATCACCGGGGTTGTTCATATAGGATTGTTCAAAATTTATGGTTTTATAGACTTCAACGTGCTGTTTGAAAATTCGTATCAGACCACCAAATTTTTTCGCCGGAACTACCCCTTAACCTAAAAAAAGAGTTTTTAGGTTAGGTTTTTCTTTAATATTCGCTCTTCAGGGCACTCTATGAGAAATCGTCACGTATTGTTGTATACTCGCTTATATGGTTTATGTGTAGGTTTCATAATTATTTTTTTTACAATACCCTGTATTCGAAATTTTTTTTATAGAGGGTTCTAAAAAAAATATTTTTTTAACCTTTTCTAATACATATCTGTTTTTACTATATGCCATCTACTTTGTATATCTCTATTTGGTTTGTTAATTAGACTACCCCTTCACCACAAAATCGATACCGCGGCGTAACAGTTTATCAGAAAATTACATTATTCATGTTATGCACATATTCTATATGCATGTATGTATTGCAAACGTTTTCCTCAAATATTTTCTCTGAGGATTATTAAAAACAAATATTTTTTTACCGCCTTTTAATACGCATATATTATGTAGCTACTATTTACAGTATTCTTCTGTTCTAAGTGTATTTACGACAGAAATACATTGACAATGAGTAAACGTTACTTATGCTGACTGTACTCCTTTCCACACCACCTGAGAGGTAGAGTATTTGACGCGTTTTTTTTAATTGTGGTATCCCCATTAGGCCTACTCCACAGCGATAAATCGTCCCCGTTATTAAAACTTGCATCGCTTAATTCCGGAAGTACACGGTTGCGCTACGTCCTCTTCGAAATCAATGTCAAGTTTATCCACATCTTCTGTAACGTCCGCATGGCCGATCAGTTGTTCATCTTCGTAGTCCTTCCTCTTCCACATTAATTTCGATTTCTGGCATGTTCGTACAGCCTTCGTTGCAATTTGTGCAAATACTTTAAACAGTTTAAACCTGCTTTACGACACTCGCACGCACGGCGACAGTCCTTCTTGCATTTGCAGGAAATAAGTCTCAGCAATTTTTCACGATAATAAAAAGCAACTCATCGATATGTTAAAAGTTAAGTTCGAAGACGAGAATTTCACCGTTAAGCAAGCCATTGAATATGCGGATACACTTATTGTGAACTCCGCAATAACCTTGGCACGCCAGTTCGAAACGGTAGTAATTGTCGGCGAAGATGTAGATCTTCTGGTGTTGCTGACAGCGCATGCCCCCTCCGCAAACATCTATTTGCTGAAACCTGGCAGAAACAGTACCACGCAACAGATGTATTCCGTTGACAGTTTAAAAGACCGCACTATAGCAGATAACATCCTTTTCCTGCATGCCTTCAATGGTTGTGATACTACTTCTGCCTTTTTCAATCACGGCAGAACAAAATTTTGCAACGTACTCCGAAAAGTACCGTCGCTTAATAAGGTTGTAGCAAAATTTAAACAACCTGATGCACAGCCACATCGGGGAATAGTTTATTCTTGCACTTTACGGTCACAATGGCATGAAACAAATCGGCTTAAACACCTATCGTTATCGTTGTTTTGTGAAATCAGGCTACAAAACAAAATTTTATATTGCGTCTCTTCCGCCTACTGAAGCTGCTGCACGGCAACACACCCTCAGGGCATACCTACAAGACCAACAGTGGTGCGGATTTTGGTTGGAAACGAGGAAAATACGGTCTACTGCCAGTGTCTACACTACAGTCACAAGCTCCTGAAAAATTGCTGAGACTTATTTCCTGCTAATGCAAGAAGGACTGTCGCCGTGCGTGCGGGTGTCTGTGAACGAACTTGACATTGATTTCGAAGAGGACCTAGCGCAACCGGGTCCTTCCGGAATTAATGCGTGGTAAAGTAATCGCATCTGTTCAATCTTAAAAATCTGTGTAAAGTATTTAAACTTGTGCAGAATGCAACGTATCTTTTTTATTACACAATTTATATGCGTTTCCCATTTCAATTATTATATTATTCGAGCATTATCTTCCTTTTTCCATTGGTCTGCGGTTTTTGCTGGACCTAATCCTAAACTATTTACGCTATTGGCAAATTTCTGTCACAGACCTTTTATGAGTCCTATTTCAGAAGGTATTGTTTTGACGGTAATCAACAATTTATTATCTTCTATAAACTGAAGCATTCGCTCATATTGCGCCGTTGTTGTCTTCTTTTGTCTTTTTCCTTCCACAATATGTACTATCCCGGCCGAAAAATTTTCAACGATTTTTTATCTGTGGTTTGATTTTCATAAAATTCTAATTGCGTATGAATGGCTTTTCATCAAATGTCTGTCATTTTAAGACAGTTTGTGTCATTGAAGTATCAAAGGGTAATTTAATAGGTAGAAATATATATATGGATCTGTTAATTAATATACAGGGTGATTCACGTTGACCGCCTATTAGAAGTATCTCGAGAAAGAAAAAAGATATCGATTTGAAATTTTGGTTATGGTCCTAAGTGGGTAGGATCTATTTAATGAAAATATTTTCAAAACGGTGGCATTTCCGGTTATACCGGAAGTTGACCCTAACTTTGTAATTTTAAATGAGATGCCCCCATTTTCATTTTTTTTTAGATTCCTCGGAAAATTTAAAGGTTCCCTATGTCTAAAATGAACCCGGCTTTACGAGATTATTATGCGATTTATAATAATCGAGATGGTTTAAATCGCTAATAATCGAGTTACATTCAAAGCTTTATCGTATCATTGAAATTTGAGAACTGTCAAAATATTCACGTCAATGTTTATAATTAACATAAAATTCGTATCTAGGGTATTATGATATGGTAACCAAAGTATTATATATTGTAACTAACGTATTATGTGCTACTAAGTTATTGTGAAGATGTTGTAATGTTATGATATTTATAATTATCAATAAAGATTTAACTTAAATGAAACTTAATTTTCAATGATACGATAAATTAAATTAAAAACTAAATGTACTTATATGTTACTTAATATACCTACACATTTAGAAATGGGAAAAGAATAAATTATTTATAATAAAAAGATAATAAGTTTATTAATGAGAACATAAAAATACAATATTTATTTGCCATAGATAGACTGGAGCAAGGGTGGTCGCTGAAACTTGCAGATGCTATTAATTGCAACAAAAGCGCAATTTTTTATTTAAAAAGTAAGTTCATAGAGACGCATGATGTCAACAGGAGATAAAAACTCATAAATATAATTCATTAACCCAAAATATATTACAATATAATTAATATATAATTGTTGTATCTTTGAACTAATATATTTTTTTTTCCTAGTTCCAGGGCCGTCATTAACTTCTTAATCTTGTACTAATGGAGTTTGTTAAATTTTGCATATTATAGTTTTCCTACAAAGAATTCCACTCGATTTGGATAGCCCTAGAATAATAACTAGTTAGTCTTTATTTTCAGGTCTAAACTGATGTGGTTAGGCATTATTTATAAATATCAATTGATTATGAAGTAAAATATGACAATGACATTGACATTAATAAAAAATTTGACTGATGGACGAGGCACTGATTATAATCAAAAAAATATTACAAAGGGAAAATACGTCGTTGAAAATTTTTCGGCCGCGATAGTACACAGATTCACCTTAACCTTATTATGAACTGAACAAATCAACCCTGTTATGGTTGTTAACAGCACAGATAATTATCCTTGACTTATTCAAGAAGCACATATAAATCTATTTCACTTTTCACGAACTTATACCACTCGGAACTGTTATAGAAAATACATAACAGCCAGCATAACAGCTCACGTTCTTCGGGAATACAGAGTACTGCTTTTAGGTTTTACTGTTATAACTTGCGTTATTTTTACATGTTAACTCAACAGAATATGATACGAAGTTGGACTGATTTTCAAAGTTTTCCAACTGTTACAATACATACTTAACTGTGCTACTGCATTATTAAATATTACAGAAAATAGGATAGGACAATTGATTCTGGTTCATGTTGTATCCTGGTGCTGCTTGACTGCTCGGAAGCTATCGATAGCATCAATCACTATATTATTAAAAATGTTAAAATTCGTTGAATTTAACATGACGGCAATACATTTTAGTAATAATTATGGGCGACAATAAATGGTGGTTTTTTAAAATAGACTCTAAATTTCAAGAACGGTTGATATTACATTAACGGATTGTTATTACGTTACAGTGGGAATAATTTATGAGCATATATGCATTGAAACTATTTTAATATAAAGATTAGAATTTGCACTTAAAATTATACCACCTAGACACACCTCTTATATAAATTAATTGTTTCAGTGTGGTTGGCGTCCAGAGAAATGGGAAGTGAGCATTACTGTCTGAGGTGGAATAATCATCAAAGTAACCTTTTAGGAGTGTTTAGTCAGTTGCTTCGTGACGAAAGTTTAGTAGACGTTACTCTGGCCTGCTCGGAGGGCCATTCCATTCGTGCTCATAAAGTAGTGCTATCTGCCTGTTCCTCCTACTTTCAATCACTTTTTGTTGATCATCCCAGCAGACATCCAATAGTGATCTTAAAAGACGTCCGCTTTTCAGAATTACGTACCCTGATAGAATTCATGTACAAAGGTGAGGTGAACGTTGAATACTGCCAACTTTCTGCATTACTTAAAACTGCAGAAAGCCTTAAAGTAAAAGGTGAGTTATCTATTTTTAAAAAAGTATTAATTCCAACAAATTCATTTGAAACTTAAATAATAACTTAAATTCCTACCTTCTAATCTTTGGACAAATCCTGCGTCACATAGTCCTATCCTATCCTTACAAATGACGGTTGAAACAAATGAAACTATCTCTTAATATACATTAGTTTTTGAAAATTTAAAGTAACTGTACCCTAGTTATTACTGTTTAATATATTCGTATTTATTGTGTGGCATGCAAAACCAGTATAGGATTGTAAAATTATAAAAATAAATAAAATTTGGCGTTGTTTGTTCATGTGTCAGACGAAAACTTCACTGGCACTCTTATACCCCAGAATTATATAATAAGTAGGTAGTAGAACAGCAAATGCTAAACTTCGCCCATGGAACGTTGTACTTTGTACCTAAGTTTCAATAAAGTCATTTATTATTATTATTATTATTATTATTATTATTATTATACAGAATCGACAGAGCGGTTTAGTTTACTGTGTTGAATGATATCTACATCTGGGACCTGATTTTCGAATCGTAAGATCAGATACGTCATGAGTAAAGTGAGCGTGGTTCTGCCGAAAGTATTACTAAGTACTCTTGAAATATGGGATTTTTCCATAACTGATATTTGGTTGAACAGGTGAAAAGGAAGACACCATAGTTTTGATGTTAAAAAAATTGTATTTTGGTCATATATTCGTATTTAAAATACCTATGATTTTTTCCCAAAGACTCCGACCTTTTCTAAACGTAAAGTCGTCGTTGATACAACCTGTCTGTAAAACTTAATTTTTTTCCTAATTCAATTAACAGCCCGTTTGAGCCTAAATTATTAGTGCAAGCCTTTGTTTTTCCATATTTACTATGTTACTAATTAGGTAATATAGTAGATTTTGTTTTTGTTTTTTTATTTTTTAAACACTAAAGAATAAACTTAGACTGAAAAGTAGAAATGCTGTAATCATAAATTTGGCCTAATAATTGTACCTTGTACAATTTAACTTTTAACTAAATCAACTGAATAGAAGGCATATATTACATTATTTCTTAGATCAGATATTTACAAGTTCACTATCCGAATGTGCAGTATGACTATGATTATATTTCCAACAATTAAGAATATAAAAAATAGGTATCCATAGGACAATAACCGCAATTTTGTAACCGTAATGTTGTTCGAACTCTATAATTAAATTTGTAAAGTTAGAGGAAGGGGATCATACGTCACCAATAGCTCGCTAGCTTATCCTTTTGGTTATATGTCCATTTCAAACGCTCCAGCGATACAATAGTGTAGGCAAGTTGGCACTTAAGGTTGAAATAATTATATACAAATATTTCTCAACGGAAATGTACGAGGAATAACGTCTTAACAGGTTGACTGCGTTAGTGAAATCGGACTACCACACAACTGTGCGTTACCGGTCTCCGAGGAGCGGTGACCGCCTATTTCTTTTGTGCGGCACCGGTCCTCGAGGACCGGTAATCATATAATCAATTTTTTCTGCGCAACACGAATACTATTGAACTTATGAAAAATCTGATTTGAACTTTTCTTACTGATACACATTAGTACTTACGTTTACAGTCGCGTCACTCTACGATTATTTTATCAAGGTCAAACCCCCATGTAGTTTTTCGTAAATTTTTTATTTGGTTTATAATGCTTAAAAGTATCATCAGATGTTTTCTCACTGTTTATTGCCAACTTTGTGAACAAAGATATTAAAATAAGAAATACAAAAGTAAATATATTTTTCTACAAAGTTATCCAGAGAATTGAGAATGAAATTGTTTGTCAAAAATATATAAAAGAATCATTTTTTGTGTTTTTCATTGAAACATTTCAGGCACATTCCTGGTTGTCCAGGACAGTTACTGCAGTAACTGGTCACTTTTGTAACCAAATTGCTGGCTTCTCTACTTGAGTGAGTTTCGCGCAATTTATTGTAGCAGCCTTGGCATTGTCTTCTTTTCTTTTTCCCAGGTCCCGATGGTTTGATGAAAGTATGCGGTACTCTTTTAGGAGTTACTGTATCTTCTCGTAGTTTGGGGGTCAAAACTAATTCTTGCGCCAATTTTCTTCTAAATTCTGTTACAGATACTTTTGATGAACTAATTCTATTATAAATTATCCAAGAATTCACAATGCATACGCCAAATAAAATTTCAAAAGCTAATTTTCTGTACCATTTAAGACTTCTGCGTAAAACCGAATGATATGACGACATTTGGTCACTATAATCAACCCCTTTTTTGGCTTTGTTATAATCAATAATTACTTTCGGCTTCATTATATCATCTCCTTGCCTGGTCCGTTTACCAGTAGGTACACATTCCGCAGTGTGGCTTGGATCTGTACTTAACATCAAAACAGGTCGTTTATCCATCCATTTGATAATTCGTAAAGAGCCTTTTTGTGTGCCGCATATATCACCTCGTTTCATCTTTTGTGGTAAGTTTTTAGGTATACCTCTTCGATTTGACCTCATTGTGCCACTGTAAATAATTTTCTGTTCGAATAACGACTCCGCTAAATGCAAACTAGAATAGAAGTTATCAGCGAATAAGTGGTGTCCATCCTTCGGGTTAATACTTCTCAAGAGATCGTGCACTATTTGTTCAGAGTGGCATACTTCAGGATTTCTCTCATTTTTGCCTGTATACACAATTATGTTGCTTGTATATCCATCGACTGTACACAGCTTGTATAATTTGATTCCATAGGGATGAGTTTTGTTTGGAATGTATTGCTTAAAGATTAATCTCCCTTGAAAAGGCACCATACTCTCATCAATGACAAGAATTCTTCCCGGTGTTAGCACTTCCTTGAAATTTTTATTTGTGTTTTCCAATAAGCTCCGTATTTTGTATAGCCGATCGTTCCTATCAGCAGTTTCGTTATTACAGAAATGTATGCATCGTAACAATAAGAGAAATCTATCCCGCGTCATCGTATTTGCAATAAACTCATTACGGAACATTGGATCTTTAGACCAATACAGATTTAAAGCAGGAAGGTCATTCAGTCCCATAACCAAGACAATTGAAAAGAAACGTTTTATTTCGTTTTCGTTACAATCAACCCACAAGTTTAGGCGAGATTTTGAAGAGTTCTGGTTATTCAACATTTGACGCGCAAATCTGTTTGTTTCTTGAACAATAAGGCCTATGAGATCTTCTGTCAGAAATAACTGGTATGCATCTATAGGTTGTTTTATTGCACTAACATCAAAATTCATTGAAGACGACTCCTGACGACGATAAATATTATTATCAGCTTCACCAATATCGTGCCACTCGTTTTGATGTGTAAAATTTCTTACCGGTACTTCTTCCAAATTAGCATCATTCTCAGTATCAGTGTATTCCAGGTATTCGTCGTCATTGGAATGATTCTCACCACTCTCAGTGTCTGATGATGACGGGATGTAGTTTTTATCGAGAACTGAGTCGTCCGAGTCAAAGTCTACCTCAGAATCACTATTACTTTCTAGTGCTTGCATTGGCGATTCATCATGTAAAATGCTTCTCGACGAACCTGGAATCGCACACTCAGTGGAATAATTTGCGTCACTATTTTTTTTAGCTGTTTGTGGCGTTTCACATTCGCGTACCGGAACTGCACCTGTTTGATCATTTTGCAGCTTACCTTGAGCCATAAGCACTAATTTTGTTGCACGCGACGACATTTTGATAACAACAAGACAAAGACTAGTCGGTAACACAAATGTGTTTCGTATTTTACGACTAACTACGCCCTGCGCACAGAACGCCGAAAAAGGTCCAGTGCGTATAGACCTGTCTGACATTGAGAATAGCACTGACTCCAGCGCCGGTCCCGTAGGTCCGGTACCGCACGATGATAATGCATTCATAATTAAGTGCGTTACTGGTCTTAGGGGACCGGTAAGCTTTTTTAGTACGTCTGAGTTCTGGACACCATAACAAACTTAAAGGTACCTGTAAAGTTGGAATCAAGGATATATTAAGGAAATTAGAGGTTCCGCAAAATTTGAAGATTTATAGATTATCAGCGCCGCACTGTAATGAACACCAGCACCGGTCCCAGAGGACCGGTGCCGCATTTAACCTGTATGTCTATGGCAAGTTGCAAAAAACGGCCGCCATTTTGTTTTTTTCGTTTTATTGTAAATATCTCAAAAATTGTAAGGTTTATGAAAAAATGTCAAGAGACCTTTTTTACGTAAAATAAGAAAATACATTGGATAAAATTTATTTAAATAATTGAGAGAAAAAATGTTTTTTTTTAATTTTTAACATTACAAATATTTATGTACAATTTAAAATAGGATTTTCATCTTCGTCACGTTCGAGTACGATGCAAGGATTGCAACAAGCAATTTACCACATGACCCTTACAGTTACAGAACACCATTTTTAATATATGAGAGGGAGCAACTTCTTTTGTTATGGATATCGGAACAAGGTGTCCCTCTTTATCTAATTTCCATCCGTACAGTAAAGGATCCAACTTACTTCCCATCCATTCTTGTATCTAAAACGTACAACTTTATTATTTCGACTAAGTAAAGTACCTAATCATAATTAGATACCTAACAATAAACTCTTAAAACATGTTGTACAGCAGCGTCTTCAGTTGGGGGAAGTGATGCCAAATTGAAGTTTGCCGATAGACCTTGACGAGATGTCACTCGATTGTATACAGTGTACCTTAACTTATCAATTTCTTCTTTGCTATTCTTAGATCGGTATAACTTGGTAATTAATTTTATGCCTACTTCTATTAACTGTTTTTTATCTGGACGTTGTTGGTAAAATATTTGAAGACTATCGTATATTATTCTTTAACAACTGTAAACAGAATTTCTTACTTTTTTTTAAATGAACGAGGTTGTGTCGCAACCTGATATAGAGCATGAAGAAATAATATGCTTGTTTAATATGCTTTAATTTTTCTTGAAGATTCAATATGTTTGTCACTCTATCAGCCTTAGCAGCCTTTCCTGGTCGAAGCAATAACATTTTATCATTCTGTGAATAATAAACAAACAAAACCGCAACATCAGTGTCTTCAGATACAACTACAATTGCCCTACCAATTTGAAAGTTCTACTGCAGTTATAACAATTAAATAGTCGGCGTCGCTTGCAGCCTGTATTATTTTAACACCTGCTTTTTCAAAACGAGGCTTTAAAAGCTCTATCAGTTTTTGTTTGTTGTTCTTATTTCGTAGAAATTCTTCTTGTGGCGTAACAATTGTATTTTCTAATTTTACTGAAATGTCTACCGCGTTTCTTGATCTTATCTGTTGCAAAGCATCCTTAGTTGAAAGACAATTGGAACTGTATCCATAAAAAACCACTACACAGACCTGACCATAAACATGTTTAGCATAATTAATATATTGATCACAAATTTGGTGGAATGTAGCAGGCTTCTGCCATATAACTTTGTGAAGGAAAAAAACCGTCATCAACTACATATATTAAATTTTGCTCATTCGACGAATTGGGTGTAGCTAAAGCATCAAATTCTTTAAAGAGAAGACTTTTTGCTCCTTTTCTCAAAACACCATACTTAAAGAGAGACAACGGATATGGAGCTAACTCAAATTTGAAACAGTACCTTATTTCTTCTGGGGTTTTGTTGGAGAAAATAATTTTGTTAAATAATTGCATAGGTGACACATTAACATATGTTTTATTAATTTTTATATTATTGTTCATTTGTGAAAAATTTTTGATTTGATCTGTTGGTTTGCACTTAGTATTGTGAATATTTTGCCTACATTTGCCAGTTTTGGTGGTGGGTTGTTGGTACCTAAATGTCAGAATAAAAGGTGAGATAAGTTTTATTCATGGACATAATTGTTTGAACGCCCTGAAAATTATTTTTCATTAATAATCGTGTAAATTCACAATTTCGAGTTACAAGAGGTTGGCAATTTATTGATACTTATAAAAACACTTGGAACAAGGCTGTCAAAAGCATGTTATTCAATAAATTTTTTCATTGTAAGAAAAAAATATCTCGTCAAATTTAATCGAAAAACTATTAGTTTTTGAGATACATGCAATAACTTGAGAAAAGCAAAATGAAATCCATTTTTTGGCAACTTACCAATGTCAGAATCGACAGGACTTTTAGTATGTCATTTGGAGCTATATTCCCCATATATTCCCGCTGAAAAGCGTTTGTATATAATTTTTTCAGAGCTAGCCCCTAAATCCCGTTAATTTGGCTACACCACAAATAAATCTGGTTTGCCTGCATCAATAACGGTGTAGCATAGTAATAGGTATTTAATTTTGTTCCCCCATTCTTAAACAAATAAAATATGATATTTAGTAAGTAAACATTTTAAGTACAGTCATCAGTGTTATGCACATTATCAAGATGTCACTGTATATGCTATTTTGTTATACAGGGTATCCCAAAAAGAATTCCCCAGCCGCCGGGGGTAAACTCTACGACCAAAAATAACACGAAAATCACTTATGCAAAAATTTCGAAAAGTGCCTTGAGCCGAGACTCCAAGCTCAGGGGGTTTTCGGGAAGGCAAGAGAAAGAATACACCACAGTCCAATCAATAATAAATAACACAGATTTATTGTCCCAGGTACCCACGGCTAGGTAACACGAATTTATGATTTTAGAAAGGAGCTGAAACTGTTTAAGTCACCTAAATAGATACACTTCGTAAAATTATAACTAATTTACCTGACACCAAGGCGAGTATATAATGGTAAACTTAATTACAACTTTTACACAAAAGCCCAAGAGGCTGCCTGTTTCACAGGAATGCTCCCTGCAAATGGCCTCAGCTAGGGTAAAAACTCTGCTTTCTTGTTGCAGAAAAAAAGCACACAAAAACAGAATCACCTTTAATGTGGGCAGTATAACTGGTTACCTAGTTTCAGGTTACATTTGAAAGAAAACATATGTATCCACCTCGAAAGCCCAGAGTTTTGGTTCATCTGCCCCCTCCTTATTTATGGCGAGTACCCCGAGACACAATAATTGGCCTTTAACAAAAACCACGAACACAAAAGAAAAAATGAGCCACAAGCTCAAGAGTTACGAGACAGTTCACGGGGGCTCGTAGTATTTCTTTAAGTGACTGGCGTGAAATGTTCCACGTTCCACACCAGTGTCTAGTATCTCTAGGACATAAGAGTTAAAACTAACCTTTCGCTTAATTCTATACGGCCCCTCATACAATAGCAAGAACTTTTTCTTCTCAGTTTGTTCGGCCGAGGAGATGCGGTTCGCTTTCAATAAAATTAAATCTCCAATTTCGAAATCAACATAAGGGAAATTCGGACGCCTAGCAGCTCGGCGAGTAGGTATAGCGTCGCCTAAACCCAGACATGGTAAACCAGCCTGGTCGTAACCGCCGCTAAGAGTTGGAGGGTGGGGGTCGGTCGGGCCCAAAGTATCGCTATGAAAATCGCCGGGGTGACAGATGGTAATCAAAAAGGGGAGGGGGGAATATTCTATTAATAGAAAATGACGTCTAGAGCACATCCGGTGTAAAACATATGGCAGACAGATGTTAATCAAAAGGGGAGGGGCCAATATTCTATTAATAGAAAATGACGTTTAGAGCACATCCGGTGTAAAACATATGGCAGACAGATGTTAATCAAAAGGGGAGGAGTCAATATTCTATTAATAGAAAATGACGTCTAGATCACATCCGGTTTAAAACATATGGTGTGGTTGTAAGACATATGGCGAACAGATGCGAAGATACGACATCCTGCGGGTTATGGAAAAATAAACACCCTGTGTAACAAAGCAAACAGCAAAAAGTGCTGAGGGCTGAAGCAAGTATATGGGGTAACGATAGAAATAAAACGCACTGTATGTTACGTTCTGCAAATAGGCTGTAAACATTTGGTATTAACAAGTGTTTAAACTGAATGCATTCGCGTAGGCCATTTTTAGCTCAACGTGCACAGACGATAAATTAATGGTAATTTGAAACAAAATTTATTTACTATTCAAACTCAAGCTGACTAATTATATTTTAACCGGGAGACAGATTATTAATACCGGGGGTAAAATTTATAGCAAAATAGGCACTAAAGGGTAGCAGACCTAAAAAGTATGGGGTTTAACGACATATAGTAAGAAAATAAAATAGTTATGCCAATGTACAAATGACACAAAACAATATTCTTAGAGCAAATTATATATTTTTAGAATTTCAAATATTTCATATTTGCAGAAGTTCCCAAGTCCGATAATTTGCTTACCATATTATAAACCGATTAGGTGAAAAATTTTATATGGGTTAAATTAAAACGATTTAAATGTTTATTAATATTTATTGAAAATCATAAATAGAGAAATATCGCATGAGAAGCGATCAAATTCCACTGTTCACAAAATTTCTTGAAGAAATATTCAAAGGCTATCAAACATAAGGTTTTTGGCTGTGTAACAATTGGGCGAATTAATCGTTGATTATATTTTTCTCTTCGCTCACTAGTTTCAAAATTTAGCGAGCCAAAAGTACAGTCAATAAATAGTGCGCTTTTTAAATGTATAGCTTTTTTAATTAAAACACAATCAAAACAGCGGAATAGACTGAAAACCAGATGTCTCAGATGGTGTGCTGAAACATCCATAAATTCTATAACCTGTATTCTATATTTTATATGATTAAACACATTAAAGTCTTCTCCATATTTGTTGATGTTGAGCGGACGCCATCCGGACACATCACAATTTCGACTAATGCAGTCGTCGAAGTAAAATACATCTATATCATTGAACGCACTTGTTAATTTTAATAGGTAGCTTATAAAACCTCCGGCTATTACCCATCGTTCTCCGGGGAGGTTCTTTATAACTTCATATTCTACGGGAAATTCCTCTTTTATTTGTTGTACCAATTCAGGTTTCCAGCTACAATAACTCAATAATGGATCTACCTGATAATATCCAGCACACATCTTAAAATTATTTTACTTTGTTATATGGCTTATTCACAACATAGTGTTTATATACACAAGAAGCCATTTATATAGTTTGTTGTCGGTATACTTTTGGGAGGGGGGTTACATCCTGACGGTCTTGCTGATATTATTTTTTTGTATTAAAATGTTAGAGAGGCAGATGCTATACCCCACTTGTTCGGACATGTATAGACGATCGTCGGACAAGCGAGAACAGGCACCAGGCGGAAACATGTATTCCCACGACAACATCTGGCGAGCAGACGGTGTACACTTGATGCAAACGGTCAATGTCTCACCATCGCTAACAGCCGATCGCTAGATTGTGAGAGCCGATAAAATCACCTTTTCCCATGACAACATCTGGCGTGCAAATGGTATACATTCGATGCAGGCGGCCAATGTCTCACCACAGCTAACATCTGGCAAGCAGATATGAGTTATCATTAACCCGTCTAAACAGGCAACACGTGTGGAACATATGTTATATCCGATCGCTAGATTGTGAGAGCCGATAAAAACACCTTTCCCACGATAACATCTAACGAGCAGATGGTGCAACTGTTTATATTTATATGTCGCCGGCGCTAATCGGCCCTGGCTCATACTAAGACATAACAGAGACTCTTTAAGTCAGTCTTTTAACTTCTGTTGAGCGGTCTATTTGTTCTTCGGGGGTCGATAGTTGTACGCGCTACAAGTATTATTATTAATCAATATGGAGAAGTTTATCATTGAAAAACATCTTGTTAAGAAGGTAAAACGTTTTAATCTGAAGGGGCACATTATGGAGTTTAAAATTAAACCCATACCAGAGAGTGAAGAACCAGTGTCCTGGGTGAGGGGTGCCATTAATCAGATCATTAAAAGAGGTACCGCGGATCTCCAGCCTGGCGACCAGGTCGGTTTTATCTTTTGTTCGAAGGATTTCAAAAGAGGGGATGCATGGATTCGTTTTCACCCCGTCGAAGAGATCTCCTATGACAACATCTGGGATATGATCAGTAAAGTATACCAGTCCAACTCCGAGGGTCTCAGCACCGAAACCTTTTGCCTGAGTGTCACCTCTATTAGGTTGCCTGTGGGGAAAGGCCGGGGCAAGCGTTATAACAGTTTCGACGAGGAATACAGAATGCGGAAAGGAGTTACGTACATAAAAAACAAAGACAATATGTGCTTGCCCCTCTCTTTAGTGGTGGCTATTGCCTATGCGAACAAGGATCCTTTGTGGGATAAGGTGCGCAAAAATACAGGGAAACTTCAGTCTCAAAGAGCGGCTATTCTGTTGGAAGAGGCGGGGGTAACCATTCCAGAAGGCGGGTGCGGCATCCCCGAGCTGGAAAAATTTCAGCGCGAACTAGTAAACTATAACATCGTGGTTTACCTATATGGTCGCAAAGGCAGAGATATAATGTTTAAAGGAGGTAATAAAGGAAAGAATCTTAATCTACTCTACCACGACGGACATTATAATGTGATAACCTCTCTTACAGCGGCTTTTTGCTGTAGCTACTATTGCGAACAATGTCATATTCCATACGATCATAAAAACAACCATCGGTGTGGAGGTACATGCCCATGCTGTCAGCAATCTCCCTCTTGCCCGCAAACATTGAGTGTGAAATGTCCTAAGTGCAAAAGATCGTTCAGAGGGGAGAACTGCTACGATAAACATAGGGTGATAGGCTCACTAAACAAAAGCACCGTGTGTGACCAGATTAGGCTTTGTACGAACTGTTTAAAGACGGTTAAAAGCGGTAGGAAACATATCTGCGGAGAGATATTTTGCAAAATTTGTAACACACACACCCCCCAAGACCATCTGTGTCATATACAGCCCGACAAAGGATCCCCGAAAACGGCAGACACTCTCTTTATCTTTTATGATTTTGAAACGAGGCAGGAAAAGATTTTAGAGAATGACGACAGACTCCACGAGCCAAACCTGTGTGTCTTTAGCCAGTGTTGCGACGAGTGTATTGAAAAGGACATTAAACTTTATTGTAACAAGTGTGGTGTAACACGACAGGTATTAAAAGTGAACCCCGTTAATAACTTCACCGAGTACCTCCTTAATCAACGAAAATTGTTTAAACAAGTTGTGTGTTTGGCCCACAACATGCAGTCGTTCGACAGACAATTCATACTTAATTATTTATTGACACAGACGGACTTGCACCCAGATTTAATTATGCGAGGAACCAAAATAATTTCGATGAAAGTAGGAAACGTAAAATTCATTGACAGCCTTAACTATTTCCCTATGGCGCTCTCCAAACTGCCAAAAGCTTTTGACCTTGGCCCGGAGCTTAGAAAGGGGTACTTTCCACACCATTTTAATACAGAGGGAAATAAAAACTACATCGGGCGCCTACCTGCTTTGGAATATTACAGCCCGGATACAATGAAATCTGAAGATCGTGCAAAATTCTTACAGTGGTATGAGGAACACAAACACGACGTTTTTGATATGGAGCGTGATCTCTCGGAATACTGTATATCAGATGTGGAAATATTGAAAAAGGCATGTCTTAAATTTCGCCAACAGCTACTTGAAACCACCAACGTATGCCCCTTCACTGAAGCCTGCACTATCGCTTCCACACACACCAAAACACTTTTGCACACACTCGACGCGCGTTTCGCCAACCAAGTTGGCATCATCGGGAGATGATTAAAACTAAGCTTAACCTAACAATGGGACCTATTTATACCTAAAAATGCGTTACGCTTCGACGAACAATTACCGCGATAGTAACAAAAAAGGCGGGTAAAATATTTAGCTTCGTTGAAGCGTTAACGCTTGACTAACATGAAAAGCGGGCTATTTGGAATGGGCCCTCTGTCACTATTCATACTATGT
Source organism: Rhagium mordax (assembly GCA_963680705.1). Taxonomy (NCBI): domain Eukaryota; kingdom Metazoa; phylum Arthropoda; class Insecta; order Coleoptera; family Cerambycidae; genus Rhagium; species Rhagium mordax. The sequence goes on from OY796659.1 coordinate 27,215,336, forward strand.
TTACATTTGTTAATTTCCAAGCTTTCGAATGCATCTAGTTGTCTAGAGTTTGTTACATTTCTAATCAACCTTAAATTATTAATATCTATTTTATGATTGTTATCAAAAGCATGTTGGGCAACGCTAGACTTCTCTATTCTTCCGTATTTTAGATGAGCCATATGCTCCTTAAATCTCGTCTGAATAGAGCGTCTTGTTTGTCCAACATACTTTTGGTTGCAGTCCTTACAGCTAATTTACGAAATTAGCTGTAAGGACTGCAACCAAAAGTATGTTGGACAAACAAGACGCTCTATTCAGACGAGATTTAAGGAGCATATGGCTCATCTAAAATACGGAAGAATAGAGAAGTCTAGTGTTGCCCAACATGCTTTTGATAACAATCATAAAATAGATATTAATAATTTAAGGTTGATTAGAAATGTAACAAACTCTAGACAACTATATGCATTCGAAAGCTTGGAAATTAACAAATGTAAACATAGTATGAATAGTGACAGAGGGCCCATTCCAAATAGCCCGCTTTTCATGTTAGTCAAGCGTTAACGCTTCAACGAAGCTAAATATTTTACCCGCCTTTTTTGTTACTATCGCGGTAATTGTTCGTCGAAGCGCAACGCATTTTTAGGTATAAATAGGTCCCATTGTTAGGTTAAGCTTAGTTTTAATCATCTCCCGATGATGCCAACTTGGTTGGCGAAACGCGCGTCGAGTGTGTGCAAAAGTGTTTTGGTGTGTGTGGAAAACTACTCCAAGTGTAAGTTCTACACCAAAGGTTCCAACCCCTCTTCAGGAAAGTATATCGGCGCAATTTCCTGAAGCCAGACACTATTGGTATCATCCCAAAAAATGGTTACAGATGGAGAGATAACCAAAGCAAAATCGCTATCCAATGGCTTGTGTGGGAAGAACGCGAGCGTCAAATTAATATTATTCATGCAGCCAAACAACAAGAAGCCGTGGTAAAGGGTGTTAAAGTAGACGGATATTGTGAGGAAACCAAACAAGTGTATGAGTTCCACGGGTGTTTCCACCACGGCTGTCTTACCTGCTTTAAATATAACAGAGATGAATCACTGTATGACAATCCCACAGAAACTATGAATTCAAGGTACGAGTCTACTACTGCTAAGATTGAAAGACTTAGAGAAATAGGCTATCAGATGATCGAGATGTGGGAGTGTCGGTTCCGGAAAATGTTAAAGGAAAACGAAGAACTGCAGGCGTATACCGAAAGGCACCCGCTGGTCACTCTTGCGCCACTCAATCCTCGGGAGCTTTCTACGGCGGGAGAACGGGAAACACCAGGACATACTACAAGTGTCAGCCTGGTGAAAAAATTAAATATGTCGATGTCTGTTCTCTTTATCCCTACGTTTGCAAATACGGCAAATTCCCTCTTGGACATCCCGAAGTTTTTGTTGGGGAGGCATGCAATCAACTAGGCTTAGAAACGATAGATGGGATAATCAAGTGTAGAATATTACCGCCGACAGACTTATATCACCCTGTACTTCCGGTGAAAATGAGCGATAAACTCATGTTTACCTTGTGTCGCACCTGTGGTGAGCAAATGAACCAGGGTGAATGTGTTCATACTAGTGATGAAAGATTCTTGACAGGGACATGGATTATAGACGAAGTGATAAAAGCCGTACAAACGGGTTACAAAATATTAGAAGTTTACGAAGTATGGAAATATGTTGTTCAAGAGTATGATAAAGCCAAAAATATTTCGGGGCTATTTACAGGTATGATGAATAAATTTATTAAAATTAAGCAGCAAGCATCCGGCTGGCCGTTAAACTGTGTTACCCAGGAACAGAAGGACCAATACATCGAAGACTTTCTTAACAGCGAGAACATTCAGTTGGAGTTTGCAGAAATTGTGAATAACCCTGGCTTACGCTCTCTAGCCAAACTGATTCTTAATAGCTTTTGGGGAAAGATGGGTCAAAGAGAAAACCAGCCCAAAACCATGATTGTCAGAGACCCGAGCGAGCTATTTGGTATGTACGCAAACCCTGTAATATATATTAACGCCGTTCTCCCTATAGGAGAAGAAACGCTTGCAGTCAATTGCGAGCACAGAGATGAGGCATATAAACCCCTATCTACCGTTAACGTTGTGATAGCCGGATATGTGACGACTCAGGCGAGATTAAAATTATACTCCTACTTAGAAAAACTAGGTGATAGGGTCCTTTATTACGACACAGACTCTGTTATCTATATTTCCAGAGAGGGGGAACCTGACGTAGCCACTGGTGAATTTATCGGAGACATGACCGATGAATTGGAGGCATACGGCCCTGATAGCTACATTACGGAATTTGTGTCTGGAGGCCCCAAAAATTATGCATATAAAGTGTATTCCACTCGTGATAATGAGGAAAAAGTGGTGTGTAAAGTAAAGGGTATCTGTCTGAACTACTCAACCTCACGCATCATAAACTTCGACAATATAAAAGACATGGTTCTCAAGAACACCGATCCCGTATACATAATTTCCAAAAACATACGTAGAACAGACGATCACCAGGTGGTGACAAGAACGGAAACTAAAATATATAAACCTAACTCAACAAAAAGAAGGTTCTTTAACAACCACAACTCTGTTCCTTATGGGTATAAAAAATTAAAAATTTAGGCTGTTCTCTATGCATGTTCCATTCTGTAAAATAATTGTAACATTTCGGTATATTGCTCTCGCACAGAAGTACTTTTATCGGTATTTAGTGGGTATTTTATTTGTCCACCAGCCATGTATTTAATTATGGAGCTTATAAAGTAAATAAACTTATTCCGCACTATATTCAATATTTTACAGTTAAATTTTAAACCTCGTATATTTGATACATGAATATAATTTAGAATATAAGCAGATATTTATGTTCAAAAAATATTTGTGTATAATTTCTTACTGTAGTTTTTATATAAAATGTATTACTTTTTCAAATTATATTGAGGAATTTAATAAAGAGAATTTAAATCATACTTGTATGTTATTTTGAAACTTCACGCACGTAACGATGTTTCTCCAGGAGACATTTTTAATCTAGACCTAAGTGTGTTAAAATTAAATAGTAATTAAAGCAAGAAAAATACTTTTAAATGTAAAAACACGAAAAAATTGCAAATGACCATTAGGCATATTGGAGAAAGCAAAAATAAAGCCAGGTCAAAAACCAGCATTTTATAATATATCTATACCATAAACACTCACGCGGCATGTCACTAATTAATATGATTAAAAAAATTAGCCGCATTTAATAGGTTTATAACATCACGGACAATATACTAACACACTGTATATGATTCTTTGAATTATCAAAGTGTAGAGTACAACGCCGTATTTGCATATGAAGAATAGGGCAAAATATCCTGTATAAATCCGGCATATTACAAAATTAAATAGAGAATAAAAACCAGTATAGTTATTAACACCGTTTATTAGCAATCCGTGTTTCCCAAGAGCACATATGTTGATATTTTAAATTGAATCGAATAAACGGAACAAAAAAAAATAAACACGTGGTTATGAAAACATAACTCAGAAGTTAATATCTTAAATATTTATTTGCGTGCATTACATGCAGGTTTCTGGACCCCGCGTATTTAACAGATGTGTTCAAACCACAATAAACTGAGCATTTGATCAGGGAAAAGTTTACCCTGATTATTAAATAGTTGTTATAAGGTGAGGTTTCAGAAAAGGCTATAGAAATTCAGATTCCAAATTCCAAAAAATGTATCTTTTGCACGGGTAATAACACATCACCCCTCATGATATTCAGCTCATTTTAAATCATTTTCAAGAAGAGCGGTAAATAAAAACAACCAACTGTTTTAATTTTTGGTACAACTGAATATTTTATAAAAAAGGCCTCTATTAATATCAAATTCCACCCCACCCTCATAATTTTATAGTTTTATATCATGCTTACGAGAGAAAATTATTAGTATGGAATCACAGTATACAGGGGATAGCTGAGAAGTCTGAAAAAATATTTGGTAGGTTCGTTCAGATTTATAATTGCATTTTTATACTGAAAAAGCTAACCACGTATTATACCCATCTCAATAAGTGTATTAACAATAGGGCGAATATTTTCACACATCCGTATTTTAACCTTCATCATATTTATTAGTTCATTGGGGTCGGTGTTTTTATCCCGTCGTAATATGGTCGATTCATCTAACTTTTTCTTCTCTTTGCCGGGGTTAAACCCAACGACCAATGAGGAGCTTCTTTGAACATTGTCACGGGGCTTCTTCCTTTTTGGAGGAAGCAATTTAGATATAATATTCCGGTATTTCCAACTCGAGTTTGCATTGGCCGGATTGTCGACATCATATTTTCTTTTATGCCCCGCAAATTAAAATATGCCTGTAGGCCAACAAGTCTTCGTTAGTATAGATTGGCGAGGGATGTCTTTTGCTAATCAACTCTCTCAGGCCTACACTTAGGTGGAACTGTTTTGCACAAACCGTAATTGAGTTATCAGCGAAATGTACAGGCCTGCTTCCAATACTAAATGCATCATTATTATATCGAACACCGTACACGTCGTTTTCTATATCTGTAATCATGTTAACCCTTTATAACTAAATCAATACTGTAAACATAAACTACTTAAAGCCAATTTATACAATACCGGGACATACTGGAACACACTGGGACATACTGGAACACACTGGGACATAGCGGAACATACTGAACATATACATCTATGGAAAACCTGTATAACAAAACCTTGATGATGTGTTATTTTCATAGTATGAGCCCAAGATTAGGAGGAATTATGAGGCTTTTCCTACGTCACCAATAGTAGTTCAATGTCCTGGGAGGGCATGATTGTTGTCTGTTTATTTTGAATTTGTATTAATATAATTATAATTTTGCTTTACTGTAAAAATTATATTCTTAACACTCTGTATACATTTGACAAGTTTTTGATAATAAAACGGTCTCTAGTTATTGTATTAATATCTTATACACTTTCAAAGAGCACGGTGTTTTTGATTATTAGGAATATTTCTTATTATAAGTAAATATATAAATACCTATATTGCAGACCTTAAAACAACGATTTACACCATGCAACAAAGTGAATTTAATGTATTTTGAGAATCGCTAAACACTATTTCGAACTGTTTAAATATAGCTCGGTTTATGCTACATTTCGGAAGTTAAACTGTAAATATTTAATTCTTATATCAGTGTATAGGATATCTCCAGGTTCGGTGGGCAGAAATTGTTGTGTATTAAATAATAATTTTATACCAGGTACCGTATTTTTCCCAAGAAAATACAGTACCTGTTTATAATGTAGATAATTTAATACTCACAATCAAGCAATATGTTTTTATGTGTATTATTTCTATGTTTGGTTGCTTACACCACCTCTGTGTCCTCCCCATATTCCTCGGGGTCCAGTAATCTACGGCTATGTTGTATCAACTTAAATAATTTAAATACAGTATTTAATTTCGGCTTTCTTCGATACTAGTCCGACGTATATAAAATTATTAAAAGCGATATTCTTATTAGGTGTACACTCTGTATAAACCGCACATTTACAAATGGGCTGGTTTAAGCGATATTAAACAAGGCAAGTGTATGCATTCTCAAGAAAAGCTAAAAACAATAATTTATACAATGTATCAACACGAATTATAATGCAATTTGCTAAAACGCTAATGTTTTCCTGTTGTTTTAAAAACAGCATAGTTTACCCGATAAACGTTATTAACAATCTTGAAAATATTAATTACATTTATAACTGTAATCGCTTCTTAGTATTAAACAAGAACGATTTATTTCTTGGAGACGGGATTCCCTGGGGAATTATTTCCAGACTTAGCTAGTAAACTGAGTATTTAAGAAAAGCATGCCCCCAAAATTATGCCATACGTCTTGTATTTTCTGCTAGAAACGTACCGAAAAAAAATGTTTTTATCTGTCATCTTACTACTGTGTTTGGTAGGGTGTAGTATCCCTAATTATATCACGGAAGCTGAGAACCTGCGGTTGTGTCGCATAAATTTAAATAATTTGAATACCGTAGTTGTGCCTGAATTAAATAAACTGTGTACCACGTTAAACGATAAAATAAGGGGTCTGCGAAGAAGTAAAGCTAGTGAGTTATTTTTAAAAGATTTGGAACTACAGGAGCTGAGAAACAATTTCACTGAAAAAATTAATATTTGTGTAAAAACTGTTGTGAGTTTTAAAAGTGTTAAGAGCCAACTGGAGGGTGCTGTTAATGAGATGACGAAGAAAAATGATGCTTTTAACGAGGAGCCTGGTATCTTATTAAGCAAAAATGTCAATAATACCCGCCAGATAGACTTACTGTTTTCTGAAAATTTAGACCTGGAGGAAAAGCAGCGTACTTTAAGAGGGGGTAATATACGAAAGCTTAAAAAAATACGTAATCTCAAGATAGAACTTAGCAAACTACGTCGGGAGAAAAAGAAGCAGAATCGGGGACGGAGCAAGTGCATCATTGATTGTACAGCATAGGGTTTAATCCATCCTATAATATAAAGTTAAATGAATTTATGTTTTAAAAGTTTTTATATGTATTCGTAAATATTTTCTAACACGACCTCTGAATGTAATTGGATTATATAAAGTGATAATCATTTAGCGCTTAGGTAATATTTTTTAAATTCTGCACTGTTAATTTTTTTTGTAATTTATCAAACGTTAATAAAACCACTACTGTAACGGTTCAGAAAAAGTTATTTGCATAGGGAGAAACAGATGCTGGATCGCAAGGTAGTGTAAATGTAGCATTTATAAAGGGTTTTAAGTGTAATTATCATATGAAAATTTATATACAAAAAGTTAAACACTTCTTTTTAAATGTATAATATTTACTTATATAATTAAACCATATATGTAAGGGTTCAATTTATTTCACAACCTGTATACAGGTTGTATTATAAATCGTCATTTTGTAAAATATGGAAATAAATAATTAAAATACTGTGGGTTTTTTATAGTTGCATTTTTAAAATAATAATACTCTTTCACTTCTCATTGTTTTACCCCAGTTCCCTCTCCTATTCGATGATAGAATGTGTTTGTTACTGAAAAACACAAAGAATTAAGTATACGTTTTAATCATCAGTATTTAATTTATGCTTTCCTCGATACATAGCCCGCTGTATATGAAATTATTAAAAGGAATATTCTTTAATAGTGTTACTCTGTATAAGCTGCGAATTTACAGATGCGGTAGCAATATCAAACAAGGTAAGTGTAGGCATTCTTATATTTAATTCTGCCGATACCTTTAATTCTGCTGTCTAATTTCCACATTTTTAATCAGAACAGGACTAAAAACATTCTCTTAATAATATTATTGATGCTTAAAAACAAGATGCAAGACGGGTTAAATTTAGAGCTGGACCACACAACATATCGGCCGCAATTTTTTTTGCAGGATTTAAAACGGTTCGTGTATAATTACCACAACAACATTTGTGGGGTATATGCTGCAGTTACAATGTAGCTTTAATATCTTTATTTTGTTTGGTAATACAAAGAAAACTATACGCGTTTAAAAAAATAATAATATAAGTTCTTGCTTCAGGGCTCGTAGCTTTAGTATTCAGTATGAGTTAGAACCATCTAAGTAAGTTCTACCGATTAAAGTGAATAATTAAGTTTATGATTTTAAAAACCTAAATGTTTTACAGTCGTACATTTAGTACATCCTAAGGGCTAATTTATAATTTCACTTTCAATTATTGTAATTTCTAGCCGATATTTCTGTGTAGAGGTTTAAACACTCTTTTTTCTTATTACAGTAATCGAAGAGTCACCCGTGCCCCTTAGTGGTAAGCAAATTAATATTATTATATATTTATAATAAAACATACGGCTTTATTGCAGATAGGATGTAACCTAAAACTATAGAATTTTATGCATGTCTTTTTTTTTTGTCTATCCCTGACATCACATAACATCACATAACAAATTTTAACATTCTTTTGATCCCCCGGACTCGTTGCGAATAAGCCTGTGTTTTTTACCCCAACTAAAAGCAGTAAAATACTATTTTTCTGTTAGTACAAAGTATTAAGAATATTTTTTTTACTTTCAGAAACCCTACGCTTCGCCAACTTTGTGTGGGACGTGGCCGGGGATTTTTTCCCCGGAGAAACGGTATGTACTATTTTTCGTTGTTTATACATTTTTATTTACTTGTTTTTTCTTTCTAGTTCACTTTTATCTGTACGGGGGAGTGTCCACCGGGGAATGAGGTCCTCTGGGACGCGGAGGTATTTGGAAGATGGCTCGATGTTGTGGCCGACCCGGTGGGGGGAGGTAGTGTATTTTAAAATACAGTAAGTAGGCATATTTTTTATTTAATTTTAGATCGCTCGAGTACATATAAATTTTGATATTTAAATCGGAAATTCAGCATAATTCATATATAATTTAAAAATACTAATCCTAATAATTTTTAGGAAAAGCCCGATATATCAAAACTTTTTTGTAATTGTTGCTTTATTCCATACCCTCTTAAATTTTTAAAATGTCGGTTTAGATATAAATATTTAGTTTACACTTAGTCACCACAGCTTGTTTTGGTAAAACATTATTTCGTACTTCTGGTTTTGGTTTATAAAATATAGAAAATTTGTATAGCTAATAAGCTAACTTTTTATTAATTGAAATTTTATTCGAATAAATCAAATTCTTTGTCCAATGGTCCCTCTCTTGTATTGTTGTAATAGCTGTATTACAGTAGCTACCTTTACCTCAAATTTTTTGTTTTTGAGAGATATTTACAATAATTTAGAATGTGTCAAAAGGTAAAGGTTTAATAATGTTTTTAAACGAAATAAATATAAAAGAAATGAAATCCAAAGAAGCTGAATAGTAAAATTTATTTTGCTATTTTATTCTATGAAATAAATATAAGTTAATCGCGACTCTTCACACATTCTGAGAAACAAACATACTCGTATTATTTATAACTGTTTTTTTTATTTTCAGCTGAGCTATGACCACCCACCCCCCTCTGGTTCGGCCACCGCTGGGGTTTTTATTTATATAAATATATATATTATATATTTTTTAAATTATAAAAATTTTAAACATTCTTGTGTTTTTATTTGTTTTTAATAATATTCGTAAAATAACATACAAAGATAGTGCAATTATGAGCAAATATGTGATTATCCAGTGTCTGGTTATTTTTAGCATGCATCAGCTGTTGCAGAAAACAATATGCATCTCCAGTTTAGTTTATGTTACGATATTGGAGCCTCTCTGTTAAAGTTTAGTTACTTGTAAAATTGCGTGTGCAAATTATGTGTTTTTGATATCCGTTTTACAAGGTAATTATTAGTAATTATTAACCTTCGCAATTCAGAAGAATGTGCTAGTATTAAAATAATGTATTTATATCTGGGGCTATAGGGTAAAATTATAAATAGCCGTGATAAAAGAGGTTGATAACATATTAGTGTGTAGTGCCTGCCTACCTGTGTTTACAAGGATTATCAGTATCTAGTTTTATTGGACAAACCGCTGTAAGTATACATTTTTAATAATTTATTTAGAAGTATTTTCCCAAAAATTATTAAACTGTTTTGTCTGTTAAATTCTTAGAGTAATTTTATTTAAAATAAATTTTCGAGATATTTGAAGAGAGCTAATGGGTTGATATTACCTGGTATAATGCATAAATAAATGTAAGTGCATGAACCAAATTTATTTAGAAACTTATCTTAACAACGCTTCAGGTTTGCTCGTGTATTAAATTTTCTTTTATTTAAAACATGTTTTGGGGTATTATGCGGAAAAATAATAAAACAGTGTTCGGAGAGTAGAAGCATATTTATTAAAAAAACAGTAAATCGGGCATGTTTCAACCGATAAAAGAAATGGTATAAATACAGGGCGTTGTATTACAACGACACGATACATTATTTTCAATCTACAATGTGGTAACAAATAAATTAAATTACACATCTTTTCTAAAATGTTGATAGATTCAGACGTTTTTATCTTTACAATAAATCTTAGAGGTTATAATAATACAATCAGTAGTTTAATTTTGTACAAAACCGTTTAGAAATTAAAAAGTAATTTTAACAAAAGTAGAAAATTAATTTTTCTATGCCGACATAATATATCTACATCATTTATTATCTATTGCTTTTAATATTTGTATGCATAAGTAAATTATTGAGCAATATCCTTTTTGGAAATTAAAAAACTACTTTTAATATTTTGTTTTTAACACAGAGTTTTATTTTTAACACAGAGTCGTTTGGAAAGTTCTTCAAGCCCATAACGTAGGAAATTAAACCCTTAATTTTTTAAATAAAACATTTTCTTTAAAATTAATAAGGCCACTACACATTATTTATGCTTTGGTGTTGAGGTATGCATAGGCCCTGTTCTTATTGACCCTATTGGTTTTATTTTTGAAAAGGAGCCATCTAAAACCTCTAAACTGTCGTCCAAAATATTACTGGAAACGCTGGGATGATTTTCGGACAATTTGGCAACTTCTACAAATTCCCCCTGGTTCGGTAATTTTTTTAAATGTTGCTGTATCTTAACAGATTTGCGGGCACCTTCAGGCACGAATAATTTAACTTTCATTTTTAATTGTTTGTAAAGTAACAAGTTAGCTTCAACTGTGCTTTGAATGTTTGCGGGATATTAATATTACAAAAATATTTGTTTTGTGAAAATAATAATTCCCATGCAACCTCAGCCAATGTCGTTCTGAGTTTTAGCTTTTGATAAAATTTAGTACCCCCAATTTACAGTCTTAGCCAATTACATTCTTAAACCCCCCACCTATTATACACAAAATGTACAAAAATCTCTGCCAAATATACCCCCCTACACCCTGTTAATGCTGACGTCTTGGAAGTTAATTGCATGAGATACACTATGACGTCTTATGTTTTTACTGGGCAGTTTTTATATTCGGGTTCATATTCAAATTTCAATGACTGGTTTTTTGTACACGAGCCTGTGCAGAATTCTCACGCCGGGATGCAGCCATTCGTGGGAGCTGGCATGTTATTGTTTTCAGTACACATTTTTATTTACGCATATACCAGGGGTATATCCGCTTTCTATACATGTATTTAAATCTAGATTTGCGATTGTCTTAACTATGTCGCCTTATGGTTGACTGAAATATATTATTTTACTCTGTTTTCAATATCCTTAATTGGGCGCACACTGCATTTTGTTTTATATTTACGCACACAATATTATGTTCTAAATTTATTATAAACACCTTAACTTTAGATAGCTATGTTCGGTGGTCTGTCCCATGTATTTACAATTACCTCTTTTTGTAAAATGTTGTTTGTGAATTGACGTGATAGACGTTTTATCTTTACTTCATTAGGTAATTCACAAATAGGTGGTCTTGAAAACTAATTAATAACGTTGAAATTATTTAGGCAACTATTTTACCGTCTTATCTTCTGAATATAATTTATTCCCTGTTTTCCGTGTAATGTATGTATTTTATGTTCCATAATGCTAAATATTTCAGCTTGTGTACGTTTTTTATAATATATATTTTAACATTGTATAATTTTAGAAAGTTACTGATGTTTGAAAATGTCTGTATAGATTTTAATTTGACGTGATGATATTTTAGTTTCACTAGTAAAATCAGTACTGTATTGTGGCTAATATAAACTTATTAAATTTTACATTATTTTGCGTATACTGTGATTTTGAAATTACCCTTACCTATAAATAAATTCCATATACAGAGCATTATTTTCGTTTACGCCTCGTCATTTTCTAACAGTGTTAATCTGTAATATATAGTGTTTAACAGATATTTATGTCGATTGTCCACCACATGTTTAGATTTGCCGAGCGTATGACTTCGCTGCGTTTTTATAATGCGGGAGGTAAATTATCGTACTTGGAAACTTCTGCAGATATGAAATATTTGAAATTCTAAAAATATATAATTTGCTCTAAGAATATTGTTTTGTGTCATTTGTACATTGGCATAACTATTTTATTTTCTTACTATATGTCATTAAACCCCATACTTTTTTAGGTCTGCTACCCTTTAGTGCCTATTTTGCTATAAATTTTACCCCCGGTATTAATAATCTGTCTCCCGGTTAAAATATAATTAGTCAGCTTGAGTTTGAATAGTAAATAAAATTAGTTTTAAAATACCATAATTTATCGTCTGTGCACGTTGAGCTAAAAATAGCCTACGCGAATGCATTCAGTTTAAACACCTGTTAATACCAAATTTAATGTTTACAGCCTATTTGCAGAACAAAACATACAGTGCGTTTTATTTCTATCGTTACCCCATATACTTGCTTCAGCCCTCAGCACTTTTTGCTGTTTGCTTTGTTACACAGGGTGTTTATTTTTCCATAACCCGCAGGATGTCGTATCTTCGCATCTGTTCGCCATATGTCTTACAACCACACCATATGTTTTAAACCGGATGTGATCTAGACATCATTTTCTATTAATAGAATATTGACTCCTCCCCTTTTGATTAACATCTGTCTGCCATATGTTTTACACCGGATGTACTCTAGACGTCATTTTCTATTAATAGAATATTGGCCCCTCCCCTTTTGATTAACATCTGTCTGCCATATGTTTTACACCGGATGTGCTCTAGACGTCATTTTCTATTAATAGAATATTGCCCCCTCCCCTTTTTGATTACCATCTGTCTGCCATATGTTTTTACACCGGATGTGCTCTAGACGTCATTTTCTATTAATAGAATATTGCCCCCTCCCCTTTTTGATTACCATCTGTCACCCCGGCGATTTTCATAGCGATACTTTGGGCCCGACCGACCCCCACCCTCCAACTAAATCAGGCTGGTTTACCATGTCTGGGTTTAGGCGACGCTATACCTACTTCGGCGCGCGGATCTGTTTTCAAAATGTTCTCGGGCCAGGGTTAATTTTTGTTGATAATCTACCGTCGTGGTAGTTGGGGACTGCAAATCAGTAAGTAAGAATTTTGCCTTTACCGGTTTGCAGTTCATTCGCAGCAGACTCATGCACCGTATTATTTAAAAAATGTACAAACTTCGGTACTTCCCAGGCCCACCGAGTGTGATTGTCGTGGCAATAAGCCCTAAATAAACGTCCTAACTCTTTCATTATTCTTTCGGAAGGGTTGGCTTCCGGGTGACGAATTGAAGTATAAATGACTCGAACGTTAAAATTTTCTAGTGTTTTCTTCCAAACGGGGGAAGAAAACTGAGTTCCTCGATCTGAAAGAATACTCTGGGGAACTCCATGGTTTCCAAAATAATCTAGAGTAAGTTTATTTAAGCAATCGCGAGTGGTAGCACGGCATAAAGAGTATAAAGCGACGTGTTTAATAAATAGGTCCACGATCACGAGTATGTAGCAGGTACCCCCTCGACTTTTAGGCAAAGGGCCATACAGGTCCAAAGCGACCATTTCGCCCTTATTTTTCACTATCGGGTGCAAAGGGGGTCTAGGCATTGAGTTAAATTTAGTACGCTGGCATAAATCGCAATCTTTCAGGGTCCTTTTTATTTCCCGATACATGTTTGACCACCACACTTCGGATCGAAGCGCATACCAACATTTATAAGAGCCAAAATGACCTCGTGCAACATGGCATGCTACAATAAAATTTCTTGCAGAGCAAATACTCTTCCTCGGAAGGATGCAAATACAAAATGTCCTTTACTAAGGTGAATTTCCGAACTAAAGACTCATCAGCTTCTAGGCTGTTAATAATCCTACTCAATTTAGGATCTTGTCGCTGATAAGTTCGAATATAATAATAATATAATAATAATAAATCGACTTTATTAAGTTAAATGTATAACATTTTCCTTATCTTTCAATAGTTGAACAAATTCGGAATCTAATCTTAACACACTGTTTATTTGAAAAATCTTATCGAGAGGCGTGGCTAAACGATCAGTGGCGTGCCGCGACAAAGCGTCAGCGATAAGATTTTCTCCCATTGAAATATATTTTACCACGAAATCAAATTCATTTAGCGCAAGTGCCCAGCGACTGATTCTAGGCGACAACAATCTACAGGTATTGATGTAGGTAATGGCCCGGTTATCCGTATGAACCACAAATGGTCGCCCTAAGAGGTATATCCGCCACCTCTGTAATGCAAAAATGATAGCCATAACCTCGAGCTCATTAGAACTATAACGCCTTTCACGTCCAAGAAGCGTACGACTCGCCCAAGCAACTACTCGCTTTTCTCCTTTGATAGTTTGAAAAAGCTGGGCTCCCAAGTCGACATTGGATGCATCCGTGCAAACATGAAAGGTTTCATTTAGATTAGGATGATATAATAGTGTTGCAGCACTTAAAGCTTCCTTTACGTCCTGAAAAGCACGGTCCTGTTTTTCGGTCCAGCAAAATTTGACTTTTTTCTTTAACAAATGAGTCAGGAGCTCCGTTACTTCGGATAAATTCGGACAAAAAACCCTATCAAAATTGCAGAGCCCTATGAATCGTTGCAAAATTTGTACATCATGAGGTTTTTTATGTCCAACAATCGCCCGAATCCTATACTCATCTGGTTTTATGCCCTCTTGACTAAAAATATAACCCAAGAATTTAATTTCTTTTCTAAAAAATGAACATTTCCGTAATTTTATTGTAATGACCGCGCTTTTCAACCGAGAAAAAATTGATTGTAAATGATAAAGGTGTTCATCAAACGTGTTGGAAACTACCAAAATGTCATCAACGTACGTGATTACATAGTCTGAAAATTCTGGCCCTAAAATTGTATTTATAGCTCGAGAAAAACTTGCCACTGCGTTACACAAACCAAATGGTAAAACTCTTAACTGATAAGTATTATTTCCGAAACTAAACCCGGTATATTTTTTACTATTAGGAGCGAGTGGAATCTGAAAATATCCGTGAGTTTAAATATAAGCTACTTGTATTTAGCGCCCTGAAACGTTAACATAATTTCTTCAATGGGTGTGGGAGTTTCACAATCCCGTTCGGTTAACGAGTTTAGTTTTCTACTATCGAGACAAATTCTGACTGTACCGTATTTTTTCAAAGTCGTCATAAGCGGAGAGATAAAAGGCGTCGCCGCCCGCTTAATGATTCCAATTTTCTCCATATCATTTATGGCCTCTTGAACCACCTGACGATGCACCACTGGAATCGGATAAGGCTTAATAAAAAACCCATCACATTTTTGTTTTAGTTTTATTTCATGGTAATAAATATTCGTTAAACCCGGTAATTCAGAAAATATATTTTGGTTTTTTATTAAAAATTGTTTTAATGTAGTCGTTTCTTTATGAGAAAGCACGCTGGCATTCACAGCTTCATCAAAATCTAAAGCAATTTCCGCCGCGGATACGGTACGCACCGAAACGGCCACAAAAGATCGACGGTCGCCCGCACCGCACGCATCTTTAAGGATTCCATCGATTCGGTACCGTGCTTTACATTTTTAGTTCAGGAACTTTAACCTCAAACCACAGCCGACTCTAGGACAAGCCGCGAAGTAACAAAGGCAACGCCGCAAAGTTCTCCAACTGTAGGCCTGTTGTAGCTCAAGATAGCGGTAGCCGCGCCGCGCGCCGTAACCTTTGTCTTGGAACTCTATGAAAACCGTAACAGTTATAAAAAAAATTTAAAAACGTGGTTGTAGAGAATCAAATTTCCTTAAATAAAGTCAGTGAGGACATAAATTTATCTTCAATAGTTTAAGCGTAGAAGGCATCCAAAGTCGAGCAATATAAAAAGCATTATCAACGCCGCTGTAAAAAGGATTATTTCTCTACTTTAGATTAGTATTAATACCTTACTACACCGAAAATTTGATATTTCATTGTTCAACAAACCAACAAGAAGGTGTAGAGTTAACGCTGCCCTAATTTAATATTAATAAAGTTCATATTATAACCACATACATATGTAGTGCGTGTGTGTATTGTTACATTATGTGTGGGGATCGATAGACCCCCACGTTGTATATAATCAAAATATTTATTTCCAAGAAATTTTCCTTTACTTTCGACGATATGTGAAAAACAAATATCACAAGAAAGTTTTTTTGATATTACATGGGATGCATATCCAGAAATATAAATTTTAACTGCATCATCTGCATCACATTCGGCTAGACAAGTACAGAAAATTTCAGAAAATTTGTCAAAAATAGGATGCAGTGTCTGTTCTTCGGTAATTTTAACAAGATCAATTTCACATGAATTTTCAGAAATTCCAAACTGTGATTTTATTTCATTAAACAGAAAGTGACCATCTGAGTTTGTACTTGTTTTTTTAAAAACACGTTTTAATCTAATTTTTTTTCAGCATTGAGTACTTACATTACATTATAATTACAACCGCACAAAAGTCTGTAAACACCAAACCTGTTTTTCAACTTTTCAGTAGTAAATTATCCCGGAAGAATATAGGATATTGAAAAATTTTGAAAAGCATACTCAATGATTTCTAATAGAACATATGTGTACTCTGCCGGATAGCTAAATATGTTTCTTTAGTTAAATGTCCATTAAAATCCAACTCATGCCACTTTTCAAGCCAAATAATGAATTTTTTCAAGAAGTCGATTCTGGGATCGTCAACTGAATATCATAGTACAACTACTGCTTTATTACATGTTACGGATGACATTTATAGGGCTAATGATGCTAGAAAAAATACGGCTCTAGTACTTCTGGATTACAGTAAAGCCTTCGACACTTTAGATCATACTGTCTTGTTTTCAAAGTTGAAATACTTTGGGTTAGATACTGGTGCAATTACATTTTTTCAAAACTATCTTTCAAACAGGGGACAGAAGGTTCTTGTGGACAGTAAATATTCTGATGTTATTAATATATATGGAGGTGTCCCACAAGGTAGCATTCTGGGTCCTCTGCTTTTGACTATTTATACAGCAGATTTCTCAAAATATTTGAAAAATTGTAATATGCATCAGTATGCTGACGACACTCAAGTTTATTTTTCATTCTTTTCTGAAGATATTCACAGAGCTGTGGAACAAATTAACTTTGACCTTCTTACTATAACTGAAGTATCTAGAGCACATAAACTTGTTCTAAATGAAACTAAAACAGAGTTACTAGTTTTTGGAACTCACAAAGAGAATATTTTAAATAATCCTGGCTTTAAAATTGTTATCAATGATATATCTTTAGTGCCTACAAATTCTTAAGTTGGGATTATACCTTGATGTAGATCTCAGATTTACTACACATGTTAGTAATTTATTGCAAAAATCGTATTGTAAATTGAGAACATTTTATATTCATAAAGAATTTTTAAGCTCAGATATAAAATTACGACTCTGTGATACATTAATCTTAAGTAACCTTGCTTATTGTGACACTGTTTTTTGGCCTGCCTTGTTGGGCAGAGATAAGGAAAGTCTTCAAAAAATACAAAACTCATGTTTAAGATTTACTTATAATTTACGTAAATTTGACCATATTTCAGAAAAGTTCAGAGAATCGCACTGGTTGAACCTAGATGAACGATTTAAACTCCACATGGCATGTTTGCTTTATAAGGTAAATAATTTGCGAGTTCCTGATTATCTTTATAGAAAATTGATAAAAGGTAGTCTTACACACGATTGTCCTACACGATCTCGGGATTTGTATACTGTGCCTAGACATAATTCTGCTCAATTTGAGAGATCCTTTACGTACAATGCTGTTAAGTTGTATAATAACCTACCACCAAATATTAAAAATTTGTTAACTTTAGCTACGTTTAGAAAACAAATCAAAGACCTGTTGTTCAATATTAGAGATTAGTTAATTAATTTTAACGTAGTACATTACATACAATTTCTTTTTCTTTTTATATACTTTTGTAAAGTGATCTTTTTGAAATGGAATGGTTATGTGGAAGAGCAACTTTGTTGAACATCGCCATTCCTTTAAAACTTATATTTTTTTACCTTATTGTAATGGATAAATAAAGTCAATTTATTATTATTATTATTATTATTATTATTATTAATATATTGGTTTGGACCATTCATTTCTTTTCTGCTGTCCTACTGAAACACTTGTGTTGTAAACAATATCCCACCAATTTTTAATTATCTCTAAAAAGTCGGCTGTCATAATTAAAATCTCCCATAGCTGCAATAGTTAAATGGTGAAAAATATTATCTACCAAATATACTTTTTGTCTCTCCAGATTTGTAGGATAGACACTTTTATTATTTAATTTATAGGCCTTTTTCACAACAAGATTTTTTTCCTTGGTATACACATTCCTAATATCTTTGAATTTAGCATATTTAATTTGAGATAATGATTGAAAATCAGGATAGACAAAAGTATTATCTAGGTTTTTTAAATTTAGCCAGATCCCCGGACATTTTTGAAAATATGAACGAAGTCGAAGGTAAAGAAAATTTAGAAGAAGATATATTCGACAAATAGTGTTGGTTACTATCCTCCTTATTTGCAGAAATATTCATACCGGATGAAAGAGATTGTAAATATCTCTTAGTAGGCAATATAAAAAAATTTCGAATTAGCTGTAAGTGGCCGGTGACTGGATCTAGATCATGAAAGCCGTTATAATTGTAGATGCAGAATATCTCCTCTTTGACCTGATAATTTAAACTACTTGATCGACAATTAAACCGAGTTGCTTAGTATACATAAATTCCTCATCCGTTTCGCTAATCTCTAAGGCATTCTTTAAATTATTCAAACCCTGTTCTAGTGTGTTTTTTAATGAACCTCTGTCTAAACTATTGTTATAGGGAAATTTAAATCTGTCCAATAAATTTTGCAACTGTGACCATCTGTTAAGTACCATATCAAAACTCAAAATTCATTAAAATTTAGTTTATTACTCTTTACAAATATTTTAATCTTAAGATCATCACTGATATAAATTTCATTTTCGACAGTCAATTCCCATTATCAAAATTTAAAGTGTAGAACATAATTTTTGTTTCAACTATTTTAATGTTCCAGGAATAGGATATTTTTAATTTCTCAGAAAAAAACTGAACTAGAACTGCGTAACTTTTGATAACATGTAACTTTTCAAAATTCTGTACTAAAAGTTCATGTTGCTCTAATTGATTTTGCCTTCTACATTCGGGATCTGTTCGAACAGACTTTGTTGAGGACAAATATTTAGGTAAATTTGGAAAAATTGAGGGAACGACATTTTCTTTTAACTTTGGTCTACAAGGTTTGTTTCCTATAAGACCCATCTGGTAAAATACCTACAATAAATTTAATAATATCACCTTCAACAAAATGTAAACCACACACAGCACAATTTTGTGATGGGGTCCAACCTTTTCTTGGGATGGCTCTAACCCACTTTCTTCTTAATTCTTCGTCCTTAGGCAATTTAAACGTACTCTGTACTTCGTGAATTTTCATATCTGACTCGTAATTCGACTTACAGCCGGGTACACAGCATTTTCTCGGCATATTGCAGACTTAATGCAAATAACCTCAAAAACCGGAGTAGGTTAGAAATGGGAGTTCTGTGATCACCCCCCCACTCCAGACACGCCCTCTTCCCCCACCACTTTGGCACCCCCACTCCAGGCACGCCCCTTCCCCCACCATTAACCTTGACCTCTCATAACCTTGACCTTGGATGACCTTGACCTCCAACGACCTTGAACTTGGATGACCTTGACATATAAAGACCTTGACCTCCAACGACCTTGAACTCTCCACAGTGTGAGATAATAGTTTTAATTAGAAGCATGGGTTACTTTTACTATATAGTAGTCAAGTTTTGTGATGAAAACGATAGACTCATCAAAGAAAAATGTATTGAGAGTTATAAGTATCAATGTGTTAAAGAAACATTTAATCTAACAGATATGAACTATTTTTACATTAAATTATCAGGATGTGGGGTAACCTGTAGCGAAGGGGAATTAGATTGTAGCGAAGGGGAATTAGATGATTCCGAAATAGATGTCTAGGTTATGGAATAAGAAAAAATGTCAGGTGTGGGATTCGAACCCACGCTCCTGTCACGGAATCAAAGCTCAAGTTCGCCGCCTTAACCACTCGGCCAACCTGACTTATATTGGATCACTGAAACACTTTGTATTAATTGTATGTCCCGTCTTCCTCAAACCTCCACTCCAGTCACGCCCTCCCCACTCCTTCAACATAGGGTGACCTTGATCTCTCATGACCTTGACTTATTGTGAGGACCCACCACTCCAGCCCTCCCCCACCACTTTGACACCCCCACTACTATAACCCCACTTCTTTCACCATAAATGGGTGGGGGGTAACAGTAAAGTATATGAAGCGGTGGGAATTCACAGTTCTAGAATGTTTTCGTGTTGAACGGTTAATAAATACAAGTATTAAAGATGACACAGTGTGGCAGTATCTTCAGTCTACCTGAACTAAAAAGTGAATATCTGAAAATATACCTCATGCACTTCAAATACAAGAATGATCTAGTTGTAATTGGTGAACGAAAATATCAACTGAATAAGTCAAAAAGTAAATTTGTGTCGACTGGATTAGCATATGACTTCTGGTATGCACCTTGTATAAAACTAACAGGCAATAAATTGGACACAATAATTTTTGATGAAAGTGAGTGGAATGAGTTTCTTACATACCAAGGTATTGTAACTAATTATCTAAATACCAACGATAAAGCAGAGCAGATAGATGCTGAAAATTTTACGATACAGTTTGAAAAAATATCCTATTCGAGAGTGATAAAAATCGTAAAAAATAACTCATATTTACTTGGGGTATGAATCCATCTGCAAGTTGTGGGAAGCATTGCCACTTGTCAAGTATAGAAATGATATGCTGAGAAGGCAACAGTTTTCAAGTTACTTTAAAATTGTGCAAAACGGACTACAGCGACAAAAGGGAGATGTGTTTGAGAATGTAATGAATTTGCTACAGCCGCTCGGAAACTGTAATAATGAAAACGTTTGCATGCTCATGGAATTAATTTACATTTACCCGGAATTATTTGAACTTGAGTGCTGTGGAAGAGTTTAATAATGAAGAAAGTAACATTTAATACAAAAAATAATAAAACATATTTTATGGTGACATGGAATTTCGCATAGGTATCAATCATCAAGGAAGCGATATTGGGAGTTTTTAGCCATTGACCGAATGCGGTTTAATAAAAGAGTAGAAAAAATTTCAAATATTATCAGTCCTATTTTAGAAAATAATCATATATGTAACGTATTTAATGATATATTTAAATGAAATGTTAGCGAAACCTATGTATCATGTATTTGTATTAAAGTGATAAAATAAAAGAAATATATGCTAAAAAATTGTTTTATTAAGGGTGAAAATATTATACAGATAAAGGAGTACATCAAAAGTTATAATATATCATATGTTTATACAATTTGATTATTAGAAATCCATGAATTGAATTTATTGGGTAATCCCAGCCATTTCACATAGAGCTTGTCACCATTTTTTTTAAAACCTTCTCCACAAGATATATATCGGGATGTTTTACTTTCTGAAGTTCCTGCTCATAGTATCCTCCTTGAATTTCATTACCTTCCTGATCTTCTAAAAGGTAAGTTCTAGGATTACTTTTATGAACCTTTGTGATTTTAAAAATTACATTAGATCGGTTTGTAGTATATCCTTTGCAAAAGACTTTGCTAATCCTCACGCAATCGTTTACTTTAAATTTTTGCTTCCTTGGATCGACTATTTTCAAATGACTATATACAGTTTGCAACAAGTGTTTTTCATTTTTCTTTTTAATATCTTTAGGTTTCCTTCCAATCGTTGTGTTTGGTGTCACTGTATTCCGCAACAATGTCTGGTAAAAGATTTAACCACTTGTAATTTCCTTGTAAGCTAAACAGTTTCCACATTTTATTTTGTAGGGTTCTGTTCACTCTTTCAACAACGCTTGCTTTAAGATGTGTGTAAGAGCTATAATGGTTAATTTTCCACGTATCCATTAATTCCTTGAATTCTTTATTTTAAAATTCTTTTCCCATATCTGTTTGCACATTTTTGGGTAGCAGTTTGATATTTGATAGGATTCTTCCCATTGCTTGTGAAACTTCTTTTCCACTTTTATTTTTCACAGGTTCACACCAAACAAATTTTGAGAATACATTAATGACCACTAAAATATATTTATAACCTTTATTTATTTTAGCGTAAGGGATCATCTCTACGAGATCTGCTTGAAGAAGATCATTTAGACCTTTAACAATTACTCTTCTTCGTTTGAAATATCTTCTAACTGGTTTATGAATTTCGTTTACTATTTCCTTCTTAATGTCAGTCATATTGTAGAATAATAGAAAGGAGATGATATCAGTATGCTTTCGATCAATATAGTAGTACAGTAAATGAAGCATTAACTTTTCCATGCACACTATTTATCTAATTATTTTACCTTCCTTTAACTCCTCTATTATCGGAACTATTTCGTTGTTATGTCCATTATTCCCTGCTAACTGTGATGCAATGAGCAGCTTTAGTCGATCTACAATTTCATTATAATCATCAAAATGTTTATATTCAATATTTTTGTTATTGAATTCCATCATTGTTAGTTTTCCACCGGTCTTATTTTGACTCCTTGTTTTCCTCACTGGTTCAGGAATCGACTTCGATCTTGGTCATTGCTCTACTTCTGAGGTAGATCTCACACTCGATGCGCTTGGTTTTCTCTTCCGTTCTTGTGACATCGAATATAAATTCGTAACTCGCGGTTTGATAATATCTATGAATTTACTTGCATTTGATGTAGATAGACCTCTTTGAGGATTATAACCTAAAAACTGGGTATTCGTCCTTTTAATGATATCAATATATTGATCTACATCTGTTGACCGATAACCTGCTGGATGCTTTTTGAACATTAGTTTAATCCTGGTGTACCAATGTATTTAAATTCACCATTAATGATAAAGTCAGCTCCCTCAAAATCAAAGGATGAATCACCAATTATAGCTCTTTCTAAATGGGTCAAAGTGAACCCCAAAGGTATCATCAAAACTCCCTTAGTATCATTAATTCTATCTTCAATATATGCTCGAGGTAGTGGTATTTTAAACTGGCTTAAATAACGCTGATGTTCTGTTTCACTATCTGCTATTGTCGAAGGAAAATTTCATCAAAAAAACTCTCAACAATTTCGGGTTGGCTTTGAGTTGAATCAAACTGAAACGTCAGCTCTCATAAATCAATAGGAGCTGTCAGACGATAATAGTCATGCGGTGGTTGGGTACTAGGTCGAGGCTTTAAACTATCCCTGATGCTTTCTTCTTTTAATTCTTCTTTCAAATTTAATTTTGGAGGAACTGTGAGAGTTGATACTATTTCATTAAGCGGTTGTGTTATCGGTTTATAATTTTTTTCCAACAAAAACTGTGATTCGGCAATATCATTCTTCAAGTTATGATATTTTTGCTTTAGAGCCTTTCTTGTCTTTAACAGCTCTGCAACCACACGATTATCCATGGCGACTGATTGGTAGTATTTAATGTTCGCACAATATGAATGAATTTATCAAATCCTTTTCTATATCTTCCAGAGTTGATAGCACAATCTTCATCTATTACAACAAATCCGTATTTATCTTTCCAACAAAATGAACAAAGTTCCCTAAAATCTTGTAAACTCATAGGGAAAACGGACGCCAGTCACGGATACTTAAATGCCTTCTACGAAAATGGTTATAAGTCACTAATTAACAAGCATACCAGGATAGAGAATGGCTCTCAATCATGTATTGACCATATTTTTTTTAAAAGTAGTTACATCGCAGTAGACGAGCTACTGCCAATAGTTTTACACTCGAAAATAACGGATCACTACCCAACAATATTAAAAATTGACAATAATAACCTCAACACAAGACAAAGACATTTAATGAAAACATTTCTAGATTGCAAAAGAATAGGTGATATAATAACACATGACACATTTGAAAATATTTACACGCAAAACACAGTAGAAGAAGCCACGCAAACATTTATAAATAAAATTAAAGAGGCTATAAAAATGTCAACAAGAACAATTACAATAGAACAATCCGTCAAAAAAAACCTTGGATTACAGAGGGTCTAATAAAGTCAATACATGTCAGGGATAAACTCTATAATGATTACAAAAAAAGCAAAAACGATGATTCACTAAGGAAATATAGACTACAGAAATAAATTAAATAAGTTAATCACAAAATCGAAACAAAATTATTATAAAGATGTCATTATTCAAAATAAAAATAATAGTAAAAAAATTTGGAATCTAATGAAAGAATATACTACACACAAACAAATAATAACAACATTAGTGATATAAAAAATAAAAATGGAACAAATATTACAGATGGAAGACAAATTGTACAAATATTCAATAATCACTATGCTACTATTGGTCAAAAAATGGCACAAGAGATAAAAAAAAGAATGGCAAGCCGATCAAGAGCAAAGTGAACAAAAACAGTTTAATAATTCTAACTCAATGTTTTTAAGCCCTGTAGATGAAAAAGAAGTGATTGAAATTATGTCACTTAAAAATAATTCGGCGCCTGGGATAGTGCCGTCTATCCCAGGCGTACCAACTAAAATCTTAAAAGAACTATCCCCAATTCAATTCAATTCAATTCTTTATTGCACTTTTTTCATTTTTATAAAATGTTTAAGCTAGTCATATAGGTATATTATGTACAATGATATGTGCTGCATAAACAAATTATGTAGCGAAATAATAAATTAAGTAAATTAGCACATTTACACTAATACATTGGTCATTTAAAAGACGGACAGTTTTAACATAAAATTTATCTACTTAAATCTAAATAAATTAAAATAGAAGTAAATTTGGCATATACAATACATATAATATATATATCACAGAAAATCATCAGATTACACAATTGTCATAAAATTCTTTTACACTATAGAAAGCCTGGTTTTGAAGATATGTTTTAATATATGTTTTAAATCTTTGTTTTGGTAAATTTCTGGTCTTCTCTGAGAGCTTATTGAAAAGTTTAAACGCAGTGTAACATACAGGTTGTTTTTGTGTTCGTGTTAAGCGATTATATGGAACTACTAAATTATTTGCGGTGCGTGTATTGTAGCAGTGAGTACCTGAATTATATTTATCTAAATTATTTTTCATGTGAACCACACATTCGAGTACAAAAATGCAAGCTACGGTTAATATACGTAATTTTATAAAATAAGGTCTACAGTGTTCTCTGTAATGTACATTAGCTAAGACCCGAACTGCGCATTTTTGTAAAGTAAATATGCGGTTTATGCTTGCACAGTCACCCCATAGTATAATGCCATAATTAATAATACCTTGGAAGTTAGAATAATAGAACATTTTTGTTGTTTCTAATGATGTTAGTACAATTAATTTTCTGATTTGAAAGTAGCAACTGGCTAATTTTTTTGCTATATAATCTATGTGTGTGTGCGATTGCAGATTTTGATCTATATAGATACCTAAGCATTTAACTGAATTTCCTGAAGATACTTGGTTATTTGATGTAAAAATAATATTTTGTGTTTTCTCTGCATTATGTTTTAATTTGTTTGCATGGAACCAAGTCTGACATTCTTCTTCGTGTAGTTTCAGTTGCTGTTGGACAGCAGTGATGTTGTTTCCAGTGTCCACCAGAGTAGTATCATCAGCAAATAATACAGTTTTTTTAGAGTTACAACTTGAATGTAGATCATTTATATAAATTAGAAACAACAAAGGTCCTAGTATTGATCCCTGAGGTACTCCTATTTGCACTGGTAAAAGTTCTGCCAATTTACCGTTGTTGGTCACTGTTTGTGTCCTGTTCTGTAGGTAGCTTTCAATAAGTTTATATGATGCACCTCTTACGCCGTAAAACATAAGTTTCTCTAACAAAAACTTGTGATTAACGCAATCAAAGGCTTTACTTAAGTCGAGTAGAGCTGCTCCTGCATATTGTTTGTTGTTAAATGCTTCTATAACTTTATTTATTATTCCCATTATAGCTGTTGTTGTAGATTTTCCTTTTTGAAATCCATACTGATTTTCATGTATTATTTTGTGTTGTGTTAAAAAGTTTACTATTCGTTCTAAAATGATTTTTTCAAAAACTTTTGATAGTATGGGTAAAATGGAAATTGGCCTGAAATTTGCTACATTTTCAGAATCACCTTTCTTAAACAGGGGAGTAATTTTTGAAATTTTGAGTTCATCTGGAAACACTCCTTCTTCCAGACATTTATTTATGATATACGTTAATGGGGCCTTAATTTCCTCTGCGATTGATTTTATTAGTTTTGTATTGAAGCCATAAATATCTTTGCTAGGGCTATTTTTAAGTGAGTAAATATGTTTCAGCACTTCATCTTCTGTTACTGGAATAAAATATAGTGATGCTCCTGGTGAATTTCTGTATTTTTGGAGAAATTTTGTGTAGTTTGTGCCACTTAAAATAATGGTATCACTAATTTCCTGTCCAATGTTTGCAAAATATTTATTAAAATCATTGGCGTCAATATTTATTTTATTTGTATGGCAGGTATTAAGTTCCCCTTTTATAACTTCCCATGCTGCTTTGCTTTTATTTTGGGCTGTTTCAATATAGGTGCCGTTTGATGTTTTCCTAGCAATTTCTATAGTTTTTCTATAGTGTTTTCTGAGATGTAAATAAGCTGTATGAGATTCATTTGTTCCTACACATTTGTCAATAATGGATAAGGCTTCTAATGAATTTCTCATTTCTGAGATCTCTTCATTGAACCAACTGTTTTTTGTCTGATTATTGCTATAATTTATTTCCTTTTCTGGAAAGCAGTTTTTTAACTCCCGTAGTAGAACCTCATGTAAAGCTGAGTAGGCTACACTTGGATTTTCCTCATTTGTATCCCATCTCGTGTTTTGCAGAACGCGTTTGTATTTAGCTATATTATTCTGAGTTATTGGTCGACATTTTATTTTGGTATTTGTTCTTTCCAGTTTGTGTTGCATGTATGTAAATTTCAGTCCTTTATGGTCCGATAAAACGGGATCTATAACTGTAAGGATGTACTGCTCTTGGTCAATATCTGTAAAAATATTGTCAAGAACTGTTGCACTATTTTTGGTCACTCGTGTAGGAGTATTGTTTGTTATTTTTAAATTATAAGCATTTAAAAGGTCTTTTAATTTGTTTGTTATTTTATTTGACACTTTGATGTTTATATTAAAGTCACCACTAATCACAAGTTTTTTATTTTGTTTGGAACAAATTTCAAGAATATCTATAAATTTATTAAAAAATGTATCGATGTCTCCATCCGGTGACCGATAGATATTAATGATGACACAATTCCAGTCTATTATTTCTACTGCAGAAATTTCAATGTCTTTTTCAACTATTACGTGAGAAAACCAGTCACATGTTTTAAAATTAATTTCACTTTTTACATATATAGCACAGCCTCCATGTTCATATTGTTTCCGACAGTAAATACTTCCCAAAGTAAAGTTTTTTAGTTGATTAGATGATATTGTTGCTTCGCACAACCATAATTCAGTTATGCACAAAACATTTATATCTGGATTTATTGTTAGAAATACCTCTAACTCGTTTAACTTGTTTCTTATGCTCTGTGTATTAATTAAGAAAAGAACTAGTGTACTTACAGTTTTATCTTCTGTGATATCGGCTTTGAAATGGTTTTCGAAATAAATACTTATTTACAAACGCTCCCTTTGGCCATACTTTGGGATTTGTCAATAAGGTTTCCTCTAGACTCGGATGTATACCTACTTTAAATGAGCTAAAAGATGGGTTTGTTACGTTTTTAGGCATTATTTTTGTACACATAATGTCTTCTGTATTGTGCTTCTCTTTTAGGAAATTAAGAAATTCTTCTACCTCTAGATTAGGATTTAGTCTGGATACATGGACCCAGGATTTTGCAGTAAATTCCACAGCTTTTGCATTGTTTACCGATGCTCCTTCACCTACAAGTTGGGTCTGTTTATTTCTTATTATGTTCTGGTTTTTGTTTTGTGGGACTGTCAAATTTTCTGTGGAAGTACTTGGGTTATTTGACGTCTTATGTTGGTTCTCCTGTTTAGATCTCGAGACATCAGATTCACCAAGTGTTGCCACATTATGTTTGGTTCCCTTGTTTTCCCCTAGCTTACTATTTGTGTTTATTTGATTAATTTTGGTCTTTTCGCTTTGTTTTACCTCATTAGTTCTGTTATTCGTTATTAAATATTGAATAAAACTTGATTGTTCCTCAATTCGTTTTTCTAAATGAAATATTAACTGATTTCTATTGGAATATGTTTTTTGTTCAAGGTCATCGCGTGCGTCCACAAAGTTGTCAGTTTCTTTTTGTAAGGCCTGTTCGCAGTACTTTTTTACAAACTCTAAGAGCACTTCACTTGTGCACTGTACGGGTGGTTTTTTGTGTAAAAATAAGTCCACTAACTCGCACTTTTTCAACTTATTCAACTCCGTACTTAAAACACTGTTTTGCGCCATTGTTGCCAACTGTCAATTATTTGCAAACCCCTAACGTACCTGATAAACCTTAGTTTTGAGACGGGAGATTGCCCATCTCAATTCAAAGAAGCCTTAATAACACCTATTTATAAATCAGGTGACAGTCAAATAGTTGAAAATTATCGACCCATTAGTTTATTATCAAACGTTGCTAAAATCTTTGAAAAAGTATTAAAAGTTAGGCTAGTCAGTTTCATAGAACAATATAACTTAATCTCTAACATGCAATTTGGGTTTCGCAAAAACATGTCAACAAATGATGCAATTGCTCACTTGACCAAAAAAATCTATAACTGCTTAGACCAGGCCAAACCGTGTGTAAGGGTTTTCATCGACCTAGCGAAAGCCTTCGACACGGTAAGTCACGAAATACTCCTAGGCAAAATTCATAACATCGGAATTCGAGGACAAGCCTTCAAATTACTAAGTAGTTACATGGAGAAAAGATATCAAGCGGTGAAAATAGGTACAAACATCAGTGACAAACAAAAAATAATATTTGGCATTCCACAGGGAACTGTGTTAGGACCTGTTTTATTCATACTATATCTAAATGATCTTTTAAACTTAGAATGTCACGGAAGTATAGTGTCATATGCTGATGACACTGTGCTATTTGTAGAAGGCGAAACTTGGGCTGAAATAAATACAAAAATAAATGAAGATCTAAACATAATAACAAAATGGTTTGATACCAACTTGCTAACTATTAACCTCAATAAAACAATGTATATACCCTTTTCGAGCTACAAAAAAGGCTTACCCAATTATAAAACTATTGACGTTAATCTTAAACATAGAAATACTATATGGACTTTGAAACATTCAGAATATGTTAAATATCTTAGAATACTTGTGGATAACCATCTAAGATGGAACTACCACATTGAAAACTTAGTAAAGAAATTGAGATCACTCTCCTTCATGTTTCGAAAATTAAAGAACATTTTAAGTGTTCGTGAACTGAAATTTGTGTACTTCGCGTTGGTACAATCATTACTTACTTATGGCATTATCGGCTGGGGGGGAGCCTACTCAAATGTAATAAAACCCCTACAAATCATACAAAAAAGAATACTTAAAATTATTTATAATTTTCCTATCCAGTTCGCCACTGAGGAACTTTTTATGAATATAAAAATGTGTGATGTAAGAAACCTCTTTTATCTAAATACTGTAACGTATATGTCAAGACATAAGTTGTTCACGGACTCTAGCTCACATATACATAAAACAAGACACAAAACGCAAAAAAATCTACTACTACCAAAAAATAGTAAGACCTTTGGTCAGAGAGTATATTATTTTATTGAACTAAAAGTGTATAATCTTTTACCACCCGAATTAAAACAATTAAAACATTTAATATATAAAAAGCCTACAAAGATAAAACTTCGTCAATGGATAATTGAAAGTAAGCTGACATTTATATGAACAACCACTGCCGGTTTTGTTCTGTTTTTGCTGAGTATTCCTTTTTCTTCCTATCGTATATAAATACCTATTTAGTATCATTGTTGCTATTTCTTTATATATATAAAATATGCTTTCAGGCGGTCACGCTTCATAAGGTAAAATTAATTTATCTATAAACTTGTTACATCCCCTTATTTAGTATTTAAGTTATTTTATCAAATTTCAATAAAAATGTCTTATGAAATAGATATTTCACCCCAGGAACTCGGGACACTCAATCAAGTTTCTCTGGAAACTTAAGAAAGTCCCGGATTCCTATTATTATTTAACTAATATAGTGTACTACTGTCATCAATATTTATTTACATATATTACCTAAATAATTTGTGCAAATACTATGTTATTTTATTTATTTTAAGTAAATAAATATTATTATTATTATTATTATCAATGTTTACATGATCATCATAAATATGTTTTAGATTGGTCATATCCTGCGGGAATATCACAAGAAGATTAGCATTATATAATAATAATAATAATAATAATAAACGTCTTTATTTTGTGTAGATGCATAGGTATACATACATTTACAAATACACATATAGGGCGGAGTTTAGCCACAATGGCTACTCTAACACTCAACCCTATCATACAAACATATAATATAACAGAAAATCAACACAAGATCTTAAACCTTAAATAAAATAGAATTGCAAAATACATGTGATAAAAATTTGAAGATAACAAATATGTTAATGAACTCAATGAATATACAGTAAATAATAAATACAAAATAACGTATGCAGTAAAATAAAATAAAAATAAAAATAAATATATTATGCGTGGTAACAACTTCATGCAGTTTAGTGTTAAAATTGTTTAGGTATTGAATATTGAAACATGCTACTCTTGAAGTAAAAGATTTCTAAGATGGTATTTGAAGGAATTGACACTGTAGGTTTTAAATGTGTAGTGTAGAGAGTTATATAAACTTACGGCATTATAGGTAAATGATTTCTGGAACATAGCAGTTGTGTGTTGCGGCATAGTGAGCACACATGTTTGTCTAATATTAATATCGTGAATTTGACCCCGTGACAATAGCTTTCCTCTTAAGTAGATAGGCGTAGAGGTTATTAGCAGGCGGTGTACAAATACAAGAAACTGATGTTTCCATATAGCATTCATTTTTAACCACTTTAGTTCTCTTATTTTATCACTAACATGATCAAATTTTCTCAGGCCATAAATGAAACAACAACAGGTATTCTGTACTTTTTGTATTCTATTCTTAGTTAGCATATCCAGACAAGAATAAAATACAATGTTGCAATAATAAAAAATAGGCAGAACAATCGATTCACACAGTTTTTTTCTTATTTTGAAGTTAAGGATAGTTTTATTGGCATACAGTAATTTTAAACTAATATATGAACGCTTGATTAAAGAATTTACATGGCCAATAAATTTAAAATTTATGTCAAAAGTAACACCTAGATTTCTTACCTCGGTAACAAACAATATTCGTGTATTGTCCATTTTAGGGCAGAACAAGATAGCTTGTGATTTTTGTGGATTTACTTTTAATGCGTGGTTCATGCAGTAACTATTTAAAGATGAAAGGTCGTTATTTACTTGAAGCATTGCTAACTGGTATTGATCTGGTTGGAAACTATATTTCAGTTGGGTGTCATCTGCGTATGATTGCATTTCGCAGTGATGTATAGTATCATAAATATCCGCAGTATACAGAAGAAACAACATAGGCCCCAAAACAGACCCTTGAGGGACTCCAGAGGCTACCCTTTCAGCCGATGAAGTGCCAGTCCTAGTACGGACTCTTTGTTGTCGTCCAACTAAGTAGGAGGAAAAAAAGGATGTTACTACAATATCTAGGCCATAATAACTTAGTTTCGCACAGAGCAGCGAGTGGTCCACGGTGTCGAACGCCTTCGAAAAATCTAATAACACTAATACTGTAGCTAACTTTTGATCAAGTGCCTTTAATATATTGTCCGATATATTTGCTAAAGCTGTCGTGGTACTGTGTCCTGGTCTAAAACCCGACTGATGTAGTGTAGTGTAGTAGTGTAGTGTAGTGTATCTAACCAGTTGTTTGGGAATAGAGGAATAAGTCTGACATAAATAAAAAGTCAGTGTTTCTATGACGTCCGAAACAAAAATAGTTTTTGATGATGCTTTGAATGCAAGACGCTAAATTGTCGAATATGATCACTGAATTTAACTTTATTTCTTCAGGAGGTATTACTTCATCACCATCATTATATTCAAAAATATTCAATTTCCTTCATAGGTTTAATTAAAAGTCTCAAAAATTCATATTTGGGTTGATGTAGAGATTTAGAATATAAATAAATATTTTCAAATCGTAAACCATTAGGATGTTCCAATAAACTAAGCATGACATTTGTTTTTCCACACCCAGAACTTCCAACCAAAAGTCCTCGTTTCGACATTCCACCAAATAAAATACCATGCTTTTGAAAGTTGTTGGTCAATGAAATCTCATCATGATTTACAATTGGTAAGATTGTTTCTTGCTGTTGAATTTGCATTGTTCACATCAATTTTATCGTAAAACAGAATTTCCTTATAAAGAGAACCGTTACAAACTGATAGATCATTATTTCCTGCTTTATATACATATAAAGGGTTATTTCACAAAATAACATTCATTCATCTGTGTAATTTAATATATAATGGATCGAAGCAAACGTTCACGCATCACTTGTAATAGAAACTCTAAAAAGAGTGGACGCGGTTTACTCAATACTATAATAAATAAACTTCCTGTGGAACTACATATACCTGGTTATAATTATTGTGGACCGGGGACCAAACTTGGTGACACCGGAATTAATCCTTTAGACGAGGCGTGTAGAGAACACGATATAGCATATTCTAAATTTCAAGACGTCGAAAGAAGATATCAAGCGGATAGGGAATTAGCTAAAGTTGCATTTAAACGTATAAAAGCACCTGATTCGGCTTTTGGTGAAAAACTCGCTGCTCTGGGAGTCGGTGGAATAATGAAACTAAAGGGTAAAGTGGGAATGGGGCTTAAGCGTCGAAGAAATCGTGCTCCAAGGAAGAAGAAAGGTGGCCAAATGAATTTAAAGTTTGCAGTAAAAAAAAAGATCGCCCTCAAAAAAAAACCTAGACGAAGAGTTATTCCCACTCCAAAAAGAGGAGGCATTCTCCCTTTCCTGCTACTTCCCTTGGGAGCATTAGGAGCTGTGGGAGGAGGTGTGGCAGGTATTACAAAAGCAGTTAACGATGCCAAAGCAAATCGTCAGTTGATAGCAGAACAAATGAGACATAAATTAGCAATGGAACAGACCACTAATGGGAAGGGTTTATATTTAGGCCCCCATGAAAAGAAAGGATTATACCTTAAAACTTATAAAAAAAAGTAATAAAGCTACCGACCACTAACTATAGATTTAATAAAATTCTCAAAAAATCTGAAAATTCCTTATTTTCGAGGCGTCTTCATGAAAGATACACTTCCAAAAGGAATAAAGAAAAATGAATCTGGGATAGTAAATCTGGATGATAATGATGGAGATGGAACTCAATGGATAGCATATTTCAAGAGAAACAAAGAAATAGTTTATTTTGATAGTTATGGGAATTTAAGACCCCCAGAAGAGTTAATAGAATATTTTTTAAGTGATGGTAGCTCAAATAAAATAAAATTCAATTATGACTCTGTACAAAATAATAGTTCATATGTTTGTGGACACTTATGTTTAATTTTTTTATATAAGCAGTATAAATAATGTTATGTATTCATTTAATAATAAACTGTCAACGTGTTAATATGTCTTTTACTTTTGCTCTTAGTGATAATTCATCTGATTTAGATTATGATTTGAATCCTCACATATATTTAGAGGATAATATAGATTATGAAATAGGATTGACAAATTTTGATACTTATAATACAATTCCAAACATTGACAATAGTAATAATAAATTTGTGTGGAGGGAGAATGATGGGTATACAGCTGAAATTGATGAGGGATGCTATGAGCTTTCTGATATTATAAAAAGCATTGTGGACACAGTAAAGGAACTGGATGAAGATGCAGTTATTTTGATTTCTTTGAATATGAATACATCTAAAGTAGCTATAAAGATGAATAGAAGAATAAATTTCAAAGGAAGCGATTCAATAGGCTTAGTATTAGGATTCGATAAAAGAGAGTTGGGAGCTGATGTAAAACATATTTCTGATCACACCGTACAAATATCTAAAGTGAATGCCATCTGTATCGATTGTAACATTGCAGTTGGTTCTTTCTTTAATGGAAAACCTGTCCACATTATTCATCAGTTTTATAAAATAGTGGAAGTACCCCCAAATATTCTTTACTTTCCGGTGAGCGTCAAGACCATTAACAACATTACAATCAGAATAGTTGATCAAGAGGGGAATCTCATCAATTTTCTAAACGAAGTAAGAACAGTTAGATTGCATCTCAGAAAATCAATCCACTAAGAAAATGGTATTAATATTCAATTCAAGATCACCGGTACATAGACATCACTATAAAAGGAGCAGTAAGAAGAAGATCCGCAGTTCTAAAAACAATTTCAGCCGATTAACATCGGAGAATAAACAGTTTTTGCAGTCACTTGGATTCGAAGTGTTAGCATAATGGAATTGTTAAATATTACCGAACAGCCGTTTAGTGACAATTCTGTAGCAGAATATCAATATCATACATATCAACCCAATATATCTGGAACTCTAGATTATAATGATGAAACAAGAATTAACATACAAGATTTAGATGCCTATACTGCTCCGTGCACTAGCTATTTATACATCGAAGTAAAATTAACAAAAGATGATGGAACTGCAGCTAAAAAATTGGAATTTATTAATAATGGTATTGCTTTTTTGTTTCGGGAAATTAGATATGAATTAGGTGGAGTTGTAATAGATTCAGTGAGAAATGTTGGTATGATTTCAACTATATATAATTATCTATCATTAAATGAAAACGAGAGTATTTTTATGCAAAATGCTGGGTGGTTCCCGAAAAAGGTGAAAGGTGAGGGAACTAAAATTATAGCAGATGAAAATGGAGATTTCAACGTTTGCATTCCATTAAGTTTTCTGCTGGGATTTTTTGAGGATTTTCAAAAAATTATCATTAATATGCGACAAGAATTAGTATTGATACTACGTATCAATACTAATTCTTCATTATAGTAATGATTATAGTAATGATTTAGACAGTATTACAAGTGCTGATGAAACTGAGAAACCAAAAATTACCATTTCTAAAGTATTATGGAGAGTACCACATGTGACCGTAACCATGTCAGAACAAATACGATTAAATAAAATTGTAATTAAGAACGTTGATCTACCTATAAGATTTAGAAGCAGGGAATTAATTGAATATCAATACCTGACACAATCCAACATACGTGGAATGCTAAGACATCTAATAAAGTTGAAACTGCTAGACATGCATTACTTGGACTCCAAAAACATAAGAAAGGAAAAATTACATCTGATATGAGCAAATTCGATAATTGTGATCTAAAAAACATAAGAATTTTCTTGAATTCTGAGAGATACCCATATAGTGATATTCATCTAGACTTCAAACATAACAAATATGCAACTCTCTACAAAATGTTTGCTGATTTTCAACAATCCTATTACCTATTACCCACATAAAATAAATCAACCGATATTCAACCCGACAGAATTCAATACAATTGCACCACTAGTTCATGTTGATGCTCTCGTCAAAAAGAAGCTTTGCAAGCTGGATCAGTGGTTATGAGAATAGAATTTGAGACTGGCACCCCTACTAAGAATGTTAATGCATATTGTGTCATACTGCATGAGAAATATTACACCTATAATCCTTTAACAAAAATCATTCGTCAACATTAAAATGCGCACAACATGTTTTTTAGCTATATAACGAGACAAGTAATGTCGCATTATTAGTCTAATCATGATATCAGTTTATAATCATATGTTGAGAGAACACAAGAGAATTACGAGACTTGAGAAGAGTTGTTGATCTCTACTGCTTGAAAGTGAGTTTATTAAGAAAACTAGAAAGCTTAAAAATATGAAACTTGTTATCGATGTTCAAGGATTTAAAATAGAAAACAAGTTTATCGTTAAAGAGTTAGCAGGCTATGACGGAATGAAAGTATGTCATTATATCTTCAAACCACCTTATCCGCTGAAGATGCTTTCACCAGACTTACAAAAACAAGCCCAGCGGTTAACAAGAAATTATCATTGCGTTAAATGGAGTGATGGGTTTACACCACTACATCTGTTCGGAGAAATTATTACGAAAAAGCAAACTACATCAGGCAATTTATTACACAACCTGTTTTGGAATTAGAAGAGCAACCTCCTTTATTGAAATCCAATGCAAAATGTTTTTATCATTTAAATAATAAGTGTATGTGTGCACTTTCTAATGTATATTACCTGTATGAAAATTTTATGATGTCATGAGTTTAGAAATAAATAAAACAAATAAATATTAATTAAGTGTTTTTATTTTATCACCAAAATTACAATACTTTAAAGTAACAAATATAATTTCAATTTACAGAAATCCCCTCGTCACTATCGTCATCATCTTCACTCCTTAATCTGGTTGCAAGGTCTGGTCTTAAAAACCGTTTTAGCTGATGGACTTCATTTTCAAAACCTAATTCGATCAGATCGTCTACAAGGCATTCCTCAGATATAACATCTGTCAAAAACATTTCACATAATTCACGTGCTTGTTTGTACTTTTTGGCTAGATCAGAACAAAAGTCTTCTGTGGGGAATTTACCCATTCCATAGATCGCTTCGTGTTCAGCATCGAACTGCCTATTTGAAAATTGTTGACTTAAATGTTTCACACCACTTTCTAAATCGACAACTTTGATTTCGTCTACGTACGCCATCCACATTTTGAGATTTACTGTGTTATACACAAACAAAATTAATATTCTAATGATAACTGACTGTAGTGTTCAATTAACGCTCGCTTTTATAATTAAATTCCCACCTATCCACCCCCCACCTAAAAATACCGCAAGATGACAATTTTATTAGTGCACATGTCTGATTATACAGTCAGCTACTCTATATAGTGCTTGGCGTAAAGTAATCTCGTGTGTTCTTTGATGAAGGAGTATAGTGGGTGGTACCGTTGTTTTCAGAAAAATTTATAGATTACGAATCATGATGGTTACTACCTCATAGGCGCGACCGGATTTTTTTTAGGGGGTTTTGTGTTAAAAAAATTTAAAAAAATAATTAACACTTTCATCTGTCATATTTTTGTTGTGATGCATTACTACTAACTCTAGTTAATGGCCATACACAGCCAATGATAAATAAATAAATAAATAAATACACCACATGTAATTACGACCCCCTTTATCCCAGAAGGCTCTAGGAGCCTTGTGCGGGAAGGGGCTACAATTTAAAGACAAGGGACACACATCCAATATCCGTGTATAATGGAAAAATCCCTCTCACAGTATTTCCCATTGCCACGACCGGGAATCGAACCCGGGACTTTTGGGTGAGAGGCAGATACGCTACCATTTCGACCATCAGTCATATAATGATATTCTGAGTTAAAATGTAATACTGATTTTCTGCAATTTTATCAGACGTTTCATGTTGGGATGTAATTCAGAATATGGTAATATGATAATTATAAAAAGATTTCATTGTGCTATAAATACAGGGTGTTTCCTGAGTGACTGGTCATACGCTAGTGGGAAGTAGAGAAGTCCAAGGCGGTTTCAGAATGACCCTTATTTCATCCCCTAATGCCCCTCGTTTCTGATATATAGCATGTTTTCTATTTTTTGGAAAAATTTCAATCGGCCATATTTTTTTAATGGCTTCACGGAATTGAACCAAATCTGGCAGATGTGTTTCACTAATGGATGTTTATATCATTCAGTGAACAAAAGAAAAAGTTAACAGTGCCGAGGGCAAATATTTTTAGTAGGGGAAGTTACCTAAAAACATCACCCTTTATATGGATTTTGGCAGTTTTCAATGGTAACTTTTAAAGTACACTAATAGTGTACATAAACCACGTATTTAGTTTTTTTGGCACATATTTAATGGTTCAAGAATTAACAGGTACGTTTCACGATAAGTCCATTTTAGAAATATTTACGTGTCCTCCTGCAACAAAAACATAAGCAATATACAGGGTGTCCCGAAATAATGTCCTCTTAAAGGTAGATTTCTCGTCAAAAAATAAGTATAGTCTTTTATGTACAGTAAGGTCGAAAACGGCCTCCTTGAGCCGCTAAACCTCCTTAAAGGGGGGCACCAAAAAGTGATTTTATTTTTTTTTCTCGAAAGTGACTAAAGTTGGCGGAATGAAATTTGGGTACGACTTTGTACTTATGGAAGGTCTTCTTTTCGATGCATTTTTATTTTTCTACTTACTTTTTAATTAAGTTAAATAAACAACCCCTATTGAATTTTTAGTCAGAACTTTTAAACAGATGAATTTTTTTTTCAAATTAAATTTTTTTCAGAAAGCCACATGTATTCTACTACTTTCAACTCTTGAAAATTTATCGTAAATCTCATCAATTTCAAATAAAAAAATATTTTCTGACCCCTTGCATAATAGCCGTTTCTGTTAAATTGAAAACGGAGTTTGATACAAAAAGAATAAGTAGGCATGTGTCACTGTTACCATAATGTCATGAATCAAATCTGCCAAAAAATCACTTTTTGCTGCCCCCCTTTGAGGAGGTCTAGCGGCTTAAGGAGGCCGTTTTTGACCTTACTGTATATAAAAGACTATACTTATTTTTTGATGAGGAATCTACCCTTAAGGGGTTTCACGTTATTTCGGGACACCCTGTATATGGGCGACTTTAATAGTGTGTGAAAATATTTTATTTTACTGCCTATTGTTAGAATTTAACTTAAAATACTATAATTCATTAAATATTAGGGTCGGATCTTTTTGTTAAATTTATGTAGTATTTTTTATATTTACAAACAAAAAAGATTAAAAACCACAAATGAATTTTGTTAGAATAAATACACAATATTAGTAATTATACAAGAGTAAAATAACGCATCTAAAATTAAATTAAACACATAACAAGTTTTAAATAAATACAATTAATACAAATTACAATAACACATCTAAAATCCAATGGACAAAAATAATACAAAACAAACTACAACAAATTTTCAAACGTTCACCACCAACCTCAATACATTTTCTTGCACATAAATTTTTTTTATAGCATCTCTGATCATACGTGAATTATTCTTCAGTTCAGTGCATCCTCTTCTATGCATTCTTAATTCTTCTCTGGTTGCAACTTCGGTTATAGGTAGCATATATACACTTTTTACCTTTAAATAGCCCTATAAAAAATAGTCTACTGAAGTCAAATCTGGGGACCTTGCAGGCCAGGAAATTGGGCCATTACGACTAATTCGCCTATTGGGGTAATGATCATTTAAATGCTGCACCCTCTCTCTCTTAGGTTGTGAGGAGATGTACCATCGTGCTGGCCTGTAAGGTTCCCATATCTAACTCCTATTTAAAACAAAAAGTGTATGCTACCGAAGTTGCAACCAGAGAAGAATTAAAAGAAACGCA
Organism: Rhagium mordax; assembly: GCA_963680705.1. Lineage (NCBI taxonomy): Eukaryota > Metazoa > Arthropoda > Insecta > Coleoptera > Cerambycidae > Rhagium > Rhagium mordax. The sequence continues at coordinate 27,254,980 of OY796659.1, forward strand.
TAGAAGAGGAGTCCACTGAAGTAACTTATGATAGATGGTATAAATAATTTACAGTTACATGCAAAAAAATGTGTTGAGGTTGGTGGTGGAAATTTGAAAATTTGTTCTAGTTTGTTTTGTATTATTTTTCCCCATAAGATTTTAGATGTGTTATGTATTAATTGTTTTTATTCAAAATTTGTTTATTTTGTTTAATTTAATTTTAGAAGAGTTTTTTTACTTTTGTATAAATACAAATATTGTGTGCTTTTTCTAGCAAAATTCAATTACAAAAAACGCGGGTGTTTTAAAGTTACCATGGCAACTTCAATAATCCGAGAAACGTGAAGTGTAAATGTCAACTTTTTTATTATTGATCTGACAGAAGTACCTTGCAACGTCAAATAAAATATTACTGACAAATGTTTTAAAAACTTTAACTGTGATGACAACAATCAATCTTATATGACAGATTGCAAATTAATTTTTGTTTTTCTCATTTCGATGACAACTAAAGGTATTTTACATTATTAGTTCTTATTTACATTTTTTTAGTAATTATTTATGATTTCAAAGTGTACCAATGAAAAAAATAGCGTAAAGTATTCGTGGATAACTGGTCTTTAAAATACTTGCTCTATTTCGCTGCGCCGCCGTCGTGCTCGAAAAATCGCGCGTGTTTTAAATCTTAAAATCCACTTATACTTTAATATACTATTATTATGTGTACACACATAAAAAAAAAATAAAAATCAGTAAATAATCGAATCAAATCGAATTTTTCTATTTATATTGTACAAGACCCCCTAAAAAAAAAATCGGTCGCGGCTATGAGATGGCAACCATCGCGATTCATAATCTACATATTTTTCTCAAACGGATGGTATCATTCCCTATACTCCTTCATCAAGGAGCACACGAACCTCAATTTTATTACTTTACGCCAAGGACTAATATGAATATCCTTATCAAGTGAACATTTTAATAATCAGCACTTTGTGAGTTTATCGCAAGCTCAACAAAACTACACCTTCCACCTAACCTGAAATAGTATATAAGGTGATGTGTATACGTAAACAGCAGTAACGCAGAAGAAAACATACGTAGAACTCTATTGTCAATTAAGAAAGATGCTTATAAATCCAGTATTAAGTTATTACACATCGAACTATGGATTGGTGCAACAAATAAAAGAACAATTCCCTGACGTATATGAAGTTTTAAAAAGTTTACCTGGACAACGCTGGGTAATAGCTGGAGGTTTTATAAGTTACCTGTCGAACTTAACAAACACCTTTCAAGAAATAGATGTATTTTACTTTAATAACGAACTTAGTCAAAAATGTGTTCAATCTGAATGGCAACGCAATTCACCATCACGCTACAACAATGAGGTTTTTAACGTGTTCAATCACAGGAAATATAATATGCAAGTGATAGAATTTATTAATATAACAGTGGAACAACCTCTGATACTTCAAATTTTTAATTTGTTGCATTGTTTTGATTGTGTTTTAGTTAGAAAGGCTGTACATTTAAAAAGTGCCTTATTTATGAATTGTGACTTTGGTCCTGTGACATTTGAAAGTTGCTCTCGCCAACAAAAATATAATAAACGGCTTTATTCAACCCATTGTCACTCAACCAAAAACATTGTGCCTATTGGCTTATGAATCTTTACAAAATGAGCAATAAAACATATTTAACACTAAAACTGTTGATTTATTATTTATTATTGTTTATATGCATCCTCCCGTTACTTCCTTCCCTGATTCTTGAAATCAATATTTGCTAATTTGTGACAGTACATAATAATTATTAAAAAAAACACAGATTAAAGTAATAAATATTTTATTAAATGAACATTATACAACATATGGTTCGACACAATTATAAAAGGTTATAATAAACTCTCATCAAATTCAATACCTTGATTTTCCATTTCAATTATTTTCAGCTAGTGACAAAAGACATGTTAAATTATCATTGGTATTATGGTCAGCTTCATTGTGTGCATTATTGATGGAGTAATGACCCCACGCTAAAGTTTTTGTACTCCCAGGTATAACATATCGCTTATCATCTCGTGCTAAGAGTGCAACTTTGTTTTTTAGTTCAGTATATATCGTATGAAGATGTGAAGAGAATACATACATTTTACGGTATATGAATCCACCGTCTTCTCAATGTGTTTGTAGTCAATCAAGTGTAATTGCTTTTTTACAACACTTTTTGATATGCCTTTGGCTTTCTTTGTTACATCATTGGCTTTAACTCAGTATGCTTTCGCACCAGTGCCGAAAAAGCTTTCTACTGGAATACCTGCATACTCGTCTTTTAATTTGCCTATGACCGACTGAGTTTTTGGAATATTATGCACATTAGGATAACAATAATTTGATGTGTCAAAAAGTTTAATATTTTCTTTAATATCATCATAAACATTATTAGTATGAATTTCTAAAATTAATGAGTCGGTATCAGTGTAACAGAGAGAAGCTTTATCGTTATATTTTAACAATGGAAATGTTTTTGTTTTCGTATAGGGGGTCGAAAATCAGTTTCATGTTGCATATTATGAAGCATGACTTATAGAAACAGTGGCGACAACAGAGTAACCAATTTTTGATTGGTTGTCTAAATCACGTGGTACCGGCAGTCATGCTATTATTTCTTTATAGGCGTTTTCGTGTCGGGAAAATCCCAAAGGCTATATTTCGTTGCGATCCTTTGAGTATTTAAAAAGTTATTAGCGTTTCAATACCCCCTTATCTGGAGTTCTGTAAAATTTGCGAAATTAAAAAGGCCGGATGCGCGCGCAGAACCTCCAAATTTCATGCTCGTGCATGTCTTGCCAAAACTTTAAAATTTTATAGCCTAGTGACTTAGCTGTTTGATACTTCCACTTTTGAGTAAAACCAAATCGTTTTAACCATGCATAGAACAAGTCAAAATAAGTAGATTTTCGAACAGACCCACCTCGAGAAATCATGCCTGCTCCCCCTGCCCCTCACCAAAGGGGCGACATGCATCTGCTTATATACATTTTTTTTTCGAAAACGGTAAGAGATAGAGAAATGAACTTATCGCCATTCGATAGAGCATACAATTTCGCATAAGACCCTTATTTTGTTTTTTACAATTTTCTCTTATGTAAGACCCCACAGAAAAAAACATGGAGGGTGGCTGCTAACAAGGACACATTTTTGGTTACAACTCTAAGACGGCCCGATAAATCGAAATTTTACAAGATATAAAAAATAAAGATAATTGTTTTATCAATCGATTGGTATACAACTGATATAGGTTATTTCTTTAAATAAAGCCACCAGTGGCGTGCGAGGAAAAAGAGGCGGGCAATTTGAAAATGTACTTTATTTGCCTTATTTTTCTACGCTCTTTCCGAATCTGAAAACATATTTTTAAAATTTTCGATACAGGGTGTTGTTTTTGAGATTTAACAATTCGGCTATTTTTTTCTGTCCGGTCCCGTATTTTGATTTTGCTAAATTGAGAAATCGATATGGCTGATTGAGTAAAACATACATACCAAATTTTACTTTATTATACCTAGTGGTTCTAAAGTTATGGTCCAAGACAAAAATACGCAAAATCAATAAAACACCCTGTATCTTGGTAATTAAGGATTATTGACCCACTAACCATAGGTGATATGGAATCGCCCAAGTAACCTACATCTGCAGGTACACTTACCAATGAATCACCCTGTATAATATAGACCGAAAATTTAAGTGTGGCCTATTATTTATGTTAGACTGTTTTACATAATTCTAGTTTGAGCAACTAAGGGAATTATTGACCAGTGATTAAGGGTATTTTGCTTGGAAGGATATGAGTTACTTGGCACTCGTTAACATCACACATTTGACCCAGCCCGTTTAGACTGTTTTACATAATTCTAGTTTGAGCAACTAAAGGAATTATTGACCAGTGATTAAGGGTATTTTGCTTGGAAGGATATGAGTTACTTGGCACTCGTTAACATCACACATTCGACCCAGCCCGTTTCCACTGTGGCTTAGTCGTCACATTCCCAAATACCAGCACAGTTACTAACGTTTTTTTAATACCATAATATCGTAAGCTAGGGTATGGTCCAGGAACCGCTATAACGCAATTGTTATTTCAACGTCCAAAGAGAGGTTGCAGTATTTCTAATTACAGAATTGTCGACAGAGGCGTAGCACAAGGGAGCATATTGGGACTTCTTTTATTTACCCTTTATACTTTCAGGTTTTCAAACTCTTTGCAGTTTTGCTCATCGCATGCCTATGCTGACGATTTTCAAATATACAAGCACTTTAAACTATCTGACATAGACAATGTAAATAGGGATGTAACTGCCGATCTTGCAAGTATTGACGCCTGTGCAACAACAATGGATTGCTTTTAAACCCTCGAAAAACTAATGCTATAATTTTTGGTAAAAGAAACAGTTTAGCACTTAATTCTAATAATATAGCACTAAGGAATGAGGTATTAAACTTTAATTTAAAAGTAAAAAATTTAGGTATTACGTTTGATCAGTCTCTGAGATTTAAACATCACATTGCAAATTTAATATCAGGTGCATTGTTAATTTAAGACTGCTATACCCACATAGGCATGTGATGAATAAAAACGTAAAAGCGATTCTATGCGAGGCACTTGTATTATCCAGATTTAATTATTGCGATTCTCTTTATGGTCCTTGTCTGGATAATTTAGATATTAGAAGGATTCAAAAAGTTCAAAATTGTTGCTTGCGCTACATCTTTGGCCTCCTCTTTGGCATTAGAAAGTATGAAAAGATTTCACATAAGCTTATGGATCTAGGGTGGTTAAACATAGTAAATTAGTAGGTAAAGAATGGGAGTTCTGTGACACCCCCACCACTTTGGCACCCCCACTCCTCTACTTTTAGCTCCGCCGTACCCCCACTCCAGACACGCCCCCTTCCCCACCACTTTGCCACCCCACTCTTCTACTTTTAACCCCGCCCTACTCCCACTCCAGACACGCCCCTTCCCCCACCATTAACCTTAACCTTGACCTCCTATGACCTTGACCTCCCATAACCTTGACCTCACGTGAGCACCCGCCACTCCAGCACCTCCCCCACCACTTTGGCACCCCCACCACTTTGACATCCCCACTACTATAACCCCACTTCTTTCATCATAAATGGGTGGGGGGGTAAGTAAATTATATAAATTGATGGGAATTCACAGTCCAAGAAAGTTTCCGTGGTGAAAGGTTAAATAAATACCGGTATTCAAGATGACTCAGTGTGGTAGTAGCTGTCTACCCGAACTAAAAAGTGATTTATCTGGTAGTTTACCTCATGCACCTCAAAACAAGAATGATCTAGTTGTAATTGGTGAACGAAAATATAAATCAAAAAGTAAATTTGTGTCGACTGGATTATCATATGACTTCTGGGACGCACCATGTATAAAACTAACAGGCAATAAATTGAACACAATAATTTTTAACGAAAGTGAGTGGAACGAATTTCTTACATACCAAGATATTATAACTAATTATCTATATACCAACGGTAAAGCGGAGAAGATAGATGCTGAAAATTTTACGATACAGTTTGAAAAAATATCCTATTCGAGAGTGATAAAAATTGTAAAAAATAACTCATACATTTACATGGGGTATGAATCCATCTGCAAGTTGTGGGAAGCATTACCACTTATCAAGTATAGAATTGATATGCTGAGAAGGCAACAGTTTTCAAGTTACTTTAAAATTGTGCAAAATGGACTACAGCGACAAAAGAGAGATGTATTTGAAAATGTGATGAATTTGCTTCAGCCACTCGAAATCTGTAATAATGAAAATGTTGTATGCTCATGGAATTAATTTACCCAAAATTATTTGAAGTTGAGTGCTATGGAAGAGTTTAAAAATGAAGAAAGTAACATTTAATACAGAAAATAATAAAACATATTTTATGGTGACTTGGAATTTCGCATATCAATCATCAAGGAAGCGATATTGGAAGTTTTTATCCATTGACCGAATGCGGTTTAATAGAAGAGTAGAAAAAATTTTAAATATTATCAGTCCTATTTTAGAAAATAATCATGGATGTAACGTATTTAATGATAGATTTAAATGAAATGTTAGCGAAACCTATTATGTACCATGTATTTGTATTAAAGTGATAAAATAAAAGAAATATATGCTCAAAAATTGTTTTATTAAGGGTGAAAAAAAATTTATACAGATAAAGGAGTACATCAAAAGTTATAATATGTAATTATGTTTATACAATTTGATTATTAGAAATGCATGCATTGAATTTATTGGGTAATCCCAACCATTTCACATAGAGCTTGTCACCTTCTTTTCTTAGCACCTTCTCCACAATATATATATCGGGATGTTTTACTTCTGAAGTTCCTGCTCATAGAATCCTCTTTGAATTTCATTACCTTCCTGGTTTTCTAAAAGGTAAGTTCTAGGATTACTTTTATGAACCTTTATGATTTTAAAAATTTTATTGGACCAGTTTGGAGTATATCCTTTTGAAAAGCCTTCTCGGTATTTGCTAATTCTCACACAATCATTTACTTTAAATTTTTGCTTCCTTGGATCGACTATTTTCAAATGACTATATAAAGTTTGCAACAAGTGTTTTTCATCTTTGAAGCCTTAACTTTTCCATGCACACTATTTATCTAATTATTTCACCCTCCTTTAACTCCTCTATTATCGAAACTATTTCGTCGTTATGTCCATTATTCCCTGATAATTGTGATGCAATGAGTAGCTTTAATCGATCTACACTTTCATTATAATCATCATAATGTTTATATTCAATATTTTTGATATTTATTGAATTCCATCATTGTTAATTTTTCACCTGTCTTACTTTGACTTCTTGTTTTCCTCACTGGTTCAGAAATCGACTTCGCTCTTGGTCTTTGCTCTACTTCTGAGGTAGATCTCACACTCGATGCGCTTGGTTTTCTCCTCCGTTCTTGTGACATCGAATAAATTCGTAACTCGCGGTTTGATAATATCTATGAATTTACTTGCATTTGATGTAGATAGACCTCTTTGAGGATTATAACCTAAAAACTGGGTATTCGTCCTTTTAATGATATCAATATATTGATCTACATCTGTTGGCCGATAACCTGCTGCATATAATCCTGGTGCACCAATGTATTTAAATTCACCATTAATGATAAGGTCAACTCCCTCAAAATCAACGGATGAATCACCAATTGCATCGCTCTTTCTAAATGGGTCAAAGTGAATGCCAAAGGTATCATCAAAATCTCCCTTAGTATCATTAATTCTATCTTTAATATACGCTCGAGATAGTGGTATTTTAAATTGGTTTAAATAACGCTGATGTTCGGTTTCACTATCTGCTGCTAGCAGAAAAGTTTCAACAAAAAATCTCTCAACAATTTCAGGTTGGTTTTGAGTTGAATCAAACTGAAATGTCTGCTCTCCCAAATCAATAGGAGCTGTCAGACGATAATAGTCATGCGGTGGTTTACTCGGTCGAGGCTTTAAACTACCCCTGATGCTTTCTTCTTTTAATTCTTCTTTCAAATTTAATTTTGGAGGAACTTTGAGAGTTGATACTATTTCATTAAGCGGTTGTGTTATCGGTTTATAATTTTTCTCCAACAAAAACTGTGATTCGGCAATATCATTCTTCAAGTTGTGATATTTTTGCTTTAGCGCCTTCCTCGTCTTTAACAGCTCTGCTACCACTCGATTATCCATGGGGACTGATTGATAGTATTTAATGTTTTTCACTTTATATATGAATAAATTTATCAAATCCTTTTCTATATCTCCCAGAGTTGATAGCACAATATTTATCTATTACAACAAATCCGTATTTATCTTCCCAACAAAATGAACAAAGTTCTCTGAAATCTTGGAAACGCATATCAACGTTTACATGATCATCATAAATGTGTTTTGGATTGGTCATATCCTGTGGGAATATTATAAGAAGATTAGGATTATCTCTTACCAGTTGTTTGGGAATAGAGGAATAAGTCTGGCATAAATAAAAACAGTCAGTGTTTCTATGACGACCGAAACAAAAATAGTTTTTGATGATGGTTTGGTTGCAAGACGCTAAATCGTCAAATATTATCACTGAATTGGGCTTTATTTCTTTTGGAAGTATTACTTCATCACCATCACTATATTCGAAATATCCAATGTCTGCCATAGGTTTAATTAAAGGTCTCAGAAATTCATATTTGGGTTGATATAGGGATTTAGAGTATAAATAAATACTTTCAAATCCTAAACCATTAGGATGTTCCAATAAACTGAGCATGACATTTGTTTTTCCACACCCAGAACTTCCAACCAAAAGTCCTCGTTTCGACAGTCCACTAAACAAAATTTAATGCTTTTGAAAATTGTTGGTCATTGAAATCTCATCATGATTTACAATTGGTAAAATTGTTTTTTGCTGTTGAATTTGCATTGTTCACATTAATCTTATCGTAAAACAGAACTTTCTTAAAAAGAGAACCGCTACAAACTGATAGATCATTGTTTCCTGCTTTATATATAAAGGGTTAGTTCACAAAATAACATTCATTTAGCTGTGTGATTCAATATATAATGGATCGTAGCAAAAGTTCACCGCTCACTTGTGCTAGAAAGTTTAAAAAGAGTGGACGTGGTTTGATTAATACCATAATAAATAAACTTCCCGTGGAATTACATATACCTTGTTATAATTATTGTGGACCGGGAACCAAACTTGCAAAGCGCCTACAACGGGGTGACACCGGAATTATTCCTTTAGACGAGGCGTATAGGGAACACGATATAGCATATTCTACATTTCAAGACATTGAAAGAAGAAATCAAGCGGACAGGGCATTAGCTAAAATTGCCTTTAAACGTGTAAAGGCACCTGATTCAGGTTTTGGTGAAAAACTCGCTGCACTGGGAGTCGGTGGAATAATGAAACTAAAGAGTAAAGTGGGAATGGGGTTTAGGCGCCGAAGAAATCGTGCTCCAAGAAAGAAGAAAGATGGAAAAATGAATTTAAAGTTTGCAGTAAAAAAAAGTCGCCCTCTAAAAAACCTAGACGAAGAGTTATGCCCGCTCCAAAAAGAGGAGGCATTCTCCCTTTCCTGCTACCTATCTTGGGGGCATTAGGAGTTGTGGGAGGAGGTGTGGCAGGAATTATAAAAGCAGTTAACGATGCCAAAGCAAATCGCCAGTTGATAGCAGAACAAATGAGACATAATTTAGCAATGGAACAGACCACTAAGGGAAAGGGTTTATTTTAGGCCCCCATGAAAAGAAAGGCTCAGGATTATACCTTAAAACTTATAAAAAAAACTAATAAAGCTATCACATCGACCACTAACTAATAGAGATTTAATAAAATTCGCGAAAAAACTTAAAATTCCTTATTTTCGAGGCATCTTCATGAAAGAAAGAAGAATGAATCTGGAATAGTAAATCTGGACGATAATGATGGAGACGGAACTCACTGGATAGCATATTTCAAGAGAAACAGAGAAATAGTTTATTTTGATAGCTAAGACCCTCAGAAGAGTTAATAAAATATTTTTTAAGTGATGGTAGCTCAAATAAAATTAAATACAATTATGATTCTGTACAAAATAATAGTTCATATTATGTTTGTGGACACTTGACTGATGGTTGAGATGGTAGAGTACCTCTCACCCAAAAGTCCCGGGTTCGAATCCTGGTCGTGGCAATGGAAAATACTGTGAGAGGGATTTTTCCATTATACACGGATATTGGATGTGTGTCCCTTGTCTTTAAATGTGTAGCCCCCTCCCGCATAAGGCTCTGCCTTCTGGGATAAAGGGGGTCGTAATTACATGTGGTGTATTTATTTATTATTTATTTATTATGTTTAATTTATTTATATAATTGGCACCTTCATTTCTTAGTTCTTGTGCATCGCATAATGCTTACCTCTATTCCGGAGTATTTGAAAAATAAGTTAATACCACGAAGCCTAATTCATGATGTGAATATAAGAAATGTACATCACTTTACAATGCCTCTTCATACTTTGGCTATTTTCCAAAAGTCATTTACTTTTAATGCAGTAAAATGTTACAATGCTGTAGACGAATCTGCAAAAACCTTTTCAATTAAGAAATTTCGTAAGTACATAAAAAATCAATTACTTGATATTGTCGCTGGCTGATTGTCAAGTTATCTGTATTAGTTGTATATTCTTCAACTTAAATTAATTAAATACTTAGTTTTTCTTTTCCTCATATATTGTGAGTTGACATTATTTTTAATTCCTATAATGTTAATTGTTTATTAAGGATAATAATTTCAATGTATTAATTATATTAGGGACATGATATTTCATTTATTTTTGTTTTATTCGTAGGTTTAGTATAAGGTTAAGTGTAAGAGTAGCCTATGGCTAAACTTCGCCTTAATAAAGCCGTATTTATTTATTTATTTATTTATAATCAATGTAAATAATGTTCTGTATTCATTTAATAATAAATTATCAACGTGTTAATATGTCTCCGACTTTAACTCTTAGTGGTGATTCATCTGAATTATTTCAGCAGATTAACATCGGAAAATAAACAGTTTTTACAGTCACTTGGATTCGAAGTGTTAGTATAATGGAATTGTTAAATATTACCGAACAACCTTTTAGTGACAATTCTGTAGCACAATATCAATATCATACATATCAACCCAATACATCTGGAACTCTAGATTATAATGATGAAACAAGAATTACCATTCAAGATTTAGATGCCTATACTGCTCCGTACACTATCTATTTATACATCGAAGGGAAATTAACAAAAAATGATGGAACTGTAACTAAAAAATTGGAATTTATTAATAATGGTATTGCTCTTTTGTTTCGGGAAATTAGGTATGAATTAGGTGGTGTTGTAATAGATTCAGTAAAAAATATTGGTTTGGTTTCAACTATGTTTCATTATCTATCATTAAATGAAAATGAGAGTATTTTTATGCAAAATGCTGGGTGGTTTCCAAAAAAAATAAAAGGCTAGGGAGCTTAGATTATAGCGGATGAAAATGGAGATTTCAACGTTTGCATTCCACTAAGTTTTCTGCTTGGATTCTTTTATTATTTCAAAAACCCTAACCTAGAAATAAAACACACGTAAAGGTTTAATTATTTTTTTTTCTACTCCCTACATAGAAAATACTATTTTGCTCCCTCATTTCAGGGAGCAAAGTAGTACTTTTCCTCCCTCGGGAGGAAAATACTTTGGCTACCTTCGAAGCAAACAAGTAAAAATTTCAAATAGCTGGAATAGTAGTGTATAAACTTCTTTTATTGATTGATACACACACTTCCAGAAAATGTATAATAATGCTTTTCATTGGTGGAACAGATTTTTTATTACTTATTTTTATTTATAAAAATTAAAAACAGTTTAAATCGAGGTTTATATTAACATCAGTAACTAAATATTGTTAAAATTTATGGTACAATTAGTTAAATTACTAATGGAGATTCCCCCTGAAGAAATATTGGCTCTGCTGGTGGAGATCAGTTCCTGTTTGTTGTTTTCCAAAGTCTTGATCGCTGATTAAGTACTTGTAGAAACAAAATTTTCAAAAACAAGACAATGTTTTTTGGTACTTGAAGTAGTACTTTCTTCCGCAATTATTTGGCTGGCGACTTCACATTTTTTAGAAATCCAATCATCTAAGTACCCTTCTGCTACTGCGTTTGTTCGCCATCCACCATGTCTTTTTAGAGTGAGAATGTGACTTCCAGTATTGATTAATAAGGTAGCTGAAGTACGGCGGAAACTGTGGAAACTTGACTTGTGGAAAAAAATTATGGGTGCCATTTAAAAAGAAAAAGTTGGTTGCCATAGAAACAAACCAGAAGAAGATATCAACAAACTAAAAACCTCAAAACATGCATGGTAAAAAACCAAGCAACTTTCATATTGAACATTTTTTTGTAACTTTGCAAATAACAAAGTTAAAGCCATTATTTGATACTTTTGTGCCACCCTGTATAAAGAAAGTAATAAAAAATGTTATGCCTCTGGCAGAGGACATAGTTTAACTAAAGGACGTGAATATGTCCCTTGATTGGTCCTCACTTCGGCCACGCGGGCGACACCATCGGATCCATTAAACAGTTTAACAACTCTAGCTAGTTTCCAAGACATATGCGGTAAATTGTCTTGTTTTATTAATATTAAAGCGCCCTCTTTTAATGTAGTACCCGGAGCATTCCATTTAAACTTTTGTTGTAAGGTGTGCAGTTATTTTTGGTGCCACCTTACCCAAAAATCTCTGTGCAAACGTAATAAAAGCTGATATCTATTAAGACGAGTTAATTGTAAATGAGATAAGTCCGGATCTGGAACACAAGTCAGAGGTTGAAGCGTTAAAAAATGTCCCGGAGTTAAAACCGAATAATCGTTTGGATTATTACTCATTGAGCATAAGGGACGAGAATTTAATAGGGATTCGATTTGTATAACGATTGTATTTAATTCTTCGTATGTCAATCGTTGTGCACCAACGACACGAGATAGGTGAGTTTTCACGGACTTTATGCCCGCTTCATGCAATCCGCCAAAGTGGGGTGCATGCGGAGGATTAAAATTTCACTTAATTTGTTCCTCGATAGCGGCTGATTTTAGAATTTGAAGCAAGTATTTGTTAGCACCAGTAAAATTAGTGCCCTGATCCGTTCTAATTTTAGTACATCGGCCTCTACGAGCGATAAATCTGCGAAAAGCGCATACAAAATTTTCACTGGTCATATTACTCGCCAGTTCTATATGTATGACTTTTGTCACAAAACATACACATACACAAATATACGTTTTAAATACCTTTGCACCTCTAGATTTATTAGCGGTTGTAAAAAACGGTCCCCCAAAATCAATTGAAATAATTGAAATGGGTTTTACTTGAGAAACACGGTTGGCTGGCAAATTACCCATAATAGGTTGAATAGGTGAAGGGTTAAGTCGAAAACATTTAACAATACTTTCTTTGGCGCGCGTTTGGGAGATAATATTCAATAATTTTGAGATATTAAGTATTGCGTTGTTTGAACACCGGGGTGACAATATTTATGATGAGTATGAGCTAAGATTAAATCTGTTAAATGACTCTTTTGAGGTAAAATAATAGGGTATTTTTTATCATAATTTAACAGAGAGTTTTCGAGTCGTCCTCCTACTCTGACAATACCAGAATCATCAACAAATGCTCCTAACCGGCGAAAAGGTTTTGATAAGCGAGTTTTAGCGAGAATATTTCACAAGAAAAATGTTGCTGCTGGACATGTTTAATAAAAACTATTAATGCGGCCTGTAAATCATATATAGTAAAATATGAAGTTTGTTTATTATACGGATTTTTTAGATTGAAAATAAACCGTAGTGCATAAGCACAAACTCTTTGCAGTTTGTCTAAGGAGGAAAATTTCTCTAAAAGGTTGTCTAAAAAATCTGAGTTCGTAGTAGACATGAGAGCAATTTTTCTTTGTTCATTTTTAACAGTTATTTCATCAACTTGTGCGGAAAAATTTTGTGTAGGCCAGTCAGAATATGGTTTTTTAAGAAAAGGTGAACCTACCCACCACTGACGAAAATCTACAAATTCTGAGGGCAGAAGGCCCCCATAAGCACAGTCAGCTGCATTATTTTTCGAAGAAACGTGCTGCCAGTTAGCGTTTGGTAACTTTTCTTGAATAAGGGAAATGCGGTTTGCTACAAATGGCTTCCAACTATGGTGAGACGAATTTAACCAATGCAAAACTAAGGTAGAGTCAGTAAAAGCGAAAATATTTTTGAAAGTAATTCGTGCAGCGTACGTTTCTATTACGAATTTAATTAATAAATAAGCACCACAAAGATCGATTCGAGGAATAGACAAGCGCTTCAAAGGTGCGACTTTCGATTTCGCACAAAGTAAAACAATATGAACATCATCTTTTGCGGTAATTCGGGCATAGACACACGCTGAATATGCTTTAAGCGACCCATCAGAAAATCCACATAAATCGATATAGTCGTAATCGGAATTAAAAATATGTCGCGGTATTTGTATAGAGGATAGAAGCGGTAAATGAAATTTATATTTTCCCCAACGATCTAAAATAGTTTGCGGGGGTGAATCATCCCATTCTAAATGTAAGGACCATAATTGTTGAATTAGTAATTTAGAAACTAAAGTAACTGGCGTTAGAAACCCAAGTGGGTCATAAATTCGTGCAAGCTCAGATAAAATATTTCTATTAGTACATGGTTTGTCCAAAGGTCGAACTGAATAAGAAAAAGTATCTTCCAAGGAATTCCATTTAAGACCTAAAACCTTTATGGTATTTTCAGTTTTTTTCGTCAAAGCATAACGAGTTACTATGTATTATATCTTGCGGCAAATCACATAAAAGGCGTTTACTGCTAGAAGCCCATTTTCTGAGTTCAAAACCTTCGAGTTTAAGTAAAAGTGTAAGGTCATTTTGTAATTTAAGAGCGTCTTCAACAGAGTTACACCCGGTCACAACATCATCAACATAAATATCTGACAAAAGAACGTTCGCGGCCGAGTTAAAATTTTGGTTTTCGTCATTAGCGAGTTGCATAATTGTTCGAAGTGCTAAATAAGGAGAACAATTGACACCAAAAGTTACGGTTTTCAAGAAATATTCTCTAAGAGCATCTGGTGAAAGTCTCCATAAAAGTCTTTGAAAATTATAATGAGAAGGGTTTATTAAAATTTGACGATACATGCCCTTTATGTCTGCAGTCATAACAACCGGATGTAATCTAAAATTTAATAAAATTCACAGTCCTTCGCAAAGATGCAACCGGAGGAGACATTGGAAATGACGAAGTAGAACGCAAATCTTGTGAAATTTCGGATGTGATAAAAATGAAAATTTGTTGCAAAGTAGTAAATAGTTTCATTAACACAAGACATTTTCAAAAAGTAAAATCGTATTATCAGTATTTTTATTGGGAAATTAAAATAAAAAGTCATTTTATTAATAAAAACACTCACAAAAACATTTTCACAATTAAGACTAAAATGGTATTATACAAATTTGTTTCACTAACAAACATTTTTAATGTTAGGTAAGACTAAAATAATTTGAAATAATTTCGTGATGATGAAAGTGATTCCTAACAATTACAAATACCAATATCAATTAATCGTAAACTATTAAACGCAGCTAGTACAGACAGAGTGTGCAAACTAAACAAGAACGCAGCGAATTCGTTGAACTTGACATATACGTTTAAAAATACATATATTTCAAGAAACTGAAGAATCCCGAACCGAAAGGGGTGTGTCGGAGCCGCCTACTTGAAAAACCGTGGGATGAACTAGGTTTTCCCATGCATAATTAAAATTGTCAATTGAACCATGAGAAATCTTCAAAAAATAAGAATGACTTATCATATTTTCATTTATAGAGAAATATAAATTTTTTACTTTTTTATTAAATTATTTTTACCAATTTTACGTTTGTTTCCTTTATTTTCTGCTTGTTTATCTGTGAGTGTAATCTGCAAAATGAAAAAGTACATAATCATTGAATAAGTGCGGATTTTCGAGTAGTCTAAAATTTTATATTATATTGAATGAAACACACTTTGTGTCTAAAGAAGATCGGAGTCGATATAGCATCTAAATCTTCTGCGTCGTTTAGATCCTCGATAATTTTATTCATGTATGAATTTAAACATTGTACCTACTCCCTGACAATTTCCGTAAATTTGTGAGCATCTTAAACCTGCTTTTCTGTTGCGGTTGCATGAGATAAGCTGCAATATTGATTTTGCTGTTGGCACAAAATGTGTTGTCACAGGTTGTAAGACCCGTTAATTTTCTTCTATCCACTCTTGTGGATTTTTTCATTGCCTAGCCATTTCGGATTTCGTTTATATCATTTGACAAAAACTTTTATTGAGGGAGGGTTATGATTACTGAATTTCGTTTTCACGTAGTTAACATACGTCGCACAAATGTCTTTATAAGTTTTTTGTCTGCCTTATATAACTGGATGCAATAAAAATCCACCTTTAAATTACATAAATAATAAGTACAGAGTTACAAAGACTTCGCAATTTTCTTACTTATTTTATGAATTTCGGTGCATTTTGACTATACTGTAATCCTGTGTCATATCGTTGGATATGAGAAGAGATTGAGAGATGAGTCGAACATACATATTATTTTGCTCCATTTCGAATCACCCCTGTCTATAAATTCCGAAAAACTACAAAATTTTAGGTTACTTAGTTTTCGGCTATGCATCTTTCGACGAGAAAAAATGAAATAAGCTGTTCGACGTGCTTCTCAATGTTAAGTTGTCTTGGAGATTGTTGGGCATGACTTTTTTAACGAATCAATAATCTCCCATTAAACACTTTTTTGTTTACTTTTGCTTAATCTATCTCATGTTAAAGTAATGGCACTCAAACCTCTAACACTCTGTAATACGTACAAATCAGATATCGACAAACTGGCAGAGCAACCCCGGTCCCAAATCCACCCTTATGATTTTTCAAATTGCAAGGCATTGAAAAAATAAAAAAAAATATAATAATTTTCTTGACAACTACAAACATTTATATTTACACGAACCATGGCAACGCAACCTGCCATCTAAGTTGATTTTCACTTCATACAAAACCATAACTAAAGTAGCTTTTACAAAATTTAATAATTTTTTAACATTTTAATGGCAGGTGAAGAAACGAATTCGCTCACTTGTGTGCTTCTGCGCACTCGGCTGACGCCTCGAGCGCATAATGCACACGTGTGAGCAAAATTCTTACTTTCTTCACTTGTATTGTGATATAGGTACTATTCCAATGTTAAAACTTTTGTATTTATATGGTCTCTTCGATTTACCACCGTCAGACGGGAACCTTTCATCGTCGAATTTACACGCCATTTCCCTTACTAAGAGCAAAGACATATAAACAAGAATAATCTGTTGGTTTCCAACTATCTCTTCGCATTTTGATAAACCATTATTTTCTCCTTGCTGGGACTCTGGGGAAGCGTTTCATTAAAAAGCCCTTATTTATAGAGTTACTGCAATTTGCTGCTGTACAACCATGCATTTCGTCCCTAAGTTTTCCAAATTTCAAAGCAATAAAATTCGTCTGCATGGTATTTCTCGCAAATGCATTAGGTACGATAAGTAACAAAAATGACTAGTTTTCAATTAGATTCAAATTGAATATAATAGGGTATTTTACAGTTTTTCGGAAAGTGCCTTAAATAGTTATATATGGTCAGTAAATGATCCACCCGAATTTTTGTAAATTAAAAAAAAAAAAATTGCTAAATAGTCTAAAACGGCATTTTTAATTTCAATTTTTAAATTTCGCGCGAAAACGCTAACCGCCATGATTTGTTTAGGCGTGACGTCACTACGATAGTCAACACACGCATACAGATACGCTTTATATGGTATTATAATTAGTTTTCTGTTTTAATTGTCTAATAATGAGTTATAAGTAGTAGTCCTTTTGTTCCCAACGGTACGAACTTCAAAGATTAACATTTGGCAACACTGTTTAACCGTCCTCCCATGCTGCCATCACACTTCCGTTTCATTACTTTAAAGCCCTGGAATTTACTAGATCTTTGGGTAGGGTATGCATGAGACACTGGGTGGGACTTTATAATTCTTCGACGAAATTGCTCATATAATTATGATCAATCTTCCTTACAGGTAAGTCAATTGATCTTTAAATTATATTTCGCAATTTCGTCTCGATTTATAAAGTATTATTGAATTACTTGTAGTTGTTCAGAGGTCTAATCCGATCTAGTAAATGATAATGCAGTAGGTATATAACTAAGCGGGTTTTATTATAACTAAAGAATTTTACAAACAAGAAAAATAAAGTATAATAATGAACCTGACTTATCTATTAGTCAGACTTTATATTTATTCCCGCACCCTGGAGAACTCCAAGAGCAAAGGCATTATTACAGATTACCGGTTTGTTATAAAACTTATTGAAAACTTGAGACTTCTTTGGCCATCCTGCAGCTTTCCGAATTGAGTCGAGATTGACTCCAGCTCTGAACGCTGCAGATGTTGCCGCATGTCTCGTTGAATAGCTAGTGAACTTAGGTGTGTCAATGCCACTGGCTGTAAGAGCAGACTTAATATATTTACTTATAGTTTGGGAGGATGTGGCATGAAATGGTTTCTTTGTTGTTAGAATCAATCTATTTTCTTTTGGCGGTCTTAGCTGAGTAGTTTTGTTTATATATGTCGTTAGTGTGAATGCCAGGCATAAGTTGGGGTTCTCCTTAAAAAATGGTATCATTAATATTGGTTGGAAGTTTTTTGGACCTGATGATTTTATTCTGTCCGGAATCTGAATTTCTATTCTATCTTCATATTGTTTTATATTCTCCAACCTAATTTTTGAAAATGTTTGTAATCGGTGTGCCGATATGAGTGCCAGTAAAGTAGTAAATTTAATCGTGATATCCCTTAACGACAAGTTTTCTAAAGGGTAAAGATTACCTAAAAACTGTAAAACTGGATAGGGGTCCCACGTATAATTATATTTCGGTTTTGCTGGACGTTTGTTGTATATACCTCGAAGATATCTGCTAATTAGTTTCATATCTTTTTCTTCGATTTTAACCCAGTCAAATTAGACAAATCGGTGGAAAAAATTCCCAGAGAGTTGGAAATTTTTTCAAACGCTTTCTTTACACTTGGGTAGACATATATCAAATGTCCCCGAGGGTGGGGGGTGAGCTCGAGGAGGGGAGGGGGGTTAAAGGTACCATTTTTAAGTTGTTCGCTTATATCTAGGAAACGATCACTCCTATCGGTTTTTGCCCCCTCACCACAATTAAAGCTGACAAAATATCCT
This sequence comes from Rhagium mordax, assembly GCA_963680705.1. Taxonomy (NCBI): domain Eukaryota; kingdom Metazoa; phylum Arthropoda; class Insecta; order Coleoptera; family Cerambycidae; genus Rhagium; species Rhagium mordax. The sequence continues at coordinate 27,273,867 of OY796659.1, forward strand.
ACAGAAATGGTCCTAAGCATTTTCCGAAGGACTAACGAGTTATAGGGCGACAAAAGAAACATCATTTCAAAAAATGTGCTTTATCCGCATTTAAAACAGAATTAGGATTGTGATTTGAACAAACTGACAGTAAATTGAATTTATTGGGTCTAACACTTCATTAGAGCAGGGTGTTGGGTCACAGGGGTCCATGAAGTCTTCAGAGTCGTCCTCATATGCTGCATTTTCTCTTCAACCTAAACATTGAAAAGCGAATTACAGTCTTGTTCCGTACAATATTAATAGATAGATGATTTGATAGAGATGATTTGAATAAAACTTGGTAAATTGAATAAATAACACGACCTCCTTTATCCCTGAAGACTCTGAAAGTCTTGTGCGGGAGGGAATGTATTGGGTCCAACAGTTCATTCGAGGGTGTCAAGTCTTCCGGGTCATCCTCATATGCTGAATTGTCGTCTTCAACTGGAGGGCCGTTAGTGCACGCGCCCTCACAGTTACCGCATATTGAAGAGCAATGGATACCTGCTTTGCGGCATCGACAACATGCCCCACAACCTTTGGTACAGCTGCAGAATATTGTTGAAAGGATGGCAGCTGGGGCAGGTTGATCTAAAGTTGTCAAGGGTTGAAGATCTCCATCTGCTCCTTTCATCCAAACCCAATCAGTAGGTGCCAGTTTGTTGCCCAGCCAATCTTGAACTTGCAAATAGACTCTGTATAAGTGTTGCAGTGCAGGGCCTTCAGTTGGTGGTAGAGAGGGGAAGTCTGACTTCACCCTTGTGCTGGATTTTAGAAATGCTGCGTAACGCTGTTTGTCCAGGTCTGTTACTCTGGCGTTGTACATTGCTAGGAACATCTGTTTCCCGGCGTTTGCAACTTCCTCAGTTGTTGAAGTATTTGTGTAAAATACTTTGGAGATCAAATGTAGGATGCTGTCCCTCATGAGTAATAATTAAGCAATTATTGACTTACCTTTCCGGAAAATTGTATAGCAGTCGCTAAAACAGTGAATGAACAAAATGCTCTTGGCAAAATCAAGTTCCTGCAATTCCTTGGAGGGTAATAACTTTTGCTTCCCTCATTCCCCTTCCCAGGTTTGAAAAACTTTATCTCTCGTTCCGTTGGAGCTAAAGCGATCAGCAGGACCAGCAGATCCACATCCTCGCCAATGACAAGCGGTGAACAATCACATTCTGCTTTCTCCAAAGCGCACCGTACAATAGTTGTATCCGCATCAGCATCAGCCTGTCTAACTTCTAAACCCTCTGCAATCATTTTCCGAGACAGCATACTGATGAATCTGTCCTTATTTTTTTCATTACCTAAAGAGTGTTGTTGCCGAGTCGTCACTACCATATCTTAGGTGAAATCAATGTCGACTGATGCGGAGGTGATGGTGGCGCGACTGTGCAGTATATTCACCATAGTGTTTTTTTAAGTTAAGCCACATATTGATTGAATATCACTGAGAAGGTTGATCCTATACCCCACCTGACTCAATTTAACAGGAATCCACCATCAATCAAGTGTGAACTTGAATTTTTACACAAGGAGTGCTGCGTTGCCAAATTGTCGCCCTGTAGAGCAATATTCCTTCATCCGCGGGGGAAAAAAGAGTCCCCTTCAGGCAGGCCAGTTTAGTTGGGGGGCGCTCTACACACACTATTTCCATAAATATAAATACTTACCATATACTAATGAAATGTGTTTGGAAGGATTTTTAATGCAATTTATGTAGAATCCAAACTTCAGAAGCCCGTAGCTCGCTTACGGTTAGTCCTACGACAAAAATGTGGTGAACCATTTGTAGTAAATTTTGTTATCTTTAATTTTGGTTAGAGGTAAAAATCGATAGGAGTGATCGTTTCCGAGATATAAACAAAAACTGAAAAATAGTACCTTTAACCCCCCTCCCCTCCTCGAGCTCACACCCCACCCTCGGGGACTTTTGATATATCTCTACTCAAGTGTAAGGGAAGCGTTTAAAAAAAATTCCAAATCTCTGGGAATTTTTTCCACCGATCGCCCTAATTTTGTCTAATTTAACTGGTGTATTTGAAACATCAAAGCAAGCGCAGATCTATAAGAGTTTATTAGCGAATAGGTTTTACCTCCTTCGAATTGTTCAGTTAGAAATTCTATTACTGATGCTAGATTGTATTTATAGGGATATTTTTTCTTTGATAACGTAAATTGTCACCATCGCTTATAACAACCCTCGTATTGTTTGAAAGTTCCAGTTGTGATTGAAGCTATTATTGCATGAATTCCTTCACTGGGTCTGCCTCTTTGTAAAAAAGATGTCCTGATAATATGCCTACCTCCAGGAAAATTTTGCTCCAAAGAGGATGGCTCTTCCTGAAAGGAGACACAAGCATATCTTTATTTGGTTTAAAAATTAGGGGAGGTTTTTCCAATAATTTGAGAAAAGTAGGGTACCATGCCTGTGAAGGCCATCTTGGCACAATAACAATACCCCTTGCCTTTTCTTTAATTATTTTGTTAACCGTATTAGCTATCATACTGAATGGGGGGAAGGCATAAAAGAACCATTTATTCCATTGTACTGTGAAGGCATCTACTGCCCAAGAATTTGAGTACTGTGTACTGTGCTTTCTAACCTTTGGTTATTGTTTCTGATCCTATTCACACGGATCCATTAAGCTACGCTACGCTGATGAGGAGCAATAACTCCGAAACACGTGTCCGTAGCTGCATCATGTTTCTTTTTTGGGGTCTATGGCATTAATTAAACGTTTAAGTTGCCCTTTTATAATCTGTACGTTTCGTTTACTAAAGTTTATTATAATAGTGACGTCACATACGAAACCATCATGGCGGCTAACGTTTCAGTATAGACTAAAAATCTCACTTTTTAAAACTTGAATATTAAATTAATCTTGTATTTTTATCAATAAAAACCTATATGTTTAGGTTTCTCCATGCACAGACCATTGTATTAATTTTTTTTCATTATTTCACAATTAATTTTTTATAGTGTGATATACACCCTATTAAATTATTTTCGCCCTTTCAAATTTCAAACATTGTTTGCATCCAATTACCTGTCAAATGACGTATTCACTAAATGAGCGTATAGTTCTTATAAAGTTATGAAGCACAAAATTTACTTTGTACACTTAATACAATTAAATGTCAAAGTTAAGGAAGGGCGCTATCGACAAACTGAAAATTGTTTCGGGATCATGAAGTCGTCCCCAGTCCGAAACTGTAATCGGTTCCGTCCTAGGACCGTATTAAGAAATCATTAAATTTCGCTGGATCGACTATAAGGTGCAATCTATCGGACGCACTATGGATTTTTTAACGAATTTTGCGATAACACGAAAATTTCAAACCTTATTTCCAAACGAAAACAGGCCGCCGGGCCACCGTTTTAGCAAGAAATCCAAGCTCGAAAGTCCAACTTGAAAGTACATCGTGAATTGTGTGGTCCAGCTGCGATTTTGAGGTCAGCAGATCCGAACTAAAAAGTGACATTTGTGACGTTAACGAAAAATTTTAAAGTTTTGATAAGACCTGCGCGCGCATGAAATTTGAAGGTTCTGCGCACGCATCCGGCCTTTTTAATTTCGCAAATTTTACAAAACTCTTCGACATGGGGGTATTGAAACGCTAATAACTTTTTAAATACTCAAAGGATCGCAACGAAATATAGCCTTTGAAATTTTCCCGACGCCTATAAAAAAATAATAACGTGACTGCCGGTACCACGTGATTTAGACAACCAATCAAAAATTGGTTACCCTGTTGTCGCCACTGTTTCTATAAGTCATGCTTCATAATATGCAACATGAAACTGATTTTCGACCCCATATACGAAAACAAAAACATTTCCAATGTTAATATTGAAGAAATATCCTTTTGTAGTTTTGGACCAGTCATTAAAATATCATTTAAAGATAAATTATTAGAATCCTTTACGGAAGCGTCAAAGACAATGCGTACACGTGTCGATATAGAATCTGGTTTAAAAACACAATGTACGTAATAAGCGTTATCATCACGAGTGGAAACTAATTGCATATGTCCATTATCTTAATATTCCTGAACTATTTGACAATATTCCTTATAAAGTTCTGAATTCGATAGAAGTCTTCTATCTAGCGAATAGAATCTACGCAGTGCGGGCAATTTAGAATTTTCAAATTTGGGCAAATTATTATTAACAAAAGGTGATACAACATACCGTCCCGAATCTAATCGGAAAGTGGTATCAGAATAAAATTTTTCACATTGGTTATCTTCAAGGGACATAATCTGTTGTTGCGGTATTTCTTCTAAATTCCAAAATTGATTAATAGTATGTTGATTACAATCGCGAGTTGTAAAAAATGAATTAATTGGATAGAAAGAATTATTTACATTAGATATTTCACCCATAAGAACATAACCAAATGTAATATTTGTTGCAGTGGGTAAAGTAGCATTTTGCGCGGGAATTTGACCATCAATTAAAATTCTATTGAAAATATTAGCTCCTAAAATTAAATCAATCGGACTAGATATATTAAAATTCGGATCAGCTAAGTTTATATTTTTAATATGGTTCCACTTACTAATATCAAAGTCACAGACTGACATATCCGAGCAGATTTTGTCCAACACAATCGCGTGAATATCATACGTGTAGTAGGTAAAGAATGACAGTTTTGAGACACCCCCCACCACTTTTTGCACCCCCACTCCTCCCCCCCCACCACTTTAGCCCCGCCCCCTTTAGCCCCGCCCCTTCCCCCCTCCAGACACGCCCCCTCCCCCACCACTTTGGCACCCCCGCCACTTTGGCACCCCCCACTCCAGCACCCCCCACCACTTTTGATCCATTAACCTTGACCTCTCATGACCTTTGAGCACCCCCCACCACTTTTGATCCATTAACCTTGACCTCTCATGACCTTTGCACCCCCCCCCCACCACTTTTGATCCATTAACCTTCACCTCCATGACCTTTACACCCCCCACCATTTTTGATCCATTAACCTTGACCTTACATGACCTTTGCACCCCCCACCATTTTTGATCCATTAACCTTGACCTCTCATGACCTTTGCACCCCCCACCATTCTTTTGATCCATTAACCTTGACCTCTCATGACCTTTGCACCCCCCCACCATTTTTGATCCATTAACCTTGACCTCACGTGAGCACCCCCCCCACTCCTCCACTTTGGCACCCCCCACCCCCCACTCCTCCCCCCCTCCACTTTTTTTGCCATAAATGGGTGGGGGTATACAGTAAATTCTATAAATTGGTGGGAATTCACAGTTCTAGAAAGTTTTTGTGTTGAACAGTATTCAAGATGACTCAGTGTGGCAGTATCTTCAGTCTACCTGAACTAAAAAGTGATTTATCTGGAAGTTTACCTCATGCACCTCAAAACAAGAATGATCTAGTTGTAATTGGTGAACGAAAATATCAACTGAATAAATCAAAAAGTAAATTTGTGTCGACTGGATTATCATATGACTTCTGGTACGCACCATGTATAAAACTAACAGGCAATAAATTGGACACAATAATTTTTGACGAAAGTGAGTGGAATGAATTTCTTACATACCAAGGTATTATAACTAATTATCTATATACCAACGGTAAAGCAGAGCAGATAGATGCTGAAAATTTTACGATACAGTTTGAAAAAATATCCTATTCGAGAGTGATCAAAATTGTAAAAAATAACTCATACATTTACATGGGGTATGAATCCATCTGCAAGTTGTGGGAAGCGTTACCACTTATCAAGTATAGAATTGATATGCTGAGAAGGCAACAGTTTTCAAGTTACTTAAAAATTGTGCAAAACGGACTACAGCGGCAAAACGGAGATGTGTTTGAAAATGTAATGAATTTGCTTCAGCCGCTCGAAAACTGTAATAACGAAAACGTTTGCATGCTCATGGAATTAATTTACATTTACCCGGAATTATTTGAACTTAAGTGCTGTGGAAGAGTTGAATAATGAAGAAAGTAACATTTAATACAGAAAATAATAAAACATATTTTATGGTTACATGGAATTTTGCATATCAATCATCAAGGAAGCGATATTGGGAGTTTTTATCCATTGACCGAATGCGGTTTAATAGAAGAGTAGAGAAAATCTCAAATATTATCAGTCCTATTTTAGAAAATAATCATAGATGTAACATATTTAATGATAGATTTAAATGAAATGTTAGCTAAACCAATTATGTACCATGTGCGTGATAAAATAAAAGAAATATATGCTTAAAAAATTGTTTTATTAAGGGTGAAAAAAAAAGATAAAGGAGTAGTATGGTTATACAATTTGATTATTAGAAATCCATGAATTGAATTTATTGGATAATCCCAGCCATTTCACATAGAGCTTATCACCTTTTTTCGTAAAACCTTCTCCACAAGATATATATCGGGATGTTTTACTTTCTGAAGTTCCTGCTCATAGAATCCTCCTTGAATTTCATTACCTTCCTGATCTTCTAAAAGGTAAGTTCTAGGATTACTTTTATGAACCTTTATAATTTTAAAAATTTCATTAGACCAGTTTGGAGTATATCCTTTACAAAAGACTTCTCGGTATTTGCTAATCCTCACACAATCGTTTACTTTAAATTTTTGCTTCCTTGGATCGACTATTTTCAAATGACTATATACAGTTTGCAACAAGTGTTTTTCATCTTTCTTTTTAATATCTTTAGGTTTTCTTCCAATCGTTCTGTGTTCGGTGTCATTGTATTCCGCAACAATGTCTGGCAAAAGATTTAACCACTTGTAATTTCCTTGTAAGCTAAACAGTTTCCACATTTTATTTTTTAGGGTTCTGTTCACTCTTTCAACAACGCTTGCTTTAAGATGTGTGTAAGAGCTATAATGGTTAATTTTCCACTTATCCATTAATTCCTTGAATTCTTTATTGTAAAATTCTTTTCCCATATCTGTTTGCAAATTTTTAGGTAGCAGTTTGATATTTGAAAGGATTCTTCCCATTGCTCATGAAACTTCTTTTCCACTTTTATTTTTCACAGGTTCACACCAAACAAATTTTGAGAATACATTAATGACCACTAAAATATATTTATAACCTTTATTTATTTTAGCGTAAGGGATCATCTCTACGAGATCTGCTTGAAGAAGATCATTTAGACCTTTAACAATTACTCTTCTTCGTTTGAAATATCTTCTAACTGGTTTATGAATTTCGTTTACTATTTCCTTCTTAATGTCAGTCATATTGTAGAATTATAGAAAGGAGATAAGTATGCTTTCGATCAATATAGTAGCACAGTAAATGAAGCCTTAACTTTTCCATGCACACTATTTATCTAATTATTTTACCCTCCTTTAACTCCTCTATTATCGAAACTATTTCGTTGTTATGTCCATTATTCCCTGCTAACTGTGATGCAATGAGCAGCTTTAATCGATCTACAATTTCATTATAATCATCAAAATGTTTATATTCAATATTTTTGTTATTGAATTCCATCATCGTTAGTTTTCCACCGGTCTTACTTTGACTCCTTGTTTTCCTCACTAGTTCAGGAATCGACCCCGATCTTGGTCTTTGCTCTCCTTCTGAGGTGGATCTCACACTCGATGCACTTGTTTTTCTCCTCCGTTCTTGTGACATCGCATATAAATTCGTAACTCGCGGTTTGATAATATCTATGAATTTACTTGCATTTGATGTAGATAGACCTCTTTGAGGATCATAACCTAAAAACTGGGTATTCGTCCTTCTAATAATATCAATATATTGATCTACATCTGTTGGCCGATAACCTGCTGGATGTTTTTTGAACATTAGTTCATATAATCCTGGTGTACCAATGTACTTAAATTCGCCATTAATGATGAAGTTAGCTCCCTCAAAATCAACGGATGAATCACCAATTGCATAGCTCTTTCTAAATGGGTCAAAGTGAACGCCAAAGGTATCATCAAAATCTCCCTTAGTATCATTAATTTTATCTTCAATATACGCTCGAGGTAGTGGTATTTTAAACTGGTTTAAATAACGCTGATGTTCGGTTTCACTATCTGCTTTTGTCGAGGGAAAAGTTTCATCAAAAAAACTCTCAACAATTTCGGGTTGGGTTTGAGTTGAATCAATCTCAAATGTCTGCTCTCCCAAATCAATAGGAGCTGTCAAACGATAATAGTCATGTAGTGGTTGGGTACTTGGTCTAAAACTATCCCTGATGCTTTCTTCTTTTAATTCTTCTTTTAAATTTAATTTTGGAGGAACTTTGAGAGTTGATACTATTTCATTAAGCGGTTGTGTTATCGGTTTATAATTTTTCTCCAACAAAAACTGTGATTCGGCAATATCATTCTTCAAGTTGTGATATTTTTGCTTTAGCGCCTTCCTCGTCTTTACCAGCTCTGCTACCACTCGATTATCCATGGTGACTGATTGATAGTATTTAATGTTCACCCTTTATATATGAATAAATTTATCAAATCCTTTTCTATATCTTCCAGAGTTGATAGCACAATCTTTATCTATTACAACAAATCCGTATTTATCTTCCCAACAAAATGAACAAAGTTCTCTGAAATCTTGGAAACGCATATCAACGTTTACATGATCATCGTAAATGTGTTTTAGATTGGTCATATCCTGTGGAAATATTATAAGAAGATTAGCATTATCTCTTACCAGTTGTTTGGGAATAGAGGAATAAGTCTGGCATAAATAAAAACAGTCAGTGTTTCTATGACGACCGAAACAAAAATAGTTTTTGATGATGCCTTGATTGCAAGACGCTAAATCGTCGAATATGATCACTGAATTGGGCTTGATTTCTTCTGGAAGTATTACTTCATCACCATCATTATATTCGAAATAGCCAATTTCTGCCATAGGTTTAATTAAAAATCTCAGATATTCATATTTGGGTTGATATAGGGATTTGGAATATAAATAAATATTTTCAAATCGTAAACCATTAGGATGTTCCAATAAACTGAGCATGACATTTGTTTTTCCACACCCAGAACTTCCAACCAAAAGTCCTCGTTTCGACAGTCCACCGAACAAAATACCATGCTTTTGAAAAGTGTTGGTCATTGAAATCTCGTCATGATTTACAATTGGTAAAATTGTTGTTTGCTGTTGAATTTGCATTTTTCACATCAATCTTATCGTAAAACAGAACTTTCTTAAAAAGAGAACCGTTACAAACTGATAGATCAGTGTTTCCTGCTTTATATATAAAGAGTGAGTTCACAAAATAACATTCATTTAGCTGTGCGATTCAATATATCGGGTGGTCCAAAAAAAACCGGAATTTTCATTTTACCTTATAACTTTTTTATTTTTTCAGCGATTTTCAACTTTTTGGATTCGTTCGACAGCTAAAGCTTTCAGCTAAACGATTCTATGTCAGAAGCTGATATTATGATCATAAATGTCAAGGCACACGTATTTAAACTTGAGCAATTTTTAATAACTGCTGGAATTTTGTTGAAATGCCGAATTTACAAACGGTTTGTTTCATCATCATGACTGGTCTTGTGGCAATATTTTGATGGGTAGTTTTAAAAAATCGGTCAAAAAACTACGGAGCTGTACCAAAAAATGTAGAGGCGTGTTATCAACGTCTCGGCAGCAATGGTAAAAACAGAAATTTTTATTCTCCTTCATAACTTTTTTGATTCCTTACCGATTTTAATTTTTTTTGGATCATATAAAACCCAAAGCCTTCCACTACAATATTGAATGGCAGAAATTGACATGAATCATAAATCCAATATGGCGAAAGTGGTCAAATTTACCTAATATTTAAAAGCCGCTGGGATTTTTTTTAAATGGCGAATTAAATGGCTTTTCTTTTTATCTGGAAGCCTTATCTTCTAAAAACATTTTCACGCATAGATCACGAAAATCGGTTAAGAACTTACAAAGATGTAGTTGATAACGTATTCTTGTGCCCCATAACAACAGTATTAAATTAAAACAGAGTTACCGCGATACACTTATCGTCATGGTTACAAAACAAATGAACATTGATACTTAACTGTCACTTCGGCTGTTTTTAAAAAGTGTTTTGTGGTACCTAGTTTTGTTAAAATGGTGTTGTCAAATGAAAACAAGATTTTCATTAAGAATTTACTAATTCGCGGCTAGACGTTTCAGTTAGTTGAGCAATTTGACTCACACTAAAACTGGAATGCGGTGTCCATACAGGGCTAATTGCCAAATTGGCGACCTGTTCAATGTTCTAAAAAATATTCAAAAATATTAGAATTAAGTTACTCTATATTTTCTCTACGTTGACACTAATTACACAATGTTACTTACTTCTACTCTTACTGATCTCGGCCTACCACTTCCTCGACGTCTTTAAATCGTTCCAGTTTCTGAAAACTTTCGTGCAAAGTCGTAAATAGTACTTTTTTATAAGTTATTGTCTGGAAATTGTTGTATTATTTCCGAAACTTTAGCCGCGAATCAATAAATTCTTAATGAAAATCTTGTCTTTATTTGACCAAACTAGGTACCACAAAACACTCTTTAAAAACAGCCGAAGTGACAGTTAAGTGTCAATGTTCATTTGTTTTTGTTTTGTAACCATGACGATAAGTGTATAGGTAACTCTGTTAAGAATTAATTTAATACTGTTGTTATGGGACACATGATTACGTTATAACCTACATCTTTGTAAGTTCTTAACCGATTTTCGTGATCTATGCGGGAAAATGTTTTTAGAAAATAAGGCTTCCAGATAAAAAGAAAAGCCATTTAATTCGCCATTTAAAAAAAATCCCAGCGGCTTTTAAATATTAGGTAAATTTGACCACTTCCGCCATATTGGATTTATGATTCATGTCAATTTCTGCCATTCAATATTGTAGTGGAAGGCTTTGGGTTTTATATGATCCAAAAAAAATTAAAATCGGTAAGGAATCAAAAAAGTTATGAAGGAGAATAAAAATTTCTGTTTTTACCATTGCTGCCGAGACGTTGATAACACGCCTCTACATTTTTTGGTACAGCTCCGTAGTTCTTTGACCGATTTTTTAAAACTACCCATCAAAATATTGCCACAAGACCAGTCATGATGATGAAACAAACCGTTTGTAAATTCGGCATTTCAACAAAATTCCAGCAGTTATTAAAAATTGCTCAAGTTTAAATACGTGTGCCTTGACATTTATGATCATAATATCAGCTTCTGACATAGAATCGTTTAGCTGAAAGCTTTAGCTGTCGAACGAATCCAAAAAGTTGAAAATCGCTGAAAAAATAAAAAAGTTATAAGGTAAAATGAAAATTCCGGTTTTTTTTGGACCACCCGATATAATGGATCGGAGCAAAAGTTCACCGCTCACTTGTGCTAGAAAGTTTAAAAAGAGTGGACGTGGTTTGATCAATACCATAATAAATAAACTTCCCGTGGAACTACATATACCTGGTTATAATTATTGTGGACCGGGAACCAAACTTGCAAAACGTCTACAACGCGGCGACACCGGAATTAATCCTTTAGACGAGGCGTGTAGAGAACACGATATAGCATATTCTACATTTCAAGACGTTGAAAGAAGAAATCAAGCGGATAGGGAATTAGCCAAAATTGCATTTAAACGTGTAAAAGCACCTGATTCGGGTTTTGGTGAAAAACTCGCTGCACTGGGAGTCGGTGGAATAATGAAACTAAAGAGTAAAGTGGGAATGGGGCTTAAGCGCAGAAGAAATCCAAGGAAGAAGAAAGGTGGAAATATGAATTTGAAGTTTGCAGTAAAAAAAAAATCGCCCTCTAAAAAACCTAGACGAAGAGTTATCCCCGCTCCAAAAAGAGGAGGCATTCTCCCTTTCCTGCTACCTCTCTTGGGGGCATTAGGGGCTGTGGGAGGAGGCGTGGCAGGTATTACAAAAGCAGTTAACGATGCCAAAGCAAATCGCCAGGTGATAGCAGAACAAATGAGACATAATTTAGCAATGGAACAGACCACTAAAGGGAAGGGTTTATATTTAGGCCCCCATGAAAAGAAAGGCTTAGGATTATACCTTAAAACTTATAAAAAAAACTAATAAAGCTACCACACCGACCACTAACTAATATAGATTTAATAAAATTTGCGAAAAAACTTAAAATTCCTTATTTTCGAGGCGTCTTCATGAAAGATACACTTCCAAAAGGAATAAAGAAAAATGAATCTGGGATAGTAAATCTAGATGATAATGATGGAGACGGAACTCACTGGATAGCATATTTCAAGCAAAACCAAAAAATAGTTTATTTTGATAGTTATGGGAATTTAAGACCCCCAGAAGAGTTAATAAAATATTTTTTAAGTGATGGTAGCTCAAATAAAATAAAATACAATTATGATTCTGTACAAAATAATAGTTCATATATTTGTGGACACTTATGTTTAATTTTTTTATATATTCAATGTAAATAATGTAATGTATTCATTTACTAATAAATTGTCAACGTGTTAATATGGCTCCGACTTTAATTCTTAGTGGTAATTCATCTAAATTAGATTATGATTTGAATCCTCACATATATTTAGAGGATGATATAGATTACGAAATAGGATTGACACACTTTGATACTTATAATACAATTCCAAACATTGACAATAGGAACAACAAATTTGTGTGGGGAGAGAATGATGGGTATACAGCTGAAATTGATGAGGGATGCTATGAGCTTTCTGATATCATAAAAAGCATATTGGACGCAGTAAAGGAACTGGATGAAGGTGCAGTTATTTTGATTTCTTTGAATATGAATACATCTAAAGTAGCTATAAAGATGAATAGAAGAATAAATTTCAAAGGAAGCGATTCTATTGGTTCAGTATTAGGATTCGATAACAGAGAGTTGGAAGCCGATGTGAAACATATTTCTGATCACACCGTACGCATATCTAAAGTGAATGTCATCTGTATCGAGTGTAACATTGCGGTTGGTTCCTTCTTTAATGGAAAACCTGTCCACATTATTCATCAGTTTTTTTCCAACAGTTCCAGTTGGATATAAAATAGTGGAAGCACCCACAACTATTCATTACTTCCCGGTGAGCGTCAAGACCATTGACAACATTACAATCAGAATAGTTGATCAAGAGGGGAATCTCGTCAATTTTCAAAACGAAGTCAGAACAGTTAGCTTGCATCTCAGAAAATCAATTCACTAAGGAAATGGTATTAATATTCAATTCGAGGTCACCTGTGCATCACTATAAAAGGAGCAGTAAGAAGAAAATCCGCAGTTCTAAAAACACTTTCAGCAGATTAACATCGGAAAATAAACAGTTTTTACGGTCACTTGGATTCGAAGTGTTAGTATAATGGAATTGTTAAATATTACCGAACAACCTTTTAGTGACAATTCTGTAGCAGAATATCAGTATCATACATATCAACCCAATACATCTGGAACTCTAGATTATAATGATGAAACAAGAATTACCATTCAAGATTTAGATGCCTATACTGCTCCGTGCACTAGCTATTCGAAGGAAAATTAACAAAAGATGATGGAACTGCAGCAAAAAAATTGGAATTTATTAATAATGGTATTGCTTTTTTGTTTCGGGAAATTAGGTATGAATTAGGTGGTGTTGTAATAGATTCAGTAAGAAATGTTGGTTTGGTTTCAACTATGTTTCATTATCTATCATTAAATGAAAACGAGAGTATTTTTATGCAAAATGCTGGGTGGTTCCCGAAAAAGATGAAAGGTGAGGGAACTAAAATTATAGCAGATGAAAATGGAGATTTCAACGTTTGCATTCCATTAGGTTTTCTGCTTGGATTCTTTGAGGATTTTCAAAAAATTATAATTAATGTGCGACAAGAATTAATATTGATACGTAGTAGTAATGATTTAGACAGTGTTACAAGTGGTGATGAAACTGAAAAACCAAAAATTACCATTTCTAAATTATTATGGAGAGTACCACATGTGACAGTAAGCATGTCAGAACAAATACGATTAAATAAAATTATAAGTAAGAACGTTGATCTACCTCTAAGATTTAGAAGCAGGGAATTAATTGAATATCAATCTATACCTGATACAACCCAATCCCCTAAATCATTACTACTACATATCAATATTAATTCTTGTCGCATATTAATTATAATTTTTTGAAAATCCTCAAAGAATCCAAGCAGAAAACTTAATGGAATGCAAACGTTGAAATCTCCATTTTCATCTGCTATAATTTTAGTTCCCTCACCTTTCATCTTTTTCGGGAACCACCCAGCATTTTGCATAAAAATACTCTCGTTTTCATTTAATGATAGATAATGAAACATAGTTGAAACCAAACCAACATTTCTTACTGAATCTATTACAACACCACCTAATTCATACCTAATTTCCCGAAACAAAAAAGCAATACCATTATTAATAAATTCCAATTTTTTAGCTGCAGTTCCATCATCTTTTGTTAATTTTCCTTCGAATAGCTAGTGCACGGAGCAGTATAGGCATCTAAATCTTGAATGGTAATTCTTGTTTCATCATTATAATCTAGAGTTCCAGATGTATTGGGTTGATATGTATGATACTGATATTCTGCTACAGAATTGTCACTAAAAGGTTGTTCGGTAATATTTAACAATTCCATTATACTAACACTTCGAATCCAAGTGACTGTAAAAACTGTTTATTTTCCGATGTTAATCTGCTGAAAGTGTTTTTAGAACTGCGGATTTTCTTCTTACTGCTCCTTTTATAGTGATGCACAGGTGACCTCGAATTGAATATTAATACCATTTCCTTAGTGAATTGATTTTCTGAGATGCAAGCTAACTGTTCTGACTTCGTTTTGAAAATTGACGAGATTCCCCTCTTGATCAACTATTCTGATTGTAATGTTGTCAATGGTCTTGACGCTCACCGGGAAGTAATGAATAGTTGTGGGTGCTTCCACTATTTTATATCCAACTGGAACTGTTGGAAAAAACTGATGAATAATGTGGACAGGTTTTCCATTAAAGAAGGAACCAACCGCAATGTTACACTCGATACAGATGACATTCACTTTAGATATGCGTACGGTGTGATCAGAAATATGTTTCACATCAGCTTCCAACTCTCTGTTATCGAATCCTAATACTGAACCAATAGAATCGCTTCCTCTGAAATTTATTCTTCTATTCATCTTTATAGCTACTTTAGATGTATTCATATTCAAAGAAATCAAAATAACTGCACCTTCATCCAGTTCCTTTACTGCGTCCACTATGCTTTTTATGATATCAGAAAGCTCATAGCATCCCTCATCAATTTCAGCTGTATACCCATCATTCTCTCCCCACACAAATTTGTTGTTCCTATTGTCAATGTTTGGAATTGTATTATAAGTATCAAAGTGTGTCAATCCTATTTCGTAATCTATATCATCCTCTAAATATATGTGAGGATTCAAATCATAATCTAATTTAGATGAATTACCACTAAGAATTAAAGTCGGAGCCATATTAACACGTTGACAATTTATTAGTAAATGAATACATTACATTATTTACATTGATTATATAAAAAAATTAAACATAAGTGTCCACAAACATATGAACTATTATTTTGTACAGAATCATAATTGTATTTTATTTTATTTGAGCTACCATCACTTAAAAAATATTTTATTAACTCTTCTGGGGGTCTTAAATTCCCATAACTATCAAAATAAACTATTTTTTGGTTTTGCTTGAAATATGCTATCCAGTGAGTTCCGTCTCCATCATTATCATCTAGATTTACTATCCCAGATTCATTTTTCTTTATTCCTTTTGGAAGTGTATCTTTCATGAAGACGCCTCGAAAATAAGGAATTTTAAGTTTTTTCACAAATTTTATTAAATCTATATTAGTTAGTGGTCGGTGTGGTAGCTTTATTAGTTTTTTTTATAAGTTTTAAGGTATAATCCTAAGCCTTTCTTTTCATGGGGGCCTAAATATAAACCCTTCCCTTTAGTGGTCTGTTCCATTGCTAAATTATGTCTCATTTGTTCTGCTATCACCTGGCGATTTGCTTTGGCATCGTTAACTGCTTTTGTAATACCTGCCACGCCTCCTCCCACAGCCCCTAATGCCCCCAAGAGAGGTAGCAGGAAAGGGAGAATGCCTCCTCTTTTTGGAGCGGGGATAACTCTTCGTCTAGGTTTTTTAGAGGGCGATTTTTTTTTTACTGCAAACTTCAAATTCATATTTCCACCTTTCTTCTTCCTTGGATTTCTTCTGCGCTTAAGCCCCATTCCCACTTTACTCTTTAGTTTCATTATTCCACCGACTCCCAGTGCAGCGAGTTTTTCACCAAAACCCGAATCAGGTGCTTTTACACGTTTAAATGCAATTTTGGCTAATTCCCTATCCGCTTGATTTCTTCTTTCAACGTCTTGAAATGTAGAATATGCTATATCGTGTTCTCTACACGCCTCGTCTAAAGGATTAATTCCGGTGTCGCCGCGTTGTAGACGTTTTGCAAGTTTGGTTCCCGGTCCACAATAATTATAACCAGGTATATGTAGTTCCACGGGAAGTTTATTTATTATGGTATTGATCAAACCACGTCCACTCTTTTTAAACTTTCTAGCACAAGTGAGCGGTGAACTTTTGCTCCGATCCATTATATATTGAATCGCACAGCTAAATGAATGTTATTTTGTGAACTCACTCTTTATATATAAAGCAGGAAACACTGATCTATCAGTTTGTAACGGTTCTCTTTTTAAGAAAGTTCTGTTTTACGATAAGATTGATGTGAAAAATGCAAATTCAACAGCAAACAACAATTTTACCAATTGTAAATCATGACGAGATTTCAATGACCAACACTTTTCAAAAGCATGGTATTTTGTTCGGTGGACTGTCGAAACGAGGACTTTTGGTTGGAAGTTCTGGGTGTGGAAAAACAAATGTCATGCTCAGTTTATTGGAACATCCTAATGGTTTACGATTTGAAAATATTTATTTATATTCCAAATCCCTATATCAACCCAAATATGAATTTCTGAGATTTTTAATTAAACCTATGGCAGAAATTGGATATTTCGAATATAATGATGGTGATGAAGTAATACTTCCAGAAGAAATCAAGCCCAATTCAGTGATCATATTCGACGATTTAGCGTCTTGCAATCAAAGCATCATCAAAAACTATTTTTGTTTCGGTCGTCATAGAAACACTGACTGTTTTTATTTATGCCAGACTTATTCCTCTATTCCCAAACAACTGGTAAGAGATAATGCTAATCTTCTTATAATATTTCCACAGGATATGACCAATCTAAAACACATTTACGATGATCATGTAAACGTTGATATGCGTTTCCAAGATTTCAGAGAACTTTGTTCATTTTGTTGGGAAGATAAATACGGATTTGTAGATAAAGATTGTGCTATCAACTCTGGAAGATATAGAAAAGGATTTGATAAATTTATTCATATATAAAGGGTGAACATTAAATACTATCAATCAGTCACCATGGATAATCGAGTGGTAGCAGAGCTGGTAAAGACGAGGAAGGCGCTAAAGCAAAAATATCACAACTTGAAGAATGATATTGCCGAATCACAGTTTTTGTTGGAGAAAAATTATAAACCGATAACACAACCGCTTAATGAAATAGTATCAACTCTCAAAGTTCCTCCAAAATTAAATTTAAAAGAAGAATTAAAAGAAGAAAGCATCAGGGATAGTTTTAGACCAAGTACCCAACCACTACATGACTATTATCGTTTGACAGCTCCTATTGATTTGGGAGAGCAGACATTTGAGTTTGATTCAACTCAAACCCAACCCGAAATTGTTGAGAGTTTTTTTGATGAAACTTTTCCCTCGACAATACCAGATAGTGAAACCGAACATCAGCGTTATTTAAACCAGTTTAAAATACCACTACCTCGAGCGTATATTGAAGATAAAATTAATGATACAAAGGGAGATTTTGATGATACCTTTGCCGTTCACTTTGACCCATTTAGAAAGAGCTATGCAATTGGTGATTCATCCGTTGATTTTGAGGGAGCTAACTTCATCATTAATGGCGAATTTAAGTACATTGGTACACCAGGATTATATGAACTAATGTTCAAAAAACATCCAGCAGGTTATCGGCCAACAGATGTAGATCAATATATTGATATTATTAGAAGGACGAATACCCAGTTTTTAGGTTATGATCCTCAAAGAGGTCTATCTACATCAAATGCAAGTAAATTTATAGATATTATCAAACCGCGAGTTACGAATTTATATGCGATGTCACAAGAACGGAGGAGAAAAACAAGTGCATCGAGTGTGAGATCCACCTCAGAAGGAGAGCAAAGACCAAGATCGGGGTCGATTCCTGAACTAGTGAGGAAAACAAGGAGTCAAAGTAAGACCGGTGGAAAACTAACGATGATGGAATTCAATAACAAAAATATTGAATATAAACATTTTGATGATTATAATGAAATTGTAGATCGATTAAAGCTGCTCATTGCATCACAGTTAGCAGGGAATAATGGACATAACAACGAAATAGTTTCGATAATAGAGGAGTTAAAGGAGGGTAAAATAATTAGATAAATAGTGTGCATGGAAAAGTTAAGGCTTCATTTACTGTGCTACTATATTGATCGAAAGCATACTTATCTCCTTTCTATAATTCTACAATATGACTGACATTAAGAAGGAAATAGTAAACGAAATTCATAAACCAGTTAGAAGATATTTCAAACGAAGAAGAGTAATTGTTAAAGGTCTAAATGATCTTCTTCAAGCAGATCTCGTAGAGATGATCCCTTACGCTAAAATAAATAAAGGTTATAAATATATTTTAGTGGTCATTAATGTATTCTCAAAATTTGTTTGGTGTGAACCTGTGAAAAATAAAAGTGGAAAAGAAGTTTCACGAGCAATGGGAAGAATCCTTTCAAATATCAAACTGCTACCTAAAAATTTGCAAACAGATATGGGAAAAGAATTTTACAATAAAGAATTCAAGGAATTAATGGATAAGTGGAAAATTAACCATTATAGCTCTTACACACATCTTAAAGCAAGCGTTGTTGAAAGAGTGAACAGAACCCTAAAAAATAAAATGTGGAAACTGTTTAGCTTACAAGGAAATTACAAGTGGTTAAATCTTTTACCAGACATTGTTGCGGAATACAATGACACCGAACACAGAACGATTGGAAGAAAACCTAAAGGTATTAAAAAGAAAGATGAAAAACACTTGTTGCAAACTGTATATAGTCATTTGAAAATAGTCGATCCAAGGAAGCAAAAATTTAAAGTAAACGATTGTGTGAGGATTAGCAAATACCGAGAAGTCTTTTGTAAAGGATATACTCCAAACTGGTCTAATGAAATTTTTAAAATTATAAAGGTTCATAAAAGTAATCCTAGAACTTACCTTTTAGAAGATCAGGAAGGTAATGAAATTCAAGGAGGATTCTATGAGCAGGAACTTCAGAAAGTAAAACATCCCGATATATATCTTGTGGAGAAGGTTTTACGAAAAAAAGGTGATAAGCTCTATGTGAAATGGCTGGGATTATCCAATAAATTCAATTCATGGATTTCTAATAATCAAATTGTATAACCATACTACTCCTTTATCTTTTTTATTCACCCTTAATAAAACAATTTTTTAAGCATATATTTCTTTTATTTTATCACACACATGGTACATAATTGGTTTAGCTAACATTTCATTTAAATCTATCATTAAATATGTTACATCTATGATTATTTTCTAAAATAGGACTGATAATATTTGAGATTTTCTCTACTCTTCTATTAAACCGCATTCGGTCAATGGATAAAAACTCCCAATATCGCTTCCTTGATGATTGATATGCAAAATTCCATGTAACCATAAAATATGTTTTATTATTTTCTGTATTAAATGTTACTTTCTTCATTATTCAACTCTTCCACAGCACTCAAGTTCAAATAATTCCGGGTAAATGTAAATTAATTCCATGAGCATGCAAACGTTTTCGTTATTACAGTTTTCGAGCGGCTGAAGCAAATTCATTACATTTTCAAACACATCTCCGTTTTGCCGCTGTAGTCCGTTTTGCACAATTTTTAAGTAACTTGAAAACTGTTGCCTTCTCAGCATATCAATTCTATACTTGATAAGTGGTAACGCTTCCCACAACTTGCAGATGGATTCATACCCCATGTAAATGTATGAGTTATTTTTTACAATTTTGATCACTCTCGAATAGGATATTTTTTCAAACTGTATCGTAAAATTTTCAGCATCTATCTGCTCTGCTTTACCGTTGGTATATAGATAATTAGTTATAATACCTTGGTATGTAAGAAATTCATTCCACTCACTTTCGTCAAAAATTATTGTGTCCAATTTATTGCCTGTTAGTTTTATACATGGTGCGTACCAGAAGTCATATGATAATCCAGTCGACACAAATTTACTTTTTGATTTATTCAGTTGATATTTTCGTTCACCAATTACAACTAGATCATTCTTGTTTTGAGGTGCATGAGGTAAACTTCCAGATAAATCACTTTTTAGTTCAGGTAGACTGAAGATACTGCCACACTGAGTCATCTTGAATACTGTTCAACACAAAAACTTTCTAGAACTGTGAATTCCCACCAATTTATAGAATTTACTGTATACCCCCACCCATTTATGGCAAAAAAAGTGGAGGGGGGGGAGGAGTGGGGGTTGCCAAAGTGGAGGAGTGGGGGGGTGCTCACGTGAGGTCAAGGTTAATGGATCAAAAATGGTGGGGGGTGCAAAGGTCATGAGAGGTCAAGGTTAATGGATCAAAAGAATGGTGGGGGGTGCAAAGGTCATGAGAGGTCAAGGTTAATGGATCAAAAATGGTGGGGGGTGCAAAGGTCATGTAAGGTCAAGGTTAATGGATCAAAAATGGTGGGGGGTGCAAAGGTCATGAGAGGTGAAGGTTAATGGATCAAAAGTGGTGGGGGGGTGCAAAGGTCATGAGAGTTCAAGGTTAATGGATCAAAAGTGGTGGGGGGTGCTCAAAGGTCATGAGAGGTCAAGGTTAATGGATCAAAAGTGGTGGGGGAGTGCTGGAGTGGGGGGTGCCAAAGTGGTGGGGGAGGGGGCGTGTCTGGAGTGGGGGAAGGGGCGGGGCTAAAGGGGCGGGGCTAAAGTGGTGGGGGGAGGAGTGGGGGGTGCAAAAAGTGGTGGGGGGTGTCTCAAAACTGTCATTCTTTACCTACTGGGAAACATTCTATTTAGCGGCCTATTTGTAAATATAACCTCACCAATATTTGAATTAGTTTTCATTTCTCCTAAACCAGAAATATTAATATAACACTGTCTCATATTTAAACCCAAACGTTGCACACAAGTTTTCGATATATAACACGATTCACTGCCCGAATCCAAAATCGCACAAGCCATTTGAAAATTTCCAAACCCGTCGCGAATATTATCGTTTTGCCCTATGTTCTTTTCTCGTGTATATTGTAAATATGTGTAGTGGTGTTATATTATTGCATACAGTTATGTGGACATTGTATCTATATGTACTTACTTTATAATATGCATATTATGGCATTTTTCTAGTTGTGATAAAACCTGACGATACCTATAATTTTCTTTATATGTGGTGAATAAAGATCTATTCTATTCTATTCTATTAATTTGAACTGTGGACAAAAGTACTACGTTAGTATTGTTTACGTTTCCAAACTGGCAAAAAGTGTGTGACATAGAACCGGGCGTTGCGATTTCATTGTGGGTTCTAAATTCGCGATTAGAATTTTGAGACTGATTATCGATTTCAATAATTGGAATTTGAGTTGAAGTATTTTGTTCAGTGGGGACTCGAGGTATATTTGTATTAGGATTGGTTGGTCGAATATTACGTGGGTAATGTAATAATGAATGATGTCGCTGATTGCAAGTTTTACATGTAAAATTTGAATTACAATTTGAAAACATATGACTATGACTCAAACAATTAACACATAATTTGTGTTGTTTAATTAAATTATAGCGTTCATGAGGATTTTTATTGAGCAAAAAGGACAATTATAAATTAAATTATCAGAGGTATTACAAAATATGCAGGTGCGGCTGTTATTATTTTGTTTAGATGCGGTTAAAAAAGAGCTACTTTTACGTGAAGTATTTTGAGGTGAATTATTATTATATCGATCGTTAATATGGTTTTTGGGACGCTGAATAGAAGAACTGGAAGTAGAGGAAATGGTTTCGTAAGCAATACACTGTTTCGAAATAAACTCTTTTAAAATTTCAAAGCTTGGCATAGCTGTAGATCCATATTGTGTTTCAAACCTAGATATTAATGTGGGATCTAAACGTTTTAAAATCATATATGATAAAATGAAATCCCATTCGTCTACTGGGAGTTCCAAATTTTTAAGGGCGGCTATATTTTCAGT
The DNA here is from genome assembly GCA_963680705.1 of Rhagium mordax. Taxonomy (NCBI): domain Eukaryota; kingdom Metazoa; phylum Arthropoda; class Insecta; order Coleoptera; family Cerambycidae; genus Rhagium; species Rhagium mordax. The sequence continues at coordinate 27,296,260 of OY796659.1, forward strand.
GAAAGTATCTAGAAGACGTCTGAGTGCAAGCGGATTTTCATTAATTAAGCGCGGTGAATTTTCAATTTCATTCCAGTGGAAAGTGGCTAGTTAACATTTATTTGAACATCTAGTTTTTAAACTTTCATAGGCGACAGTATAATTTGCGGAAGTTAAAGGATGCGTCTGTACAAAATTTTTTGGCGGGCCTAACAAAGAGGCAAGTAAGTGAGAAAATTTTTCTATGTTAGAAAGTTGCGAATTATTATGAACTCTTCATCGGCATCGACCGGTAAATAATTAAAAACCGAGTTATGAAGTTTACTAAAAGATTCTTGAATATCTCTGACAGTTTCATACCTTTGAACAAATTGTGAACGAAAAGAATCATCTCTTTGAGTGGTTTGAGCTAATTTTAATAATTCCTTAATACGATTAATTTCTATAGAGCGGAAATTCTTTGCTCTTTTAAGTTTATCAGCGGTGGACATTGTTTGTCTGGAAAATAGCTAGAGCGGTATCTTGACCCAAGTGCGGACCTGAACAATATTTTTTGAAGGTTTTCGATTATTACCAAAAAAAGTATACCTAGAATGCGTGAGTCGTTGCTAAAATACGATACATGCGCAAAACAAAAAATGCTTAACCTTGAAGAAATTTACTGTGGCTTTATTAAATTTAACTGGACAGCAAAAAACAAATTTATAGGTATATTCAGTATTAATGTTAGGTACGATATCGTTAAACAAAAGAAATCGTGGGACGAAAGACCAATTTTATGTTAATTAATTTTAGACTGTAAATTATAGGTAATCTAGTTCTTTGCAGAAAATCAATTTGGTAAATTTCAAAGCGGTATAACTAAAAAAAAATTATGAAAAAACACAAAAACGAATGTTCGCCTACCTTTAAAATCCTCGGCAATGTGTAAGATCGTAAGGTGTTCAAAGGGACGTCCCGGGAGTTGTATTGCAGTTTGCGGTTAAAATATTTGCAGAAAAATCGAGATAAAATGTAGCACAGCACTTGACACCAACGTCTTCAGAATGCTATTCTTGATCAACTGCCGTCTGTGCAGTGGCAAACAGGTGAACATGAATATCGCGTTAAAAAAATTATATATAAAAAAACTAGAAAGTAATAATACCAAGTCCTACCACCAGATTTCTTTTATTTTGTAACATTACAAAAAAAGTAAAGAAAAACCTAATTATATATAAATTCCGAGATAAATTCTATAGATACACCTATACCGAGACCTATACCTTAACATTGTCTTTAATTTGGAGTGCAGATCGCAACATGCTGTATTTGCTCCATAATGTTGAAAGCTTCAAAATCGGCGCATTTTTTGGAAAAGTAAAATAGGACCACTTCTTCACGTATTTTTCTTATTTGCCTAGTCTCCATCCAACATTTAAATAACTGGTACTCTTTTTCATATTTTTCACGAGACTTTAACGGTAATAGATTTAACGAAACCACGTTTGCTTCTTCCAGAATATCTTGAGGAACTTCATCTTCACATTCAGAATACATTATTATAAACTTTTTGGAAGTTTGTTTATTTTGAAAACAAGAAGCAACCTTAGCAACGTTCCATGTACTTTGACTTTTAACAATATTTACTTATCTAAATACCTATTATGACATTTTGACATATTTGGTTTTTTGATTGTCATGCATGTATGTAATGTAAAACACTGTAAATGGTCGTAGAAAAAATAATATGTATTACACAGGGGCAAAGTGCCATTTCCTCCGCCCTCCGCTTCGCGTCGGGCATCACACTATCCGCGGGTGGAAATTATGCACTTTTCTCCCTTGTCATACAAATAGCTATTATTCAATCTTTTTTTAATATAAACATTTTTCTATCTAAATCATTTAGTATTTTATCCAAATTATTGGGATTTTACTTCGAGAATTCGCCCTCTGGTGACCAGTTCAAAGAACTAACCTAATCACGCACTCCCGCAATTGCGCAGCCGCATTGTATTGTATTTTTGTAAATATTTATTGTTTGTTGAACTAAACCTCACAATGGAAGTAACAAATTTCATAGAAAAGTCAAAGAATATTAAGAAGAAGCATAGGATGTATTGTGCCGTGCGAAATTGTGGTGTGAAATCAAATGTAAACGTCGATTTAAACTTTCATTCCTTCCCTCGACGTGGCAAGCAGAAAGTGAATATTATAAACTATTTTGATAATGTTGAAAAAGTGGATTTATATTATGCTTGGCAAAAAGTAACAGCAATAAAATTTGTTCTCGACATTTTAGAGAGGATGACTATTATCTACCTGGTAAGTATATTGGAAGTTATTTTGCTTATTTTTGAGCATAATCTGCTATTCTTTCTATTATCAAAATTAAAGCTAACTTTTGTCATATAGGCATTCCATGTAAACGAAAAGTGCTCAAAATGAACGCGGTTCCTTCTTTAAACCTTCCAATCGTCAATGAGGAAAAATCTAAACAACGAAGTGACAGGATGTACATTAGACATGCTCGTAAAGCAAAAGCGAACGACACGCAAGATGAAAGCGATTATTTATAGCAGACTGAAATCGAAATGGAAATCCCTGAGAGTCTTGAGGTTGTAAACGATGATGAGGATGCAAACAATGTTTCGCAGGGGACCCCGACACAGGGCAGTAGAGAGCAAGCTAACGTTGAAGCTCGCGTTGAAGATTCTACACAGGATATAGGAGTGCAAGTCGAAAATAAGGATTGGACACAGGATATTGCAGTGCAAGTGAAAAGTGGACATTTATTGGCTCGGTTTCTTGATTTTATAAAAACTGATGCACAGTTGAGTACAATGACTGGCATTGAGTCTTTTGACATTTTGACATGCATCCAGAAATTGCCCAAGGTAGTTGACAAGGGCAAAGGTGATTCAACAGTAAGAATGAGTCTAAAGGATAAAATTGTTATGACATTTGTGATGCTTAAGCAAAATTTATCGTACTCTTGTCTGTCAATTTTGTTTAATTGCTACACTTCTAAACATTGTGCTACTATTTTTAAAGAAACCATTGTATTGTTAAGCTCGTGTATGAAAGTTGCAATACCGTGGCCTTCAAAAGAAGAAATTTCAAGGAATCTGCCACTGTGTTTTGTTAATTTTAAGAATGTTCGAGTAGTACTTGATTGCACAGAACTTTTTATTCAAAATCCCTCAAATCTGTGCTGCAAGTTGGTGACATACTCCCATTATAAAGGTTCAAACACAGTTAAATTTATGACCGGCGTAACTCCTGCAGGGAATATTTCGTACACTTGATTTCAAAAAAAAGTAGTACACTTTATTTTAGCAATGTAAACATGACCTTTGCAAAAATATCTATAAGTCATCTAAAAGTCAACTGTCACATTTTTTTTCAAGTTGAAGTTTATTAATATTCAAGTTTGATTAGGGAACCATTCTTGAAAATTTTAAATATTTGTCAATTTTTAATAATGGTTAGACAACTAAAATACTAATATTTTTTAACAATGTACCTATACAGGGTGTTTCTAAATAACATATACATAAGCAAGGGGGTAGTTCTTTGGCTTATTTGGCTTTGGATATGACCGTTACGTCACAAATTAATTTCTAATCTTCAACGTACTCTTCAAGCGTTCTTTGTTTACAAAATAGTAAAACGAGAGAGACAGGGAAAGGGAGTTCATTATATGTGACTGTTAATATCTCCGACTGACGTTGTTGATAACTAACGCAGTACTGATTTGATTCTTACGAATTATAATGATGACGTAACAGTCTTCTTTCGTGATTTGAACTATAGGTCCGCAAACTGATCTACAGAGTGTTGAAATTTGAAGATTTTATTTTTCTTTATAGCTCCTGCAGTTTTTGAGATATTTAGCTCAAATTTGAAATATAAGTTACGCTGTAGGGCTTACATCATCGGGCATGCCAAATGGTTGTGAGAATCTACAGGGAGATTTTTTTTCAGGGGTCATGCCCCTTTTTCTCCCCCTGAACTTTTTGGTAAAATCTAAAATACAATATGAATTTTCTGTTTTATTTAGAAATTTTTGGTCTGGTGTAGTTTTTTTGTATCTGCGACCGTTATCGAGAAAGAAATAAAAAACTATTTTCTGTAATTAGCTACTTAGATGAAATTAAAAATTTTAGTAGTTTTTGTAGCAATGATTTATTACAATAAAAAACCTAAATAATAACCATAACAAGAAAACTACATTACAACAATTGCTAAATATCTCAAAAACTGCAGGAGCTATAAAAAAAATCTTCAAATTTCAACATCCTGTAGTACAGTAACGTAGTGTTTGCGGACCTATGTTTATATAAACTTTTAGTCATGAAATAAGCCAAAGAATTACTCCCTTGCGTATGTACATGTTATTTAGGAACAACCTGTATACACTGTCATAATTGTCAATAATAGATGTATGAATAGAATATTTCATCGTTCACTTTGAATATCACATAAAAATAGAACGACTAAAAGTTAATACCCTTATTATTTTTTTGTTTGGTTTATGTCTAATTTTACAGCCGTTCATTTAAACTTGATTCATACGTAATGTCTCTTATGTATGTTTTATTTATTTTCCTGATCTCTAAGATTATCACAACATATTTTGTTAATGAAAACATTAAAATCCACAGGTTTCAGTGATGTCAGCATCACAAGGACGTAGTTTTCATCACATTGCACGTTAATAACTAACATACTTTGGATGAAAGACGCATACATAACAAAAAAAGCTTCAGGAACATTTATTACAGCCATGTTCAATTGAACTTGTGCATAGTAGGAATGGTTCTTCTTCAATGTATAGTTTCCATCTATCATTTGCAAGCATTTACCAAATTCGAATTTTACGGCATCCATCACTGACATTGTTGCTCCTTTCCATGGACATTTAATCTCGAGAACGCTTGTTGGACGATTATTTTCGATTACTACTCCGTCAGGTGACACGGCGAGCCACGGATGGCACTTCGAAACAATCAATCCTGTTTTCCCACTTAGTTGAGTGAAGAAAGTACGAGCCTCTGCCTCAGTTTTGTTTCCATACTCAGTATATTTTGATTTGAATTTCTTTGGGTTAAAATGAAGATTGCATTTCTTATCCCAGTTCTGACGTTTACTTTTGCAGTGAGTAAACAATGCGTAGCATGTGGATCCTGTGATACCATACTTCCTCTCCTTTTCCCAAACAGCATACCGAAGCTTTGTCTCTTTGCAAATGTTCTCCACGTCACCATCAAGAAGCAAATAAGTCTGCAAACAGCATTCCTTCAAAGGATAACATTCCATCTCCGAAACTGCCTTCATCAATTTATTCTCTTGATTGTCGAAAATAGATTTGATTGCTTCGATATCAGTAGGCAACTCGATGGCATCTTCATCTACGTTTTGTGTAATTGACTGATGCCTTCCACTTCTACAATAAACAAAAGATATTTAACGAGAATGGTTGCTAAAGTTTTAGTAATGCTCATTTCACCACATTATCAGCAACACTAATGAAACGTGTCGACGTACGTGTGTTTGGACAGTCCAGACTGTAAGCAGGAATTTAGAACAATTTCCTTTAATTCTGACAGTTCAGATGGCATTACTTCATGTCTCGATTTCAGTTTCTTTGTAAAACAAGCATGCTCTTCTGAAGGTCGTGGCATGTACATCTCCAGCGTTCGCTTGTGACTTTGCTTCCAAGTGCATTTTAAATCGGTGCAAGATAACACTGGTAATTTATCGAAATCAATCCTAAAAATGTAAAAAAATACGTGGTTACTCAGTTATAACATCAAATTATTCATTTTAAAGTCGTTTTAGGTTTACTTACAATGTGCAATAAAAAAGTGTTCCAAATATATGTTTGCACTTCTCACCGAGGCCCGCTTTGCAAGTGCAAACCATTGACAATATTTTGCCATCGCATGACAATATACCATTAATTTCATGTGGTTTATCCTTCAAATTCGATGTTTGTATACAAAAAGCGACAAACTTAACCTCATCTCTGCAGCTGTCATCACCGATTTTGCCACATTTTACAATGTGACCAGCACTCGCGATTTTTTTTCCTTCGATGTAATTTCTTTTGGAAGAGTTAGTATCACCCCAAAGGCAAATTTCTGCTTCAGAAATGTACATTTTAAAATAAATTAACGAAACTTTGTATCCCTACAACGCAATATGTGATTTGGATGGCCATATTGAATATTTGAAAATTAGGCTCCGCCTCCAGGTAAAATCCCAATAGGCTAAGCATTCACGAATACAATATGTGTGAATGTTACAAGGACATATTTCACTTAATTTTAATAGTACATTATAAGAAGATAATTCGTATTGAGATTCGCGTAGTATGTTGTTTGTGACATTTAAAAAGTTATCATAGAAATCAGTAAAACTTAAACTATGCAGCAAATCCATGAAATGATACAAGTTTGCTAATACTTATAATCTCGTATACAGTATTTCTTGAAAAATAAAATAAACTTGAAACTCCAACAGCAGACAATTTTAACATCTTGTTCCCGATAAAAGGAACCTTTATTAGTACATATTCAGAGAAATGAATTTCTTCTTCCACTTCTTTGATTTCAGCATTAAAATAATCTGAGGTAAATTGTTGAAGGTAAGTAATAAAATCATTCCAGTCTTCTGTTATGAATGAAATATTATCTGGTTTCGTGAATACAGGATGTGATATGTTCAGCAATATTCTTACGGCAGGAACATAACCTCTTGCAGGAGAAAGTCCAGTAATTATTTTGTAATTAGTCTTTAACGTAAAATACATTTTCACAAATATATCGTTCTTCAGAAAATATAGCGCCTTGATAAATATCATTAACTCGATCAATTTCACTCCAATAACCGGAGGAATCTTCAGAGGAAAATGTTGCACTTAGCAACAGGTGATGTCATGATAATAATTTTCTAAATTGATACTATCACTCTCAAAGACTAACAGACAAGCTAAGCTTCATAATCATAATCTATCTTGTTTATGCATTAGGTAGAGGGAGCGCGGGAGGGTACTATTTAAAAAACAGGCGTCCAAGTTTCATAAATGTGTCTTATTCTCTCATAAGAATGCATGTAAATCAGCGAACACACACGGGTTTAAAGAATGTTATCTGAATCAATCCAGCTGTTGTGCGTAGAATTAAAGCCCAACCATTTCACGTAAGACTTCTTAATTACCTCGCTTACGTAACACCTTTTCAACGAGATACACATCGGGTGTTTTCGTTTTTTGTAGCTCCTTTTCGTAGAATCCCCCTCTAATAGGTCTACCTTGCATATCTTCAAGTAAATAAGTTGTAGGATTGGTAATTCGAACCTCGGATATTTTAAATAACTCTGTACTCCAGTTTGGTGTATATCCTTTGCTAAACACATGCTTACTCTTACTGACTCGCATTATATCGCCAACCTTGTAGCGTCGTAGCGATGTAGCTATCTTTATGTAATTGTAAACTGAATTTAAAATTTGTTTTTCATTCTTCGCGTTAACATCTACCTGCTTTACCCCGATGGTTCTATGTTTTTTATTATTATACTCTTTAACAATGTCCGGAAGCACCTCTAGCCATCGGTATGAGCCGTTTAAACTGAAATACTTGTATGAACGCTTCTTTAACGTTCGAATAACGCGTTCAACTATAGCAGCTTTTTCTTAACAGTATATGTGCTGTTGTGGTTAACCTTAAATTGTTTCATCAAGCATTGAAAGTGAACATTATAAAATTCCGTACCCTGATCTGTATTTAAATTATTACAAGATCTCTTACTCACCTTGAAGATGCTCTCCATAGCCTGGGTGACTTCAGGTCCGCTCTTATTTTTTATCGGTTTAGCCCATACGAATTTAGAAAAACAATCAATTACCACCAGAATGTATCTAAAATTATTGTTATCCTTGGAGTATTTTCCCATCTCAGCCAAACCTACCTGCCATAGGTTCTATTCCTTTTACGACTATGCGCCTGCGCCGCTTAATATTTCTACTAGCAGGTTTATGCAGCCCATTAACCGGTTGAATTTTTTCTTTAGAATTAGACATTTTTTTAACAGCTAAGATGATTGATAGCGATAGCACGGTATCAAATTAAATGAACATATATGTCAAGCTTTTATAATTTATACTTTTATTAGTAATTTTGCTTGCTTTAAATTTATTAACCTCCATCTCAGTATTTTTCACTGTGTTAGATAGAGAGATTAGATTCGCTTGCATTATTAGAACAATTACTTCATCATTTAATTTTTTAACAGATTTTCTAAGGTCTTGTATGGAGCCTCTCTGTTTATCTGAACGAGTAGAAGTATCCTTTTGGTAATTGTTAAACTTCGTCACTATAGTCGTAGCAATAGCAGTCATATTATCAACCAAGTACTGTTTATTGACAGCATCGCCATCTTCAGTGGGAGGTTGAACATTACACAATTTCAATTTTTCAACATCAATGTTTCCATCTTTAGTGAAATTAAAACCTCGACCTTGTGGTAATAGACTGATGTTCTTGCTAGCGCCACCTCGGGCTGAACGACCGAACTTATCGAGACTCATTGTGAATATGACATGTAGAGAGCTGTAACATACTTAATAAATAATTCCTGCTTCCTTCAATTCATTTAAAATAGTTATGATTTCGTTGTTGTGGGAATCAGTATTTCCTGCAGCTTTGGAGGCATTTAAAAGTCTTAACTTGTCGATTAATTCATTTATATCGTCCCAGAAGACGTATTCTATAGGTTTTTCGTTGTAAATCATCATGGACGACGACATACCCTGTCCGCTACTATGAGGTTGAGTATGTTTTAGTTTAGGAGTGTCCCCGCCACCCCCATTGTTTTTAAATAATGGTTTTATCACTTTAGTATATTTATATGATCGAGTGCCATTTAATTGACTTGCAGGGCCATAATTTCGTTTATGTGCGTTAGAGGTTTCTAGAATTTCCCTGTAATCATTCAGATCTTGTTCGCTGTAACCTTGAGGCTTCTTCATAAATAGCAGTTCGTCCCGTCTTCCGGCAAACATTTTATCACCAATACTTATTAGAACCGGCATTAGAACCGATATTTAGTTCCATAGATCCGATGTATAATTTATTCATTTCACCATTAAATCTAACCCCATAGGTTTCATCGTAATCCTCACTTTTATCATAGAGACCTGTTAAATATTGCTTAGCTAACGTAGGATACTGTTCAAGATATTCAGCGGGGTCAAGCGTACTATTATCTGCATCTTCAAGCATAGGTTCAGCCTCTTCTTCTTCTTCTTCTTCTTTCACTTTTATTTTTTTCTCTATTTCAGATTTACTGGTATCCTCTACTTTTGGAGTCTGTTGCTGCTTGGGTGAATTCTTAAAAGCACTGAGTTCTTGTAATGGATCAATGACCGGTTTCAATAAACGCCTAATTATATCGTCTTCCTCGGCTCTACCTAATTTTAAAGCCATGTACTTTCTTCGAATAGAATCTGAAGCTTTTTTTATCTTCTTAAGCGCTAAATCTTTTGCAAAGTCATAAACCTTGTCCCTAGGTGGATTATATGTTGTAAGAGTAAATTTTTTATTTATCTTCATTGTTAAAGAGGTAAACAGCTATTTTAAACAGGTCTGTAAACAGATACAGGGTTTCTCACAACAGATACAGTGTTTGTCACAACAGGTCTGTTCAGTATGGAGGCCTAACTAATAATACTTAGTATTATTGAAATCTCATATACTTATATACAGATCAGAGCCTTTTCCATAGCGTCCTTTATGTAATTAAAAAATCCAGCATTCTCTGCATATAGTCTCAAATTGTTCAAAGCTCATATCGGGAGTCACGTGATCATCAAACACATGACGTAAATTAATTTTATCCTGTTTAAATAATATTAGATAGTTATAGTTATCTCGAATCAGATGTTTCGGTATATGGATATAAGTCTGACAGAGATAGAAACAATCTACAAGCTTATGTCTTCCCATTGAGAAAAAAGCGCATATCTTATCCTGCTTGTCGCATGCTACGTCATCAAATATAAATATGGAATTCGTTTTAGCTTCGGATGGATCGATGATGTTTTCATTAGAGGTGTATGGAAAGGAGCCTGATGATATTCAGTTTTTCCCCTAAGGAATCTCAAATAGCTGAATTTGTAATAAATAATGATTTAAGTCTTATATATGAATGGACTACTCCAAATACTCTTATATTAAATGCTAATAAATGTCAAAACATTGTTTTTGTCTGTCTGTACTTGTGCTCTTTTTTTCAATAAACTCATCGTAGTGTATTGTATTTTCGACCCCCTACTAGGAAACCAAAAACATTTCCAATGTTAAAACTTTTTTATTTATATGGTGTTACCATTAAAAAAAACACAACGTTATGGGGTGGGATAGTTACACTTGATAACGTTATAACTATCCACCTAGCCTCGTTGTCCTGGGCAAGAGCTTTGAGTTGTTGGCTTCTTCAAGTCCTCGTAACAAGAAGGTAATGTTTATAGTGCCCCTTCTGGATACAAACTATGATTCTAGCGGAAGAGACACTGGCAAGCTCAGTGGGCGGTGGGAGTGAGTAATCGTGGTATGAGGGTGTTAACTCAATAAATAAATTACTAAACTCAATTCTTAGTTTACTGAAAAATTCAAGTCTTTGCCAGATTATATAAAAAAAAGGAATTAATCAAGGTTGGCACACTAGTACCTATACTTTCTTAAATAGTAAAATACAAGAAAAAAAATGTAAAAGTTGACAGTAATTTTTGGTCTTAATTTTAGGGGCGAAGTTTAAATGAGAGCAATATACCGCAAGTGATCACTTTAGGCGTACAATATGCGAGCGATAAAGACTTTATAGGCACCTAAGTTATAAACTAGAGGGCAAAACCATACATAATGTCTTAAGTCATTCATTGTTACTTATTTTAACATTGTTATGATATATTAAAAATAGTTGGCATGTTATATATAAAAAAAAGATGTTTTGTAATATTTATTGATAGCAACATATAAAAATATATATCTCAATCAGAAAAGCAATCATCACTCATTTTTAATCTAAAGAACACTCAAAAAGAGAAAACTCACGTAACATAAAGATTAAAGAATAAGATGCTAGCAGTACCTAAATTTTGCAGATATAGGGTAGGTAACCCTTAACATTAACAATTAAATAATAAGGATAACACTTATAATATTATATATTCTACGTTGTTCAGTTAAAAAGCGCGATTTCTAAAGGTCTTAACCTAAACTTATCTGGATCCACACATTGGTAGTTTTCCACTGATGGAGGGGAAGGGGAGGAAGCTATAGAATGACTGCCGAAGTACTTCCTGGTAGATGTCCACTCTAAAATGGCGGAGAACAGAACTTCCGGTGTCGATCTTTCCACCCTCAACGTCTCCACGACACGTAGACCATCGAACGGGGTAACCTGTGTTCCAGGGAGGAGAAAAGGCTTCGTCTTACGCGACAACACCAAGCAGACAAGTAACGAAAGCCAAAAAACCACAACGCTGATAACAGGGCTCGAAGGGGGTGAGGAAAAAGCCCTAAAAGGGGAAACTTGTTGTAGCGGTGTACAAAAAAAAAAGTGTCTATTTAGTGCCTACGCTTTATTTCTTCTTCCAAATTGATTTTAATTAAGTGATGGTACTATATAAATTGAATTATCATACCTGGAGGTTGTAAAACCGGCTTCTAGAAAAACAATTTTTCGGTTTTCCACACTGGGGCAACGAGCTTTTAATCCCACAAAAAAAAATGTGGATTTAGTATGCGGCCGCTCCAAAACCATAAAGTCGCAAAACTATTATAAGTATATGTAATTCTGCAGAATCCCAATAAGGCAAATTTCAAAGTATTTAAATTGCAGTGAATTACACCTCTCGAATACCTAACAGCGTGTCTCCGGCACGAGCAAGAACCAGCCGAAAAAGAAAGTCCCAAAAAGAAAGTCCCAAAAAAAAAGTCCATTTCTTATTTTATTTTTTTTTTCACCTCCACCCTTGGTATGCGCGGTATTTCGCGGGAAAAATTAACGCGGTAATATCGAGGGAAGACAAGAAATAAGGACAACTAAACAACCCTTACCTTACAACATTTTCCTGGAAATAATCTTATTCCAAATAAATGTATCCCAAAAGTTTATTTAAATTATTGAAAATTCAAACACGGACATGCGCTGTTCGTATTCGCAATGTCGGTTGAGCCTAGCAAGTTTTTCGCAAGCACCCTTTTGTATAAACCGAGCCGGTATGAGTAAATATTTTCAAAGTGAGTGATTTTAACGAAATCGAATCACCAATGTAAAACGCTAAACAAGTGTACCTAAAACTTGCAATAATAAAGTAAAAGCATCAATTTACCACGATCAACAAACAGTAAAAACTCTTAACCTGAGTTGATGACGTCAGATCTGTCATCACCTCGATTCGCGACAGTGGTGGGTAACCATAAGTGTACCGCATAAACGTCCCTAGAGTCGACCGAACGCCGTAATGGTGGATCTCCACAGTGTCAGTGCAACGTCGACGTTTTAACGGCGGCGGTCCCAGTCGCTAACCTTATAAATTCCAACAGATGGAACTACATGTAGCTTTTGCCATTGTTTATAAAGTATATAGTTATTCAACCTCTTGTTAGTACCGGTGAATCATTGGTAGATGGCGTGCTGGATGATGTGTGCCCATTATTACGACCGTAGCCCCCGGTGTCGTTTACGTTACGACCATTGTTTATTATAAACAATGCTACGACGCATGCACGAATTTCGTACATCCGGTGCATCTACGTCACATGACATTCGACGAGGAACTAAAGTCATAGATCGAAACTTGACTCTATATTAATAACTTTTGACAGTGTGTCAGTTTTCTATTTTTATTAAACTATTGGATTTTTGTTCTAAAATGAATCATTTATACATCATATGACTAACATAACCTAAAACGTTTAGTTTTTGTAAATTTATTTTTACTTTAATTATAATTTTGTAGCTTCAGCTTGGATCCATAATAACATTTAAAAACTCTCTAATAACAGTAGACATTTAAAAACTCTCTAGACAGTAGATATATAAAGTTTCAATATTGTACCTACGTAGATTATTAAAAATGAATTGCTATTTATAGGTTGGATTTCCAGTCAACAAAGAGCATCCTATTTCATTAGATTAGGACATTTAAAACTTCATGAGTAATGCACCGAACAAGATTTTAGATGATAGTACAGGAACCTAGCAGAAATTTTGATAAAAATTACATAATATTCAAAAATTTTAAAAAGTGCATATTTTTGAGGTTAGTTGTAAAGCCTGATTTTCATAATCGCTAAGTTGTGAAAAGCGAAATGCGAAACGTGTTGCTATTGGTTCATTTCACATTAAAATTTGGAATTGACCAATAGCAACACGACTCGCATTTCGCTTTTCGCAATTTCGTGACTTTAGAAATCAGGCTGAAGGTGTTTAAATTAATGTTCTTTTTTATATTATGTTTGTTGACTGTTTATAATGACGAATTGTGCTGTAGCTATGTGAAAAAATTATAACCAATTAAAGTACAAAAAAAGACATTAATATAAAATATTTCTGTTTTCCGAAGAAAAAAGATTTAGCAAAAGAGCTTGGCTACAGAAAAGATAAAATAAATTTGAAAAATGGCAAGTGGAACATGTTATGTATATTGTATTTGAAACCTAGTTTTTACTGATCTGGATGTTCAGGATGTTCACCTAGAATGTCAGAAATCACATATATAGACCATGTGCATCAATATTAGGCATTTACGATAATTGGAGCGGGTAATGTATCCTGGTACATTGCGGTAATCAGCTGTTTTATGTCAATACATCTACCGAGCTAAGAATTACCGAACGCAAAATTTCAAATGTAACCTAAAGCATCACTTGACTAATTAATAAATAATTGAAAATTGAATTACTTTTTTATTTTATGCTTATTCATAAGTCCTTACTGCTCGCCATGTCAAAATGGAAAGTAAAAAAACATTTATATGTATTGCATATTTAGGTATACTTAGTTCATTATACATATGCATAAATGTTTCCGTCCTCATCTAAAATTACTTCATTATTTTCGTCAGTGATGGGTTTCATTTGTCTAAAATACTCACAAAATGTCAAAAATTAAGTTTTTTTAATCATATTTTAAGGTTATACTGCATTTACCAACCGATGTAGTCGATCCATAAATTTTGGATCGGGTAGATGTAGCGAATACATTCGATACATTTACCGAACGCGGTTCGGTAGATATGTTCTTATTATCGAACGCTCTGATACATTGCGGTATGTAGCGCTCCAATTATCGTAAATGCCTTAATGGGTAAATGATCATAACCTCAAATTTTTAGTTTTTGTAAATTTATTTTCAACTTTAATCATAATTTTGTAGTTACAGCTTAGATCCATATCAACATTTAAAAACTCTCTCAGACAGTAGATATATAAAGTTTCAATATTGTACGTCGTAGATCATTAAAAATGAATTTAGAGTTTTTTTTTTATTTATTTTCGATTTTAATTTATTATATAATCTAAACTTCATTAGTAATGCACTGAAGAAGATTTTAATTGATAGTACAGGAACCAAGCACAGATTTTGATAAAAGCAGCTTAATATGTGAAAATCTTTAAAAATGTATATTTTTGTAAATGTATATCGAAATGTTGACTTTACATATTTGTGCGCTGGTATTACTTTTTCAACTAAACGCGTCATTTGATGACGTGCAAATCATATTTTTGAGGTTAGTTGCGATGTCACGTACACGACAGATTCATATTTTTCTTGAGCTCGACGTCACATCCGGCTGCGCAATGGCCGCAATGTGTAATGTATCGTGAAATGTATATTTTTTTAATGATAAAATATTTTAAAAACAAAAGTCAAAAAACTGTAAACGTAGTCATAGAAACTGACTAGTATGTAAATTACTCACAAGTTGGCAGCACATACTTAGAAATCAGGTTGAATAACTATAATATTTTATAAACAATGCTTTTGCCAATATAACCGTATTGACATATTGTAATTTATCTACTATGAGATAGGTGGAGTAATGTGTTGTAATTTATCTACTCTTTGATAGATGGAGACATTATTCTCACATCTTTTACATTATTATGACGCGCAATCAAAATTAATTCGTTTAACTACATTCATACATATCTAATTACTAGTGACTTTTATTCTGATAATATTTTTAGATTTGACAGCTTGTTTTATCTATAGTTTAAATCACGAAAGAAGACCGTTACGTCATCGTTATAATTCGTATGAATCAAATCAGTACTGAGTTAGTCAAATTCATGCTTGTTGAAATGACATCCGGATGTAAACAAACTTAAACGTCAAAACAAAACATAACCTGCAATTTGTCTGTTAAATGTCAGAATAATTTAACGATCTCGCCTGTCTAAATTTGAACTAATTGTATATTCTTATCGAGGTTTTCAATATATATAATTTGGCAAAATGCAGATGTTTTGAAGATTAACTATCGTTAATTCCATAATGAACTATTTTTAATGTGCAAAAATCAATGGAATAAGGAAAACGGTAACAATCAAACTCAAAGATAAACAAATTCAAATTTGACAACTATGGCTGACATGCGGAAACAGGAAACTATGAAACATGCGACAACGGCGCTAGTCAAAAGCGTTCGATCAGTTGATCGAATTCTTGCTTATTACTGAGACATACGAAATCGGGCCCTCTCTTTCTATTTCGTCAAGGCGGTTAGGTTTTCGTATAACGCATCAACAACGTCAGTCGGAGATATTAACAGTCACATATAATGGACTCCCTTACTCTGTCTCTCTCGTTTTACTGTGTTGTAAACAAAGAACGCTTGAACAGCGTACGTTGAAGATTAGAAATTAATTTGTGACGTAACGGTCATCTCTCGTGATTTGAAGTATAGTTATAAATATTTATATTGTTTTGTGATTTGGATATTTGTATATATTTATAATATTTATTTGTGCCTTGGAAAATTGTGTTTTTTATGGGTAGTGTTGTAAATAATCTAACTGTTTGAGCATTATCATTTTTTTGTTACTACGACCATATGATTAACATAACCTTAAATTTATAGTTTTTGCAAATTTATTTTCAATTTTAATTTTAATTTTTGTAGTTCTAGCTTGGATCCATCATACAATGTAAAAGCTCATTCAAATAATAGATATATAAAGTTTCAATATTGTAGATTATTAAAATTAGACTGCTAATTATAGGTTGGATTTCCAACCAACAAAAAGCATCTTATTTTATTAGATCAAGGTAATTAAAACTTTAATAATTATGCACTGAATAAGATTTTAGTTGATAGTACAGGAACCCAGCAGAAATTTTATGATAAAAGCGACATAATATTCCAAAAACTTAGAAAATGCATAATTTTGAGGTTAGATTTTCCTGAGAAATAGAAATCATTTTCCTTCGGATATATGTTTAAGGTAGGAGTAATAAAACATAAAACAGAAAGGCATTATTTAATAATATATTTATTATATTTAATAGAATGATTGCATTATTAAAAATAATAAGAAATGTTTTACAATTATATCAAACTAGTGGTAGGTAGGTTCCTAACATATTAATCTGAACCAGCGACTTATAAGTCGCTGATCTGAACAACTTGCTGTAGAAATCTGTTTCAATTTGGGTACCTACATCCCTTTCTAATACAGCTGAAATACACACATTTTACTTTTTCCCACTTTTGCCAAACTAGCTAATTTCCAGTTTCCAGTAACATACTATAGATTATAGATATTAATTAAGATTTTTCCCTTTGTTGGTGCAGCGATGTTTAGGTGGTATGAACTTCGGCACTTAAAAATTTCACGTTCGCAATATAAAAATCGTTTATTACCATATCGTTGTCTACAACTCGTAAATGTGAAATTCCTTTTCAATTTTACTCATCTTTTTAAATAATACTAGTAATAAATAACACATTTCCAATGTTCATAGTCGTTAACACATTTTTTTCTGTCAGCTGTCACTACTTAAGTTGTCATTCACGTGCGCTTAAATGCGCAGCCTCAAAATTCGGCAACATGAAAATATTATCAACCAAGCGTTAACCCTTTACGAGATTCTATTGGTGGTGCCTCATAAATGTACTTCAGGCACCAATAGGAATGTATAAGGTACGGAAAGCAAAATGCAAACGAAAATGGTTGGGAATGCCCCTTTATAAATAGCAAACTGCTGCGGCGGTTTATATTCATCCTGAAATTGATTTCAATATTTTTATAAGTAGAAGACTTATACCGGAACCCGGTGTCCCCCCACCACTTTTTTTTCTGGTGGGGGTAATTAGAGTAATTAGAGCATTGTCGGTAATTAGGGTAATTAGAGCATTGTCGGTAATTAGGGTAATTAGAGCATTGTCGGTAATTAGACTGTAATTACAATGGAGGTAATTAGAGTATTGTCGGTAATTAGACTGTAATTACAATAGAGGTAATAAGAGTAATGTCTGTAATTAGATTGTAATTACAATATAGAGGTAATTATAGTATTGTCGGTAATTAGACTTGATGTAACTACTATGGTGGTAATTGGAGTGATGCAATTGTAATTGTAATTAGTATATGTATCAATAAGTATTTCAAGTATGTAAGTGTATGATAGTAATTAGTATGGTTGGAGGTAATTATGGTTGTGGGAGGCAATTAACTGTCACATTTCATTCTCATACGCAGATGGTGGGGCGAGTTCTATCATATCTCTATAAAAGCGGGAGAGGAGTTAACATGCGATCATTGTGTAGCCTAGTGTTCTAGAGTAGTAAAAAGTGAAAATGTATGTGTGTACTGATTGTGGTAAAAATTTTACACGTGGTGACAATTTGCGACGTCATCAAAGGCAATCATGTATACAACCAAGCCATGATGGATCTCCACCAGCAAAGCAGTTTAGAGCGGACACATTTCCTTCAACATCAACAAACATGCAAACATGTAATTGCTGTAATGTGACTCTAACAACGTCTCAGATGAAGTCACATAAAAGAACGTTACAACATAGAACAAGGTCATGTGTTCCTATGACGAATGGTGTGGAAATTGTCCAAAGTGCCTTCAGGAACAGGATTGTGACGTATCGTGTGCACAGTGAAAATAATCATATAGACTACACAATGTTCTTCAACGAGATCAGACCCAAAATTTTAAATCTATTGGAAGAAGTTTTAAAAATACATAAAGCCATTAAAGTGAATATGGAAACGTTCGCAAGATACATATTACCTACACAGGATCTGGTAGAGATGAAATCATTTAATACCAGTAACAGAATTTTGGATGAATCCATGGATCTGAGGAATATCTTGGACAGCTTTGTGGATTCTATGATTATGCAAACTACGGAGTTTCAAGAACGTGATTCGGGTAAGTTAATATTTATCAAAATATGGGAATAATAATTAACGACTATTCATTTTTTAGGGTGGGCTCTTGAACGAATTACATTTCTTGAAATCAATGTCAACAAGTATAGTCCTATGGGAGGTTCATCCTACATTAAATTACCAAAATATATTTCAAATAAGGGAGCTGTGATAAATGTAGAAAACCAGGATCAAAGTTGTTTTTTTTGGGCTGTGACTTCAGCATTATACCCTGCAAATGGTCATACATCGGACACAGCGTCATATCCGCATTTTTCAACAGTATAAAATGTAACAGGTATGAGTTCTCCAGTAAAATTACGAGATATTTCAAAGTTTGAGGAAATGAACAACATTTCAATTAACGTATATGGGTTAGAACAGATATTTGAAAATAATAGAGTAAAGTATGAAGTTGTAGGACCTTTGCGTTACTCGGGGAGAAAACTGTATACACACATAAATTTATTATTGATCTCTAGCGAGTGTGATGATGATAATCACCATTGCAATAAAGATTGTGCCAACAGTCACTACTGTTGGATAAAAGATATATCTAGGTTAGTTTCCACCCAAATTTCCGGTAGCGATCATAAAAAACATTTTTGTGACGGTTGCTTATTATATTTTAATAAGGAACGTCAACTATTTCAACATCAGAGAAACGATTGTAATCACATTTACACCACAACGCCAACAACAAAAATACGGGTAGATAAATTCGGAAAGGAAGTTGCAGAAAATATATTAAAATTTGAGAATTTCGAAAGACAAATGCAAGTGCCATTTGTAGTATATGCTGATTTTGAATCGATTTTAAAACCTATCAATACTTGCGAACCAAACCCCGAACGTTCTTTCACAAATAAAACTTTTAAACATGACCCTTACTCATTCGCATATTTCATAAAATGTTCTTTTGACAATTCTCTATCTAAGTTTGAGCTGTACCGAGGTGCTGATGCGGCCGAAGTATTTGTATCACGTATAGAGGCTGATTTAAGGAATATATATAATCAACATATGAAAAACATAGTCCCAATGGCTCCTCTTACACCGCAAGAAAGCCAAGACTACCAAAATGCAACCACATGCGGTATATGTAATAAGCCTTTCGAAAGAGAGGATGTAAAAGTAAGAGACCATTGTCACTTAACGGGTAAAGTGCGTTTTGGTGCTGCACATTCCATCTGCAATTTAAATTATAAATTACCCAAATTTACACCTATTATATTCCACGGGTTAAGTAATTACGATAATCACCTATTCGTGAAAGAGCTCTGTAAACACCGAGACAAGGTTGATGTAATAGCACAAAACAAAGAAAAATATATATCCTTTACGAAACACATTTATATGCACGATTATGTAAATAAGAAGGGTGAAACAAAGAAAAAATTTTTACAACTACGATTTATCGATAGTTTCAAGTTCTTGTCTGCATCATTACAAAATTTGGGTGTGAGTTTAGATGATAACCAGTTGGTGGTAACACGAAGTTTCTATAACGATAATGCCAAATTCAATTTAATGAGACAGAAGGGTGTGTTTCCATATAGTTTTTTGGACAGTTTAGAAAAATTAAATAAATTGGAATTACCAGCCAAAGAGGAATTTTTTGATAATTTAAACAATGAACACATATCGATTGCGGATTATCAACGTGCTAATGATGTGTGGAATTTATTTGAATATAAAAACTTGGGGGATTATTCAGATCTTTATTTAAAATCAGATGTGCTTCTTTTATGCGATATATTTGAAAACTTTCGTGAAATTTGTTTGGATAAATACAAACTGGATCCAGCTCAATACTATACAGCTCCAGGTTTATCGTGGGATGCTATGTTAAAATTAACAGGGGTGAAGTTACAATTATTAACTGAAATCGATATGATTCATTTTTTTAAAAAAGGGATACGGGGCGGCTTAAGTCAGTGCTCAGAAAGAAAGCATATTGCAAATAATAAATTTCTACCCAATTACGATCCCAACGAGCCATCATCATTCATAACTTACCTCGATGCAACGAATTTGTACGGATATTCAAGGAGTCAATGTTTACCAACGGGGGGATTTCAATGGCTGTCCAAAGCGGAAATTGACGAATTAGATATTATGAGTATTTTGGAGGATGACCCCCACGGATATGTTTTAGAGGTAGATATACATTATCCACAACATTTGCACGATTTGCACTCGGACCTCCCATTTTTAGTCGAAAATATTGTTCCACCCAAATCAAAATCAAAATTAGCGAAGTTAATACCAAATTTAAACGACAAAAACAAATATATCGTACATTTTTTAAATTTAAAGCAGGCTGTTAATAATGGTTTAGTGGTTTTAAAAACACATAGAATTCTTAAATTCAATCAATCGGCTTGGCTGCAAAATTACATTAACCTTAATACTCTTTTACGAAATAACGCAACAAATAAATTTGAAAGAGACCAATACAAATTAATGAATAATTCCATATACGGTAAAACAATGGAAAATATTGATAACAGATCCGACATAAAGCTGGTTACTCACTGGGAGAGTATCAGGCGTAGTAAAGGTGCAAATGCACTAATATCTCGCCCAAACTTTAAAACATGTTCAATATTTACCGAGGATTTCGTGGCTATTCATATGGGTAGACAAAAGGTACTTTACAATAAACCAATCTATGTAGGATTTTGTATATTGGAATTATCCAAGACGGTACTATACAATTTTTTCTATAACATAATTAAAAGTCAGTTTGGTGAGAACGCAGCTTTATTATATACAGACACTGATTCATTAATTATTAAAATTTTTACAGATAACTTCTACGATTTTATAATAGACAATCCCGACAAGTTCGATACTTCAAACTATCAAGTGGGAAATATATTTAATGTACCTAAGGGTGTGTCAATTTTAGGTAATTTTAAAGACGAATTCCCCGCGGACCCAATAATTAGTTTTTACGGAACAGGCGCGAAGGCATATTGTATACAATCTGTGGCAAATGAATTAAAAAAAGCTAAAGGTGTAAAAAGATCCGTCATTCAAAAAGTTATCAATAGACGACTATAAGCAAATCGTTGAACGAGGAGGTTTGATATTTAGAAAGATGAATACGTTTAGAAGCTATTTGCATGATATATATACCGAAGTAAAGAACAAAGTGGCTTTGAGCCAGTATGACGATAAGCGATTCGTTATTCCCAATACAACTAAGACATTACCGTGGGGGCATTCTGATGTACAATTCTTTCAGGACGAACCTGAACAAAACATACGCTGGTTAATGTCAGCCATAAATGAAGTTGAAAATTGTTCTGTAAAAAACGAAAAGTTGGATAAATTACTCGCAGCCATAGCTGAGTTAAGTCAAGAATAAAAATACTTCACTGAAAAACTTATTGAAACATTATTTTTTCAATGCAAGGGTCTAAAACTAAGTTAAGTTGTGTACTTTACGAATATTATTATTCTTTTTGGAAAATGTGTTTAATAAAATATATATATATAGGAGAACTCATACTGATTTCAACAAATACATTATGAATTAAATTCTTAGTTTAACTGTATACTTATCAAATATTGTATGTATGTAAGACATTTTTTGACAATTGTACAATTTTAGGTTAAGGTTAAAATTAATTATGTAACTAAAATGTAATAATAATTGGTTAATAAATTTCAATTTGAATTTGAATTGTTGTTAATTATTACCACAAAATGACAATTAAATTAAAATAATGCATCGCTTTATTATGTGGCTGGGTATTGTAATATGGCTGCAAGGATAAGCACACCTTCTTTGTTAAATTTGTGTTTAGTTTCAATGATGTACAGATTAATTTAGGTTATGTGACAACAATGCTGGCGTCGACTCTACTAAATTTGTATCGTATGGTATTTGGCTTGGGTTACGTGGCAACAATGTTGGCGTCATTTCATAGTCATGGATGTAATTACATCAGTTGGCACGGCGTGGCTTGGCGCCACAAACGTATAATGCTCTCCGTTACGTAGTGGCGTGGGTTTCCTTCAACCAATAGAAAGCGAGCATTGGTGGCGTGATATTATATCGACCAATGAGAAAGAAGTTGACCACCCCAACCTCTCTAGTAGTGACAGAGGTGGAGGGGCGAGAGTGGTCTAGAGCTTCTTTGAGATGCTACAAAAATTCTTTCCACCTTCAACTTTCGTCGTGTGTACAAGTGCCACAAAAAGTGCTCCGTTTTCGCATTTTTGTAATTGTTTTTTTGTGTTCAATCGTTTTTGTGTTCGTTTTGTGAAAATGGTAAGACACCTAAAGAAGAATGCGGCCGGTGGTAGTCGCAAACGCCCGTTGGAGGGTACATCACCTGCATTAGTAGGTTTAAATTTGATGGCCTATTTGCAAAATTTTGTGCCGGACCCTATTGTCAGCAATATTGTTGAAGCACCCACAGAAGCTGGTACTGTAGTGCAACAGCAACATGCAAATAATGCCGCAACCAGCGTGGGTGAGGGTTCGGCGAACGTTGCAACACCGCCGGGGCCATCTACCAGCGGAATAAATATTTTGCAAGATGTTGTAATCCCGGCGGAAAACAATATATATGAGGCCATCTCGCAAGCCTCTAATAATGGTGAAGTACAGCTTCAACAGGCGTATTTTGGCTACCAACGGACGCACGCGATTGACCACCCTGACACGGAATATCCTGTATTGCATTTGCCCGAGGATGGCGCCGGAATTAATTTCGATGCCATCGTCGACCAAAATGCAGTACAGCAAATTCAAGATAACCTTGAAGCGGAAGGTGAGGTGTTACTTTTGAGAAATCAAATACTTAAAAGTAAATCTTTACATTCCGGCTCAGGTGGTCAGGGTGGACGACATCATAATAATAATTTCTCTGGCTCTCAACACCTACCCACGGTGTCGCTTGTAGATAGCGACGACTCTGATGACGATTTTGTGAAAAAACCAAAGATCGACAAAATCATAATTCAAAGGATAAAATCGTCATCATCGGCTTCGCTAGGAAGTAGACAGAGAAAGGCTGTAAAGAAACCGAAACAAGGAATGCGTCGTCCTTCTCGGAATCCGACCCCAGTAACTGTTGAAATAATTAAATTGGGGCCGAAGACTGAGGAGGACAATGCAATCCAAAATATAATCGATTTACAGACCGCTATGCCAACGCCTCTTACCCCTCTTACGCCCGCAACACCACCAACACCTGTTGAACAGGTTTTCAAAATTGTTAAGGGCAAGAGAGGTAAAAAGGCACCAGCAAAAAGGTCTGTTTCGGTTTCTTTACCTGATAATATTCCGTTAGAACAACCTAGTTGCTCTAATGCAATATTACCGACGCCTTTAAGTGGTAGCAGCACATTAGAACAACCGAGTTGTTCTAATGTGGTGGTTCCAACACTTCCTCTGGTGGTGTCGCAGCCACTTGCAGAACCGATTCAACATCCCTCAGAAGTTGAGTCGGTTCCACAGGTGGCGCTATCACCACCACTACCTATTCTAGAGCCGGCTCAGGATTCTTCAGATTCAGAGCCGGATGTATTTCTGTCTCAGCCTGAGAATAGAAATATTTTAAACAAATTCTTAAATTTCTATTCTGCGGCTAAGACAGAATATCAGGAGAAAGTGGCAGCAACCCAAGGTGATGCGGACCGTGAAATTGAGGTTAACGCAAGATTAGCTGAAGCCATTCGCCAGGCTAACCATGAGTTAGCCGAAATAGCTGGGCGCCGCGTCGCTTTGGAGAAAGCCAAAAGGGCGTTGAGAGCAATTGAATCGGGTCTAAGTAGAGTCGGGCGGTAAGGCTTGTACAACACACATGGTGGAGAGGCTTTGTTATGCAGTTTTTTTCTAGTTATTAAGTTAGGTTAAGTCATTGTAAATATATGTAGTTAGTTTATTAATAATAAGTATTGTACATAAAAAAAAAGTGAAAAAAAAATATAAAAAAAAATATATATAAATTTTTTTATACGTATAAATGTAAAAAAAAAATATTGATTAGTATAAGTATTTGTATATATTAAATTAGCGTATAAATGAATAATTAGGTTAAGTAATTGTAAAGAAGAAAAAAAAGTTAGGTTAAGTCATTGTAAATAATTGTAGTTAGTTTATTAGTAGTAAGTAATTGTACATAAAAAATAAATATAAAAAAAGTTTAAAACAAATTTTAAAGAGTAAATAAAAAAATTTTAAATAAAATATGTTAAAAAAATTAATTAGTTAATAAAATAAATACACCACATGTAATTAATTAATTGTGCATATTATGAGTACATGTTTGACATGAATAATTAGATTATGTAATTGTAAATAAACACATAATGTAAAGGTTAATTAATTTAAATAAATAAAGAGTTTAAAACATTTTTCTTAATAATAAAAACTTTAATAAAATTACAAACTTGTCTTTTATTAGTAGTAAGTAATTGTACATAAAAAATAAATATAAAAAAGTTTAAAACAAATTTTAAAAAGTGAATAAAAAATGTTAAAAAAATTAATTAGTTAATAAAATAAATACACCACATGTAATTAATTAATTGTGCATATTATGAGTACTTGTTTGACATGAATAATTAGATTATGTAATTGTAAATAAACACATAATGTAAAGGTTAATTAATTTAAATAAATAAAGAGTTTAAAACATTTTTCTTAATAATAAAAACTTTAATAAAATTACAAACTTGTCTTTTATTAGTAGTAAGTAATTGTACATAAAAAATAAATATAAAAAAGTTTAAAACAAATTTTAAAAAGTGAATAAAAAATGTTAAAAAAATTAATTAGTTAATAAAATAAATACACCACATGTAATTAATTAATTGTGCATATTATGAGTACTTGTTTGACATGAATAATTAGATTATGTAATTGTAAATAAACACATAATGTAAAGGTTAATTAATTTAAATAAATAAAGAGTTTAAAACATTTTTCTTAATAATAAAAATTAATAAAAACTTTAATAAAATTACAAACTTGTCTAACTCAAAAATTACCCTCATATCAAAAAAAAAGTATTTAGGTTAGGTAGGTTAATAACAATATAAAAAAAAAAAAAAATTAAAAAAATCGAATTTAAAACACATGAAAATCAAAATTAATGGTTAATTAGGAAAGGTCAAAGGTCAAATTTAAAAAAAAAACGGAGATCCACCACCTCCTTTCTCCGGGGGGCGTCCGAGATTCGAACTCGTGGTCTTCTGAGTGGCCTCAAGATCGACGCGTATTCGCCAGCTCGGCTAATCGAACGCCCCAAAAGAGTTAGGTCTATTTCATAATTTCAACAAAAAACTACCTGCTCATCGATCCGTATTGACCAGGCAGGGTCGCAGCGCCTTAGGGCCTTAGGCTATAAAATCAACCCAAGCTATCGGCTTTATACATTTAGAACTGTATTATTTTGAATCAGTTTATATCTTGAGATATTTTAATTTAATTTAAATAATAATAAATAAAAGATAACCATTTTTTTTCAAAATACTTTTTAATAAAATCATTCATATGTTCATTTGTTTTAATATTTATATGATTTACTAATTTTCACAACTTGTAATATACAGGGTGGCACAAATATTTTTATTAATTAAAAAATATATACAATTAAACTTAAAAATAAAATGAAATATAAATTTACATTAATAAATACTAATTATAACGAATCATCTTCTTCTGGTTCCAATACTTGGTCATCTGTGAGGTTGGACACAGTTGAATCCGTTGGAGATGATGGCCTAGAATTAGGAACCGTCTCTATTGACCAAGCCGACGGTGAAGAAGCACGAGAATTGGACGCCGTCTCCATCGACCACCAGTCACTTGGGCTACTGGCATGTTGTATGACCTCACTGTCTATAGAGCATGTTGGAGCCATCACTGTGGAGTCACCAGTAGTTGAGGAGATGGTACTATCTTGTACAGGTTGTTCGGTCTCCATCTCAATACAAACTGAGCAACAGCAGCAAAGAACTTCATTTTATACATTTACCCCCTCCAAAACATGTGAACACTTAATATCATAATAATTTCTTGACATTTGTATATAGAACAGTACTATTTTATACTCATACTATAAATAACTACCATAAATATCTAATTTAGTAAAACACGTTGTATCGTTCACGCAATTGTTTTATTTACATTATTACATGTATGACATACTTCAATTCGATGCAATTGCACCAAGTTTGTGCTGCAACATTTACATTTCGTTATCATTGCACCATCCAACGTCGTCGTTTTGTGAATATTTACATGCTGGTGACGTCCGGACACTATCCGTGTATAGGATATATAACATAGCCCACACAGGAAGTGTTTGGTTGCATCCGGCCTGGTTCTGATTATGACAAAAGACGCTGACGTGCAATATAGTCTCCGCCGATCATCATAATTGTTTAATATTTTTCCGGAGAAGGCTAACTCTCCCGCTTCGTCTTCCACATCATCCCCAAGACCTTCATCTACACTGACGGGAACCAGGTTGCCATCTCCCCAGTCGGCACCCTCTTGGTCGACATTGATATTTTCCACGATGATGGGATCCTCCCGGTGGACAGCATCTTGATTCAAGTCCTGAAGCTCTTGATTTACACCATCTCGGTGTAACACCATTGCACCCATATCATTTTCTGCCAGTTCAGTGAGGAATCGTCTATAAGCCATCTTTAAATGTTGGAACTCAACTGATTTGATGTTAAACCTCCTCCGTTTTATATTCTATAATTCGTGACGGTGACGCCCTTCCTATGGCGTCAAGTTTACTATTAGCTATTTAAACCAAGAGTGACCACAAGAGGAACGCATTCAAACTTCTTACGTAACACAATCGTGTCTTAAAACAGAAGTGCATACAATGGTCCTACCAAGAGAGTGGAAATTAAAACCAATAATAGCAGTACAACCGTATAGTTACAATAATTCAAGAATTTGCCATAATTGCTATACTGCATGGAGGAAGCAAATTATCAACCCATGCACTGGACTGTGCAAAAAGTGTGTAATTCAGAACCCAGTGCAGAAAAAAGAATTTCGAGACAATTGTCCAAATGAAACACAATGTCGCAATTGTCTTACCATACTCAAAAGAACGAATTTTGGTATATATCGAGACGTATGTGAAGCTTGCAAAGCAGACCAACCACAATTAAGACAACGATGCGTGTACTGTAGTAAGTACGAGGACAATTGTTGGAACAACATTTGCATAAAATGTATGTCAGGGGCACTCATCTTGTGTGATCGCATTGGTGTGTTTTATAGTAGTTGGACTCACCATAATAGGGACTGTTGGTGTCTTAATTATAAATAAATTATATTATTTGTATATATGTATGTGTGTATGTAATATATATTATAACCATAAACTGTAAATATATTTTTAGTATTGTAATAACATATTATTTTGTAGGAAACTTTTAAAATTATACAAAAAAAAAAAAAAAAAAATGATTATTTTTAATTTTTTTACAATTTAAAATGAAGGAAATAAATTAAATAAATATTAATAAAGTATATTCATTTTATTATTCATTTGTGACACATATTAAAATATTTCAATCGACATAACTATATAATGATACATTAATATATTTTTCTAGTTAATGACAATTTTAAACAATAGAAGCTATATCAACCCACGAATTGTGTTCTATAGATAGCCCCAGCCACTTTACCAGCACTTTATTTCCTTTCTTCTTTAATACATTTTCAACTAGATACACATCGGGGTATTTTGCTTTTAGTAGCTCCATTTCATAAAAACATCCCTTGATTGGGTGTCCAAACAAGTCTTCTATCAGGTAAGTTGTGGGATTTGTTATGTTTATTTTGGTAATTTTAAAAAGTTCTGTTGAAAAGTTCGGTGTAAACCCTTTATCAAATACACCTTTATACTTGCTAATACGAACTATATCACCGAGATGAAATTTCGGTTTCAGAGCAATCTTAATATAATTATATACGTTTAAATGTGTAGTTGGTTTGACATCAATGGGCTTTCTGCCAGTTGTACGATGGACTTTGTCATTGTAACTTTTTGTAACGTTTGGTAGGATATCGAGCCATTTATATTTACCCATAGCTGAGAATTCTTTATACAACCAATTTTTTAATGTGCGGATTACTCGCTCAACAATTGCTGCTTTTTTTGTGCTATACGTAGAATAATGATTAATTTCGTGCCGCTTCATTAATGCGGAGAACTTTCTGTTATAGAATTCAGTACCATTATCGGTCTGTAAATTTCTCGGTGAATAATTTGCTTCTTGAATAATAGTCTGCATAGCCTTGGTATCTTCTACAGCTGCTTTATTTTTAATAGGTTTGGTCCATACGTACTTGGAATAGCAGTCAATCACTACAAGAATATAACGATACCCTCTATTTTTATCAGCGTATGGCTGCATTTCAGCTAGGTCTGCTTGCCACAAATCACCAAACCCCTTAATTATGGTTCGCCTTCTACGAAAATTTCGTCGAGCATTTCTATGTAACTCGTTAACAACTTGTAATTTTTCGCTGCTAACCTCCATTATAAAATTGTCTTCAGCTATATATCAATTTCAGACATTAGTTCTGGTGGAAATGTTAGGCCTCCGGATTGCACCTTCTTTGGTTGGAGTTCGGTGGCAATATGCTCTAATTTAGAGATTCTAGTGATTAAAGTATTGTGATTGTTTATGGCCGAACGTTTAACTTCAGAAATTGCTTTATCAACATATTTCCTCATTTCTATTTTCATTTTCTGCATCATCTCATTATTTTGTTTATTGAAAATAGCGCGATTTTCTTCTCCTCTTCTTATAAGTCCCACATCAACATATTTTTTCATTTCCCCAATAATTACATCGGTTGTATCAAAAATAGCTTTGGCAGCATTTTCATCATTTGTTTGTAGACGCTTGTTAACGTAATTACATGTTGCACCATCTTGATCATCGACAGGTTCCCCTAGATTTTTTAAACGCTTATTTTCAATATCATAGTGATTATCTCTGGTAAGTTTAAAACCCACGCCAGGTAATCCACGATGGGCTATTAACTTACTCGCACTAATTCTTTTGCTGCGTCCAAATTTGTCGATAGTGTTTACAGTAGACATTTCTGGTTGCATCTGATCCAGTTTATAAAATTTCAGACTATATAATACTTATTAAGTATAATGATACTATGTTTTATTTCATCTTTAATACACTATTTTTTCTTCCCTAAGTTCTGATATTATTTCTATTATTTCATTGTCGTGGTTGTTATTTCCCGCTATTTTCGAACTCCATAGTAGACGTAGACGATCCACGAGTTCGCTGGGTTTATTCCAAAAAATATATTCTTTATCTTTATTTCTGTACAATTTGTGGGTAGGTACACGTTTTAAGCCGTGACCACTTGTTGACGATCGTGTCGCAATTGTAGAAGATGTTAATGGTTTGATAATTTTGTGAAATTTTCCACGCTTAGTAGTGTTATAGCCATTCGCTACATCGAATTTTTTGTAAGGTGCTTTTGTTTTTCTTAGTATTTCTCCATATATCTTACTCCATTCATCATCGAGAACACCCTCTCTATTATCATCTAAAATTGTTGGGCGTTTTAGAAATATTAGATCGTACAATTTAGGACTACCTAGATACACGCCAAGTTTCTTATTGCCATACCATAGCGTAATATTTCCATGGGAAAAACGTATTTCGGCATTGCCCATCAGCAGTTTGCCTGTCTTGGGATCTACACGCACTCCATATAAACTATCATACTTGGAATCACCAGATTTAAAATTTTGTATATGTCTTTTTACAACCTCATGTCTTTTTTCTAGTTTACTAGCTGGAGAAGTTTCGGATACAGGGGTTGTTCTTATTGACGATGGTGGTGTTTCCATAATGGGGGTATAAGGTGGAACATCATCACCACCTACATACTTATCGGATCCTTCTTCAGAAGCACTCTCCCATGATACAGCCCTCTGGGTGGACACCCTTGATGATGATGGTTTTGAATGTAATTGTTGGATATGAGATTTGTTCTCTGCTGCTGAAGATATAACATTTAAAGGTTCAGTTATCGGTTGGTAGATCTTTTCAAGTGTTACGTGCATCTCCATATCTTTGTTCTTGATATAGTTAAACTTCTTCCGCACAGCATCTGTTGCCTCAATCAGCTGTCGCTTGAGTGTTATTTCGCTACTGGAATGTGCAAGATTGTTATATTTTTTATTATCTTTGGTAACCTTCATCTTAGCGCATACGTAAACGAAGTAATCCTAACGACGTATGTAATTCAAGTGAAGTTTTTAATAAAATGCATTATGGATATATGAAGCTATCAAACCCTTTTCTATATCGCCCACCTTGTACTTCTCTATCCTTATCAATCACTAGAAATCCATATTTGTCATTCCAGCACTTTGCACACATATTTTGAAATACTGTAAACGTTACATCAGGTGACACATGATCGGAAAAGATGTGATGCAGATTCATGTCGTCCTGTTTAAAGACAACAATTAAATTACTATTGTCTCTTATTAGCTGCTTCGGGATTCGAGAGTATATCTGGCCAAGATAAAAACAATCCACATTTCTATGTCGGCCCATACTGAAATATCCCCTTATAACATCTTGTTTCTCACATATTACATCGTCAAATATAAACACAGACTCTGGCTTTGCCTCGGATGGTTCCACTATTTGCGTACCATTACTAAATGTATAAAATCCTAACCCCTCAATCGGCGCTAATACATTACGTAGATACTCATACTTGGGTTGATTTATAGACTGTGAGTATAGGTAAATATTTAAAAAACGTAAACCTAAACGATGCGTGATCAAAGATATTAAGACATTTGTTTTCCCACAATTCGAGGGTCCTATTATGAGGGCACGTACAGTTGAAGGTAGTAGTGGTCCATGGCGATTATCAGCACTTAACCCACGCCCAACTTTTTCATCCAAATTATCTATAGAAAGCGTTTGTTTCTGTTTCACAATGTGCATTGTACCGCGGCTAAATGTTATATAAGTAGATGTGTGATTTACAACTCTTATTTAAATGGTTTCTACGATACGATACACACGTGAAAAACGTACGAAGCGCGGTGGAGGATTAGTTAATTCCCTGATTAATAAGCTCCCCTTTGAATTGCATTTTCCAGGTTATCAATTTTGTGGTCCAGGCACAGATTTAAATAAAAGGTTAGCACGAGGTGATTCTGGCATAAATCAGCTCGATAAAGCGTGTAAGCAACACGATATTGCATACGACAAAAATAGCAGTAATCAAGCAGCCCGCCATAAAGCAGACTATCAGCTTGAACAGGCTGCGTGGAAACGAGTGAAATCTAAAGACGCAGGACGTGGAGAAAAGGCAGCTGCTTGGTTAGTCACAACTATAATGAAGGGAAAACAACGTCTTGGTATGGGATGTAATTCAACAATATCTCGCAATCCAATAAGGAAACGAATCATCAAGAAAACAAAGAAAGGTAAGAAGAATGTTAAAAAGACAGCGTTTGGATCTGGGATAGTACGAAAAGTGCGTGACACACTGCGAAATGCTGGAGGCAAAAGAGTAAAAGACCAAAAGAAGGTGACTGAAATTGCTCTAAAAGCTGCACGTCGATATATAAAACAGGCCGGTGGAAAACGCAATATTCAAACACCTCGAATTATACCAATTCCAAAAGTTGGTGGTATTTTACCTCTAATACCCATTTTTGCTGGATTATCTGCATTGGGTAGTTTGGCTGGTACGGCTGCTGGTATTGCTAAAGCTGTAAATGATGTGAAAAAGGGTAGAGAAGAATTAGCTGAAGCAAATCGACACAACAGAAGTATGGAAGCAATCGCTATGAAAAGTGGCAAGGGGATGTTTATGAAGCCATATCGAAAGGGAATGGGTCTTTATCTGAAACAGAATTCAAAAAACTAATAGACTCCCTACCTCGGAGACCTCTTACCGACATTGATCTTAAATATTATGCTAAGAAAATGAAGGTAGCATACTTTCGAGGTGTGTTTATGCGCGACTCACTACCAAGACATGGGCCACATTACAATGAATCTTCAATAATCAATTTGGATAGTATATATGGTCCTGGGACACATTGGGTGGCATATAAAAAACGAGGTGGTTTAGTAAATTACTTTGATAGTTTTGGTGATTTACCCCCACCTATAGATTTAGTTACATATTTCAATAACGATTCAAGGAGGGCCAACCAAATATTCTATAACTACAAACGTGTACAGAATTTTAACACAGTGTGGTGTGGACATTTGTGTTTAAAGTTTCTCTCTACAAAACAAATATAAAACGCCATGGAGCTGAAATCTATAACCCCAGCAATGGATCGAGAAAGTATCAAGCGAATGGGTCACTCACTAATTGCATTCTTCCGTTTGCGTAGTCTGTTGAAGATGAGCAAACAACAACTTGCAGATATGCCCAAAGAAGTGATGATTGGGCTTGCTTCACATGAAATTGCATTAGTATGGGATAAGCTACCTACACATCTTCAGAATGATATCGATATATTAAAATATCAATATTGCACAGAACATTACCTTAATGATTATGAAAGCAATGTTGACGTAAATGATGGTCCAACACCTAGAAAAATGTTTTGCTGCTATTGTAAGGTAAACGATGTAAATGTGGCATCCAATAACAATGTAAATATATTACCATCCACCTCTAAGAAGAGGAAATTATACCATTATTGCTGTAATCCACAATAAATTGGGTAACACAATTTAATTATATCAGTCATGTCGTACACGTTCACACTAACGAGCCGCTTAAGTGAGCTAAGTGTCAACTTTGATCCACCCATTGAACTGGATAGGAGCAGTCGTCATGGGTTAGGTTTAATTGGATTCTACTCTTACAACTCCATATACAATGTGGATGAAACAAATAACATCTTCCAATATAGGGTTAGTGCTAAAGATACATTCACTACTGTTCACATACCTCTGGGGGCTTATGAAATTGATGAAATCTATGCTGCAATGTTGAAAGCTATGAATATTGATGGAAAGGATTACACGCAAATATTCACTTTAAGGGCAAACAACAATACCTTAAAGTGCGAGATTTTGTCAAAGTATGAAGTAGATTTTAGACAACCAAATTCAATAGGAAGTCTGTTGGGATTTGTACCAATATATTTACAACCAAATAAAAATTACGAATCAACACAGCCTGTTGATATTATGAAAGTAAGGGTGATACGCGTAGATTGCAATATTATTTCTGGAGCTTATCTGAATGCAGAAGAGTCACACACTCTCTTTGAATTTGACATAGACGTTGAGCCTGGCTACAAACTTACTAGAGAACCAAAAATATCATATATTTACCTGTTAGACCTAAAGGGCGTCAGTTAATAGACAACATCACACTACGCATACTGGACGACAACGGTGATTTGATCGATTTTCGAGGTGAGAAAATTATTGTAAGGCTAGAATTGAAGAAAGTCGGATATCACCAACCAAATGGGTTTTCGATATAAACAGCGACAGCAAGTACATCACCATCAGTATGATACTGTAGCGAACAACAGTATGGATAAAAAGAAAGGGAGATGTGGAAAGCAATTCATTCAAAGTCTATACCTTAAACAGTTAAGACATAGATTGTCAGCTGAGGATCAAGCCTTTTTAAAATCTATTGGATTAAAACTGCGAAAAAATTGGTCATAATAATGGTGGCTACTGCAACTAGTGACAAACTTGAGGTGTTTGATGAACCTGTGTTAGATCATTCCCTAGTTAGCCTACATTAGCATACATATAAACCATATGGATCCCCATATTACAGAAACTCTGATGAAATACGTATTCCCATCAATTTTCAAGATGTTATACTCGACATTTCAGAAAGTTATATATACATAGAGGGAAAATTTACTCCTAGCGACACCACAAAGCGTTGTTATTTATCCAATAATGCACTAGCATTTCTCTTTGAAGAGATACGACTGGAAATGGGTGGTGAACAAGTAGCAGTAGTTAGAAGACCTGGTATTACTACCACAATGAAAACTATGGTGTCGTATGTGCAAACGCATGCACGCTCATTAATAACAACAGGTTGGGGTCTCACTGAAAAGAGACAAGATATTTTAGATACCACCAGTCACGTGTTCAGTGGCAAACTACCCCTTAAGTTCCTTATGGGTTTTGCAGAAGATTATACCAAAGGCATTCTGAATGTGAAGCAAGAATTAATTATGATAATTGCACGCTCATTTAAAGACTCCTATATCGGTGAGGTTGATGCAGAGTTGGATATCAGCAAAATTGAGTGGAAGATAAGGCACATTGTACCTGAAGATCGACAAAAGTTAAAATTATTGAATCGAATTAATAAAAGTGGTAATAATACCAAAGTTAAGATGGTCTACCGTGCGTGGGATTTTTATGAGCTTCCCTGTCTACGCGATACTACCTATGACATATGGGCTCTTAAACTCTCCACCCGTCTTGAAAGTCCACTTTTCATCCTTCTTGGCTTTCAAGGCACTGATCAGGCCAATGATAGAACAAAGGATGTTACACAGTTCAAACACGCAGACATAAATAATATTCGACTATTTCTAAACTCTGAAGTATATCCATATGAACGTTGGAATTTAGATTTCGATAAGAAGCTCGATTCTGCAGCATATTATGCTTATGAGAACTTCCAACGTAGTTACTATGATAAAGATATGAGCGAACCCATGATGGATCTTGGGGAATTCAGGAAGAATCCTTTGTTTGTCATTGATTGTTCACACCAACCTGTTGCAGTGAAATCATCTACAGTCGACATAAAGATAGAATTTGAAACACGAAAAGCGAAATTTCCGGAACAAACTCGAGTGTATGCACTTATACTTCATGATACATATTTAAGTTATAACGCATTAGATGGCTCGGTTCAGAATGGCTTTCTCGATGTTAAGTAAAAAAGAAAACATTTATTATTGTGCAATTAAGTAGTGCAGCATACCATTTCTATCAAGATGTCTGGAACATTTTATCAATAATAATCATGATGTACTTACAAATGTTCATTTTCTCAAAAAATGTTATTGTAGATTTAAATATAAAATTACAATGAAAACTGTTTTAATTATGCTAAGGTATTTTTAATTATGTAATAAAATGAATGTAATCTTTTAATGTGTATTTCATTTATTTATCCTTATAATACAAAATACAGCACCATATTGTTTACTGCAGACATACAATATTTGGTGTAATGAATATGTCAATCAAAATTAACAGATTATAGTATTTATTTATCTACATTGTCCTCATTATCTTCTTCATCAGACTGGTTGAGTTGATATTTTTCAATGATATTCTTAGGTAGGTACTCCACTATGTCATATAGAAAGCGTTTTAGATCCACTACGCCCATATGCTCACAAAACTCATCCAAGTTTAGGAAGCCACGAGAATATCTACCACATAAATTTACACCAATGCTACACGCCTTGGAAGTTTCTTTAACACGTCGAACTTCTTCAGCATCGAAGCAGACATTTATGTCATAATTTAAAGAATGCAGTGAATCCCTCCTTATGTCATCTAGTTTACAAGACAATCTTTCAATGGCAGATTTAATGTCTTCTGCCTTTACCCATCCGTGAGATGAATATTGCATCCACATGTTTTTTTGTTGGTTAGAGTTAACCTGGAATTAAACAAATAAATTAAAAATAGATATAAAGAGAATAAATCTAATCACATACTTACACAAAATATGATATCTATTCAATTTAAAATTGATATATTGTTCAAATCAATAATTCTATATTTACAAGTGAACAGATAATTATTTTTATAATACCCCCAAAATTCTTTCTAAATGTACCCCATTTTATTATATAGTAGCAAATGTAAACTAATAACTAACTAATACAAATATTGTTTCTTAAGTACTAGAAATTAAATACCAAATTGTATTATTGCGCTGGATTTTGCGCCGATATACATTGGAGGACGTTGTCCTAAATATGTCAATGTGTATTTACCACCGCTTGAATTAATTTTATTAATAGTATCTTCACTTATATTTTCTACAACCCGTTTTGGTAAAAATGATTTAAAATCTGTAATCGCACTTTCCTCAAATAAATGTACTACGATTGATTTTCCATATCGCGTATTGACCAATGACATTTTCTTTATAATATAAGGTTTATTTATAACTAACGATGTAATAGATCTTTGCACTAAAATCTCTGTATTTTCATTTATAATCGCATTAAGTGCTAATAAATCGAATTCGGAAAGTGCCATAGTTAAAATTTAAAATTGACGTACACAATGAAAGAATCGCAAAGAATAATATAATATATTGCTCACTTGAAATATATTGCTCACTTGAAATAAATTGAGATAACTGCACTACTCTCACTAGTTAACTCTTGAGTGAACAACTATGGATGTGATTTTGAGCTACCAAAGCGTTTTATTTATAGTGAAACATTCGCCCCCTCCAACCTACTTACCTCCCACCATACTAATTACTATCGTACACTTACATACTTGAAACACTTATTGATACATACACTAATTACAATTACAATTGCACCACCCCAATTACCACAATAGTAATTACATCAAGTCTAATTACCTCTATATTGTAATTACAATCTAATTACAGACATTACTCTTATTACCTCTATTGTAATTACAGTCTAATTACCGACAATTTTCTAATTACCTCCATTGTAATTACAGTCTAATTACCGACAATGCTCTAATTACCCTAATTACCGACAATGCTCTAATTACTCTAATTACCCCCACCAGAAAAAAAAAGTGGTGGGGGGAGACCGGGTTCCGGTATAAGTCTTCTACTTTTATACGACCTTTCAAATAAATTAAAAGATTGACAGAATATTCAATTTATAATTTTGATTTTGCTGCCATCTACGAGACAGTAGCCAAAGTTCTATATGTCATTCTTTAGTATGATTTCGAACCAAAAAACTTGTTTTCTGCATTATATAACGTATTTATTTTCAGTGATATTGGTTTAGTAGTTCGACATTTTTTCAATAATTACTTAATAAAAAATCAAAATTTAAACATGTATGTGTTTAATATAGCGTAGCGGATTGGACCAGTACTATTTTATTGAGATCACTACTTTTTTAATTATTTCAAAATTAGGTTAAAAGTTTACGAAGTTTAACAGCTTGGTATGAAAAGAATCGTCATTTACTCGAGTTTTTTAATAGTCCAGTACTATTCTACCGAGTTTTTTTTAAAAGCCAGTCAAAAAATATTTTGAATCGCTTCAGGGATGCGGCAGAAATTGTCGAACTACGAAGTGCTTATTTTGGGCAAATCTAACCTATTTTTCCGCCCACCTTAACTGTACAAATAATTACGCTTTTATTTAGCAAATACTTGTCTCCATACTACAGATGACGTCGTCGCCACGACACGTTTTATTTACTCTCTTTTACTATCAGCATAACCTCCATAATTCATAATAGTAATAGTAATATGTGTTTAATTGTTTGAAGTGTCATTATGATTGAGGATAATTAATTTATTATTTATAATATACAACTGCTCGCCATTAGTAACCTAACAAATAAACGTCAAGCGCAAAAAACGTTAAACTGCCACACAGTTGTCGTCTAAAGTTGGAACTTGGTCAACTTTCGCGCCACGCGGATTTTGAAAACGACGTCGTGTAGTGGCTTATTATGATTGGTTTGCTGATGTGCAGTCATGCAGTTCGCAGTCGTGCTGCCACCGTGGAGACTCACCATAATACCTACTACTGGACGGTGCAACTACCCAATATACAACTGACAGCTATCAGCCACCTAACCTAGATAAATTGATAGAACAGAACCATAATGAACTATGCTTTACAAATAAACAGGATTTTAATATACTTTTAATGGACGTTTCCCTGGTAGGTATTTAAAATATTAGTTTTGATATTTAGCCCTGCATAATGAATAAAATCGCGACGTAGTGATTATTTTCTGACAAATCCACATATATTTTAAACGGGCCACAGATTATTCGATTCATCGTACTACAGGTTGTACAACACCAAGTTGATTCGACCGTTGAAACAACGGTTTTATAGTTAATGGCGTTATAGTACTATTTGCAGTAAGGCGCGGTCGTATCGTATGGAAGTCAGCATGCAGAAAATCTGTATTACAACGCAGTAGCACAGAGTACCTATAGGTACTCTGCGGCAGTAGTATATATGACAGATTTGACACTTTGTGTGCAAGCTCCGACTTGTTGGAACGATTTCGCTCACATTTTTCACGGGAAATTTAAACTGTTTTTAAAATGAATAATAATGAAAAGTTTTGGTCAGAATTTATGGAAATATATCGTCATCATACATGTTTGTGGGATGTAAAAAGTAACGAATACTTAAATAAACATAAAAGAAGTGCAAGTTACGAGATTCTCTTGGATAAATTGAAGGAAATAAAAAGCAGATGCTACTTTGGAATTTTTGAAAAAGAAAATTAATAACATGCGCACTGCGTTTAGACGGGAATTAAAAAAAGTAAGTAAAAATGAATGTACATGTTGTTATTGCAGTGGTAGTTTAAAATAAACATTGTTATTTATTAATTTTTGTATTGAACGTTCAAGATTCGAAACGCACTGGAACAGGGGGAGATACATATGAACAAACCCAACCCTATGGTATTATGATTTGCTCCGATTCACAGCACAGTCGGAAACTGGAAGAAAAGGCCAATCTAATGACAAAAGGCGAAAGCAGTAAGTACATTTTATTCTTTATTTTAAATATAATGTGTAAAAAATATATTTAGATTTTTAAATTTTACATTAAGCTATCATTCGTTCTTGAAATGCAATTTTTCCGATGGTGTTGTAAAACTTTTTATAGGAGTCTCTTACTGTTTTGGCAGTATTATTTGCATTTGTTGATTTGATTCTCTCCAGATCTAGCAAATTACTAATTTGTCTCCATTCACCTGGTATAACAGTACCACTCTTAGTATCCTCTTGATCAACACATGTTTCTGTAACATATTGTTTTTTCGATTTTCTTCGCAAGAAATTATGAAGCGCACAACATGCAAGAACTATGGAATCAACTCTCTCTACAGCAACAGCAATAGGTTGCAAGAATACTCTAAATCGTGACGCGAAAATGCCAAAAACATTTTCAACTACTCGGTGAGTTCTACAAAGTCGGTAGTTGAAAATTTTTTCATCGTGAGTTATTCCTCTTTGCGAATATGGTTTCATTAAATTCTCCATTAATGGAAACGCCTCATCACCAATAAACACGTAGGGAAAAACATCATCCGTATCAGTATGTTTTCTTGGATCAGGTATATTTAGTTTTTTTGCTTTTAAACGCTTATA
Source organism: Rhagium mordax (assembly GCA_963680705.1). NCBI lineage: Eukaryota > Metazoa > Arthropoda > Insecta > Coleoptera > Cerambycidae > Rhagium > Rhagium mordax. Next base: position 27,336,095 of record OY796659.1, read on the forward strand.
AATCCCTGTTTTGCATTCCTCCATCTGACACACGCCCATTAGTACCAGTATGGACATACAAAAATTCATAATTTGCATTAACTATTGCAAATAATACGACGCTAAACGTGCCCTTATAGTTATAATAGTATGATCCAGTATTAGTTGGTTTCTTGATGAGAATATGCTTTCCATCCATTGCTCCCAAACAGTTTTCAAAATTCCACATATTTTTTAAATCGTCTGCGACTTTTTGCCATTGTTGTATACTTGACGGAATCTAGAAAAGATAATACTATATTGGTGAATCTAGGGGCAATATAATAGGTATATCTATATTTTATATATATCTATATCTATATTTTACTATTTCAGGTAGATACCATAGACGAAACTGAATTTGAAGAATCGACAGATGCACCACCAACACCTTTATCTCCTGAAAGTGAGTCAGAGATACAAACAATTTTAGATAACGAAGAATCAAGTACTCCACAAACCAATAGGTCTTCATCTCAGTCTACTTTCAGATCTCAAAAAAGAGCTAAAGTGGGACAAAAGCTGCACAAAAAAATTTTGTCGAACAAAAAAAAAGAATGATTGAATTTAGCTCATAATGCCTTAAAAAATAATCATGAGGATTGCATTGCCGGAAGAAGAATTGAAGGGACTTCAGGATCAGCAGAGATTTATAGCGGAAAAATTAATATCTGATGTTATGTTTTATGTTATACCATTATGTGAGTGTGAGACAGCACAAGTACAATACGTGAAAATTTTACCTCTCATAAATACAAGCGATACTGGTGTAAATACAAGATAAAATTTTTTTTTTTCTGAATTGTGTAAAGTAGTGAAAAGGTCATCAGTAAAACATTCTGTAAGTACTTTAATTAATAAAAAAAAAACCGGTGTCAACTACACAAAAACAAATAACAATAAACCTCAGTAGAAGAATCCCTATCGGATAACCTTATCGCTATCGTATATCAAAATAATTAGAAGTTTAAAAGTGTCCATACACGTAAAATCCATAAAATGTCAAGTGATGAAAAATTATTTCTTCAAAAGATTTATGAAGAAATACTTAGAAATAGGAACGAACTAAAAAACACCATAGAAGCTAGTGAAGTTCGTGTTCTTCTTAAAGTAGAAACTATAAATAAAAAGCTGTCTAACTTGGAAAAAGAAAACGAACAACTGAAACGCAGAGTAGAAGCATTAGAAAGGCAACACAAACGCAATAACATTATAATATTTGGCATAAATAAACCATTCAAAGAAATATCAGCTGAATATATCTGTAACGAAATAAATAGACTGTTAGATACGAATTTAGTTCAGGAAAATCTCAACGATATTTACCCAATGGGAAAAAGTGAAAATCGGCCAATTAAAGTAGAATTCCTGTCTAAGCTAAAAAAGCAATCAGTTATTCAAAACTGCTATAAATTAAAAGGTAAAAGCGTATCAATAGCAAACGACTTGACTTTGACTCAAAGAGAAGAAATTAAAGTGCTAAAAAGACATCTACATATAGCACGAGAAAATCTAGAAAATAAATGTTACATTAAAGGGAACAAGTTATATATAAATGACATCCCTTACAATGCCAAGGACTTAGAAGAACTCGAAGAAATAAGAGAAACGGAAAACATAGAAAAGAAAAATAATAGTGCACCACCAACGCCCTCTGCAAACCATCTACACATCTCTAGCGTCGAAAACGAAGTGTTCGATTTCTCTGAAATTCAAACACAACAGTCACAAGTTTTGTCACAAGTAAGTTTGGATAAGGCGAGTCGTAAAAATTCAACCGATACACCAAAGTCAACAGGAACGAAAAGTACAAAATACAGTTGTATAAAGGAAAAGCCCTCTACGCGTTCTACCAGTTCTCAGAAGAAGTAAAAAGTTTATAGGAACAACAGAACCATCACATCTGTTTTTATTGTTCACATTTTTACATTGCACAAAAAGATACATATACCTATTTTTAGTATAAATTTAATGTTTTGAAAATTGTTTTTATTCATATTTTATTTGTCCTCCCTACATATTGTTGGTTATTAGGTTTTTATCCACTACGATCCATGTGGGCAAAAAAAAACTCACTATTAGGATATTTTTACTTTATTAAATTTAGTTATGCATAATGTGTAGATCTCTGTATACATGTATGTGTTGTTTTGTTCTTTGTAACTAATTATCTATAACTAAACAAAAAAAAAAAGCTTGTCATGGATGCTTATATAAGAGACTTAGAGTATACGCCCATTGAAACACACACGATAAGTAATAACTCTGAATACAATATTATCATGAAAAATAAGAAAATGTTTAAGATATTTCACAATAACATACGAAGTATGTCGAAAAATATAGATGAACTAAATATTTTTCTAAGTCAATTTGATCATTCATTTGATGTTATAGTACTCACTGAATCCTGGAAAATTAAAAATCTTAATTTGTACAATAAACAGGGATATGGAATAATTTACAACGAGGGTGAGGTCAACCAAAATGATGGTGTAGTTGTATATCTAAAAAGTGATTTAGAATACAATTATACAATTGTAAAGTTGGGTATCGTAAATATTTTAAACATAAAAATAATAATAAATAATAAAAAAATAAATCTTCTAGCCGTATATAGACCCCCATCAACATGTCCATATCAATTTACTAGCGAACTCAAACAATATTTAAACACAAACAAAGACATATCTGATATTGACATGCTTATTGGAGACATAAACATAAACATAAAGGCAGAAACTGATTTTACTCAGGAGTATCTAAACGTCTTAAGCGCAGAAGGATTTACATCATACATTAACAAGAGTACCAGAAAAATTAATAACTGTCAAACCTGTATTGATCATGTTTTCATAAAAACTAAATTACCAAAGGATAAAATCATACCAATTATTTATGAAATTCAAATTACTGATCATTATCCGATTATCTTAAATGTAGACTTAATAAAAACTTTAAAAAACAACACCAAAGAGAGATACAAAAACTATATAGACTATCAAAAACTTAGAATAGATTTAAGTAACGAAAATTGGAATAACTTTTATACATCTGAAAATATCAATGATGCAACTGGCATATTTATCAATAAACTAAAACATAACATAAACAAGAATACTAAAAAGGTAAAAATAAAAACAAATGAAATAAAACAAGGTATCTGGATTACAAAAGGTTTGATCAACTCAGTCAATAAAAAAAATGAGATGTATAAAAATTCAGAAACACATCCACACGATATAGGTTTAAAAGCTGAATACAAAAGGTAAACAAATTAAATTTATTAATAAAAAATGCCAAAATAAATTACTATAAAGCGCAAATAAATAAAAATAAATCTTCAAAAAATGTATGGCGGTGTATAAAAAATATCTGTAACGAGAATAATAACAAAAATAACGATGTAAAATTAATTAGACTTGATAACAATATCTTAATTAAGGATACTGTCGAAATTGCAAATTCATTCAATAGACATTATATTAACACCGGCAAAATTCTTGCCTCAAAAATAGAAAAACCTAGCAATTATGACGACCATTTTGAAACCAAGAAAAACACAATGTTCTTTTTACCAACAGATCATATAGAAGTAAAATCTACAATAATGTCACTAAAGGCAGGCAAAGCCCCTGGTGATGATAAAATAACAGCGGAGATTTTAAAAGAAATTGTTGATATTGTATCTGGTCATTTATCATATCTAATTAACAATATTATAAACAACGGAATATTTCCGGACATTTTAAAGATTGGTGTTATTAAACCCTTATATAAGAGTGGTGAAAAATTAGATATGGTTAACTATAGACCAATATCATTGATTTCGAATATTACAAAAATACTAGAAAAAATTATTAAGAAACGTATCACAAATTTTAGCAATAAATACAATCTTCTATCAGAAATGCAGTTTGGGTTTCAAAATGGTCGCTCCACACAAGATGCTATAGCATACGTTACTAATGAACTTTACCAACACCTAGATAACAGTGAACCAGCTCTCTGTATATTTGTCGATCTGTCAAAGGCTTTTGACGCCGTTAGCCACAGTAGATTATTAAACAAACTTTATCGTTTAGGATTTCGTGGAAAAGCATTCGATTTATTAAAGAGTTATCTCTCGAATAGAAAACAACGTGTACAGATAGGAGAGTCGCTAAGTAAACCTGAAATAATTGAATATGGTGTGCCTCAGGGTACTGTCTTGGGGCCTATCTTATTCAATTTGTATTTAAATGATCTTTTAAGTATAAAATCTAAAGGGAAAATTATAAGTTTTGCGGATGATACCGTCATAATTTATAAGGCGGATACCTGGGCTAAATTGAAACAAACAACAGAGCAAGATTTCGTAATGATAAAGAATTGGTTTGATGCTAATTTACTAACAATCAACTGCGACAAAACTAAATACCTTCCCTTTACGTCCTACCATAATAACTTACCTGGATTTGGACCACTAATTATTACATCAAACAGCAATAAAAGAGTGGAAATTGCAGAAGCCGATCATGTTAAATATTTAGGTGTAATAATAATTGATAAGCATTTAAGATGGAACCTTCAAATAAATCATATTGTTAAAAAACTTAGAATATTGCTGCCAAAATTTAAATATTTAAAAAAATTCCTTAACTTAAATCATTTAACTACGGTCTATTATGCCCTTGTACAGAGCCAACTGAGCTACGGCCTAATTGGTTGAGGTGGAGTTCAAAACACATACATAAAAAAATTAGAGATATTACAAAAATGGTTTTTCAAAATTATCTATGGCAAACCTAGACTACATCCAACCGAAGACCTATACCAAGAGTCAAATAAACTCGACCTAAGACAACTTTACTGCCAATGTCTATTAATTTACATCTTTAAAAATAAAAATGAATTCACTTTTAGAAAACATGAACACAACACAAGATATAAAAATAAAATTACTGAGAAAAAAAAAGTTAATAAAACAGTAGGTCAGAGAAACTTCAGTTACCTGGCGACAAGAATATTTGATATTCTCCCTTCAGAAATAAAAAACTCAAAAACATTAATAAAATACAAAGTGAAAATTAAATTATGGCTTAAGGAAACGCCGCGAGTACTTATACATCAAATGATTGATCAAAAAAACACTTACCATCAATAATAATAAATAAATAACATAAACATTACAAACAGATAGATTAGATAAGAATACTTACCGTGGTCCTTTCATAAGAAAAAATATTACAATACTTTAAGGCTTTTGTTTTATACCTATTAAATTAAAAAATAAATCACTTTAATAGCTTGGAAACAACAGGCTCGATAATTTACAGTGAAGAATCTTATTTTTTTCCTACAGTCAAGAACCCAGTTCTTATAGTATGATAAATTAGATTATATCACTTGCACTACGAGCTCTAATATTATACAGGGTGTTTCATTTTTAAACCGCGTCCTTTTAGGAGGTGATAGAGAATCGCAAAATAAGTGAACTTTCCTCAGAAAATATCTATCAGAAATACATGATAACGGAGGTAGAATATAGATATAATATCAAAATTTTGCAAGAGTAATTTTTTTTCAAATTTGAACCTAGAATCTAAAAATATTATCATCTGTGGAAAATGTCCAGAGGCGTAGAAAATAGGGCGAGAAAATGGGGGCAACCACGCCACTGGACAGTTTTGAAAAAAGTTATTTGTAATAAATAATAGGTATCTATCTCAGAACTATGTGTACCAAATTTGGATAACATCACTCAAGCGACCCTAAAGTTATTACCATAATTCGATTTTCATACTTCAACTTCGAAGACTTCTAACTCCGTTATTATGTCTTTCTGATGAATATTTTCGCGGTTTAAAAATGAAACACCCTGTATATTATTATGTTGTTTAAATATTATATATTTTTAAATGTTATTTTATTATAAACCGTTGAGTGAAGGTTCCTTCATTCGACGGTTTCCTCACATTCAATACAATGTATTTTGTGAGATTCTCTCCACATGTTTATTGAAATTTGTATTAAGAATTTATTGTGTAAAAGTAATTTGGTAAATAAACATATATTATTATTATTATTATGCTAGAATAGGAAAGCTGACAGAAAATGCGGTTGTACACTGTAAGAGTGTGAATGTAAATAGTTCATCTTCATTACAAGTTCCAATTACATACTCTTTACATACTCAATCGACAAATCTTCGTTCACAAATCACCCATCAACAATCACAACGATATGAATACTTGCAAACGCCGTCAGTTATAACAACACCACAAGGATACACTGGTTGTCAACCACAAACTGTTTCACATCTAGAACATGCCCCATCTCATAGCAGCCAATATTCACATTCAGATATAACACAATATTTTCGACACGACGAACAATAAGTTATTGTACAAAGTATATTAGAGTAGAATATATTATAATTTAACTTTCACTTTCAGTATACAAAAATATACTATTAACAAATTATTTTCTGCTTACCTTTAAATATTCCGTTTTCGATTCTTCGTAAATCGCCCAGCATGTTTCAGGAACTATTTGACCAATGGATTGAGGTGATATAGCCGTACGAAATTTAAGGTCCTCATAAGAATTTCCAGTTGCCAAATATCTTAGAGTAACAATCAATCTTTCTTCAGTGCTAATTGCGTCTCTAAACTTTGTATTTTGTTTTATGATTTTAGGGCGTGCTAATTCTGACAGTGAGTTAAAAGAATCTTCGTCCATTCGTAAGTAATTCTTGAAATCTGCTGGTTCACTGGCACTTAATTCACGTAATAAGTTCATATGAGAGTACAGTTGCCGTTGTTGTAACCAATTTTTGCACCATTTCCTTCTTTTTTTTGGGCGGTTCTTCGTCTTCATCTAACAAAACTACCACAATTGCAACTAGTGCCCTTTTTGACAACACACTCGATGACATCGCGAACGCGTAAAATAATGACTGCGCGAAACGATATGCTATACGACACACACTAAAACGATTTTATAAGTTTGTGGGCAAAAGTAAATACGATCTGTCTTTCCAACTGATCCATCCGACTTGTAGTACAACCTGTAGTACGATGAATCGTATAGTGTTGTTTTAGGGTTATTATTTTAGTGTTTTCTTATTAATGACTAGCTATATCGCTATATCATACCAGGGTTTGGCTATACAATACTATCCACCCCGTGAAAGAGCTGAATAATTAATACCAATAAGCAATTTCTCACCACGGCAGCGAAGGAAATTTATATCCTTTATCTGACAAAGAGATTTACCACAGGGTATGAGGTTGTTATCAACTACTATTCCCTATCTACCATCAGATTTGTATGGATATACTTGTATTATTTTAGGAAAATTAAGGCAAATTAGCTCAGTAGAGGGTACGTTAAAAGTTACCTGTAACAATGGTCTCTTCGATTTACCGGCCGTCAAAGGGGAACCTTTCATCGTCGAATTTGCGTGCCATTTCCCTTACTAAGAGCAAAGTTTAAATATTCATTTAATAATTATAAAAATAAACTGTAGGTACAGTTGGAATCAGTTGCTTTCGAACGACTCACGGCCTGTTTCCTATGTCCACTTGTCCTAACATCCTGGACGTAGCAACAGCTCATACAACTAGCAGTTGGTTGTGGACTGCAGATATGCCGTATTTAAAGAAACCGGCTAGACGCAAATTCTAAACGTTTATTTGTAGTGCGATGTCGCCAAGCCGATACATCCGGAACAATATATTCAGAGAAACGGACCGGACCGCAGGTCGTTCGAGAGCAACTGATTCCAACGTACATAAAATATATCTACTTTACATAAACAAGAATAGTCTGTTGGTTTCCAATTATCTCTTCTCATTTTGATAAACCATTATTTTTTCCTTGCTGGGTCTCTGGGGAAACGTTTCATTAAAAAGCCCTTTTTTGCAGAGTTACTGCAATTTACTGCTGCACAACGAGGCATTTCACCCCTATCTCTAAACAGCAACAAAATTCGTTTGGTATTTTTGGTATTTTTGCACGCTTTTACTGAATTGTTTGAGACATTTGTAAGTGGCGTTTACAAATTAGCGATCGGTAAAGTGAATTACTTACCGATTAGGAGGCGGTAAGTTAACTGATAATTATAGAAATTTAAAAATCAATTTTTATTGAAGACAAAATTTAAATTACAATTTGAACAATTGTTAAAATAACTTACAAGAAGCTTAAGTTGTGGCAAAAATCTTATCTTGAAGAAATTTCTAAAGACAGCAGATGTCACTTGATAAAAAATATTCGGTCTCATAGTAACCAAAGCGATAATGTTTTCATGTACGACTTGTTTTTTCTATATATTATCAAAATGTTAAATTTTGTAGTTTTTAATTAAATTTATTCAATATTTGAGCGTACAGAAAACGTCATAAGCATTGCGGTTATTAAATGTCTTACTGGTTTCGGATGTTTTGGAGATCTCGACCCAGTAAAGAACACTGTAAAGTAAAGAACACTGACTGACGTTAATACTTAACATACTATCTCACAAATACATCAGGTACAATAAGTAACAAAAATGACTAGTTTTCAATTAGATTTAAATTGAACATAATTAAATTATTGTCGCTTTCTCAAACTTCAAACATTGTTTGCATCCAATTACCTGTCAAATGACGTTTTCACTAAATGAGTGTATAGTCCTTATAAAGTTTTGAAGCACAACATTTACTTTGTACATTCAATTAAATGTCAATGTGAAGGAGGGCGCTATTGAGGAACCGAAAATTGTTTCGGGGTCCTGAAGTCGTCCCGAGTCCGAAACTGCAATCGGTTCCGTCCTAGGACTGATATTGAAAATATTAAGAAGTCATTAAATTTCGCTAGATCGACTATAAGGTGTAATCTATCGGACGCACTATGGATTTTTTGGCGAATTTTGCGATAACACGAAAATTTCAAACCTTATTTCCAAACGAAAACAGGCCGCCGGGCCACCGTTTTAGCAAGAAATCCAAGCTCGAAAGTCCAACTTGAAAGTACATCGTGAATTGTGCGGTCCAGCTGCGATTATGAGGTCAGCAGATTCGAACTAAAAAGTGGCATTTGTGACGTTAACGAAAAATTTAAAGGTTTGACAAGAACTGCGCGCGTATGGAATTTGGGGGGATTCTGCGCGCGCATTTGGTCTTTTTAATTTCGCAAATTTTAGAAAACTCTTCGACATGGGGTATTGTAACGCTAATAACTTTTTAAATATTCAAAGAATCGCAGCGACATACAGCCGTTGGGATTTTTTCGACACGAAGACGCCTATATAAAAATAATAACATGACTGCTGGTACCACGTGATTTAGGCAACCAATCGAAAATTGGTTACTCTGTCGTCGCCACTGTTTCTGTAAGTCATGCTTCATAATATGCAACACGAAACTGATTTTCGACCCCATACTAGGAAGCCAAAAATATTTCCAATGTTAAAACAAAAGTTCCTCTAATAATATATACAATACTGAGTTGCTTAGGGACATTTTTGTTGTCTGTGGTCTGTGTTTATTTTAAATATAATTAACACATCAGGGAATAAAGGAATTGTTCCTGAATAATTAAAAATGACAACAATAAATCCTGTACCTAAAATTAAAAATACAGTAACAGCTAGTGAATTTAGACCATTAAGTGTGCCTCTTGTTATTGACGAAGTATGAAATGTTCTGTGTATGACCAACTACTTGATTATTTAGAAGCAAATAAAATATTTTATGAAAACCAATCCGGATTTCGGTCACAACATTCGTGTGAAACAGCTATTCAAGAAATAAGTTGAAGAGAAGTTATTGATATCGGTGAGACAGTGCTAGTGGTGTTTTTGGATCTAAAACGAGCATTTGAAACTGTAAGTAGGCAAATACTGTTGGATAATCTGAAATTGTATGGTGTGAGTGGAGTTGTACTAAAGTGGTTCGAGTCTTATTTAGCAAATCGTAAGAAGTTGTTAAAATCAATGACAGTGTCTAAAGAAATAATCAATAATTATGGTGGCCCACAGGGTAGTGTATTGAGGCCATTCTTGTTTTTAGTATGTATAAATGACATGTACAAAGTAATTAAAAGCTGTAAATTACACTTATTTACTGATGATGCGCTATTAATGATTAATGGAAGTGCCACATAAAACTCTACCACTACAAGAAATGGCCACTCTCTTAACTGTGATAGATTATTAAATATAGTTATATGGGTATGCAATGCGGGAGAGAGGCAAATGAGCATGAGTTGTCTCAGGGTTTCTTTTTAGTGCGGCAGAAGAAGTACAAAAAAAGAAGAAGGTACTTAGCTCAAAATTTGGAAAAAAAACAAAATTGTATGTATATATGTACCCCTATATATGGATCTATAGAAGTAAAATAACTTAAGGCTGCTAAATAATTGATAACAGAATAATTTTACTGTACTCGTTACTAAAACTTACCTACACTATAATAATACTAATCAGGGCCAGCTAATAGTGAGGCAGGGTAGAATGATAAAAAAAAAAAAAAAAAAAGGAATGAGCGCCACGTGATTTAATACTGATAGATATTTTCTTAAAGCTTCATTCGCCGAAATCACGAAAGGTGCATGACATAATATAGCGTTCTTTTTATCCGGTAACTTCCAGTAAGTAAGTGTAAATTTTAATGTTTAACAAAAAAAAGAATGATTAAACAAAAAAAAAACATTAGATTAAATGAAAGATATATGAATGTCCGAAAGAAGGTATAATGTATTATATTGCTGCAAATAGTAAATAGGTTTTACATGGTTTGCTTTACAAAGAAGTAAATTTGCCCTTAAGGAAAAATTAAATATGCTATGTGCATATCATAAAATTTTATCTTAACATACAAAACTTCGCCGAGGATATAGCTATATGCTCGTTTACAGCGTATATGTACAATTATTAATTTTAAATTATTAATTGAACTATGCAAAAAAAAAAAAAAAGGAGTTTAGAATAACGTAGACTGGCTTAAACAAAAGAATAAGACAAAATTAAATATATACATAATATATAATTATACCTATGTAATCACTGGGGTTAATCGGTTAAATATCAAGACTCTAAGGTTATATTTATTTAGATGCGAAACTATTGGTTAACTATTTACTATCTATAACTAAATAAATTTAGAATAAAACAACCCTAAATTAAAATGAGACTATATGTTCTAATAACAACTAATGACTATAATTACTTATATAAGGGACCAATTGTTCCTTTCACTTCACTGCACACAAATAATGAATATTGGTTTGTTTAAATTAATTTCATTAATTTCTGACGAAACCGATTACTTGAAGAGTGTCTTTTGTAGTTAATAATCAATATGGAACACACTGACCTCAACATATAAAATATCCATGGTTTTCTTTTCCTTTTTACCCAACCTTCGAGAGGCGTATATAATCCGGGACACACAGACACTATGGTCGAAATTTCCGGATATAGTGGCCAGGGAAAATCGCTGGTAATTAGTGGTCCGGAACAAGGCAAGCGAACATGTAGTAAACCAGAACCAAGGCCAGTAGTAAGCCTGGGCCGAGGAGATGTAACCTAACCCAAGGAGAAGTAAGCGTGGATCAATGATAAGTGAGCCTGGGCCGAGGACCCTAAAAGATAGTTAAACAAAAAGATACTATGGGTATGCTGATATTTAAGAAAAATAGTAATGATTATGTAATTATTAATTTAGCATACCTCTACTGAGGGTCTTTAATAATGTGACTGTAAGCGGCACAGAAAATGTGGATTGGGTTGAGATTACTCTAGTACACTGCAAAGAATTGAAAGTTCTGTTAATAAAGACTTTAGTAGTAAACGGAATGTACTTACATTCGAGAAATGACAACATTAAATCCTCCTAAAGAGAAAGATATTCACCAACATACGGATACACCATAAACTAAATAAAATACACCTATGTGAATATCACTAAAACTGCATGTGGATAAATCCCAAAACGATGGTTTATAAAATAAATTTTCCACTATCGCAGACAACGTGCCAAACTCGATGTTCTAGAAGGAATCTCCCAAAAAACTGAACTTCCGGATTCAAAAAGAACCTATTTGAAATTAGCCTGTTAAAAATATCTAACGAAGGAATGGAAAAGTTACTAGTATTAACCGAAACTACCTGAAATTAGCAGAACCTCGGGTAGGAAAAGAGGATACAAAATGTTAAAACAATACAAATAGTTCAACAAACTCACTACTATGGTAGAATATTAAAATCTCTATATGGGGTACTTTATTATGTTGCATGGATTACTTGAATTGACAAGAAATGAATTAAATTAATAATGCAAATTTATGGAGTTAGCGCGCGCGCCTCTGATGCCCCATCATCGCTGATAGCAATCGAACATTTTTATATCCCTAACTTTGATAAGCGAGTACACCGCATCTACACATGTAAATAAACTGTTAACCTATACTACAATCTATCACTAACAATTTACTTGAGGAATAAGCGAGATGTTAATTAATAAAAATAAGGATCATCTGGAAACTAGTGCAGGTAGGTGCAGTCTAATTTTGGTAGATAATATTATAGTTATATTGAAATTTAAAACCAATTAAAAGGGTTAAAAGAATATTTTGATTACCAACTCTATTTCTCAAATTTGTTGCATTAAACTAAATTAAGTAATTCTATTTCAGATTGAGCAATATCAGGACTACTTGAATTATGGACATGAACAAGATTAACGCGGGCAAGTGTTTTAATATTATTTGCTTGAAGAAGTTAATATTGTGCTTTTAATTTCAGGTAAACAAGTGTAGGGGCTAATAATTACGATATATAATACTTACACTAGACTTGTTAAAGCTATAGGTAATAATAATAATAAAAAAGGTATGTCAAAACTTTATAGCTCTGTTATTATTTATTTTAATTGAAAGGTTATAGAATAGATAAAGGTATAGCAAATACATACAGCATGTTTATCTGGTTGCCTAAATCGAAGGCTTTTCTATGAGTAATTTTTAATCTAAATGAATCTATCAACGAGTCAATACCAAACAACCACAGTTTTTAAAATGAAATTGAGGTATAAATTATGCAAAATAATTGAAACAAGATTAAAACCGTGACACTCCCCCCTTCCTTGGGTAGAAGAAATTGGTACACTTTCGAGCCCCACATGAACAAATATTAGAGTACCAATAAGGTTAAGAACGGGAATACTATATGTCGGTATCCGGATCATGAAATGGCTTGAGATCTTGAACGTGCCAGATACCTTTTAAATCACCGAGCTCGTCTTTTAACTCATATGTCCAGGAACCCACTTTTCTATTAATAATGAAGGGACCAACAAATTTCGGACATAATTTCGCGTTTACGAAGTTTAGGGCGTTCGACTGGACTTTATTTTTCCGCCAGGCTTTATCACCAGTTCGATACTGTATTGGACGACGACGCAGGTTATAAACCCTACGGTTGCGTTCTTGAGCCGCATACAATTTTCGTTTAACGTCCTCATACATCTTTTGGAAACCTATTTGTCTCTTTTGAATCACGCTATCAGGATTTAAGTCATCGTTATTTGGCAGTTGATAATCGTATTGATTACCGGTTTGAACATACTCACGCCCAAAGTTAACATAATAGAGCGAATATCCAGTAGTTTCGCTCTTTGCCGTTCTGATAGCACATGTTATTGCAGGCAGAATATCATCCCATTTCCGCTGATTGTCTTTAACATACATGGAGATCATGGTTTTAACAGTTTTGTTGACACGTTCACAGGGATCGGCCCTGGGGTAATATAAGGCGGTATACGAAATTTTAGTACGATAATGGTCGCAAAGCTTCCGAAATTCTTTACTCCTCATTTGGGCACCATTATCGCAAATTAAAACCTGGGGCGCCCCATAGACTAAGAATATGTGATCTTCTACAATTCGACAGAGAGATTTTGAAGTAGCCGATCTGGTAGGAAAAGTTAGAACGTATTTGCTAAAATAATCACTGACTACAAGAATCTGAGTATTGCGTGAGTTGTTCGAGGCAAGGGACCAACAAAGTCTAGACTTATCATTTGCCATGGTTTAGTTATTTCCGGGCGTTTACCCATGTGGCCAGCAGGACTCTTTTGTTCTGGTTTATACGCTGCACAAATACGACATGCTTTTACATATCTAGCGATGTCGGAACGCATCTTAGGCCAAGTATACAAATTATGCAACTTCCAATAAACTTTATAGGTACCTACATGTCCTGAGCGAGGGTTATCGTGATAGTCCTGGATAAGATGTTTCCGCTTATCTTTTGGAACCACCATTTTCCAATAATCTGAGTCAGAAGTTAACTCGGGGATACTACACCGAACATATTTGTAGAGGATACCATTTTCTACACGGAACTGGGGATACTTATCCGGCTTGCCTTCAACTTTAGTTATCATACCTAGATACCAACCATCAGATGTTGAACAGAAGTCAGGTTTAGAGGTTACCACATTAACAGAAACCGGGACAGATCTAGATAGAAAGTCAGGTACCACGTTCTCTTTGCCCTTTCTATGAACAATGGTAAAGTCAAAAGGTTGTAGTCTTAAAGCCCAACGAGCCAAACGACCTGTGGGATCTTTCAACCGATTTAACCAGATCAAGGAAGCATGGTCTGTTATCACCGTGAAGTGGGTACCCTCCAGATAATGACGTAACTTCTCTACAGAGTATATCACACTTAAACATTCTCTTTCCGTCGTTGAATACACTCGTTCTTGTTTAGTTAGGGACCTAGATAAGTAACAGATAACTTTCTCTTCATTTTCAAAGCGTTGCGCCAATACAGCACCTATGCCATAGGCAGACGCATCAGTCTGCAAGATAAAAGGACGATTAAAATCAGGGCAAGTTAAGATTGGAGCTGATACGAGATGATCTTTAATAGTATTAAAAGCGACCTCACTGTCTTGAGTCCAAACAAACTTAATATTTTTCTGGGTTAAACGGGTTAATGGTGACACAATTGAAGAAAAATTGGGCACAAAGCGCCTATACCAACTAGCCATACCGAGGAAACGTCTAATATCATGAGTGTTAGTAGGACGAGGTACATTTAATATGGCTTCTACCTTTTCCGGGTCCACTCTAAGACCGTTGGAATCTACCACATAACCCAAATACCTTAATGAGGAACGACAGAACTGACATTTATCCTTGCTAAGCGTTAGGCCTGCAGCGTGAAGTCGGTCGAACACTTTAGATAATATTTCGAGATGGGTCTCAAAATCTGGAGAGATGACAATAATGTCGTCCAGGTAAACCAGGACATAAGGCTCCAAATCAGCACCTAAGACGGTGTCGAGTAACCTCTGCCAGGTAGCAGGACTGTTGGTGAGCCCAAACGGCATTCGTTTAAAATGATAGAGGCCGCGACCAGGTACGGTGAAAGCGGTATATTCACGAGAAGATTTTTCCACGCTCACTTGCCAAAACGCAGACTTAACATCTAAAGTACTAAGGTATCGGGCATCTCGTAAGCGGTCTAAAATTGCTGACACATAAGGAATCGGATATGCATCTTTCTTGGTTACTTGATTCAAGGATCGATAGTCTACACAGAACCTGTAGCTGCCATCACGCTTAGGGACTAAGATAACCGGTGAAGACCAACCGCTCTTCGAAGGTTCGATTATACCTTCCTCAAGCATTTTATTAAGTTCCTGGTCTATTATTTTTTGTTTATGAGGAGAGACTGGGTAGTACCTTTGCTTAATAGGCGGAGAACTTGTAACAATTTCATGTTTGATGACATTTGTATAACCTAAGCTTGTACTAATAAGTTTAAATTTATTTTCTAGAAGAGAATTCAATGCTTGACGTTGCGCTGCCGTTAAATTGTCTTTATCCTGAATTCCACAAACACTAACAAATGACTCAGCGGAAGTTTCGGAACTAAAATGCCAAACATTTCTCTTAAGATCTGGAACAATGCCCATCGCTAACCAGAAATCAGTACCTAAAATGAGTCTTTGAGGAAGTTGAGGAACTACCAGTACGTCTAGAATATGGATTTTTCCCATCAAACAAAATGGAGTTTTTATCACGCCTATAGAAGAGCAGGTCTCACCATTTGCAACTGTGCAAGTTACCCGTTCCTTAGGGTCTAACTTTAACCCTAATCTCAATAAAATATCAAATCCTAATTGTCCCACTAAGGTATTTGTTGCACATGAATCTAAAAGTCCAAGAATAGGGTAATTTAATACAGAGACTTCCAGATAAGGTCTTTGGTCGCCTTCAGCATGAGAAATAATGAAATCTAAAATTGCTTTATGTTTGGTGTCTAGGACTTGTTGGGAAGGTAACGAAGAAATAGCCGTCTTCGAAATTTCAGGATCAACCTTACGGCTATTTATTGACCCTGATTTAAGTTTCCCGAACAAACGGGGCAATTTCTGGTTGTAACCCCAACTTTACCACACCTGTAACATAGAATTTTCGGAGGTTGCGGACATTGTTGGAAGCGATGATCTGGCTGTTCGCAGTTCCAGCAAGTAACAGCTCTTCGCTCATTATTCAAATTATACCTTTGGTTTCTATTTAGAGAGGAAGTATTATTAGCAAATGAAGGGATATTAGGACTAGAAAGTACATCAACAGAATTTAGATTTGCTAGCGGAGCTACAGAACTGACAACATGGTTGGTATTCATCACTATCCTGAGCGCGAATTTCCGACAAATGAGTTCTACCATGGCGCGGCACAGCCAAACCAGAGCCTAACAATGGGTTAATATTCGAGGAAGAAGTAGATTGATTCTGCAATCTAAATACTGTTTCCTCGATTGGTCTGCAAAATTCTACTAATTGACTAATAGAATAGACTGGATTACCCGCTAATCTTAATTGTAGGTATGGTAGTAAACCATCCCTAATAGTGCTAAGTCTTTCCGATTCCGGAGGCTTACGGGTAAGTTTACCATAATAGTTTTCCATAGCCGCGATAAAAATTACAACTTTTTCCGTTGCTCCTTGTTTTCGGCTATTAATAATTTTCCATAACTCACGATCATTATCTGAAGGTAGAAATGCATATTTTAACTGCGTAATTAAATCATCCCACGTAAAAATATTTGACTTAGCCCATCGAAACCAGGTTAAAGCACTATCTGTAAATAGTTCAGTAGCAGATCTGAATAACTGATCTTTTGACACGCCTCGCGATATCCTTAGTTCCTCAATACGTTCTAGAAAACTTGAAATGCTAGATTTGCCATCGAATTTAGCAATAGGCCATTTACTAATGTCAAAGTATTTCATGTGCGTATCTGATATAGGTTGGGCATAATTTTGCATTACTGGAGTGTCAAAGAGGTGTAAATTTCTCAAGTCGTTAGCCAAATTAGCATATGAGTGACTTGGAAGGTCAGCCGAATCGCGCTGATTATCAAGTGAGGACGGAGGTACTTGAAATCTGACCTGACGTGGAGTAGTTAGATGAGAGGTTGAAATGATGGGGTGTGATGCTGTGCATAAAACTGAAGCAGAGCGATTAGCATGTAATGGGCTAGAGTAAGTTACGGTAGTAGGTGAAGTGGTATTAGAAAGAAAACATTCCGGAAGTTGTAGATCGATTAAATTATTAGTTACAGCGGATGACGTAGGAATTACGGTATGAGAAATATTGATTGGTTCGGGAAGCGATTGATTAAGTAGTGAAGGTACGTCTTCATCTAATATACACTGTACGGTAGATGATGCCTGAGCATTAACATGTGGAGGTGGCAACTCTATAATCGTATTTAAGATATCTAGAAATTGCGTACATCGCGATATTAAATCTAGCTTTATTTGTTTATGTTGAACGTTACTATCAATTATTCTGTTTAATCTACTGGAAACATGAATTAACCGAGAATAAATGCGTTGATATTCATTGCGTTTATTTTCATAATCGAAATTAACCAAATCTTCACGAAGAGTTAAAAGTTTTTGATCACAGATGTTAAGTTCAGAAATAGGATCTAGTAGACAAGACTGCGGCAAGCGATTGGTGCGAATAGCGTCGCGTAAGGCGCTACGTTTTTGCTGCACGTTTACCTCCGACGGATAACCTCTAATATGTAATTCATGCGATAACTCGTCCGAAGTTAATCTATTAATATCCATAATTATAGCTACAATTATAAAGAAGTCCTTACGAGATGTTCCTTATTATTATTATAATATATTTTTTTTTTCCTAAGTACTAGCTTCAAGATTAAATAAAAAAAATTATATATGCCTATAATGAAAATTTTACTGAACCACGAAATTTCTACAGAAAACGTAGTTGCAACATATACCACTAAACTGTAATATACACCAAAATAATAATACAAAGTTTATTAGATAGGTATTTTTTTTTGTATTGAACACCTTTTCCTGTTTTGTTCTAATTAAATAAAAAAAATTGTATTGCTTTTCTCTTTTCCCTACTCAATTAAGAAAAAGACAAAGCTACTATTTGGTCACCAAAAAAAATTACGGAATTCCCCCCTCACTTGGGAAAAAAAGGAAGAAAAAAAAATAGTAGCCACTACACAACCAAAGACAAGACACATATACCCACTTACACAGTGCAAAATTCAAAATTGCATAACAAAATGTTGAGCAAAATTTTAATTTTCCTTTTTTTTCGCAAAGCAAAAAAAACCTCCAATAAAAAAAATAATATTTACGTTGGGCGCCAAATTCTGCCACATAAAACTCTACCACTACAAGAAATGGCCACTCTCTTAACTGTGATAGATTATTAATTATAGTTATATGGGTATGCAATGCGGGAGAGAGGCAAATGAGCATGAGTTGTCTCAGGGTTTCTTTTTAGTGCGGCAGAAGAAGTACAAAAAAAGAAGAAGGTACTTAGCTCAAAATTTGGAAAAAAAACAAAATTGTATGTATATATGTACCCCTATATATGGATCTATAGAAGTAAAATAACTTAAGGCTGCTAAATAATTGATAAAAGAATAATTTTACTGTACTCGTTACTAAAACTTACCTACACTATAATAATACTAATCAGGGCCAGCTAATAGTGAGGCAGGGTAGAATGATAAAAAAAAAAAAAAAAAGGAATGAGCGCCACGTGATTTAATACTGATTAGATATTTTCTTAAAGCTTCATTCGCCGAAATCACGAAAGGTGCATGAAATAATATAGCGTTCTTTTTATCCGGTAACTTCCAGTAAGTAAGTGTAAATTTTAATGTTTAACAAAAAAAAGAATGATTAAACAAAAAAAAAACATTAGATTAAATGAAAGATATATGAATGTCCGAAAGAAGGTATAATGTATTATATTGCTGCAAATAGTAAATAGGTTTTACATGGTTTGCTTTACAAAGAAGTAAATTTGCCCTTAAGGAAAAATTAAATATGCTATGTGCATATCATAAAATTTTATCATAACATACAAAACTTCGCCGAGGATATAGCTATATGCTCGTTTACAGCGTATATGTACAATTATTAATTTTAAATTATTAATTGAACTATGCAAAAAAAAAAAAAAGGAGTTTAGAATAACGTAGACTGGCTTAAACAAAAGAATAAGACAAAATTAAATATATACATAATATATAATTATACCTATGTAATCACTGGGGTTAATCGGTTAAATATCAAGACTCTAAGGTTATATTTATTTAGATGCGAAACTATTGGTTAACTATTTACTATCTATAACTAAATAAATTTAGAATAAAACAACCCTAAATTAAAATGAGACTATATGTTCTAATAACAACTAATGACTATAATTACTTATATAAGGGACCAATTGTTCCTTTCACTTCACTGCACACAAATAATGAATATTGGTTTGTTTAAATTAATTTCATTAATTTCTGACGAAACCGATTACTTGAAGAGTGTCTTTTGTAGTTAATAATCAATATGGAACACACTGACCTCAACATATAAAATATCCATGGTTTTCTTTTCCTTTTTACCCAACCTTCGAGAGGCGTATATAATCCGGGACACACAGACACTATGGTCGAAATTTCCGGATATAGTGGCCAGGGAAAATCGCTGGTAATTAGTGGTCCGGAACAAGGCAAGCGAACATGTAGTAAACCAGAACCAAGGCCAGTAGTAAGCCTGGGCCGAGGAGATGTAACCTAACCCAAGAAGAAGTAAGCGTGGATCAATGATAAGTGAGTCTGGGCCGAGGACCCTAAAAGATAGTTAAACAAAAAGATACTATGGGTATGCTGATATTTAAGAAAAATAGTAATGATTATGTAATTATTAATTTAGCATACCTCTACTGAGGGTCTTTAATAATGTGACTGTAAGCGGCACAGAAAATGTGGATTGGGTTGAGATTACTCTAGTACACTGCAAAGAATTGAAAGTTCTGTTAATAAAGACTTTAGTAGTAAACGGAATGTACTTACATTCGAGAAATGACAACATTAAATCCTCCTAAAGAGAAAGATATTCACCAACATACGGATACACCATAAACTAAATAAAATACACCTATGTGAATATCACTAAAACTGCATGTGGATAAATCCCAAAACGATGGTTTATAAAATAAATTTTCCACTATCGCAGACAACGTGCCAAACTCGATGTTCTAGAAGGAATCTCCCAAAAAACTGAACTTCCGGATTCAAAAAGAACCTATTTGAAATTAGCCTGTTAAAAATATCCAACGAAGGAATGGAAAAGTTACTAGTATTAACCGAAACTACCTGAAATTAGCAGAACCTCGGGTAGGAAAAGAGGATACAAAATGTTAAAACAATACAAATAGTTCAACAAACTCACTACTATGGTAGAATATTAAAATCTCTATATGGGGTACTTTATTATGTTGCATGGATTACTTGAATTGACAAGAAATGAATTAAATTAATAATGCAAATTTATGGAGTTAGCGCGCGCGCCTCTGATGCCCCATTATCGCTGATAGCAATCGAACATTTTTATATCCCTAACTTTGATAAGCGAGTACACCGCATCTACACATGTAAATAAACTGTTAACCTATACTACAATCTATCACTAACAATTTACTTGAGGAATAAGCGAGATGTTAATTAATAAAAATAAGGATCATCTGGAAACTAGTGCAGGTAGGTGCAGTCTAATTTTGGTAGATAATATTATAGTTATATTGAAATTTAAAACCAATTAAAAGGGTTAAAAGAATATTTTGATTACCAACTCTATTTCTCAAATTTGTTGCATTAAACTAAATTAAGTAATTCTATTTCAGATTGAGCAATATCAGGACTACTTGAATTATGGACATGAACAAGATTAACGCGGGCAAGTGTTTTAATATTATTTGCTTGAAGAAGTTAATATTGTGCTTTTAATTTCAGGTAAACAAGTGTAGGGGCTAATAATTACGATATATAATACTTACACTAGACTTGTTAAAGCTATAGGTAATAATACTAATAAAAAAGGTATGTCAAAACTTTATAGCTCTGTTATTATTTATTTTAATTGAAAGGTTATAGAATAGATAAAGGTATAGCAAATACATACAGCATGTTTATCTGGTTGCCTAAATCGAAGGCTTTTCTATGAGTAATTTTTAATCTAAATGAATCTATCAACGAGTCAATACCAAACAACCACAGTTTTTAAAATGAAATTGAGGTATAAATTATGCAAAATAATTGAAACAAGATTAAAACCGTGACAGAAGGAACCATAATATTTTAACATCCAAAGTTAATGAGGATTTGTGTAATTTATCGAAATTTTCTGAACACAAAAAACTATAAATGCTACAAAATGTAAATGTATGGTAGTGTCAACAAAAGCCCAAATTGAGGTATATAAGTTATTTATTTATTTATTTATTTATTAACATCATCATACGGGACACAAACAGGTAAAGAAACCCACTGCAGTATCCACTGCCTTATATAAGAATATTAAAAACTGTTACATAATATATATTATTATAAACTACCAATCTATACTATAGGATGATATTTAAGGTATATATACAAGTAAGTATATATTATATATATATATACATATATTGTAACGAAGCAAATTTTTAAGCCTACAGATTCAGCTGGTAGTTGAATAATTTACTCGTTACTATTATTATTTTATCCGCTAGTATTCTTGAGTACACCCTGTATAAAGGGGTAGAGTAATATCAGTACGTATTCAGGTAATCACCTGTGTTATAAAACCGGTCCGTGTACAGTCGTTCAATTTATTTAAACGTGTTATATATAAATAAACTTATTTATTTTTCTAGTTAAGTAATCCGTACGTTATTAATTCCGTTTCTTTCACTGTAATGCTCAGAAAAATGCGTAGAATCTATTCCGCGATACAGGAGTCCGAACTAGGATTGTTAATAACAATTTCCGTTCGGGATTGATAAATAAATGAGCCAGAGCGCGACTTAACTAAATAGCCACAAGAAACATACGTTCGCCTTATCAGCGCGAGAAGCGAAGCGCTGCGGCCTCACCGATATTAGTAGGATCCGGGAATTGATTTGAAAAATCAGTCTATACCGACGATCGAAACACTCCAGTCCTGTTTAGGTAAATATTAAGCATTCGGCATATTTACGGTACTTGAAGTTAAAAGATAAAACCGCGTTAATTATTTGCTTTCCGAATTATTTCAATATTGTGATAGAGAAATTTATAGTCAATTAGTAGAAAGAATTAATTATAAATTCAGTCCGTGTGTTACAATTGATTTATAATAAATCACTGTGTATTGTAATAGCTGTAGATTTGCGTGTTTTAAGTTTAAGTAAGGAATAAAACATTTTATTGGTTTTGAAACGTGATAGAAGGTATTAAAGCTAGTCATTTCCGTAATTTATTTAATTAAATAAATTTAGTAATCCGTCTGTCTGTATGATGGCCCGATAGAATTCGAGACAAAGGAGGTGTGTAAATACCAACGCATTTATCTGTTGAGAAAGCGAACTTGCCAACAACTGATATTGCAAGGGTTAAGGGTGAAAACACGGTAATGGTAATAGTAAGGTCGCCACGAAATTTTCATCACATAATACACTTATGTTAATAAACAAAGGTGGTTATTGATAAAAGAAGGTCGCTTGTTCTAAAATTTAACATTAAAATCTGTAAATCTAAAAAAAATCTGTTAAAACAGTTTCATTGAAGCGTCAAAATGTCCGATCTGTGACGTGTCGCCAAGACGCATTTCATAATTCAGGGGTATTTTTTTCAGAGATAAATAATAATTAGCGTTACCCTTTGACATTTTATTTATAATCATTTTAAAACGTCACTTAAAAAATACATCATAAACGATAAAATTAATAACATCAATGAAATTTGTCCGCAGAATTACTAGGTTCGCGATGTATTGTCCGATCCGAGACAGCCGCGTTAATTTGAAATATTTTACGCTAGAGTTCGCTACTGTGGTGTTTACTTGTGTTTTGAGATTCACTCAAGTGTGCTGGTTAGTGAAAACCAGGGGAAGTTAATGTTATTATTATAGTGTTTATTTAATTAATTAATGAAACCTGGAAAATGTGTGTGTAGTATTAATTACCTGTCCTATCTGAGACATACCTAATAATTACTAGCAATAAATCTATTTACTTAAGTAAATGTATTAGTTGTCATTAAGGTGCGTAGAAGCCATAACCTAGAAGTCGTCAAATCAGTGACGTTGTGCTGTCTCAGATTAAAATATTTGGCTCTATTTGTCCGATCCGTGATCGTCCAGTCCGTGACGTTTCGGAAAATTTTGGTACGATGAGGAAGAGATTATGGAGAAAATAGCACCTCCATCTCTTTTAAATGCTCGAGGCATTTATAATTGTCCAGAGATGTTAAGTATAGGAGCAAACAGATACAAATTTAATATATTATACTGTCAGAAATGTCCATTCCATGACATTGGTGTCTATTCCGTAACGTTTTTGGCTGTCCGTGACACTGCAAAATGCTAGATTATTTTAAATAAGTGTTGCAAATGCTGTATATTTTTGTTTAAGTACATTATGTAAATAATAATGGACAGGAAATATATCATTTAAGAGGTAACTTTTAAAGAATTATTCTTCCTAGCTGAAAAATGATTATCAAAAATGATATTTTTGGGAGACACGACAGGGTAAATGTTGAGATAACGGAATCTCCGATTTTCGGAATTTTTTTGCTTTTAACATACGTAGTTTTGTCTCCTGAACAATAAATTCTATGAAAAAATAGCCGCTCGTCAACAGTTTTCGAGATATTTGGCCCCAAAGTCTCTGAAAGTCGTATTTCTCTGCCATAATCACTTATTTTCACCAAATTTTTCATTTTGTGCTTATGAACACCTCTAATACAGACTTATTTAAACACTTTTAAATAGTTTCAACACAATTATTCCAATCAATAACTATTTTTTGAACCTTCTTATAAAAGCCATGAAAACATAACCTAAAAACATTACGATAGTGGCGCGGAATCTATGTTATGCATAAACTAATGTTCCTTCTTTAACATAAAAAGATACTGCACCCGCCCGCCCCCGGGCGGGCGGGTGCAATAAATGTTTATCGTTTTATCTCAAAGAAGGAACATATTAGTTTTATGCGTATTCTAGATTTCAAACATTACAAGTTCCGCGAATAAAACGAATATGTTCCTTCTTTGATATAAAAATATACTGGGGCGGGCGGGTGTAGTATATTTTTATATCAAAGAAGGAACATATTCGTTTTATACCGTACCCTAGATCTTACGGCACTATCATAACCTCGAATGATCTTAGTGTTGTTTGAAATTTTAGGTTATGTTTTCATGGCTTTTATAAGAAGGTTCAAAAAATAGTTATTGATTGGAATAAATGTGTTGAAACTATTTAAAAGTGTTTAAATAAGTCTGTATTAGAGGTGTTCATAAGCATAAAGTGAAAAATTTGGTGAAAATAAGTGATTATGGCAGTGGAGAAATACGACTTTCAGAGACTTTGGGGCCAAATATCTCGAAAACTGTTGATGAGCGGCGATTTTTTTTTAGAATTTATTGTTCAGGAGACAAAACTACGTATGTTAAAAGCAAAAAAATTCCGAAAATCGGAGATTCCGTTATCTCAACATTTACCCACGACAGAATTTAATAACATTTAATGCAAATGAGTACCTTATATATCATTTTTAAATTATTATCTGCAAAGTATGGGCCTGCTTGACACAATACCTGCGTTATAAGCGACTCCAATGCACTTGTCTTTCAATAATCTCAGATTTAAAACCATCACAGAATGGACAAATCGATTACTGTTAAGTGACATTTTTCCCCATAATACATAAAGCACTCAATATTTTTCGTGCCCAAATCAGAAATGTAAAGAAGGAACATTGCTGAATAATATAACAACAGTGGAACATTATTTGAACACTTTTTTTTTATTTCAAAAATAAAATCGAATTATTCCCATTACCGTGTTTTCACCCTTAACACAATCTTCCCCTCAGGTTCAGAGGTTTGTCTTGGGGTGCCAGTACAGTTGTGTTTTATTAATCAGATCTGTTCGTAACTACTCAGAATAATAGTTTGTGGTAAAAACCCCAAAACCTTGTGGATACGAGCGCGAATTTGCCAGTGTCTAACAAGATGGGTTTTGACATAAACGAATCAGGCTGCCGGCGTTCTAATCTAAAAACACCCTGTCGTGAGAGCGCTAGCCAGCGTCTGGGTGATTAGATTAACACGGATAAACCTGGTTTGAAAATTATTCCTGAAGTGGTTGTATAGGGGTTAGTTATTACTTGTGGAAATATTTAAAGTAAATATTTAGTCTGAAAATCCGACTTGCTAGCACGATAATACTGATTAGGTTTTTTTTTAGTAATTTCTTTTGTTATCACTGGAAGTTTTTACTGCCGTTTCTTTTACTATCACCTTTCAACGCACACGTTTACCGTTTTGAAATAAAATTCATTCATTGTTATCAAAGGTAGTTTTGAAAACACGTACCGTAATTATTCCAAAGCTTACTTCAAATCTTGCTTAGTTCCGTCACCGCTTGTTAACCATCCTGCCATTTGCTTACTACTGCTAGCGCTTTTTAGATACCTGCATCCGATTAATTTTAGATTAATACCGTAATTGCACATACGTTTACCCGCTTTAGTACTTTCCATAACTCTGCTAGTCGTTTAGTTTCTTCAAAACTAGAACCTGCCGCTTGTAGTTAGTTTTGCATCCGCTTTGCTTACACACACCTCCGCTTGAGAGTTGTCTTTTGAGTAGTTAATTGTAAATAGTTTCTCTGAGTAGAATTAATTTTTATTAAATTATTTTTGTAGTAAATACTTTAAGTATTGTTGTAAATATTTGTTGCTTGGTTTATAGATGTAGAATACATATTTAGTTGCTTACATACTGCTTGGTGGTAAATTAGCCGTACTTCTACCACGTTGATTTGCTTTCGTTTCGTGTAACAAACGATGTACAATAAATGTTTATTGTAATAAATTTGTTTTGTCAAATAGTTTCTGCTTTCTATATCACTAACATTACTATACCTTATAATAACATCAGTATAAGCCTCTAACTCTAAAAGTTTATACAGTCAGCAGTCGGGACGCTCCGGTAGAGCGGCGACCAGCAAACCTCGAACCCGGACATACCGTGTCTTCACTGAAGTTATCCGGCCCTATCATACTGTTGATAGGTCAAAGTGACATTCCTTCACGTTAAACAAGGGATTGGCGCCCGAGGCAATAATATTAGCGACAGTCATTTTGTGTAACATTAATTCACTATTTAGGAAAAGGGACGTCACAAATGACGTCCGAATAAGATAGCGTCACAATATGTATATCGTAGTAAAAAAACATAATCACATAGTCACAATATCTGACGAAGAAGTAAAATTTGTAAGTCAACATAATTATCTGGGAATAATATTCGATAGTAAATTATCGCTTAAGAAATATGTGGAATATTTAATAAAAAAAATTAACAAAAAAAATTTTTTTTGAAAAGAGGTGGTAAAGATTTGTCAACTTATACCAAACTGACAATATATAAAACTATTATTTTACCCCATTTTATGTTTTGTACTACTGTATTATATTCAGTTACTGAATCTCTTAAAAATGATTTAAAAATTACTCAAAACAAATGTATGAGAACAATATTAAAAAGCAATCAAGTTAATGTTAAATATCTTACATATTTTTTAAGTTGATCAAATTATTTTTATACAAACTATGATATTTTTTTAATAAAATGATGCCCAGTTGCTTATGTGATTTAATTAAATTTGTAAAAGATGTATATATTGCTATAATACGAAACGTAACAGTAACATAAATAAATAAATACACCACATGTGTTCAACATATTATGTACAGGGTGTATTCTAAAATCACCGACAAACGGAAACTGGAGATTCTGTGATCCAAAATAAGACGAAAGTTGTTATAAATATATTCCCGAAAATGCTTCCTAACCGAGCTACAGGGTTTTGAAAAAAAAAATTTTTTGTAGGTTTTTTGGAGTTTCTTCAAAAACTGCATAAGATATAATATTGAAATTTGGTACACTCGAATGTCTTACTGGATACAATTAATGAGGTGAGTTTGAGTCGATTGGCTCAATCCATTGGCGTAACATCGTTTAAGTTACTCCCTCAAATCACAATAAAACGTACGCCACTGCATTTTTATTTTTTGAAATGTAAATTTTTAGATTCACTGTTCTATTCTGCAAATAAAATCATACTTGGTGTTTTTTCGATTAGGCAATCCGTTTTTGAAATAATTGGTCTTAAAGTACGAAGACACATTTTAATAAAAAATAGAATTTGTTTTTTTTAATAAAATTATCAATAAAATTTATCAAAATAACGCAGTTAAACTTACATAATAAAAATATTTCATTGAAAAAGGAAATTATTAATTTAGATACTGTCCAAAATGCAAAATGCAAAATGCAAAATGCTGTCTTGTTGAATGCAAGCTTGAGCTCTTTTAAGTAAATTAAACCTAACACGCTGAAACATTAAAAGAGCTCAAGCTTGCATCCAAATTAAACCTAACACGCTGAACATTTACTTAAAAGAGCCTCAAGCTTGCATCCAACAAGACGGAGGGCATTTTGAACAGTATCTAAATTAATAATTCCTTTTTCAATGAAATATTTTTATTATGTAATAGTTAACTGCGTTATTTTGATAAATTTTATTTAAATAAAAAACATTTTATTTTTTATTAAAATGTGTCTTCGTAGTTTAATGCCCAATTATCTCAAAAACGGAGTGCCTAATCGAAAAAACACAAAGTATGATTTTATTTGCAGAATAGAACAGTGAATCTAAAAATTAACATTTCAAAAAAAAATGCAGTGGCGTACGTTTTATTGTGATTTGAGGAGTAACTTACACTAAATTTTTTTTCAAAACCCTGTAGCTCGGTTAGGAAGCATTTTCGGAAATACATTTATAACAACTTTCGTCTTATTTTGGATCACAGAATCTCCAGTTTTCGTTTGACGGTGATTTTAGAATACACCCTGTATGTTCGACACGGTTCAATCAATGACACCACTTACGCAATAACACGGGTCTATGAAACGCGCTGGCGTTTTGAACATTGGTGTTAAGCTGTGTTGTATTAAGGTGGGCGGAAAAATAGGTTAGATTTGCTTAAAATAAGCACTTCGTAGTTCGACAATTTCTGCCGTATCCCTGAACCGATTCAAAATATTCTTTGACTGGCTTTTGGAAAAAACTCGGTAGAATAGTACTGGACTATTAAAAAACTCAAGAACATGACGATTCTTTTCTTACCAAGCTGGTAAACTTCGTTAACTTTTAACCTAATTTTGAAATAATTAAAAATGTCGTGATCTCAATAAAATTGTTCTGGTCCAATCCGCTGTGCTATATTAAACACATATATGTTTAAATTTTGATTTTTTATTAAGTAATTATTGAAAAAATGTCGAACTACTAAACTTGTTTACTTGTGTCATTACTCACATTTGTATTACGCGCATAAGTCACGTGAGTGGGTAGCATTGCCAACTGCAGGTTTCAAGTCTCTCTGACCATGAGAATTCGAGCGTTTTACGCTGTAACTCGAAAACCAAATGGGCAAGCATGTTTTTCTTCGACGCATTATTTTTCTCGTGACTTCATTAACATTTCCACAGTTTTTTGTTAAAATTTGATGGATTTTCAAGCTTCGGAAGTCAATTTCAAGGCAAGGCCTTTCTTTCCCCCATGCCCGCCATGTTAAATAGATCAACTTCGGAGCTCTGTAACTTTCATTCTGGACTGTAAAATGCATTGAAATCCGAGATTTAGTTCAAGTAACACTTCCAAAAGATATAGGCAAAGTTTCATTGATATCTTATGGAGTTCGATTCTCATGAGGCAACTGACTACCTTAACAAGCGTGATGGAAAGATTTTACTTACCCTATTAGTAGTGAACATGTGAAAATATTTACATAGTTTTAATTATTTGCATGTAAATCGTTCTGGGTTTCTAGATTATCCACTACAAACAAGAGCTATTCTTCTACAATTGTATTTGAGGTTAAGTATTCAATAGAAAATATAAAAACTATTAACAATCATGATTGAAAGATTTTACTTACCTATTAGTAGTACTTACCAAAAATTATTTCCAATTTGAGAAACAGTTACCAATGAGACCATGAAAATCCACAAGCAAACGTTGTAACCCATTTTCAATTTAAAATTTAAATTAATTATTGGGTAGTAGCAGACAATTATTTAGAACCATTTGAGCTGGGGTTTAAGAGTGAAGTATTTGTATTCATAGAAAGTAAAGACCATCTAAGTCATGGAGTCAGCCATGTTTTTACAGGTATGAAAATAACTGAAGGTCTTATGAAAAGAGTGCGATTTAATTTTTAATTAATTAATTAATTAAATTTAAAACGACTTTGTGCATGTGTTAAGGTCGATAAATGTGTTGGATTATAAGACTGTCTATCTTCTTTAATATCAAACATAACTTATTGAATTAAAAAACAAAATGTTCAGGAAACATGAGGCCCAAGTTAGGTTTTAAATGTAACATTTTATGAATGATAAAATATTCCACAGGGTGTTGCGAATTTTGGGAGAAAACACAATATGTGTGCTTCATCCGGTGTACAATGACAATTAACTTTGTAACAATAATTACGAATACAGTAATATTATTAAAGAATGCGCCTATAGTACTGTGATGGATTTACAGAAGTCTGTATAGTATGCCTACAGGCCCATTATAGGTGGTAGTTCAGCATACATCCAAAAGATGGCGCTAGTTGTATGAAAATGAATTAGGGCTATAGAAATTGTGGAAGTTTTCTGATTGCTTATAAAATGAACTAGAACGAGCCGAGATTCTTCTAGAAACCATGTCTATAAGTATATAAAGGCACCAATGGACCGCTCCAGCAAGTTTTATATTGAACAGTGAAATGAACAGAACTGTAATAACACCACATATAATTACAACCCCCTCTATCCCAGAAGGCTCCAGAAGAGCCTTGTGCGGGAGGGGGCTACACATTTAAAGACAAGGGACACACACATCCAATATCCATGTATAATGGAAAAATCCTTGCCACAGTATTTTCCATTGCCATCGAACCCGGAACTTTTGGGTGAGAGGCAGGTACGCTACCATCTCGACCATCAGTCATATAAATAGAAGAACAAAAGGATAGTAATAAGCAGAATATTAGTAGTAGTAATTAGTGTTAAGTCTTTATTTAAGTCATTAATATTTGTAATTATTATTAAATTAATAAAGTAGTGGTTTAGTATAAAATTTGTTGCAATTATTGGATCCACGCTTGGAGTTGTTTACTAGGAGGTGTAAACACGTAACAATTGGTGTCAGAAGTAGAATGCAGCAGATTTCTGGAATATTCGAGGAAGTTCCAGAGTGTTCTATTTGGAAACCACCGGAGATAGTGAAGTTCTATCAACTGGAGAGTGAATAAATCTTATAAGACTTATTTGTGCGCGTTCGTGGTAATTTCCAGAACAGTCTATTTGGAAATTGCTAGAAATAGTGAAGTTCTATTTACTGGAAAGTGTATAGACCTTAAATAAGACCGGTTTTAAATTTTTATAACTGTGATAGACACTAAATAAGACACATTTGTGACATTTTATTAAAAATTCTAAAATAATCTCTTTGGATATTAGTGTAGTTATACCCTATACCATCATCAAAAAGCAATAGACTCCGCCCCATTAATTTTATGGTTGCGCAGAACGGTGTGCGCAATAGTCAGTTTTACACGATGAAATTAAAGAAAGTTGAGATAGCTTCAACAAAATTTGTTTATTATACGTGTTATATTTTATACTACAGCTATACTGTATTTTTATAATGTTTATTCCCATTAAATTTTCTATTATACATTATCAATTTTGGATTTTTAAAAATAATACTTATTCCCGCGAAAATTTAAACGAAGTTAGTCCGCATTGCGCAAACTCAAGATAGCTTTGTTTGTCATCAAGTGTAGTGCAGAAAAGTGTAGGTTTAAAAGTGTACAAAATGTTAACTAGTGCAGATGTGTAATTCTATAACAAACAACTTTAGAGTGTACGTACTCTTGTCAGAAAATCAACATAACCTATAAATAATAGCAATAATAGATTCACTACCAGTATCTTCACTCTCATCATTAAATAACTGTGACAAAATCACATTATTTCAATTCATACCTCTGTCAGACAACCCGTTTCAGTCGTTTCAGTAAATCTCAAACTTCAAACCACAGAACAGCGTCAAACTTCAACTCAGGTGCCTGCGCTGCACTATCGACACTCGTTACACCTCCTCAGGAGTCAGTGTTAAAAGTGCAAGAAAGTGTACACTATACTGGTATACCAAACGGCTAGCACTGTCTGCACTAATTTATAACAAACGACTTATTGGCAAAAAGTGTAAAAAAGTGTACACTAGTGGCTGATGACAAACAAAGCTTTTATCAGAGACATTTATTTCTGATTTCCGGTCGTCTGTCTAGACCAGCTGATCTGATTGATGGTTTGTTGTTGACATTTGTAGTTTTTAGGTTAGGTGCTTTCGCGAGTTATTTCCACATATTTAAAAGAAAGTATGAGGTTATTTCAGGCAAAAAAGATTAGTTTGTGATTTACTGTAACAATTTCACATAGATTACTCCACTGGATAAACCCCAATGACCTCCATGCACTACTCAATAGCCAAATCTGCCGAGTCGTTTAGTTCTTGGTTTCCACCACTGTACATATTTATTTATTAATATCTATCGTAAGATTACTTTTGGTTCTTTTTACGAATAGTCGTGGAATGTTCAAGCAATAAAAACTATACAAACTATATATTATATAATATAGGTATCTCCCAGCAAACACAGAGTGTATTTGTTTCGTAACGTTAAGTCACAAATAAGTAACTCTAGAAGCATATTTCAAAATGTGAAACAGATTCGTAATTATGGCAATATATCTGTACCTGAAAGATTTGTTTTGAAATTGTTTAATATAGTATAAAACATCTTTGTTGGGTTTGAAAAAAATCGAAACTGTTACCTATCAAATGTTATTCTTAATTCGACAAACGTAAATGTTTCATAACTTACAAAACGCCATACTTTCAATGGTTAAAATTTGAGAATATTACGCAATTGTTGATGCGGTATTCCTTTAGTAGCTATAAACTGAAACAATTACGGAATTATTGAAGCAACTAATTTTCAGTTGTGAAGTGTTGAAAAATTTACATAATTCGCTATACATTTTCAAACAAATAAGTCGTTTCTATAGGCTAGAATTAATTCTGAGAGAGAGATAAAATTCAAACGACCAATAGAATCCTGGGACACTGCGCCAGCAGCGCAAAGAACTGTTTCCGGCTTCAGTACAAGTTGGTCTGACTGAATGTGTAGAGTGAGTAATTAATTGTGTACTTACATGTGTGGTATAAACAAGTGGTCTTGTGCAAAAACTACTATTGTGAAAAATAATTACACAATATAGGTATACACGGCGTAACTGGTAGGTAAGTTCTAATACTTATAGACCTAAAATTAGATAAGTTTTAATTGTATGTATTGTAAATATTAATTTCCTGGGCAAGATATAACATGGCGTGGGCACATTAACAGCGTGGGTAGCGGATCTTTTTACTAGGTACCTATAAATCGAATAACAAAATAAACGCTTTACTTAAAGAAGTAATTCTTCAGGTGATTTGAAGTGAAGAAAAGTTTATATGAACATATTATGTTCTAAAGATTTTTGTTTCTGAGATAAGCGGGTGTTGAATATTTAATTTCATTTCTGATTTTATCTAATTTTCCACAATTTGTAACATATGAAACTGAAATTTATGGATTCGATTTTTTTAAGTTTTGCAACATTGCACACTTCCGATTTAAACGTGGAGGTCACAGCTGTGACAAAGACATTCCGCCGGTCGTCCACTTTCTTCATTCTTCCTCTGTGCCAAAAATATAAAAAAACATCACATAATTAAATTACCGACAAGGTCTGTTGTCTGTCTGTTTCTTATATAGGTACTTCGAACGATAAATTATTCAAAAAAACTTCACAAAAAGGCGCTAATAAAGTTGGCGCATTTGATGAAATGTGTAAACACTGGTATAAAAAATATGACTTCCGAACATTGATAGTGGTCCGGTAAAAGCTAATGAACAAAAAACAAGATCAACCTTGACCCGAGCCTTGACCTATCTTATATTCAGTTCAGATGAGATAGGTCAGTTAAATTCAAAATGTTGGCGTATTTTATTTCTTTTTCTCGAAAACTACCGCGTGTATATCTTTAATTTTTTTATTTGGATTTACCATCCCTTTGCAACAAGCTTCTTTCTCTCAGGAATAATAATATGTAATTGTTTAACTTCATTTATTTTATTGAGTGGGCTAGAGTTACATATAGTACATAGGTTTCATAAGTTTTACAATCGAAATCTTTTTCTCATTTCATCAAATAAAAACCTATTCAAATTTTGACAATCTCCCGCCTTCTCTTCTTATTTTTATTTTAAACTAGATACAGAGTTGGGTTAGCGCACTCACCTTAAGGAGATAAATAAATTGGGGTTCAACCTGTACAGTGTACACTGCTAGTTTGATTAAGAATTGATTTTTATTTGTAGATTCATGCAGGAAATGCTTTCCATTTATGACAGATGCCAATTTTGAAGGTGCGTGTAACGACTGGTTTAGAGCGGCCAGCCAGAGATTGAAGAAAACAGAGAAAATGAATTATTTTATTGTACAATGGACAATAAATTGTTTTGAACATCAATTTGTCAATATTTTATCTTTTTCCTTTATTTTATAGGATTCCTCCAAACATATTAACAGTGAATATTAAGGATTAAGGATTAATTTCGCCTAGATATAGAAAAGAGCTTATCTTAAAAGGATTTATGGTCTAAGTATAAAGATGAGAGATTGAGAATGTGAATTTTGTTAAATATTGCAAAAAGTGATTTTAAAGATGGGTCCTGAAAAATTAACGAGCCACCTACTAGAAAAATGTGACTGAGGTCTTCGCCCAAGAAAAATTACTCGTCCAATAACAAACGAAGCCAGGTTTGCTGTACGTGCATAAATCCACCCCCAGCCCCCGATCGCTCACCTGCGCACTCCCGATCATTGAGTCTTTTTTGTTTTTAAATGTATTTAGTATAGCATTTTACAGACGCTCCAAAAATATAACTGGCTCTATACTGCCAGTACCTACATGTTGTCGAACAAATTACTTATTCACTGTTACTCAACTCGCGAGAACCAAAAAAGTTTCCGCACACTTTTTCGTTTTCGAGTTGTTCAACAGTGAATAGGTAATAAGTGGTTCGGCAAAGATGGACATGTATTGATTGATAGGTCCTGTCATATTTTTGAGCGTCTGTAAAATGCTACTATATGCATTTAAAAAACAAAAAGACTCCAATGATCGGGAATGGGAAGGTGAGGGATCAGGGTGGGAGGCGGATTTGTGCACATATATCAAACCTGCTTTATTTGCATTATTTGCATAATAAATATAAAACAAAAAAGAAACTGATTTGAAAGTAAATTGTAAAATTTATATTGCTTATGATAAGCAACTTTTCTGAAATTAATGAGCAACCTTAGTTTCTAATAACTTGCAACTGTTGTGAATCTGTACTTAAACTAAATTTGCATAACGGTTGCGAAGTATTTATATAAGTTTTGTATTTACAAATAACTTGGTGAATGAAACTGTAAGAGCCTAAATGTTTCAAGATATTTTCGGTTAAATTTTGGTAAAAACGAATTTATTACAAATGTAAATTGGCATTTGTTACGAATATTTTGTTTCGCAATTATGTAAAGTAATAGTTGCAGTTTAATAACGATGCATTGTTGCGGACAAATAAGCAATTTGTCACCAAAAACACGCATTTTTGTGACTGAAACAAAAGTGTAACACGAAATATAAGTAGCGTTAATGTTCCTTAATAGTTACGAAGCGGTGTTTGCTGGGCTACATCTTGTTTTATTTTTATTCTTAATCTTTAAAAAGCCTATCATTTGCTAGAAGGCAAGAACTTAACTACTTATAAGTTTTAACATGTCCAAATAAATAAACACATACCTACCTACTTCTTCTTAATTTTCACAAGGTTTTCTATCTATTACAGCTCCTACGTATAAGCAAAGTTTACTAATAGTATTCAGTAAACTTTGGTATAAGAAAGTTATGAATGATATCAATATAATATAATAATAGAATGGCTTTATTCATCATTACAATACATTTGGTACTTAAATCAGTAGAAAAAAATAGACTTTAAAAGCCCTACATATACATAAATTTGTAAATAATATTAAAACAACGATAATAAGATAAACGTATATAATATAATTGAAAAAATAATATATGATGTCACTTTTATTTTTTACACTGAACAGTCAGAACCGGCGAGCAGTTCCTATTTCTCCTTCGAAAAAAAAAAAACATAATTTACTTACAGTAAGGCCAGCGTTCACCCAAGTCTCATCTAAAAACTACAACTTCTATGTTCTTCCCTTAGGGCACTATTACGTGACCTTTTTGATAACCTATAATGCCAAACACAATTACATTACAACACAAAGAAATAAAAAGTCCGAAAGTAATCGTCACAAAGTACTCCGTTTAAGATGAGGCAAATAATCATCTTCATGCACCGCTGCTAAAATTTTGTTTGCAGTTGGTGGTTCATTTCTTTCAAAAAAGGAATGGATTATACGCTTGAGAGCACTCTTAGTTCCTTTATCAATATTGTCCAAAACTGCCCGTTGTCGGTGGTACACTTTTGGTGGCTGATGTTGGTGTGTTTGTTTGTATTCATGAAGAATATTAGAAACACTTGGAACACTCACACCTGCTGCCTTTGTAGTGAACTCCATGCATTCCATCTTTGGTTTCTCCGGATTCTCCCCATCGTAGGCCTTAAAAATGTTCAGAACCTTTTCCTTATCTTCCACCGAAAAATGTCTGGATAATCGTTTTTTGGGTGGAGAAATTATACCTCCTTCAGCCATCATAAACCTTAAGAAAACCCGTTTTAACATTTAATCAATATTAATCGTTTGCATTTACGTACCTTATTACTTTAACTCCCAGATGAAATGTGAAATGTCACAAAAACGAATAACACAGTTGACAGTCACGCCGGCGCCCCATTTATTCGCGTTTTTCATACGTTTTCGCCTTAAAGATGTTCAACACGTTTTCCTTATCCTCAAAAAATGCTGGAGATTCGTTTTTTCGGTGGAGAAATTGAGCCCCCTTCTATTGAGTTTTCGATTTGACCTTAAAAAAAAAAACGATGTTTTAACATTTAATCAATATTAATCGTTTGCATTACCTACTTACCTTAATACTTAATACACAAATAAGGTTAATCCTTATACGTACCTTCACAAAAACAAATATATAAATTTGAAATAATTTCACATAGACGAATGAATATGACAGTTGACAGCACAGGTTTACAGTGAGGCCGGCTCTCCATTTATGCGCGATTTTTAATATGTTTAGCGTTTATACGTTTCGCGACAATGATAACATAGCTGATTGGTCTATTGCCAAAATACATAAAAGTTTTAATGTGTGACGCCAGTATTGTAGAGTCGGCCTTTGTCAAATTTAGTGGTTGCTTTGTAACTCGGGATCTATAAATTCGACCAATAGAGAAATTCCATTCAAATTTAGTGGGCATTTTTGGGGAGGAGTCTACTGCTTTTTGTTGGTGGTACAGAGTATAGTTAAATTTTGACAACTGAGAAGTTATTGAGACACTAAATATAACCTATTTGTGACAATTTGTGAAAATTCTAGAACATTTCATTCTTGAATTTGTGAAAATATAAAAATAAATTAAACCTACAAGGAATTAATATAGACTGTAAATAAGTCTTATTAATGTCATTTCGAGAATTTTCCAGAACATTCTAATGAAAACGAGAAGCATGGCTGAAAGACAAGTACAAGACATGTTTGCAGAAATGAGAAAAATGATGGAAAACCAGCACAAGAGACGTCAAGAAGAAAAAGAAGAAGAATAAAAGAGACGTCAAGAAGAAAAAGAATAAGAACGAAAGAGACGTCAAGAACAAAAAGAAGAACAAAAGAGACATCGAGAAGAAAAAGAAGAAGAACAAAAGAGACGCCAGGAAGAACTGAGAAAAATAATAAAAGATCAGGAGAAGAAACGGCTGGAAGAAAAGAAAGAACAAGAAAAGAGACGTCAAGAAGAGAGGGAAGAATTGAGGAAAATGATGGAAGACATGGAAATAAAACGTTACGAAGAAAAAGAGAAAGAAAAGACACGCCAGGAAGAATTAAGGAAACTTCTAGAACTCCAACAAAGTACTATCCTTTCAGCCACTGAAGAACTCAAAAATGATATCAAGGTGGATATAGGGAGTGTAAAGGCTGAAGTTACTTAAATCAAAGGAGAAGTAAGTGCAGTCAAAGAAGAAGTAAGTGAAGTCAAAGGAAAAGTGAGGTCGAAGGAAAAGTAAGTGAGGTCAAAGGCGACTTAAACGGCAGTTGAAGGGAAAAGGAGGCCAGCTAGTAATGTCATAAGGGCCTCGGTTACAACCACCCTCCATTGACGGTCAAAGCTCCTGGTCAACCTAAAAGAAACAGGGATAACAAGGAAAAGGCTATTAGTAAGGGAAATGGCGTGCAAAATCGATAATGAAAGGTTCCCGTCTGACGGCCGGTAAATCGAAGAGACCATATAAATATAAAAGTTTTTTCTCTCTGGAACTTTTTAGTATGAGGGGCGGATTGGGGGTAGGGGGTATTTTCTTTAAATCGAATTATTACCGATATCTTTCCGCTTAATTAGTTAGTATATGTCCTTCACATACCCCAATTACGCTGGCAGACAAAAACTTCTGGTCCGGTAGGAGCGCGGGAGACATGTTTACTCAAATGCTGACCGAATTAACTTCACAGCCGAAGCCGGAAAAATACAAAATGGTGGGAAACCAGGTGAAGGTATCAAATGTTACAAGTGCGGCAAATCAGCGTATATAAGTAGACATTGTCGACAACGGAGCCCTGAGAGAGTGAATATCGCAAGAAAAGTAAAGAAGATAAAGAAATTTATTTCATCTTGTAACCATTACAATGGAAAAGACAGGTCAATTATGTAATCAATAGGGTACACTGCACAATAATTACAGTATTGCAAAAAGGAAATATATATACATACATATAAGTATATCACATATACACTGTAAATATAAACATAGCTAATGCTAACAAACATATCATAGTATAAAAGTTGAAGTAGCCAGCACCTCGTGGATTGTGGATAAGTAAGGCGGTGCCCCCAGAGAAATAAAAGTTTTCCAGCTTCGAGGAGTTCCCAGTAGTCTAGTCTTGGAGGGCTGTGTAAACAAAAGGAAATGTGTTTTCACTCTTGACAGGGTTACCACGTCATCAATAGTGCGTCCAGGATACATAGCGGGCATAAAAGTTGGCTAAAGGCAAAATGGGACAGTCGTTTGGACAGCCACGGGTGGCAGGGCAACGGTTCGTAAAGAAGTTGACTTGCATCTGCAGATTTGATGTCTATGGATGACTTCATTTTGGGATTGGGACGTTATGGAAAAATATGGATTTATTCTTGACGTGGGTAAACGAATTCTGAAGATTGGTAATGAAGAATTTAATATCGGCGAAGGACAAAATTATCCCTCTAGTGGTCAGTTGTTGCTACTAACTGTCAAGACATACAATGTTACTGTGACAGATAGCGACTTTACTAAAGTACCATAGAGCAGTCGACCTCTAGCCCTGGTGGACTAAACTATTAATAATAAATAGGATTATAGGAAACAGCTATTCAACGGGTAAGACTTGCGCTGTATTGTACCTGCAAATCCAAATGGGTACCTACCTAAGGCACACTGACGAGAACACAAAATGTTCATGAGACGGTTCGTAGCCAAGTTACCACAGGTAGCGACCGAATGAAGGCTCATTATGGCCGTAAGGCCAATCCAGGAGGATTTAAAGTGGGAGATCTGGTTTGGCTGTACAGGGATATCCAACGAAAATGACCACCCCTTTATTTTTGATGCTATAAAAAATTTTTTTCTATAAAAGTTGTAGGGTTTATTTAAACATTTAGAATATGTATTCAGAAAAATAAATGAAATTGTTTAGAGGAGATATGGTTTTAACTTGCATTTTTTCAAATGGAAACCCCATTTTTTTGCATTTTTGAAATCAAGGTACTTTTCTCATTTCGAATAAGGTATCGGCTTTGTATCGAACATGAAGGGCGTCATTTTGAACAGTTTATGTAGGATGGTTTTAATTACTTTTATTTATAGTTGTAATTAATATCTAAATTAGCCAAGACTAATGCATTCTAAAAATAAAAATTTGTTCTGTTATTTTATTTCCTTGTTGTTTTCGGGCCACAAAAATTGCATTAATTAGAAAACCCTAAAGGATAATATGATATATATTGTCATGTATTTTAAATGTCTAAACATATTAAAAAGAATATTCATAAATCAGATAAATAATTTTATATAACAAAAATAAATATAGATGTAATAATTTAAGCATTTAGATAATAAGCTAGAACTTAAGAAATGTCATAAATATTATATTTGACAAGATTAATGAATTTGAGTGACATCATAGTATAGAGTGACATATAATTATGTGGACATTGTTGAAATGATTAATAAAAAACAAGGAAGAAAACAAAATGAGGATAGAAACCGTAACTAAGAAAAGAGGTTGTTGAATGAAATATTGAGAGAAGCAAAAAGCAAATTTTAATCAAGAAGAAAATAAATCAATAATTCATAAGAAAGAAATAATTATAGTCAAGAATAATTATAATAATATTATATAGAAGCTGTTAAAGATTCCTGAGAATAGTAATAACAAAATTTAAGAAAAGTAATTAAAAACAAATAAGAAGATAACCACTAGTGTACACTTTTTTACACTTTTTGCCAATAAGTCGTTTGTTATAAATTAGTGCAGACAGTGCTAGCCGTTTGGTATACCAGTACAGTGTACACTTTCTTGCATTTTTGACACTGACTCCTGAGGAGGTGTAACAAGTGTCGATAGTGCAGCACAGGCTCCTGAGTTATAAGTTATTGCCGTGTTCATCCACAACAATAAATTTTTCCCACCTGTACATTTTTTTTTTAAACTATGGATTACGAGCTACGCAAGTACCATTCACTATCACTTCAAATGAAAATCTATTATTGCTATTATTTATAAGTTATGTTGATTTTCTGACAAGAGTACGTACACTCTAAAGTTGTTTGTTATAGAATTACACATCTGCACTAGTTAACATTTTGTACACTTTTAAACCTACACTTTTCTGCACTATACTTTGATGACAAACAAAGCTAATGTTCGATTCCTGATAGTATTAATAATAAAATTTTAAAGTAAATAAATACAAGTAATAAGAAGATAATTGGTAATAATTATAATATTGTAAATATTAAATTCAAAAAAGATAAAGAACTATTGAAGATTTGGATGGTAAAGCTTTTATAATATTTTGACAATATAAAACGTCAAATTTTAAATCTAATGGCCGCGTTCACCAGACCCAACAGTTGATAAACTGTTGCCAATTTTTAGATTGTTTTACAACCTTCAACGGGAATTAAATTCAGTCATCACAGTGGCAGCTGTAACCTAAGCTACCTCCAACTGTTGGGTCTGATGAACGCGGCCATTGTCACATTAATTGATTAAATCATAGATTAAAACAGATAGACAGATCATAGTTTTAAGTTAGCACAGATTAGGTTATTTTTAGGAAACTGTCATAAAAAAATTGATTATAAAATTAAATTTGTTATTTTGAAATTATCTGATTTATTGAGTTTAAAATCATTAATCATTTGAAAATAAATTAAATTCATAAAAGAATTGTGTGTTAAAATCATAAATTGTGTTTTTGAACCGACATGAGACCCTGAGAATAAGATAAAGATATAAAGTATTATTTGAAATAATTAAGTTAAGTATTTCTATTATTTCATATAAATATAGAATACATAACAATATCTATATATTCAAAATGAGAAAAGTACCTTGATTTCAAAAATGCAAAAAAATGGGGTGCTCCATTTGACAAATTGCAAGTTAAAACCATATCTCCTCTAAACGACTTTCATTTATTTTTCTGAATACATATTCTAAATGCTTTCAATAAACCCTACAACTTTTATAGAAAACATTTTTTTTATAGCATCAAAAATAAAGAAGAAGAAGAAGAAGAAGGTCATATTCGTTGGATATCCCTGTATACAATCCGCAGAAGAAGAAAGCAAGATCCCTGAAGCTTCACCCGCCTTGGGAAGGGCCGTATTCTGTCATTACCCAAATCAATGAATGATGTTGTCTATCAAATTCAAGGAAATAAAAATTCAAAGATGAGAATCGTACACCTGGATAGATGAAGTATGCTGGAGATGTTGAGGGAGGGGGCAGTGTGATTTACAGAAGTATGCCTCACAGTAGATCCCTACAGTTCCATTATAGGTGGTAGTTCAGCATCCATCTGAAGATGGTGCTAGTTGTATGAAAATGAATTAGGACTACAGAAATTGTGGAAGTTTTCTAGTTGCTTATAGAATGGACTAGAAAGGGCCGAGATTCTTCTAGAAACCATATTTATAATTATACAAAGGCACCAACGGACCGGGCCGCTCCAGTCAGTTTTAGATTGCACAGAGAAGTGAACAGAACTGAGAAGAACAAAGGCACAATAATAAGCAGTGAATATTAGTAGTAGTAATTAGTGTTAGTGTTTAAGTCATTAATTATTGTAATTAGTAAGTTAATAAAATTGTGGTTTAGTGTAAAAATGTTTTCAATTATTGGATCCACGCTTGGAGTTGTTTACTAGGAAGTGTAAACACGTAACAGTACACAAAAAAATCAATCAACATTCAACGGTCGGTGTATTTAAATCAGTTTTAAAATAAAACAATTGTACGTTGAATAATATCCATTAAAGACTTACCGAGATATTTAAAAAAAAGTCCCAAGGGGCCCACTTATGAACCCGCACAGGACTTTGTACAAAAGAAATACGCACGTACTTACTTGTTTATTTTCGAAACTATCTGAATTATACTATTAACTTCATAGTTTAAACTCGTCCTGTATATTGTAAATAATTCATATTTTAATGTTAAATTAATGTTAAATAAAATTTGAACTCTGTTTAGGTCTTGCCGAAATGACTCGTGATTACAAAGCAGAACCAGAACAGACAGAACCAAAAGAACTAGTGAGTAGAAAAGTTGGAAGTCACCCTCCAAGATCGGTTTCACCTAATGAAAGTGGGCGAAATTCACCTACCTCTATACAAAATTTAGTGATATGTAAGTCGCCTGCGGAAAGAGATGGAGAACTAGATCGGGAGAGAGATAGAGACAAGGAGGGGAAGAGACCTTTGTCAGTTGAAAATGTTTCGCCACCTATGTCTAGTGACTGTGGTATCAGTGATATGAGCATACATAATAGTAATAACATGGGAGCTACATGTTCTACAAATATTCCTCCTATTATTTGTAATAGATTACCATCACCACTTAATTGTGAACCATTACCAGGTCCTTCAAATATGCTTCCTGTACAGCAAGTGCCTCTGGTATGAATTATTCTATGTTAATTGGTTTTTTGATTTTTAATTTTTTAAAC
Source organism: Rhagium mordax (assembly GCA_963680705.1). Classification (NCBI taxonomy): domain Eukaryota; kingdom Metazoa; phylum Arthropoda; class Insecta; order Coleoptera; family Cerambycidae; genus Rhagium; species Rhagium mordax. The sequence goes on from OY796659.1 coordinate 27,379,336, forward strand.
TTATAGAGTCTTAAGAAAGAAGTGGATTGGGCTGGAAGTGTGGAGGAGAAGAATACGGGAGAAAGTTCATCTGAATATACAAGACATCCGCTTGATTCCGTGAGTATATAAATCACATATTAGTTCACTCTAAATAATTTATCTTAAAAGTAAGTTTAAATAAAATTATAACAACGTTGTACAAAACATGTTTTTTTTATCGAATATTGTGACATAATTGATTAGGGTGACTTAAGAAATATGTAGTAATAAAGCAAATATATCTGAAAGTGGATACTCGATCAGAATTAACTTTGACATAATGGGCTTAAATGATCTAAAAATTATGTATTTTTTTTCTGTTCCGGTTTAAGTGAAAAGAACATCAAGAATATAATGTACAACAATACAATACACTTATTGTTTCCATAAAAAAATGTTGCAGATAAGATAAGTCAATAGAGACTAGTGTAAAAACAAAAGCAAAAAAGCAATTTAAACAGATAGAGCACAGATACAACAAGACAAAACAATTTAAAAAATAAATAGTTCTACTATACTACTATACTGTATTATATATACAATATACATTAAACGGGCATTATGGCGCCATTTTAGCATACAGATCAGGCATTTTGAAGCCATTTGTCCAGTTGGACGCCCGGCTTTAAATTGCCTAAAATACATATCTGTATCTTTGGCGCCCACTAAATTATAGAGGGCTCCAAAATGCCTAATAAATGACATAGGGCGCCAAAATACCCGTTCGGTGTGCTCGGAAATTTGAAGCCTCGGGGTAAATAACAGTGGAGAGGCCCCTCACCAGGGCCGGCGAAAGATGCGTGGAAGGGTGCGGATGAATCCACACGCTGACTCAAAGTCCGTGTGGAAATGCACACCCTAAAAGAACGAGCAAATTTCAGTCGTACTACATTTATTTTGATCTACAATCAATAATATGTAGTCAGTCGACCAGTGTTTCTCCAATTTATGAATAAAAAATAAGGCTTACTTAGGTACAATTCGCGGTTTTTTTGTATATAAAGTAAACGATTCGCTGCGTAAGGTCATATTAATCCACATATACAGTAAATACCGATAGGGTTCGAACATGGGTATTAGTTTGCGCGATTTACTTGTGCCCGTTGTAGGCGAGCGGACACAGTGGTGGGAATCGTGGATCTCCGCGTTGTAGCCGATGGCTCTCGCGTCTACTGTTCCTTGTTTGGATTCTTTTATAATAATTTTTATTACACCTGCAACACTCGAGGTGCAGCGACAATTAATTTTATGTTGTAGAATCACATTTTTGTTGCTAAAACAATGGAAATATTTAAATGTGTTTTTAGATTTTTTTAAAATTACAATAATTAATCCTATCTAGGATGAATTATTGAAGTTAGAAAAATTTCGAAACGTTAGTCTAGAATACGTAAATCAAATTTCTCTCAGACATGAGTTCTACATCCCAACACTGTTAATGAGATACTAACAACAGTCTATTGATTGCTGAGCAGTGAGTGGCCACAGCGCACTTCCGCTCCCTTCTCCTAATGTACAAATTTCGAACTGAGGCGGGTTGTCGGCCACTCGTATATTCGTCCCAATCCCTGTCGTGTTCGAAGCATCCTGGACTTATCTGTATATATGTATCCACGCCCAAGATTAACCTATTAAAATAATAAAGATGTATTTGAACCAAGTCCATTTTTGTCACTTTTAGGATACATTGGCCTCCACACATTTTCTTTTACGAAAATTTACAATGAGCGAAGCTCATTCATTAAATATTCGCATTTCAAGCAATATATATTATAATTATCTTTTAGTACATACCAATATACTAAATATAATTAGAACTTTTTGTATATTTGTTTCCATACACAAACAAATTATATTAAATACATCTCGGTGTTCTCATACATCATGGATTCGGTTCTGTGTTTTACCCTTCCAAAATGGCGCCAAGATCATGGTTTCAATACTGACAAAGATCAAAGAAGCCTACGTAGAATGTCAGTTCTGCAGTGGGATTCTGGTTTGACGATACGATACAGCTCGACGACACGACATCAAACTCGATATCGTATACAAATTGACAATGGTAACGATTCCGGAGTGGTATCGTCGGTATTCGATAACACTTTTGAACAAATGGGAAAAATCATGGTAACATGAGATGCTAGATGGCGCTGTGACTAATGTCAAAATATGACGAAACCGTGAACAACAAATAGTTTACAATGGAAAGTGAGTGATTTTTTAAAAATAGTTTACTTCTATGAATTCTGGTGCAGATATATTTAATATATTATTGAAATACGCATAAGATAGGACCTTATGGTAAAAATTTCTGATAAATATTTCACGTTATGTGAAAATAAATGATTGAAAAAAATAAAAGTTCGGAGTAGTGTATACTGTTTCTTTATTTTTTTTATATCTCAACATTCCCTAATATTCTCTAATAAATTAAGAATTATATCTCCTCTATATCTGTTAATACGACATCTTTAGGTCCCCTGCCACTTGCTTTCGTCTTTAATGAGTATTTCCATATCTAAAAAACAAAAATATAAATTGTACAACTACAGTTATAAATGGATACAAACCTTCTGCCATTTTTCCACTGTCCTCTCCCGAGCCCTGAGCATTTAACTGAAAGCAAGTTGTGCCCATAATTTCTTCTCTACTTGAGGGCACATTTAATCTTCCCCTTACTAAATCACCATGTAGTTTCATAAAGTCGCAAAATCTGCGACTGTCTGTCACCTTAAACGCCATATTGCCACAGAACTTGATTGTTTTGTTTTTATTTTAAAATGTACTTTTAGGTTAGAATTCCCTTGAGAGTGGGAGGTGCAGCCGTCGACTAGAAGGGTACAACACTAGGGATTGAAGCGAGATACATATATCGTTTACGTTTCACGACATCTAAATATGTATCGTCTAAAACATTCGTTTTCTCACGATTTGACGACAGTCGTTTTAAGACCGGAATCACAAATATGGACGAATCGTATCGTCACAGTATCGTATCGTCTCTCCGGTATCTCACTGCTGATTGTTCGGTATTCGCGAAAATCACGGAGTGGGCGACATCTATATTTTTTGGCGTAATCTCAATATTTTCAATATGTTAGTGAACAACAGACCGCTGTCACTACTGTCACTTTTAGTCACAATCAAGAGTGCGTTTAAAGTGTTGTTATTATATTCAACTAGTTTATAAAAAATATAGCAATGCAATCAATTAATAAAACGGTTGACACGATGCTTTAATAGAAATGGAAAAAATGTTAATTATTGAATTTATTATTGGTTTCTCAGAAAATCTTTCTCTTCGTTGAAGTTTCTAAATAACGCAATGATTAGGAAACTATAATTAAATATAACGTGCAGCGCATAAGATGGCGAAAAATAGAACTAACGTGATTTATTTGTAACAAAATGGAACCCGAGAACACATTCCCAATCTATGTGTTTTACAACAAAGATGTGATAAATGCGTAGACGAGAAAACCCCATACTTTTGCATGAAATGTGGTTACAGAGAAATAATATATAAAGACAATATTGTTTGTAGTTTATTTGTGGCGGATAGTTAATATTCATTAAACTTAGTTCTGGGAATCACGCCAAATTCTAAAAAATAAATAGAAATAAGAAAATGGCCAAAATATGTCATGATAAAAGTGTAATATCAAAAGGCAAACCTCAGCAGTTTGCCCCAGAAAAACACTGTATATAGTTCCAAATGAATATAAATACAATATTGTTATCTAAAATGATTTCGTCTTTTATACAGCATATCCTTACAAGGCGTAGAAGATTCAAAAAAACAGTTGTAGCAGCACATAACGGTAATAAGTGGATATGACCACCAATACATATTACATCATATCATGCAGAGTACTGATTTAGAAATAGACATAATAATGAAGGTACAAAAATAATTATGCTAGGTTTTGATAAAGTAAAATTCATCGATAGCCTAAACTACTTTCCTATGCCTCTCTCTGCATTACCAAAAGCATTTGATCTGCAGGGGGATATTTTCCGCATCTTTTCAATACCTCGGAGAACTGCAATTATGTAGGCCCCATGCCAGTAACCTAGTATACCGTCGTGGGTATCATACCTTTTTTTTTTTTTTGTGTGTAGGAGGGGAAATCTTCAAAAAGACACCTCGCCTGGTGTTAAGCGACGAGGTAGTGTGGGATTTCTACCCACTAAAACCCCTCCTCCTCTTCATGAAGGCCATCATGGAACCGCTCATTGCATTACTTCATGATGTCACCTCCTGTCTGGTGTATCCTCCCTAATTGAGCCTCTCTCTGTCCCGTCTCTCGTTGTCTCCACAGTTTTCCATTTGTGTGCGTCTTCTATATTATGCATGAGATTCCCTGGTCGTAGTTCTTAGCCAAGTGTTGTCTCCATCCTTTCTCGCTGCTCCCTCCATTTAATATACCGGAATAGCGTCATCCGGTTTCTCTTGGCAATAAGTGCATGTGTCGTCATCCGCCTTTCTTATTCTTTTCAGGTATACTTGAAAACTTCTATGGGACGTCATAACCTGTGTCAGCCAGCTGTCTACTTCCCCATGGGTTCTATAGTACCACACCGTTATGTCTGGCAGGAGCCGATGTAGCCAGATATCTTTTTCGCTGTTCTGCCATCTGTTTTGCCACTTCTCAATTGTGCTCTTCCTGGCATTAGTTTTTTGTGCTTCTGTTATTCCTATCGTACCAGTTCTTTCTTCGACCATTAGGTCTATAGATATTATTCTGGATATTACTCTTGCTGCTTCCGTAGATATGGTTCTATAGCCCCTGCTGATTCTCAACGCCATCTTTCTTTGTACCCGCTCCATCATTATTTTGTATTTCTGGTATTTAAGTATATTTTCCCAGATCGGTGACGCGTACAATAGAATTGAGTCTGTTACTACAGACAGGATGCGCCTCTTGGATTCGCTGCTACCCCCTATCCTTGGCATTATGCGGCATAGGGCTGTGGCAGCCGTGCTTGCTCTATTGGCAGCATGGGTGGCATGTTTCCCGAACATCATCCCTTTGTCTATTATGACCCCGAGGTACTTTAGGCTATCTGTGACCTGGATTACTTTCCCTTCTAAGAGAAATTCCACATGTGCATGCCGTTTCCTCCCAATAGCTAGGATTGCCTCTGTTTTTTCCGGTGCAAGCCGTAGGTCGTTATTAAGCATCCAGTCACTAATCTTTGAAAGTGCATCGTTTGCTATTTCCATGAGTGTCTGCTCCGTCCTAGCTTTCGCTATGACTACAAGGTGATCGGTGTAGGCTATGGTCTCGACTCCTTCTAATAGTGCTGAATCCAGGACACCATCATACAAAATATTCCAGAGGAGTGGTCCCAAGACGCTGCCTTGTGGAACTCCAGCGGTGATCTTCATGTCCCCCCCTTCATCCAGTTCTAGCCTTCTGTCGCCTGAGTAGCTTCCAACGATTTGGAGAAGTTTTTGGTATATCAGTTTCTCCACCAATCTACTCATAATCAGATACCATGATGCCGGTTGAATGCGTTTTTAACATCAAGTGTTATGATTGCACAAAATTTGCGTGTTTTAAGGGACTTTTCCATCTCCATTCTGGCCATGTTACAGACCCTTTCTATCGCCTGGATGGTTGACCTGCCTTTTCTGAAACCGTACTGTCTGTCAGATAGGTTTTGTTGCTTAAGCTCCATTTCCTCCCTAATTGTAACTGCAATAAGATGTTCTAAAAGTTTCCCCATGGCGTCTAGCAAACATAGTGGCCTATATGCTGACGGCTCATCTGTTGTTTTATTGGGCTTTTATAGAAGCAACAGTATGGCCCTTTTCCATTGTCTGGGAAAAACTCCCCGCTTCAGTGTGTCGTTGAGGATATCTAGCAGAAATTGGGGGAATGCCTCCACCACCATTTTCACGACTTCGGGAGGTATACCATCTGGTCCTGCTGCTTTACCTGGTCTCAATTTAGTACCTGCTGCTATTAATTCTTCTATTGTGAAGGATTTTATCTGGTCATTTAAGGCCAGGTTCCATATGACCTCCTCTTGGCTCGGGAATAGCACCTCCGCTATCTCCTTTTTTTCCCAGGATCCATTTTTTTAACAACCGGAAACTTTTTCATAACTGTTCTGTATCCTTGGTCCCATACATCATTTGCAATTTCATCGCACTGCTTGGACCATTGGCTGTATAGATTGCGTGTTGTAGTTCTTTCTTAGTCTCTTTGTATCTTGTACTCTCCGCTTCTGCCGTATGACCTTTCCTCTTTTCTCTTTGCATGATTCTTCTATTTTTAATACACGCTTCTCTTAGCTGCGCTATGTCCTCGGACCACCAATAAACTGCCGATCGCTTATTTCCTATGCGACTATTCTTCTTTGGCATAGCTGCATCACATGCTTTACTTTATTAACTCGATACATGCCTCAATGCTTTTGTTCCCCGGCTCGTAAATACTTGCGTCCATGGCATCTGCGAATCTTGTTTTATTAAACTTCCCCACGAACCATCCTTTCCTCGCCTTTGTTTAGGATCGTGTGGGTCCTTCTTCTGCGTCTATTTCCATATATACAAATCGATGATCACTCATTGATTCTTGTTCAAGGACTTTCCAAGTTGCGACGCTCCTAGCTGTCTTTTCAGTCGTGCATGTTATGTCAAGGTGTGATGCCGATCCGCCTCATAAAGGTAGGTTCTTCCCCCTTATTTTGGATGATTAGTTTATTAGCGGCTATCCATTGTGTTAATATATTCCCTCTTGTATCTTCCCATTTAGATCCCCACTCAGGTGATTTGGAGTTAAAGTCGCCAGTAACTATGATCTCACTCCGCACATTATGTATGCTGGTCTAGTTCATCGAGAAAGTACTCAAAGATGTCTATTCCAACATTCGGGGACACATAGCAGCTGTAGATACGTACTCCATTAGGATCTACCCATGCATACCCGTTTCCATGTCCTTTCATTGAAAGGTCCTTGTTTCTTAGTTTAATTGCCACGTCGCCAGTTTCGTCCGTCATCCATGCGTTTCCACTTGTTTTCTTTCGATTTCGCTCTGAGATCACTAAAATGTCTATTTGTAGCTCCGCAGCTGTTGCCTCGAGCAGGTCATGTGCTGTAGAGCTCCTATTTGCGTTGAGCTGTAATATCATTAGCTCGAGAGGGCCGCCCCTCTTGAATAAGTTTCTATTATTTTCCTGAAGTGTGGGCATGCTGTACTGTCACTTCTGTGTCCTCTTACTTTACATAGGTTGCAGAGGCTTTCCCACTATGTGTCCTGTCTGTGTGCATTTAAGGCATCTCCTTTCTTCTTCCTTGGGTTCTTTGCACGGAGTAACGTTGTGTCCTAATTTCAGGCAGTTTATGCACCGCGTGACTTCTACCCTTCGTCGCACCCTGCATACTGTTAACGAACGCAGCAGGAGGCGTAGAAGTAGATTTAAGTCCAAAGATCCTTTTAGTCATAAGCATACAAGCATAAGGCTTGAATGGTGTGTATGGAACATCCGTTCCATATACACCATTTTTTTATCAAAAATATCACAATTTTCACTTCAGTTCCTAAACACCAAAATTCCATTTTTTTACCTGATATGCATGATTTCGTGCATATCAGGATTTTTTTATAAATTTATAAGTCGATTTTCAGTACAGTTTCCAAAATTCCATTTATCCTTTTAGACCATTATCCCACTCTTGAACGAACGCATCCAGGCACGATGCAGTATGGTAGAGACGACCAAGGATATGCACTATCCTCCACCAGTACCGATTCCTCAATGGACGGACTGAGCTTTTAATCACGACAATAATCATAGCGCAGATGATTATTGTCACAAGCCGGTCTAACGGATCACGAGTGAAGAATCCACACAGGCGCGAGAGTGAATCTACCGTAGATCAATTGGCTCTTGATCAGATCTCACCATAGACTGATCCACCTTCGTGGTTGCGTTGGTCTACGGAAGAATAGGTTCACTCTACCCTCGCGTTCTGGAATTCCTCGTGAGTCCGTGACCAAAGGCTTCAGTGGCAGGTTGAGCGGGCCTCGCCTTACCATTGGTCATCGTCTCTACCGGGATCGTGTCTGCTAGCACCATTTTAAATTTTAGGAACTGACTTATAAAGTGAAATTGCTGGAATTTTGCGATGCCACGCGGCGATATGAAGTGGTACCGGATCAATTCCGTATTATATAGTGGGAGACCTCCCAATGATATCACATATGAGAAATAAGGTATTTTTGGTAAAATTACGCTAGGATAAGCCTCAGTGCGGTGCGAAGGGGTACCGGGGCATTCCCTCATTATTACCAGGTGACCGCCTCGTGAGATCGCATTCGAGAGAAAATCTTTTCTGAAAGATCCACGGACGTCTAACGGTGTATATCATTTTGGAGAATATTACAATAAATTTATAGTATCTATTTCAAGCATAAAACATTAAACCCCACTCACTAAATTGCCAATTCGAGAGTCGCTTTAAAACAAACTAGTGTCATCAGCATACTGTAAGGAATATGTATCAATCAAATATGTTGAAAAATCATTTACAAATAATAAAAACAGGATCGGAGCCAATATGGATCCTTGTGGAACCCCTGCTGTGACGTGATGTATTGTTGACCACATTCCATTATATTCAACTACTTGATGCTTATTTCGAAGGTATGACTTTATAAAATCTAAGGCATTTCCCCTGATTCCGTAACAAGTCAATTTTTCGATCAAAATTTCATGTGAAACACAGTCAAAAGCTTTGGAGAGATCGCAAAAAACTGCAGATGTGATTTCGCCCCTCTCGAAAGCTTCCGTTATCTGTGTAACCATCACTATTGCTGCCTGTACTGTACTATGATTTTTCCTGAACCCGAATTGTGTCTCTGTAAAATAATTATTTTTTTCAATGAATGAGGTAAACCTGGTATTAAACGCTACTTCGATTATTTTTGAGATCGGAGGAGTTATGGCTATTGGACGATGGTTGGAGACATCATTTTCATTTCCTTTTTTGTAAATAGGAGTAATTTTTGCGTAATTTAATTTACTTGGAAACGCCCCGACTTCAAAACATTTATTAATGATAATTGTCATAGGTGCAATTAAACCGTCCTTTATGGACTTAATAATTTTGTTACTAATACCGTATATATCGAAGGCTGTACTGTTTGATAATCTTTTTATGATGCTTTCAACTTCATTGCTTTCTATTGGCTGCAAGAAAAGAGTTTTATTACTATTTATATGATTTTTTGTTATATCTATTGGATTTAGTACAGTTTGCGGCAGATTGTTTATTACTTGATTTGCTACATTAGAGAAAAATATAATAAACTCTTCCGGTGTGATATTGTTTTCAACTGTCGACTTAGGTTTTATTTTAGACGAATTAATGATTTTCCACATTGTTTGAGGTTTATTTGACGACTCTATAACTTGTTTTGTCATATATTCTTTTTTTATTACGTTAATCTTTTTTCTATAATCATTTTTTTGCTCGTTTTATTTCTTCATATAAATTTTCTGACGGATATTGTCTGTTAAGATCGATTAAAAATTTAAGATTTTCTCTCATATTTTTCAGCTCTGTGTTATACCATTTTTTGGGTATATTTTTATTTAAAATTGTGTTGTGTTTTATTGGTAAATGATGATTAATAGTGGATAATAGTATATCAAAAAAGTAGCTAAACATGTCATCAACATCTCTGAAATTATCTAAAATACCCCAATCATAACAATTTAAAGCGGATATGCAATTTTTGACAGCTGCATCTGATGTAAGTCTGAATTTTTTAATGCTCGTTTTCCGACAATTTTCTGAACTGAGATATTATTTATTATACCATGATGATCTGACATATAACATTCTTGTACTATTGCTTGACATTCTAATTTCGAGTTTGTAATACAGTTATCTAAACAACTTTTGCTTCTTATCGTAATTCTCGTAGCTTCATTTATTACAAATTCGAGACCGAAAGTCTGTATAATTAAACTAAAGTCTGTTTTAATTTTATTGTCTATAAGTAAATTAATGTTGAAGTCACCATAAATAAAATTTGTTTTATTACTTTTGTCTAAAATGTCCAATATTTCAGTAAGTATTTAAAAAAAAATTGTAGTATCTCCGTTAGGAGATCTATATATACAAAGTATTATAATACCTAAAGTATTTATTTCTATGTGACTTCACAGTGTAAATCCCTTGAGAGTTTATCAATGTTGTCTATTTTTTTTGTTTTAAAACTTTTTTTGCTATAAATCATGACGCCTCCATGCAAATTAGAGACTCTACAATAATAATTCGCCAAAGTATAATGTTCAAAATTACAGTATTTTACATTATTTTCTTCTAGCCACACTTCACATAAGCAGATTAAGTCTATATTATTGTCAGAGGCATATATTTAAAGTTCATCAATTTTACTACGTAAACTTTGAATATTTAGAAATAGAGTTTTTATTTTAATTATTTCTTTTCGCTTACCATTCGTCGCCTTCGAAAATTTCTTGATATTTGATCCTTCTTTTCGTCACCTTCTATGGTTGTATTCTTGGGAGCAACAAATATAACATCGTCGTTGGTATATTCATTTTGATTATTTTCTTCATTGGTTTGAGTGATTTCTATTTCCTCGTTTTGATTGGTGTCTACTATTTTTTGAATGATTTTATTTTCTTCATAAGTTTGATTGGTTTGAACAGTTTCTGTTTCCATTTCCTCACGTTCGTTGACATCTATTGTTTCTTGGTTGGTTGTATTTTCTTTATTGATTTGATTAGTTTGAGTGGTTTCTATTTCCTTTTCCTCGCCTTGATATACATCTATTGTCTTTTGCGTGATTTTGTTTATTGCCTCATAGTCGTCGTAAGTTTCAACACATTTGATAACTCTTAAAATATCATAGTTGACAAAGGTATTTTTAATTACTGATGAGTTTATGTATTCAAAAATGCATTTTTTTGCGCAGTATTGCAATTCTAACTTTTTGTTGATTATTTAATAATAATAATAATAATAATAATAATAATAATAATAATAATAATAATAATAATAATAATAACATGTCTTTATTTTCAATTTAGAACAAAATTATGATACAATTAATAGAAGTGAGATGGCGATATTCAACATTGTTGCTCTTCCATACAACCATCCCTTTGAAGATAATTAAACAAATAGATTATGTCACAAGAAAGAAATACATAACATAAAGAACTGATCAGATTATTACCAAATATAAAAATAACAAATAACAAATATCAATACTATTAACAAGTAAAGAAAATCTACACAGTAAGAATTAGGTATTACTGCGTAGTCCAAATATATGGGCTTTAACTTGCTTCCGGAATGAAACCACAGAGGACAAACTCTTTAGCTCGTTAGGAATACAGTTATAAATTTTGGCGGCATTAAAACTAAATGACCGTTGAAACAAGGCAGTGTTGTGTTTAGGAATAGTGAGAAGCTCGCGATGTCTCGTACAAATTGTATGAATATCTTGACCTTTTATAAGTTTATTTTCTAAATATTGCGGTGTTTGCACAAGGTTAATTTTAAAAATTAGACAAGCCAAATGAAGTTGAAACCTCTCGTCAAGATTACGCCAATTCGATTCCTTAAATTTGCCTGAAATGTGATCAAACTTACGTAAATTAAAACAGAACCTGATACACGAATTTTGAATTTTTTGAAGGGTATCCTTATCTCTTTGCAACAACGCAGGCCAAAACACGGTATTACAGTACGCTAGATGTGATAAGATAAGAGAGTCACATAATCGTAATTTAATGTTAGTATGCAAAACATCTTTATGAATATAAAGAATCTTCAGCTTACCAATGGACTTTTGAATTAAGTGTGAGACATGTTGTGTAAATCTAAGATCAGTATCAATATATACACCCAAGTTCTTGCAGCTATCACTAGGTTTCAACATTACATTATTAAGATTTATTTTAAAATAGTCGTTATTCAAAATTACATTCCTGTTCCTACCTAAAAACATCATTTGTGTTTTATTTTTGTTTAAGATAAGATCATGAGCCTTTGATATATTAAAAATTTTATCAAGATCAAAGTTGATTCGTTCAGCCGCTACATTCGATTCAGTTAAACAAAAGGAATAATATAATTGGGTGTCATCAGCATATTGATGAGATTGACAGTAATAAAGGTACTTATAAAAATCAGCTGTGTAAATGGAAAACAGCAAAGGTCCCAATATACTGCCTTGTGGCACACCTGGCTTAAGTCAGAAGTTAAAGAGAAACTATTGTTTATTACAACACTCTGCCGCCTTCCGGATAGGTAATTTTGAAAAAATAGTACAGCAGCTGCACTAAGCCCAAAATAGCACAGCTTTTTACACAATGTAACATGATTTAAAGTATCAAAAGCTTTGCTGAAATCTAAAAGAATTAAACAAGTAACTTTATTATCATCATAGGCTCTTAATAAGTCATCAGTTACATTTAACAGTGCCGTAGCTGTACTATGGTGAGAACGAAATCCTGATTGAGTAGGTGGAAATATTTTATTATGCGAAAGAAACTGACAGCTGCTCACGAACTACTTTTTCAAGAATTTTTGAAATAGCAGGTAATATGCTGATAGGCCTATAATGCGAGATATCAGATGGAGAATTATTCTTTGGAACAGGAATGACATTAGCTACTTTCCATGCAGAGGGAAAGCTAGAATCCTTAAGACACTTGTTAATAATAAAAGTTATATAAGTGGTTAGATACGGAGTAACAAGCAATAACATTTTTAAATCAACTCCGTCTGCCCCCTTTGCATTAGATTTAATACTGAGTAATATTTTTTCCACCTTTTCGGCCGTTACTTCAGAGAAATTATGAGTCTCAACAATATCAGGGCTAACTGCATTTATGTATGAATCTAACAGAGGATCATCATTGTTAACATTAACTTTAGGTACGCTATTAGTAAAAAAATCATTAAATTTGTCAGAATTCTCAGAAATTGAAATTGAACTTTGCGATTTTGCAACATTAAGCCATTTAAGTGTACGCCAAAAACCTTTTGGGTCAGTTTTAAATTTGTGATTCAAAAAAGCTTTTTTTTCATTTTTCACAGCCATATTCACAAAGTTCCTTAACTCTCTGTACTCATTTAATGAAATTTCACTTTTAACCCTTTTATATTAAGTCGTGCTTTGTCCCTTAATCTCATCATTAACTTAAGGTTAGGTGTTAGCCAGGGAGCAGGCGGTTTAGTGATTCTAGCAGACTTTATTGGTGCATGTATGTCAAACAAATATAATAAATTTTTATTGAAAAATTCTACCATGTCATTAACATCAGTGAGATTAAAAATGTGATCCCATTTGATAGTTTGTAAGCTATTTAAAAACAATTGATGATCAAAATTAGAAAAATCCCTGTAACTTCGGTATAGTGTAACCTGTCTAACTTTTAAAATTTTTAAGTTACATTTAACTAAACAATGGTCCGAGATATCATACATATTACATACTTCGGCCTCATCAAGTATTTCAGTATTGTTGGTAATTATTAAATCAATGAGAGTTGCCGACGTTTCAGTTAATCGAGTTGGAGATTTAATAATTTGGTGCAGGGAATATTTATATAAAAGTGCATTAAACTGCTTATAAGCTTTACCATTTAGATTTAAAAAGTCAATGTTAAAATCACCTCCAAATAATACATAGTCATGATTAGGCAAGTATTGTATTAAAGTATTTTCTAAGCAATTAAGAAAATCAAGAACGTTACCATTTGGAGGTCTGTATAATGTACCTAGGCACACTTTCTTATCTGCAATAGACATACTAATCCAACACTGTTCTAAAGCGCTATTAGGATGGGGTATATCAAGTAAAGTAAATTTAAGACAATCCTTAATATAAAAAGCTACACCCCCTCCTGTACCTTCTCGATCACAACGTATCAACTTGTAGCCTGGTATATTAATACCATTATCATGTATACTAGAATTTAGCCAAGTTTCTGATAGCCCAACAATAGTAAGAGGATCCCCCGTGACAAAATCCGTAAACAAATCAAAGCCAGTGCATAAAGAGCGAACATTAAAATGAGAGAAATTAACCCGTGAATGGTTTATCATTATAATATACTGTGTACTTAACACTAAGTAAGACTCCAGCAAATATCATTAAAGTTAAATAGCTAGAATATGGTACAACACAGAACATAAGCAAAATTCGTATATGATTAAATCAATAAACTAAATGAAGCAACTTAGTAAAAATAATAAGCTTGTATTATAATTATATCTTAATGCAGTAAACATATATGTTTAGAATAAGTATTTAACGAAAAAATTGATTCGCAGATATTTGTTTGCATTTAATAAACTAATTTAACATAAATATAATGTGAATCACAAAGAAATTCAAGAGAAAAAAATATAGAATATAAAAACATCGAACAAAAAACAGTACCGAATGGTGATAATAAATTTCAACATAATTCTACCATTATAATAAAGTCGTAAGTTAAAGATCATTTAAAGAGTTCATCAAAGTTTTCTTATTATCATCTCCTTTGAGGAAAAATATTTTACCATTTGCAGACCAAACTTTTCCTACTCCATATTTGTTCTTGGCAGCTTTAAGAAGTTCATAGCGGCGATGTGTCAGATCTTCATGTACAGACACTTTGGTTTTTTTAAGTGACTTTTTAGCATAAAAAACTTCAGTACGCTTAATGTTACTAACAAAGTTTACCAAAATAACTCGTGGTTTATCGCCAATGATATGCTTGCCCATTCGAAATGCACAGTCAATATCTTGGTTGTTGCATGGCACTTTGAGAGTATAGTTGTTTAGATGTAAAATACCTTTTACGACATCCTCATTTTCGGTCTCAGCTACTCCAAGAAAACGTAGAGAATTTTTCTTGGAGTATTGTTCAAGATCGTCATTTGCCACAGAGAGGTCTTCAATAGCCTTGCAATTGGAAGTAGCCGTTACATTAAGGAGTTTAATAGAATTAATAACTTCCACTAGTTTTTTGTCTAACTTCTCCAAATTTTCATCCATTTTAGACTCCAATTGTTTAACAAAAGTCGTACATACCTTATTGATTAAAGATTCAATATCTACCTCATCAGTACTAACTGAAGAACCTTTGCTAGATTTCGCAGGAGGCATAATAATAGCGGTGCTTTATCGAAGTGGTAAGAATATGACAAGGAGCAGAAACTTCTCGATGAATAGCAATAACGAAAATATGCAATTATTCGCAAAATTACATAGATAAGTAGAATATCCTTTTAAACAGCACGATAAAGACATTTAACAATTACAAGCACATGTCCAGCTTATTTTATTTAAAACTATACCACAGAAATTTCAAGTTTAACGGGAGCTCACTAAAACAGTCTACTCACTCATGGGTATACAATGAATGAATGAATTTGTCTGTCGTTTAAAATCCTATTTGTTTCAACATATCGTATGTTATTATATTTACGAGATATTTTAACAAGACTGACATTGAAGTCATAAATAAATTTATTCAGTATATTCCTATGTTCACAATAAGTCGCACCTATAAATATAACGTTAGTATTATTAAGTTCTTTGCAGATCATATTCAACTTTTGTTGATCAATTTTACGTCCACGTTGAACATTCATTATTCCAGCAAAGATCATAATATAATCCGATTTGGTGTAATATTCAGATAGTTTCTTAGCATTTATTACTACTTCTTCTATCAGCGCATTAGGTTTAAAATACGAACTTACCATGTATTTATCTCTATTCAGTATTTTATTAAAAATTTCCACACAATTTCGACCATTTTCATCACCTAGTATAAGTATTTTGGAGGTATCTACATTATTTTTGGTACCCTGTGTTTCCTCTTTGTCTTTATTATTGTTAGTTTTGTTTTGGTCACTTTTTATTTTGACGTTTTTTGTTTTTGTAGAATTGTCGTTGTTATTGTCTATATTCATCTTCTTTATTTGCTTTGTTATGTAAACTTCTAATTGATTTATTCTTTTTTCTAATGTTTTAATGTGGTTCTGTAATTTGTAAAATGATTTGTTATTAACTTGTTTTTTCTTTTTCTTTGCGAGTCATTTTGATTTCTTTTTAAGGTAGTCCTTTTTGCGTTTATTATTCTTTTTATGAGGTCTGCTTTTTTACCATTTGTCGGTAGATTAAGTTTTTGCAATTCACTTTTTAACTGGACATTTGTAAAGTTTTTTAGCTCACTAGATTTCATTATTGTAACACATTTATGCACTTATAAGTTTATTTAGCGATTTTTTCTAGTTTTAATTGTCACAGTAAATACACTATAAAAAATTGATTCTAACTGTACATCATTTGTAATTAATAAAAAGGTATAATAATGTAGCATTGTTATTGAAATGTTGTGTTTGCTGACAAATTGTACAACACTGTATTGATTTTTCGATATCATTATTTATTCCTGGCCACCAACAATACGATCTTAATAGCATTTTAGTTCTCACTATACCAATGTGTTCTTCATAAAACAGTTTTAATACATCAGGCCTTAATAACAGGGATATAACTACTTTACTACCTAAAAGTAAACAATCTTGTTCCACTGACAATTCATGTCGATGTTTAAAATAAGGCTTTTGTTCCTCATAAGCAACATAATTTGGCCAACCTGACAATGTTAAATCAATAACTTTTATTAATAACAAATCTTTTTTTGATGCTTTAGCCACATCAGCGTAATTTAAAGGATTCTCATTAATCAAATTAAATAAATGACATATAGTCCTGCAGGGTATTGTTTTTGCATTATTCGACAATAATAATGTTCTAAAGTGTTGTTTATAAATGACTTTATTTAGGCTTTATTCAAGCATAATAACAAAAACCTATCCAATTTGATATACTCACATTGATGTTTCATCTCACAAATTCATTCATTATGGTCACCAACCAAAAAACGATGTCCCCAAGAAGATGTACATGTTCTTTCGCCTATATGGCTCTTCAGGGGACCCCAAATCACGTCCAATTCAAATTCTACCTTTATCTTGAAAACTTATACTCAAAATTGTATTTATTGACATTAATAAAACATTTTGTAACCATAACAAACAAATTTTTTTCATTCCTTTAACTGATATGTCTTCTACTATATTTTCACATCCCTTTGTAATCTACTCTACTTTCTCTTTTGAGACGCATTGTTAATAAACAGCTTTATTTAATTTTTTTTTTATACTGGCCCTCTTATAACAAAATTACCTAATATATTTATTGATGTTCCACTTCTGAACATACAAATATAAATTATGTTGAATTCAAAGAAAATCATTGAAAACATTTTAGAACGTTATTATTGTCGAATAATGTGAAAACAATATACTCTGCAGGACTATATGTCCATACAGCATTGAATTAAATCACAAAATCCATAACATTCAAATAAAAAAATAAAACATTTAAATAAAAATTATTAATCTCCATAAAAAATTAATACAATCTAGTTTTAGTTCGATTGTGACATTATGACGTTAAAAATTCCCTAGTTTTAATTTTATTCTGACATCGATGTTCAGAAATAACATAACCTCTCAATGTCAAATTGACATTAATGAAAAAATCGATATAACCTAAATCTAATGTACTCTAACATTGACATTGATGTCAAAACAAATCAAAATAAACTAGTTAAATTCTACCCTGACATTGATATCAAAAATTAATTATTAATAAAATTATATCACTCTCTTTTAGGTAAGGCCTATTCCTTTCTATCTTTTTTACAATTCTCTTGCTTTGCTTGATATGCATTGTTTATAAATAACTTTATTTAGGCTTTATTCAAGCATAATAACAAAAACCTATCCAATTTGATATACTCACATTGATGTTTCATCTCACAAATTCATTCATTATGGTCACCAACCAATAAACGATGTCCCCAAGAAGATATACATGTTCTTTCGCCTATATGGCTCTTCAGGGGGACCCCAAATCACGTCCAATTCAAATTTTACCTTTATCTTGAAAACTTATACTCAAAATTGTATGTATTGACATTAATAAAACATTTTGTAACCATAACAAACAAATTTTTTTCATTCCTTTAACTGATATGTCTTCTACTATATTTTCACATCCCTTTGTAATCTACTCTACTTTTTTTTTTGAGACGCATTGTTAATAAACAAACTTATTTCAGTTTTTTTTTTATATATATATACTGGCCCTTTTATAACAAAATTATCTAATTATATTTATTGATGTTCCACTTTTGAACATACAAATATAAATTATGTTGAATTCAAAGAAAATCATTGAAAACATTTTAGAACGTTATTATTGTCGAATAATGTGAAAACAAAATTCTCTGCAGGACTATATGTCCATACAGCATTGAATTAAATCACAAAATCCACAACATTCAAATAAAAAAATAAAACATTTAAATAAAAATTATTAATCTCCATAAAAAATTAATACGATCTAGTTTTAGTTCGATTGTGACATTATGACGTTAAAAATTCCCTAGTTTTAATTTTATTCTGACATTGATGTTCAGAAATAACATAACCTCTCAATGTCAAATTGACATTAATAGAAAAATCGATATAACCTAAATCTAATGTCACTCTAACATTGACATTGATGTCAAACCAAATCAAAATAAACTAGTTTACATTCTACCCTGACATTGATATCAAAAATTAATTATTAATAAAATTATATCACTCTCTTTTAGGTAAGGCCTATTCCTTTCTATCTTTTTTACAATTCTCTTTCTTTGCTTGATATGCATTGTTTATAAATGACTTTATTTAGGCTTTATTCAAGCATAATAACAAAAACCTATCCAATTTGATATACTCACATTGAAGTTTCATCTCACAAATTCATTCATTATGGTCACCAACCAAAAAACGATGTCCCCAAGAAGATGTACATGTTCTTTCGCCTATATGGCTCTTCAGGGGGACCCCAAATCACGTCCAATTCAAATTCTACCTTTAACTTAAAAACTTATACTTAAAATTGTATTTATTGACATTAATAAAACATTTTGTAACCATAACAAACACATTTTTTTCATTCCTTTAACTGATATGTCTTCTACTATATTTTCACATCCCTTTGTAACCTACTCTACTTTCTCTTTTGAGACGCATTGTTAATAAACAAACTTATTTAAGTTTTTTTTTATACTGGCCCTATTATAACAAAATTATCTAATATATTTATTGATGTTCCACTTCTGAACATACAAATATAAATTATGTTGAATTCAAAGAAAATCATTGAAAACATTTTAGAACGTTATTATTGTCGAATATTGTGAAAACAAAATACTCTGCAGGACTATATGTCCATACAGCATTGAATTAAATCACAAAATCCATAACATTCAAATCAAAAAATAAAACATTTAAATAAAAATTATTAATCTCCATAAAAAATTAATACAATCTAGTTTTAGTTCGATTGTGACATTATGACGTTAAAAATTCCCTAGTTTTAATTTTATTCTGACATTGATGTTCAAAAATAACATAACCTCTCAATGTCAAATTGACATTAATGAAAAAATCGATATAACCTAAATCTAATGTCACTCTAACATTGACATTGATGTCAAAACAAATCAAAATAAACTAATTACATTCTACCCTGACATTGATATCAAAAATTAATTATTAATAAAATTATATCACTCTCTTTTAGGTAAGGCCTATTCCTTTCTATTTTTTTACAATTCTCTTTCTTTGCTTGATATGCATTGTTTATAAATGACTTTATTTAGGCTTTATTCAAGCATAATAACAAAAACCTATCCAATTTGATATACTCACATTGATGTTTCATCACACAAATTCATTCATTATGGTCACCAACCAAAAAACGATGTCCCCAAGAAGATGTACATGTTTTTTCGCCTATGTGGCTCTTCAGGGGGACCCCAAATCACGTCCAATTCAAATTCTACCTTTATCTTGAAAACTTATACTCAAAATTGTATTTATTGACATTAATAAAACATTTTGTAACCATAACAAACAAATTTTTTTCATTTCTTTAACTGATATGTCTTCTACTATATTTTCACATCCCTTTGTAATCTACTCTACTTTCTCTGTTGAGACGCATTGTTAATAAACAAACTTATTTAATTTTTTTTTTTTTTTTTTTTATACTGGCCCTATTATAACAAAATTATCTAATATATCATAATGAATGAATTTGTGAGATGAAACATCAATGTGAGTATATCAAATTGGATAGGTTTTTGTTATTATGCTTGAATAAAGCCTAAATAAAATCATTTATAAACAATGCATATCAAGCAAAGAAAGAGAATAATTGTAAAATAGATAGAAAGGAATAGGCCTTACCTTAAAGTTCAAGTAAATAAATTTGTTTTGCGAGATTAATCGTCCACCTGATGAGCTAGTTATAGCGAAAGAATATGTACATCTTCTTGTGGACTTCGTTTTTAATTGGTGACCATAATGAATGAATTTTGTGGAGAGTTAAAAAAATAATTTTTAATAATTTGTTTTTAGACGTTTTGAATTTTATAATTTTTATTCCAATATTCATCTTGTAGTAAAGAAGGTCCAGTGAATTTAATAATAGCATGTCTAGAGATGAAACATCAATATAAGTATATCAATTTGGATATGTTTGTTATTATTATGCTTGTATAAAGTCTAAACAAAGTCATTTATAAACAATGAAAAAATATTTTCTAAAACATTCGTGGCATTATGACATGGCAATCGTGACAATGCGTCGGCATTAATAATTACTCTCTTATATTGAATAACCCGATAAAGTTAATGCCCATCGTAATACGGGACTAACGTACTAACGCACTAACAGGAATTGCTTTATTTTTTCCAAAAATATATTGTAGGGGTAGATGATCGGTTATCAAAATGAATTTACGTCCATTCAGATACTTATAGAACTTACGCAAACTAAACATTATAGCCAACGCCTCTCTTTCAATATTTGAATATTTTTCTTCAGTCGGGGACAAGGTACTTGAGGCAAACATGACTGGATGATCTTCATTATTTATTTTATGGCTGAGTACGGCACCTACACCATAACTACTTGAATCACAAGTGACATAAATGGGTAAAGATGGGTTATAAAAAGTAAGAACTTGATTTGATAGGAATATCTCTTTACTGATTTCAAACGCTTCTTGACACTTTACAGACCAAATAAATTGAGTATTTGTTTTACATAAATCATATAAAGGTTTTAATTTAGATGATAACATAGGAATGAATTTGGCGTAATAATTTAATAATCCTAAATATGATCTAAGTTGTGTCAAGTTGTTTGGAGATAATGTGTTCTTTATACATTCCAACTTTTCTTCTATAGGGTAAATACCTGACTTATCTGTTCTATGACCGAGGAACTCTACATTATTTTCATAAAATTTACATTTATTTACATTAACTTTGACATTATATTCATTTAATCGACAGAAAACTTTCAGAACATTATCATGACATTCCTCAATACTTGACCCATAAATTAAAATATCATCAATATAGCATTTGGTATTTGGCAGTCTTGATAGAATGTTTTCCATTATAGTTTGAAATATACCAGGAGCAGAACTAACACCAAATGGCAATCTATTGAACGTAAAAAGACTTAAATGAGTATTTATTGTGAGCATCTCCCTCGTTTTATCGCTAACTTCTAGTTGCTGATAAGCGCCCTTAAGGTCAAAAATAGTAAAGTATTCATTTCCAGACAATTCTGAAAAAATATCCTCGGGTAGAGGCAAAACACAATGATCTGTTTCAAGCATACGATTTACGGTACGTTTAAAATCTACACAAATTCTTATAGTTTTTCCATCTTTTTTTGGCACAATAACAATTGGACTTGCCCAGTTACTAAATTTTACTTTTGTTAGTATACCAGACTGAACCATATTTATTAATTCTGACTCTACTTTTGGTTTCAGAGCATATGGCATTTCGTACGCCCTGTGAAACATAGGACTTGCATTTTCTTTTAGCGTTAAATCTACTTTAAAAGTTTTTATGGATGATTCTAACTGTTCTTCAAAAACACTGGCAAATTTATTTTTAATTTCAGCTTCTAATCGAGTTTTAACCTCTGTTATTGGACATATATTATGACCTTTTAACTGCCGACTTTGATTTTTAATATTAATTATTTCCGACTGACAGCGATTTAATTCAGACTCACAAGACTTAATTTGACTTAGGTACCAAATTACCATCATTATTATTTGATTTTAATAGTTCAAAAAATTGTTGTTTCCAGTTAGGATTAAGAACAATTTTCAAAGAATTGCCAATTTTTTATTTACCAAGAACCGTATGGCAAATTGCTTGGCGCAGTGAGTACAATAGCAGAGGCCGTAACCGAAACACTTATAAAAATAAATTTTCATAGGCTCCTAATTGCCACAGATCAAATTGAAATTTTATGGAATTTACATGCCCTCATACTTTTCGCGTTTCCCTGTATAAAAAAACTCGTAGTTAAATCGAACATACGGTATTAAACTGCAGAAGAAATGACCTATCCGCAATAAAAAAATTATTGAAGTTGCTTCAATATTAACAAAAATATGAACGTATAAACTTGACTAATTTTTTTACCTATTCCGTAATTTATGTGCGAAGTGTATATTAAATATCATATCTTCTGAACTAATTCTTGACCGGTAAAAATTTCAATGTAGATTTGTTTCAAATAATAAGAAAAATTTAATTTACCCTATGAAATCATTTGTCAGGGGGTTCTTGGGGTTGAATATAGGGGTTAAAACATAATAAAAATAATTCTTGACCCATCAAAATTTCGATTCAGATTTGTTATAAACAAAGAGAAGAATGTAAACCGACCATTAAAATCATTTGTCAGCGGATTTTTGGGGGTGGAAAAGGGGTCTAAACATAGTAAAAATCATATCCTCTTAAATAATGCTTGACCTATAAAAATTTCAATACAGATTAGTTTCAAATAATAAGAAGAATTTAATTTGCCCTATGAAATCATTTGTCAGGGGGTTCTTGGGGTTGAAAATAGGGGTTAAAATTTCATAAAAATCATATCCTCTTAAATAATGCTTGACTTATAAAAATTTCAATGCAGATTGGTTTCAGATAATAAGAAGAATTTAATTTGCCCAATGAAATCATTTGTCAGTGGGTTTATGGAGGTGAAAAAGGGGTCTTAACATATTAAAAATCATATCCTCTTAAATATTGCTTGACCTATAATTATTTCATAGTAGATTTGTTTTAAATAATAAGAAGAATTTAATTTACCATATGAAATCATTTGTCAGGGGGTTCTTGGGGTTGAATATAGGGGTTAAAACCTAATAAAAATAATATATTTTTAAATAATGCTTGACCCATCTAAATTTCGATGCAGATTTGTTATAAACAAGGAAAAGAATTTATTACGGCCATTGAAATTATTTGTCAGCGGGTTCTTGGGGTTGAAAATAGGGGTTAAAATTTCATTAAAATCATTAAAATAATGCTTGACCTATAAAAATTTCAATGCAGATTGATTTCAAATAGCAAGAAGAATTTAATTTACCATATGAAATCATTTGTCAGGGGGTTCTTGAGGTTAAATATAGGGGTTAAAACCTAATAAAAATAATATCTTTTTAAATAATGCTGCTTGACCGATCTAAATTTCGATGCAGATTTGTTATAAACAAGAAGAAGAATTTATTACGGCCATTGAAATCATTTGTCAGCGGGTTCTTGGGGGTGAAAAAGTGTGAAAATATTCTTATGAAACGGGTGGAAATATCTAATAAAGTTTTTTATCTTTGACAACTTTTATTCTTTTTAATATATCTAATTACATGTCAAAAACTATAACTGACTTGATTATTAATTCACAATTTTAATTGATATTCAACACTTCCCCTCAATCAAAATTTTGAAAAATCATTTGAACAATTAATTAGGCCAAGATTTGAACAAAAATTATTAAAAATTAATTTTCTCAAAGGTTTAGTTAAACCATCAGCTAATTGATCAGAGGTGGGAATATAATTTATTTCAGTTACATTGGAGGCTATCTTTTCTCTCAGAAAATGGTATCTAATCTCTACATGCTTAAGTCTTTTATGATGTTCTGGATTTTTCGCCACAAATATTGCTGATTGGTTGTCTTCAAAAATTGGTGTTGGTCCATCGGGTGGTAAACCAATTTCAGCCATCAAGTTTCTTAGCCAGCAAGCTTCACTTACGCCGTAACTCAGAGCAACATATTCGGCTTCAGTCGAAGACAAGGTGACACACTGCTGTTTGCTTGAAGACCAAGATACAGTGCATCCATATACTTTGAATAAATATCCTGACGTAGATTTTCTGTCTTTAACATCACCGGCCCAGTCTGCATCAACAAAACCTTGAAGTTTGGGGTAGCCTTGACCTCTTTTGAATAATAGCTTAAAATTGAGGGTACCTTTTATATATCTAAGAACTCTCTTCAGTGCCCTCCACAGATCTTCATTTCCAGTGGATTGGTATCGGCTTAAAAAGCTCAAAGATGTACAAAGATCGGGTCTCAAGCCAAGCATTGCATACATTAGGCATCCTATTACTTGCCTGCATCTAGTACCGATGTTTTCATCCTCTGAAGACTTGATGGAGATAACAAAATTGGGTTCCAAAGGAGTTGCTACAGGTTATGAATCATACATATTAAAACGTTTTAGAATTTCAGTGAGGTAACTAGTTTGATCCAATTCTGATAAATGTTTATTCCTAGGTAATTTGATACTCTTCCCAAATCTTTCATTTTAAAATTAGTATTTAGAGCTTGTTTCAACTGTTCAATATCATTTGGATCACTTCCAAATATTAGAATATCATCAGCATATAAAAGAACGTAAAATTTGTTACCATTATTAATTTTAAAATAAAGACAATAGTCCGACTTTGAGCGATGGAATCCTTGCTTCTCCATAAATGAATTGAATTTCTCATTCCAATTTCTAGGTGATTTTCGTAAACCATAGAGAGATTTATTTAACTTCAACACCTTGTTATTTTTTATCATGCCCTCCGGTTTCAATATATACACGTCTTCATCAATAGATCCATAGAGAAAAGCACTTTTGACATCCATTTGATAAATAATCATGTTAAGTTCATTAGCAATAGCTAGAAGTACTCGTAATGTTGGGAGCTTTGCCGCGGGAGAATAAATTTCTGAATGATCAAATTCTTCTTTTTGCTGAAAACCTCTTGCTACTAATCGAGCTTTATATTGCAAAGGCTTCCCATTATTGTTTCTTTTAATTAATTTTAAAAACCCACTTGGCCTGTATTGGCTGTTTACCATAAGGTAAATTTACCTCAGTCCAGGTGTCGTTTTCAAGCAATGATTGAAATTCTTGATCAATTGCTACTTTCCAAAGGTGGCTCTCTGGACTTTTCATAACATCATCATAACCCTGAGGAATTAAGTCGCTTTCACTGAAATAAGTTAAATCAAAATCATCAAGATTCTTTGGTTTAGAGATTTTATTTCTTCTTCTCAACCTAGGCTGTTCCTCTTCTTCATCATGTTCTCCATCTTCTTGGGAAGGATTCTCTTGACATATTTGACTCTCAATGTCCATAGATGACTGATTATCAGCAATTTCTTTTTCTTCATCATGAGTTTCAAAAATGATTACATCAGTTTTCTTGATATTGTTTTTGCTCTCATCTTCGAAATGATTACTGTTCAGAAGTTGAAATCCTTCTTGTAATTCATTAAACTGTTGCTGTAAGTTTAACTCAGGCTCAAAAATGACGTCTCTAGCAGTAGTGACTATGTTCTCAACTGGAAAATATATTCTATATCCTTTGCAGTTATCGTCATAACCCACGAATCCCTTTCTTGGATTTAGAGTCCCACTTTTTACGTTTTTCTTTGGGGACATGCACATGTACAGGTGAACCAAAAGATCTAAAGTGATCAATATTTGCATTTTTCTTTAACCATAACTCGTAAGGAGTTTTACCTGGAACCGAACTTGTTCCGGTACGATTCAAGACATATGTTGCAGTATTAACAGCTTCAGCCCAAAATTTCTTAGGAAGATCTGCAGCACGTATCAAAGTTCTTGCCAATTCAACGACTGTGCGCATTTCGCGCTCAACTTTACCGTTTTGTTCAGGTGTATAAGCTATAGTTCTTTGATGTCGTATTTCATTGGCTTGAAGTAAACTTCTAACTTTGTAGTTGACAATTTCTGTTCCATTGTCTGACCTTAACACCTTTGCTTTGTTACCAGTATCTTGTTCAGAGCTAGCTAGAAAAATTTTAATTTTATCGACAACTTCAGATTTGCTCTTCAAAAAATATGTACATCTATAATGTGAATAATCATCTTTTATCAACAAAAAATACTTGAAACCACCAATACTGTCTGTCTCCATTGGTCCATTTAAGTCTATATGCACAATTTCACATGGTGTAGTGGTAAGAGTGGAACTTCTTTGAAAATGGAGTCTATGCTGCTTTCCCTGGACACATTTATCACAAAATTCAAAATTTGGTTTTGTGTAATCAATGTTAAACTTCTGCAACACCGATTTACAATATGGTATATTTTGATGTGCGAGAAATTCATGCCATTTCTTCAATGAATAAACAGGAGTTACAGTATTAACCACATCACTATCCAACTTAAAATCAAGAATAAAAACATTTCCTTGGCGATGAGCTACTGCTTTGACTTTATCTTCCATCATTAGTGTACACTTTTCTGAAGTACCTACTACATTGTAACCTTTATCAAGAACTTTACTTAATGACAATAGGTTAATTTTCAAATTTTTGATAATATGTTTGGTCCATTCTGAACCATCAAAAGATAAAATCGGAATATTACCAATGCCTGTAGCATTAAGAAGTGTACCATCACCTATTTTTACCAGTCTCTCAGTAATCATCAAAGTAGTAAACCATAATTTGTTGCATGACATATGTTCACTGGCACCACTGTCAAGATACCATTTCGTATTTTCAATACTATCATTGTTGTACATTGCCATACTAATGAAGGCACCAGAAGGTTTTGTTTCTCCAGAATTTTTACAATTTTCTTTCCTAAGCCTATTTCGACAGTTTTTAATAAAATGGCCAGGCTTTTTACAGTAATGACAGATTGGCACTTCTGTACGATTATTACGAGAATCTGTGCGATTATTAATATGTTTGTAACACTTAGAACGCAAATGACCCAGTTTGCCACAAAACGTACATTTTACTTGCCGTGAAATAAAAGCATCATTTTCATTGCTAGAAGTAGTGGGTTTATCTTTGGTCATTCTTTCCTCTTCAATGAGAAGACGAGACACTAAATCGTTATATATTTGTTTATCAGAAGGTACAGATTCCCATGCAGATACAAAATGACTATATTCAGGTGGAAGGGACATCAGAACTTTAGTCATTATCATATTCTCAGAAATAGCTTCTCCAGTATTTTTCAAATGATTTATTATTTCTTCTAGTTTCGAAATATGTAACGCTATCCCACCTCCTTCATATTTGTAATTAAAGAATTTATTTTGAAGTAAATGGACACTAACTTCAGATCTCTGCTCATAAACAGACAACAACTTCGACCACATTTGAAAAACACTTTCGCATGATAACAAATGAGTAAGCGGACCTTCCTCCAACCTAGTGACAATGCATTCCTTTGCTTTATTATTTCTCTGCGTCCAATCTTTAAAATCCTTTTCGTAAGTTAGACTTGCAATTTCCGTAGGTTTTATATCCATCTCAACTACTTCCAGAAAGCCTTTAGAAGCGAGGATGATTTTTATTTGAAATTTCCAGATATTCCAATTTTCTTTACCTTTTAGTTTTAAGGCACTAATTTGTTCCATGTTTATCGACCGACAATAGAAATATTACAATTTGCCGTTATTTTTGCCTTAACAACTTCACCACAAAGTTTGTCGTATTAAAGAACTGTTAATTATTTTCCACTTTATTAACTACGAGTTATAAGCTACGAAAGCTCTGAACGGCCACATGATATTTTTTTAAAAAGTGAAATTTCAACATTTTTCCTTGAAATTTCAAGAAAAATGTTGAAATTTCACCTATTCCAAAACTTGAAATTTCAACTTTTTTCTTGAAATTTCAAGAAAAAAAGTTGAAATTTCACCTTTTTAAAAACTTGAAATTTCAACTTTTTTCTTGAAATTTCAACTTTTCTGGAGACACAATAATGTACCTATGTTCTGTCAGATACAAGCTACTCTACAATCAATTATGATATGGTGAGTAAGTAGTGCCAGTTATCATCTTAAATGGTACAATTTTGATTAATTATTACGTATAAACTTTTTTTTCACAAGTGTTAAGTATAGGTACAGGGTGGGCCATTGAAAAGGAAACCGCCTGTTTTGGGACACTTCGGCTAATTTTTTGAAAAAACGCTCGGACAGGTCGATTCTTGATTTTTGGGGGACAACTTTTGATGTCAAACTTGACATTGACACATCAGCCCTCTAGCCCCAGCAACCCCTAACCAAGATTTAAATAGGGAAAGGGGGTCGAGCGACACCTCATTTGAAGCGTCCATTATCTATGCGACAGCATGGTCGAAATTGTTTTTTTTCATTTTTTTTTCTCATGAAAAGCACCCTCTAGATTAACTAAGGTGGGGATGTTGTTTGGGAAAAAAATCCTGAAATACTTCAACTTTTATCTTCTGAATGGCACTTTTTGATCTCAAATTTAACTTTGTCAGGTCAATCCCCTAGCCCCAACAACCCCCAACAAAAACAAATATTACGGTACGGTGGTCGAGTGACCCTTCATTTTGAAGGTATATTGATTCTCTATGCGAATGCATGATTGTTTTTAGGTTTACAAAAATGGGAAAAGTGTAGAAAAAAAATTAAAACATCAAAATTCAGCGTCAGAAGAAATTTTTATTAGTTCACATAGAGAATTAAAAGACCTATAGAAAATAAGGGATCATACGACCACTTTACCGTTATTTTTGTTTTTGTTGGGGCTACGGGGTTGACCTGAAAAAGTCAAATTTGACATCAAAATGTGTTGTTCAAAAGATAAAAGGTGACGTGTTTCAGGATTTTTTTCCCAAACAACACCCCTACCTTAGTTTATCTAGAGGGTAATTTTCATGTGGACGAAAAAAAATTGAAAAAACTAATTTCGACGATGCTGTCGCATAGAGAATTGAAAGACGATTCAAATGAGGGGTCGTTCGACCCTATTTAAATTCTTGAGTTAGGGGCTTCTGGGGCTAGGGGTTGATGTGTCAACGTCAAGTTTGACATCAAAAGTAGTCACCCAAAAATCATGAATCGACCTGTCCGAGCGTTTTTTTCAAGAAACTAGCCTAAGTATCCCAAAACAGGCAGATTTGTTTCAAATAATAAGAACAATTTAATTTACCTTATGAAATCATTTGTCAGGAAGTTCTTGGGGTTGAAAATAGGGGTTAAAATTTCATAAAAATCATATCCCTTTAAATAATGCTTGACCTATAAAAATTTCAACGCAGATTTGTTTCAAATAATAAGAAGAATTTAATTTGCCCTATGAAGTCATTTGTCAGCGGGTTCTTGGGGGTGAAAAAGGGTCTAAACAGTAAAAATAATATCTTGTTAAGTAATGCTTGAGCTATAAAAATTTCAACGCAGATTTGATTCAAATAATAAGAAAAATTTAATTTGCCCTATGAAATCATTTGTCAGCGGGTTCTTGGGGGTGAAAAAGGGTCTAAACAGTAAAAATAATATCGTGTTAAGTAAAGCTTGACCTATAAAAATTTCAATGCAGATTTGTTTCAAATAATAAGAAGAATTTAATTAACCCTATGAAATCATTTGTCAGGGGGTTCTTGGGGTTGAAAATAGGGGTTAAAATTTCATAAAAATCATATCCTCTTAAATAATGCTTGACCTATAAAAAATTCAATGCAGATTTGTTTAAAATAATAAGAAAAATTTAATTTACCCTATGAAGTCATTTGTCAGGGGGTTCTTGGGGTTGAAAATAGGGGTTAAAACATAATAAAAATAATTCTTGACCCATCAAAATTTCGATTCAGATTTGTTATAAACAAAGAGAAGAATTTAAACCGACCATTAAAATCATTTGTCAGCGGGTTTTTGGGGGTGGAAAAGGGGTCTAAACATAGTAAAAATCATATATATTATTTGTAAAAGCCAGTCACCCTTCTCTGTGGCTCCGACACTCACAGATGGGAGCTGGTAGTACCGGCAACCACTCCCCACGCCCGTGGGGTAAGTAACTACTGGGTCCGAGAATCGTGTGCCCTGAGCAGACGTAACGAACCGAGGATGACTGCCTTCTGCATTCTGCCGGCTAAGATCTCTGCCGAGTTGCGGCATGCCGGTATGATCTTCAGTTCTGAAAGCAGCGTGTGTCTAATTCCACCGAGGGCTCCTATAATCAGCACCACTATCTTAACCGTATGGTCTGGATAGAGTGTGCGGAGTTCGAAGAGCAAATCTCGATACTTTGTCCGTTTTTCCTCCTCCTTCAAGACAATGTTGTTCTCCGCAGGAGCCGAGAACTCTATGACATACATTGTCTTGAATTGGTGGTCGAGGAGGACTATGTCAGGCTTGTTGGCTTGAATTTGCCTGACGGTGGGAAACGAGTAGTTCCAATAAATTAGACACTTCTCATTTCCCACAACGGACTCAATATCCCCCGGAGTGTAAGGCAGCACTGGTGTCTCGTCTATCTTATACGAGTGCCTTAAATGATAATAAAGCACTCGTAATGCTGCGTTGTGCCTCTGGATATAGGCCGAGACTGCATATGTCGGACAAGCCGACAACAAATGCATTACAGTCTCCGGCGCCCTGCGGCAGGCCCTGCAGCTGACATCAGGGACCTCCATACCCATGACACGACTTCGATAGACGAGTGTGTTAAATACACCATCCTGGCAAGCCATAATGAATCCCTCAGTCTCAGATTTCAGCCCTGCTGACCTTAAGAAGGCAAAGGTCAACCTTTTGGATAAGCCAAGGTCTTCCATATTTTTATAAAAGACCCCATGCATTGGCTTATCCGTATGAAGCTGCAGAAAGATGTTGTGTTCTGCAGCTTTAATTTGGGCTTTTCGCCGAATAGGTTCCAACTCGGTGACAGAGTCGCGATTTACCCGTTCGGCATCGAAAATGAGACCAAGTTCATCGGCTGCTCTCCGTGCTGCCCTAAACAAAAAAGCTCCTACCCCTGCTTTTTCATGGTCTCGGACCATGCAGAGGAGGGGATCCGAACTCCTGATAACCTTACAGGCCCCATCCAGAACCAACCTGTTATGGAGACTCTCCAAACTCAAGAGTCCACGGCCTCCCTGATACCGTGGGAGATATAACCGTGGAACGGACGATTTAGGATGCAAACTCCTATTGAGATGCATCTTTTTGCGGGTTCCTACGTCGAGTTGTCGCAGCTCCTCTCGAGTCCATTTCACTACTCCAAAGGAGTAGAGAAGGATCGGAACGGCAAGCATATTGGTCGCAGACACCTTGTTCTTCCCCGACAGTTCTGAAGACCAGATCTGTCGGAGTCGGTGCTGGTACTTGCCGCGGAGAGCGTTTTTCACTACACTTACTTCCTGGGTGGAGCGTTGCTCAACACCCAAGTAAGTGTACGACTCTCCGGCATCTAGATGATGTAAGATGCTTCCGTCCACGAGCTGCGCGTCCTCTCCATAGTCTCCGCATCGTCCTTTCTTGAGATGGACCAGTGCACATTTGTCCAACCCGAACTCCATCCCGACCGCCTGTGTGTACTCCTGTACTATCCTGAGGGACTGATGTAAATCCCTCTCTCCGGAGGCATAAAGTTTAAGATCATCCATATAAAACAAATGGGTGACCTTATGCCTCCTGTTACTGGGGGTACCGCAGTTGTAGCCACGGGTTTTTCTTAACGAAACGGATAATGGCAGTAATGAGATGCAAAACAAGAGGGGGCTGAGGGAGTCTCCCTGAAATACTCCCCTCTTGAAGGATACCAGCTCCGTCTGGACTCGGTCATTACCCGATCTTATGGTAAAACGAGTCTTCCAGAGCGGCATCAGTTCTTCAATACATCTCACTACGGGATCGGGCACCGCAAGACATCGGAGCAAGTGAACAATTAGCTCGTGCGATGTCATGTCAAATGCCTTGCGGTAATCGATCCAGGCCATCGAGAGGTTTCGTTTATACTGCATGGAGTCCTGCGTGACACATCTGTCAATAAGCAGGTTCTCCTTGCAGCCAGCAACACCTCTCTTCGACCCTCGTTGCTCATATATCCGTTCGTAAACCCGTTCAGCTGCTTGGAGCACCCGCATGTACAAAATGCGTGTAAACACCTTGTAACATGCGTTTAAACAGGTTATCGGGCGGTAGTTCTTTGGGTTAGACAAATCTCCGTTCTTAGGGATCAGCACTGTCCGCCCCTCAACAACCCAAGAAGGAATTTGCTGCTCCCCGTTTAGCCAGGCATTAAAAATTCTGGCCAAATGGTGGTGGGTACAGGTTAACTTTTTCCACCAAAAGTTATTTATCCCATCGGGGCCTGGAGCAGCAAAGTTCTTAGAGCCCTCAAGAGCTCTTCGAACCTCTTCTGGGGTTATTGGTTGGAACACTTCATCTGGTTGTTGAAGCCTTTGACAAAAGGCTTCAAAGTGTGCCAGGGCTGGAGTGTCTCTGTTGAGTGGAAGCTTCTGTTCGTAGAGCGTTTTCCAGAAGTTCTCCACCTGATCTACAGTCGGCGGATTCTCTACAACACGCTGAGGCGGTTCGAAAAGGCGCGAGGGCTTTTGGCGGAATAGTTTATTTTCCGCCATTCCTCTCGCCCGCCTCACTAGTGACTTTTTACAAACCACTAGCATCCGTATCCGATCGAGACAGTGCTGTTTGATGGTTTGCAGCACAGCAACATTGAGTGTGTGATGGACGCGTCTCAGGTTGGCAGCTATTCGCCGCACTTTAGGCGTGAAAGGCCTATTAGCTGCCATATAGTCCATCACACAATGGATACGGGAAGCGTGTTGCCTCGCCGACCGGATCTTGGCTTCCACCTTCTGCACACGCCGCTCTGCTCTCTCCTGTGGGGAAGCAGTGTTTCGCCTCTCCACCTGAGACAAGCGTTGAGCAGCAGCATACACGGCACAGTTTATGTGCCAGATGTCAGCCACTTCTGGTATCGCGTCTCGAAGTTCTGCATCCACTCTGACCAGGTCTTCTGGTCCGGGGGTTTTCATATAGTGCAACCCCCTTCTAGTACTGAGACCCTCTGGTATAGGTGGAACGACAGGAACTGCATCCTCAACAGGTACATTCGGTGGCCTCTCGACCACCTCAATCACCGGCTGAGGGGCAGTTCTCACGTAGCCCCTTCTACGAAGGTGGGATACATAATCACGCAGGTTTTGCGGCGTGAAGGCGTTATGCTCTGGGTGTCTTGCACACCACAGAGCATGCATTCGTGCCATGTATCCCCTCCGTGCGGGCTCACTGCTTTCGTAGTAATGCATCAGGTCGTCCCTTAACTCGTCTGTCCACTCAAAGCGTCCTTGTTCGTTGCGGCCATCATCATTGGGCGGTAATCCTTGTTGGGCCCCACCACCTTGCCCGTGACCCCTATCCGTACGGGGTCGATCGTGGGGGCCTTATGAAATCATTTGTCAGGAAGTTCTTGGGGTTGAAAATAGGGGTTAAAATTTCATAAAAATCATATCCCTTTAAATAATGCTTGACCTATAAAAATTTCAACGCAGATTTGTTTCAAATAATAAGAAGAATTTAATTTGCCCTATGAAGTCATTTGTCAGCGGGTTCTTGGGGGTGAAAAAGGGTCTAAACAGTAAAAATAATATCTTGTTAAGTAATGCTTGAGCTATAAAAATTTCAACGCAGATTTGATTCAAATAATAAGAAAAATTTAATTTGCCCTATGAAATCATTTGTCAGCGGGTTCTTGGGGGTGAAAAAGGGTCTAAACAGTAAAAATAATATCGTGTTAAGTAAAGCTTGACCTATAAAAATTTCAATGCAGATTTGTTTCAAATAATAAGAAGAATTTAATTAACCCTATGAAATCATTTGTCAGGGGGTTCTTGGGGTTGAAAATAGGGGTTAAAATTTCATAAAAATCATATCCTCTTAAATAATGCTTGACCTATAAAAAATTCAATGCAGATTTGTTTAAAATAATAAGAAAAATTTAATTTACCCTATGAAGTCATTTGTCAGGGGGTTCTTGGGGTTGAAAATAGGGGTTAAAACATAATAAAAATAATTCTTGACCCATCAAAATTTCGATTCAGATTTGTTATAAACAAAGAGAAGAATTTAAACCGACCATTAAAATCATTTGTCAGCGGGTTTTTGGGGGTGGAAAAGGGGTCTAAACATAGTAAAAATCATATATATTATTATTATTATTATTATTATTATTATTATTATTATTATTATATATATTAAAATCTGACAGCCCTTCCTCACTCTTATTTATCGCCGATTTTTCACATATTCTGCGGCGCTAAAGGCTTTTTTTTTAACCAGTTTGGCCGCGCAGCGCCGTGCGTGATGGACGTTTTCGTGTCGGGGCTATCGAATTGCCGACTTTCGTGGCGATCCGCGAAGTATTTTAAAAGTTATTAACTTTTCGATAGCACCGTGTCGAAGAGGTTTGTAAAATTTGAGAAATTAAAAAGAGATACGAC
Source organism: Rhagium mordax (assembly GCA_963680705.1). Classification (NCBI taxonomy): domain Eukaryota; kingdom Metazoa; phylum Arthropoda; class Insecta; order Coleoptera; family Cerambycidae; genus Rhagium; species Rhagium mordax. The sequence goes on from OY796659.1 coordinate 27,414,128, forward strand.
ACGCGAGAAATTTGAAAAAAAATGGCCGACGTTTTCTGAACGATAGACGTCAAAATAGCGCTTTTTCGTTCGCTCATACTGAGTCTAAAACCGAAGGGGGCCGCGCGATTCGCGATGTAATTTTAAGTTGCATCCTCTAACTCGGTTTTCGCGCCAGAACGGCGGTCCGGCGGCGATCTTTCGTTTGGAAATAACGTTTGAAGTGTTCGTGTTTCCGCAATTTTTTCGAATTTTCAAAACATGTCCCCCTTCCGAGCTTATTAACTCGCGACTCCTTTGAGACGGACCGGCGGCGTATTTTTTTTTTGAAAACTAGATGAAATTTAGAAAATCGCCGTCGAAAATCGTTTTTCTCGATTTTGCCTCCCAAGAAAGTTATGATTTTTTGAAAAGCGGCGATTTTGTCGGATTTCGACGATTCTTCCGACACCTACCCATTAGAAAAGCATCATAGCCTTTCCCTTTGGATTTAGAGGATCGCGACATGCACGACGACCAAGAAAAAGGACAAATGAACAACTATTTTTTTTCTTTTTCGTCCATCTGAGATATTACCCGAGATACGAATATTTAAAAAAGGTCGATTTGCAAAAAAACGCTACTTTTCCGGAGGCTCTAACTCCTTTAACCGGAGGATTTTTTCGACTGGACTTTCAGAAAAGCTAGATCCATCCTACCTCTTGGGTCCCTGCAAATTTCGTTGCTTAATCTCTACCGGCATCCGAGCGGTGGATATTTTAAATTACCAAGACACGCCGAATATTCGCCGGTGACGTCACCAAACATGAACACCCTTATTAAATACCCATGCCGAGCGTCGCATACATTTTTTGTATTCTGGCCCTCATAAGCAAGAGTGGTGCATCTAATTAGTAGTATTGGGTATTGAGAAAACAGCTATTTACTTTATAGTATTTGATGCTTATGATACGTATTGGAAATTAACCATTTGGGTTTATACAATGCTTTTGGTTAACAATAATGAAATCACAAGAATATTTTTAACAAAAATCTTATGCGAACAAAAATACAAAAAACGAAAATAGGTACATGCTGCACTTTTACTATGAAACAGGAGCAATGTTTGTTGGTATAATACAAACGCAAAATGCGGCATCTGCAAAAGATAAAAAAACAACTTTAAACCGGATACAACTAAATAACACGAATCGTTTAACGAAACGGTGAAGGCAATGAAAATACGAGAGACCCCTTTTCCCTGAACCTTATTTCCTTTCATGTAACAATTCTGTTGGGCTGTACGCATGTTTCCCGAGATCTTTAAACTGGATCCAACTAAATAATTAACCAGAATCATCGCTTAACTTAACAGACACGCCAGCGAAAATACAAGAAACCCTTCATCCCTGAACTTTCTTTACTTTCAAGTGACATTCCTGTCGGAATCTATAAGTTCCAGAGATTTTTAAACCGGATCCAATAAATAACCCGAATCATCGCTTAACTAAACAAGGACACCAGCGAAAATGCACGAAATTCTTCATCCCTGAAATTTATTTCCTTTAAAGTGGCATTCCTGTCGGACTCTACATGATTCCCGAGATCTTCAAACCAGAATCAAATAAATAACCCGAATCATCACTTAACTAAACAGGGACTCCAGCGAAAATGCACCACAACACCCATCATCCTTGAACCTTCTCTCCTTTCAAGTGACATTCCTGTCGGACTCTAATATGTTTCCCGAGATCTTTAAACTGGATCCAACTAAATAACCCGAAACATCACTTAACTGAACAGGGACGCCTGCGAAAATACACTAAACTCTTCATCCATGAACTTTATATTCTTTCAAGTGATAATCCTGTCGGACACTACATGTTTTCCGAGATCTTTAATTTGGATCCAACTAAATAATCCGAAACATCACTTAACTGAACAGAGACGCCAGAGAAAATACACGTAACTCTTCATCCCTGAAATTTACTTCCTTTCAAGTAGCACTCCTTTCGGACTGTACATGATTACCAAGATATTTAAAATGGATCCAACCAAATGACCCGAAACATCACTTAACTAAACAGGGACGCCAGCGAAAATACACTTCATCCTTGAATTTTTTTTGCTTTAAAGTGACAATTCCTGTCGGACTCTACATTCCAACTAAATAACCCGAATCATCACTTAACCAAACAGGAACGCCAGCAAAAATACACGAATCCTTTCATCTCTGAACCGTATCTCCTTTCATCTGATATTACTGTCGGACTCTACATGCTTCCCGAGATCTTTAATGCGGATCCAACAAAATAACCCGAATCATCCCTTAACTAGAGAGGGACGCCAGCAAAAATACACGAATCCTTTCATCTATGAACCTTATCCCCTTTTATTTGATATTACTGTCGGAATCTATTTGCTTTCCGAGATCTTTCAATGCGGATCCAACAAAATAACCCGATTCATCACTTACCTAAACAGGGACGCCAGCGAAAATACACAATCCCCTTCATCCCTAAACCTTATTTCCTTTCATGCTACAATTCTGTCGGCCTCTACATGTTTAGCGAGATCTTTAACCGGATCCAACTAAGTAACCCGATTCATCACTTAATTAAACAGGGACCCCCAGCGAAAATACACAACACCATTCATCCTTGAACGTTCTCTCCTTTCAAGGGACAATCCTCTCGGACTCGACATGTTTCCTGAGATCTTTAAACTGGATCCAACTAAATAACCCGATTCATCATTTAACTAAACAGAGACGCCAGTGAAAATACTCGAAACCCTTCATCATTGAACCTTCTCTCCTTTCTGTCAGACGCCAGCGAAAATACACTAAACCTTTCATCCTTGAACCTCCTTTCAAATGACATTATTGTTGGACTCTACATGTTTAACGAGATCTTTAAACCCGATCCAACTAAATAACCCGAATTATTACTTAACTAAGCATGGACGCCAGCGAAATTACACGAAACCCGTCATCCTTGAATCTTCTCTCCTATCAAGAGACATTCCTGTCGGACAAATATTTCCCGAGATATTTAAACTGCATCCAACCAATTAACTAGAAACATCACTAAACTAAACAGTGACGCGAGCGAAAATACACGAAAATCCCTGAAATTTATTTTCTTTTAAGTGGCACTCCTTTCGAACTCTACATGTTTCCAGAGACCTTTAAACCGGATCCAACAAAATAATCCGAGTCATCACTTAACTAAACAGGGACGCCAGTGAGAGTACACGACATACTTCATCCCTAAACCTTCTTTCCTTTTATGCAACAATTCTATCGGACTCTACATCTCTATATCCTTAAACCGGATCCAACTAAATAGATCGAATCATCACTTAACTTAACAGGGGCGCCGGCGAAAATGCGCAAAACCATTTATTCCTAACCTTCTCTCTTTTCATGCAATAATTCTTTCGGACTCCACATGTTTCCCGAGACCTTTAACCGGATTCAACTAAATAATCCGAATTATCACTTAACTAAATAGGAAGGCCGGCAAAAATACGCGAAACCCTTTGCCCCTGAACCTTTTCTCCTTTCAAGGGATATTCCTGTCGGACTCTAAATGTATCCTTAATCCTTTAAACTGGATCTAACTAAATAACCCGAAGGATCACTTAACTAAACGAAAATACATAAAACCCTTATCACTGAACTTATTACCTCTGAAGTGACATTTCTGTCGGACTCTACATGTTTCCCGAGATCTTTAAGTTGGATCCAACTAAATAACCCGAATCATCACTTAACTAAACAGGAACGCATGTAAAAATACACAAAACTCTTCATTCTTGAACCTTCTCTTCTTTTAAGGGACAATTCTGTAGGACTCTACATGATTCCCGAGATATTTCAAGCGGATCCAACAAAATAACCCGAATCATGACTTGAGTAAACAGGGACGCAAGTTAAAGTACGCGAAACACTTCATCCCTAAACCTTCTTTCCTTTTATGCAACAATTCTGTCGTACTCTACATCTCTATATCTTCAACCGGATCCAACTGAATAGCCAAAATTATCACTTAACTAATCAGGGACGCCAGTGAAAATATACGAAACCTTTCATCCTTGAACCTTCTCTCCTTTCAAGGGATATTCCAGTCGGACTCTAAATATTTCCCGAGATCTTTAAACTGGATCCAATTAAATAACCCGCAACATCACTTAACAAAACAGGTACGCCAGCGAAAATACACAAAACCGTTTATCCCTAAATTTTCTTTCCTTCATGCAAAAATTCTATAGGACTCTACCACATGTTTCCCTAGATCTTTAAACCGGATCCAACTAAATAATCCGAATTATCACTTAACTAAACCGGGACGCTAGCGAAAATACACAAAACCCTTCAGCGATAAACTTTCTTTCCTTTCGTGTAACAATTTTGTCGGACTCTACATGTTTCCCGGTATCTTTAACCGGATGCAACTAAATAACCCGAATTATTATAACTTAATTAAACAGGAGCACCAGCGAAAACACACATAACGCTTCATCCTTGAACCTACTCTTCATTCCTGTCGGACTCCACGTTTTCCGAGAGCTTTAAACCGGATCCAACTAAATAACCCGGATCATCACGTAACTAAACAGGAACGCAAGCGAATATACACAAAACCCTTCATCCTTGAACCATCTCACCTTTCAAGTAACATCTCTGTCGGACTGTACATCTTTCCCGGGACATTTCGACCGAATCCAACTAAAACGTCCGAATCCCTTAACTAATCGAGGCCGCCTACGAAAATACGCGAGACGCCTCATGTCCGATGACCTTCTCACCTTTTCCATGACTTCTATGTCGAACTCTACATCTTTCACGAGACTTTTCTACCGAATCCAACTAAAACGCCCGGATCCTTTAAATAATTGAGTCCGCCTACGAAAATAAGCGAAACGCCTCATTTCTAATTACCTTCCCACTTTTCAGGTAGCATCTCTGTCAGATTCTACATCTTTTCTTACACCGAATCCAACTAAATTACCCGTATCTCTTAAGTAATCGAAGACTAATACGAAAATACACGAAACGATTTCCTGATGACCTTTCCATTATTCAAGTAGCATCTCTGTTGAACTCTCCATCTTTCCCTAGACTCTTCCACCGAATTCAAATAAATTACCTTAATCCCTTAACTAATCGAAGACTAATACGAAAATACGCGAAATGCCTCATTTCTCATTACCTTCCCACTTTTCAAGTAACATCTCTATCATACTCTACATGTTTCCCGAGACTCTTCCACCGAATCCAATTAAATTACCCGAATCCCTTAACTAATCGAAGAAGACTATAAAAATACGCGAAACGCTTCATTTCCAATGACCCTCTCACTTTTTAGGTAGCATCTCTGTCGGACTCTACATCTTTCCTTTCCCGAGACTCTTACACTGAATCCAACTAAATTACCCGGATCTCTTAACTAATCGATGACTAATACGAAAATACACGAAACGCATCTTTCCTGAAGACCTTCCCATTATTCAAGTAGCATCTCTGTTGAACTCTCCATCTTTCCCTAGACTCTTCCACCGAATTCAAATAAATTACCTTAATCCCTTAACTAATCGAAGACTAATACGAAAATACGCGAAATGCCTCATTTCTCATTACCTTCCCACTTTTCAAGTAAGATCTCTATTATACTCTACACGTTTCCCGAGACTCTTCCACCGAATCCAATTAAATTACCCGAATCCCTTAACTAATCGAAGATGACTATGTAAATACGCGAAACGCTTCATTTCCAATGACCCTCTCACATTTTAGGTAGCATCTCTGTCGGACTCTACATCTTTCCCGAGATTCTTCCACCGAATTCAACTAAATTACCCGAATCCCTTAACTATTCCAAGATGCTTACGAAAATACGCGAAACGCCTCTTTCCTAATGCCCTTCCCACTTTTTAAGTAGCATCTCTGTAGGACTCTACTTCTTTCCCGAGATTCTTGGACTGGATCCAACTAAATTACCCGAATCCCTTCACTAATCGAAGACTAATACGAATACGAAGTAGCATCTCTGTTTAACTCTACATCTTTTCCCAGACTCTTCCATCGAATTCAACTAAATTACCCTAATCCCTTAACTAATCGAAGACTAATACGAAAATACGCGAAATGCCTCATTTCTCATTACCCTCCCACTTTTGAAGTAACATCTCTATCATACTCTAGATCTTTCCCGAGACTTCCACCGAATCCAACTAAATTACCCGAATCCCTTAACTAATCGAAGATGCCTACAAAAATACGCAAAACGCCTCATTTCCGGATGACCCTCTCACTTTTCAAATAGCATCTCTGTCGGACTCTACACCTTTCCCGGGACTCTTAGACCTAATCCAACTAAATTACCCGGAGCCCTTAACTAATCGGAGACTCCCACGAAAATACACGAAACGCCCCTTTCCGGATGCCCTCTCACTTTTTAAGTGTCATCTCTGTCGGACTCTACATCTATCCCGAGACTCTTAGACCGAATCCAACTAAATTGACCGAATTCCATAACTAATCGAAGACGCCTACGAAAATACGCGAGACGCCTCTTTCCTGATGCCCTCTCACTTTTTAAGTAGCATCTATGTCGGACTCTACATCTTTCCCGAGACTCTTCGACCGAATCCAACTAAATTGCCCGGATCCCATAACTAATCGGAGACTCCTACGAAAATACGCGAGACGCCTCTTTCCTGATGCCCTCTCACTTTTTAAGTAGCAGTCGGACTCTACATCTATCCCGATACTCTTCCACCGAATCCAACTAAATTACACGGATCCCTCAACTAATCGGAGACTCCTACGAAAATACACGAAACGCCCTTTCCTGAAGCCCTCTCACTTTTTAAGTAGCATCTCTCGGACTCTACATCTATCCCGAGATTTTTCCACCGAATCCAACTAAATTGCCCGAATCCCATAACTAATCGAAGATGCCTACGAAAATAAGCGAGACGCCTCTTTCTTGATGCCCTCTCACTTTTTAAGTAGCATCTCTGTTGGACTCTACATCTTTCCCGAGATTCTTCCACCGAATCCAACTAAATTGCCCGAATCCCATAACTAATCGAAGATGCCTACGAAAATAAGCGTGACGCCTCTTTCCTGATGCCCTCTCACTTTTTAAGTAGCATCTCTGTCGGATTCTACATCTTTCCAGAGACTCTCCGACCGAATCCAACTAAATTGACCGAATTCCATAACTCATCGAAGATGCCTACGAAAATACGCGAGACACCTCTTTCCTGATGCCCTCTCACTTTTTAAGTAGCATCTCTGTCGCACTCTACATCTTTCCCGAGATTCTTCCACCGAATCCAACTAAATTTCCCGAATCCCATAACTAACCGAAGAAGCCTACGAAAATAAGCGAGACGCCTCTTTCCTGATGCCCTCTCACTTTTTAAGTAGCATCTCTGTCGGACTCTACATCTTTCCCGAGACTCTTCGACCGAATCCATATAAATTTCTCGAATCCCTTAACTAATCGAAGACGCCCACGAATTTACGCGAATCACCTCTTTCTTGATGCCCTCTCACTATTTAAGTAGCATCTCTGTCGGACTCTACTTCTTCCCGAGACTCTTCGACCGAATCTAACTAAATTACCCGGATCCCTTAACTAATCGGAGACTCCTACGAAAATACACGAAACGCCCCTTTCCTGAAGCCCTCTCACTTTTTAAGTAGCATCTCTGTCGGACTCTACATCTTTCCCGAGACTCTTCGACCGAATCCAACTAAATTACCCGGATCCCTTAAGTAATCGAAGATGCCTACGAAAATAAGCGAGACACCTCTTTCCTGATGCCCTCTCACTTTTTAAGTAGCATTTCTGTCGGATTCTACATCTTTCCCGAGACTCTCCGACCGAATCCAACTAAATTGCCCGAATCACTTAACTAATCGAAAACGCCTACGAAAATATGCGAGACGCCTCTTTTCTGATAACCCTTTCACTCTTCAAGTAGCATCTCTGCCGGACTCTGCAGCTTTCCCGAGACTCTTAGACCGAATCCAACTAAATTACACGGATCCCTCAACTAATCGGAGACTCCTACGAAAATACACGAAACGCCTCTTTCCTGATGCCCTCACTTTTTAAGTAGCATCTCTGTCGGACTCTACATCTTTCCCGAGATTCTTCCACCGAATCCAACTAAATTGCCCGAATCCCATAACTAATCGAAGATGCCTACGAAAATACGCGAGACGCCTCTTTCCTGATGCCCTCTCGCTTTTTAAGTAGCATCTCTGTCGGACTCTACATCTATCCCGAGACTCTTAGACCAAATCCAACTAAATTGACCGAATTCCATAACTCATCGAAGATGACTACGAAAATACGCGAGACGCCTCTTTCCTGATGCCCTCTCACTTTTTAAGTAGCATCTCTGCCGGACTCTACATCTATCCCGAGACTCTTAGACCAAATCCAACTAAATTGACCGAATTCCATAACTCATCGAAGATGCCTACGAAAATACGCGAGACGCCTCTTTCCTGATGCCCTCTCACTTTTTAAGTAGCATCTCTGTCGGACTCTACATCTTTCCCGAGACTCTTCGACCGAATCCATATCAATTTCTCGAATCCCTTAACTAATCGAAGACGCCCACGAATTTACGCGAATCACCTCTTTCTTGATGCCCTCTCACTATTTAAGTAGCATCTCTGTCGGACTCTACTTCTTCCCGAGACTCTTCGACCGAATCTAACTAAATTACCCGGATCCCTTAACTAATCGGAGACTCCTACGAAAATACACGAAACGCCCCTTTCCTGAAGCCCTCTCACTTTTTAAGTAGCATCTCTGTCGGACTCTACATCTTTCCCGAGACTCATCGACCGAATCCAACTAAATTGCCCGAATCCCATAACTAATCGAAGATGCCTACGAAAATAAGCGTGACGCCTCTTTCCTGATGCCCTCTCACTTTTTAAGTAGCATCTCTGTCGGATTCTACATCTTTCCAGAGACTCTCCGACCGAATCCAACTAAATTGCCCGAATCACTTAACTAATAGAAAACGCCTACGAAAATATGCGAGACGCCTATTTTCTGATAACCCTCTCACTCTTCAAGTAGCATCTCTGTCGGACTCTGCAGCTTTCCCGAGACTCTTAGACCGAATACAACTAAATTACACGGATCCCTCAACTAATCGGAGACTCCTACGAAAATACCCGAAACGCCTCTTTCCTGATGCCCTCACTTTTTAAGTAGCATCTCTGTCGCACTCTACATCTTTCCCGAGATTCTTCCACCGAATCCAACTAAATTTCCCGAATCCCATAACTAACCGAAGAAGCCTACGAAAATAAGCGAGACGCCTCTTTCCTGATGCCCTCTCACTTTTTAAGTGTCATCTCTGTCGGACTCTACATCTATCCCGAGACTTTTAGACCGAATCCAACTAAATTGACCGAATTCCATAACTAATCGAAGACGCCTACGAAAATACGCGAGACGCCTCTTTCCTGATGCCCTCTCACTTTTTAAGTAGCATCTCTGTCGGACTCTACATCTTTCCCGAGACTCTTCGACCGAATCCAACTAAATTGCCCGGATCCCATAACTAATCGGAGACTCCAACGAAAATACGCGAGACGCCTCTTTCCTGATGCCCTCTCACTTTTTAAGTAGCAGTCGGATTCTACATCTATCCCGATACTCTTCCACCGAATCCAACTAAATTACACGGATCCCTCAACTAATCGGAGACTCCTACGAAAATACACGAAACGCCCTTTCCTGAAGCCCTCTCACTTTTTAAGTAGCATCTCTGTCGGACTCTACATCTATCCCGAGATTTTTCCACCGAATCCAACTAAATTGCCCGAATCCCATAACTAATCGAAGATGCCTACGAAAATAAGCGAGACGCCTCTTTCTTGATGCCCTCTCACTTTTTAAGTAGCATCTCTGTCGGACTCTACATCTTTCCCGAGATTCTTCCACCGAATCCAACTAAATTGCCCGAATCCCATAACTAATCGAAGATGCCTACGAAAATAAGCGTGACGCCTCTTTCCTGATGCCCTCTCACTTTTTAAGTAGCATCTCTGTCGGATTCTACATCTTTCCAGAGACTCTCCGACCGAATCCAACTAAATTGCCCGAATCACTTAACTAATAGAAAACGCCTACGAAAATATGCGAGACGCCTATTTTCTGATAACCCTCTCACTCTTCAAGTAGCATCTCTGTCGGACTCTGCAGCTTTCCCGAGACTCTTAGACCGAATCCAACTAAATTACACGGATCCCTCAACTAATCGGAGACTCCTACGAAAATACACGAAACGCCTCTTTCCTGATGCCCTCACTTTTTAAGTAGCATCTCTGTCGGACTCTACATCTTTCCCGAGATTCTTCCACCGAATCCAACTAAATTGCCCGAATCCCATAACTAATCGAAGATGCCTACGAAAATACGCGAGACGCCTCTTTCCTGATGCCCTCTCGCTTTTTAAGTAGCATCTCTGTCGGACTCTACATCTATCCCGAGACTCTTAGACCAAATCCAACTAAATTGACCGAATTCCATAACTCATCGAAGATGACTACGAAAATACGCGAGACGCCTCTTTCCTGATGCCCTCTCACTTTTTAAGTAGCATCTCTGTCGGTCTCTACATCTTTCCCGAGACTCTTCGACCGAATCCAACTAAATTACCCGGATCCCTTAAGTAATCGGAGACTCCTACGAAAATACACGAAACGCCCCTTTCCTGAAGCCCTCTCACTTTTTAAGTAGCATCTCTGCCGGACTCTACATCTATCCCGAGACTCTTAGACCAAATCCAACTAAATTGACCGAATTCCATGACTCATCGAAGATGCCTACGAAAATACGCGAGACGCCTCTTTCCTGATGCCCTCTCACTTTTTAAGTAGCATCTCTGTCGGACTCTACATCTTTCCCGAGACTCTTCGACCGAATCCATATCAATTTCTCGAATCCCTTAACTAATCGAAGACGCCCACGAATTTACGCGAATCACCTCTTTCTTGATGCCCTCTCACTATTTAAGTAGCATCTCTGTCGGACTCTACTTCTTCCCGAGACTCTTCGACCGAATCTAACTAAATTACCCGGATCCCTTAACTAATCGGAGACTCCTACGAAAATACACGAAACGCCCCTTTCCTGAAGCCCTCTCACTTTTTAAGTAGCATCTCTGTCGGACTCTACATCTTTCCCGAGACTCATCGACCGAATCCAACTAAATTACCCGGATCCCTTAAGTAATCGAAGATGCCTACGAAAATAAGCGAGACGCCTCTTTCCTGATGCCCTCTCACTTTTTAAGTAGCATCTCTGTCGGACTCTACATCTTTCCCGAGATTCTTCCACCGAATCCAACTAAATTGCCCGAATCCCATAACTAATCGAAGATGCCTACGAAAATAAGCGAGACACCTCTTTCCTGATGCCCTCTCACTTTTTAAGTAGCATTTCTGTCGGATTCTACATCTTTCCCGAGACTCTCCGACCGAATCCAACTAAATTGCCCGAATCACTTAACTAATCGAAAACGCCTACGAAAATATGCGAGACGCCTCTTGTCTGATAACCCTTTCACTCTTCAAGTAGCATCTCTGCCGGACTCTGCAGCTTTCCCGAGACTCTTAGACCGAATCCAACTAAATTACACGGATCCCTCAACTAATCGGAGACTCCTACGAAAATACACGAAACGCCTCTTTCCTGATGCCCTCACTTTTTAAGTAGCATCTCTGTCGGACTCTACATCTTTCCCGAGATTCTTCCACCGAATCCAACTAAATTGCCCGAATCCCATAACTAATCGAAGATGCCTACGAAAATACGCGAGACGCCTCTTTCCTGATGCCCTCTCGCTTTTTAAGTAGCATCTCTGTCGGACTCTACATCTATCCCGAGACTCTTAGACCAAATCCAACTAAATTGACCGAATTCCATAACTCATCGAAGATGCCTACGAAAATACGCGAGACGCCTCTTTCCTGATGCCCTCTCACTTTTTAAGTAGCATCTCTGTCGGACTCTACATCTTTCCCGAGACTCTTCGACCGAATCCAACTAAATTACCCGGATCCCTTAACTAATCGGAGACTCCTACGAAAATACACGAAACGCCCCTTTCCTGAAGCCCTCTCACTTTTTAAGTAGCATCTCTGCCGGACTCTACATCTATCCCGAGACTCTTAGACCAAATCCAACTAAATTGACCGAATTCCATAACTCATCGAAGATGCCTACGAAAATACGCGAGACGCCTCTTTCCTGATGCCCTCTCACTTTTTAAGTAGCATCTCTGTCGGACTCTACATCTTTCCCGAGAATCTTCGACCGAATCCATATAAATTTCTCGAATCCCTTAACTAATCGAAGACACCCACGAATTTACGCGAATCACCTCTTTCTTGATGCCCTCTCACTATTTAAGTAGCATCTCTGTCGGACTCTACTTCTTCCCGAGACTCTTCGACCGAATCTAACTAAATTACCCGGATCCCTTAACTAATCGGAGACTCCTACGAAAATACACGAAACGCCCCTTTCCTGAAGCCCTCTCACTTTTTAAGTAGCATCTCTGTCGGACTCTACATCTTTCCCGAGACTCTTCGACCGATTCCAACTAAATTGCCCGAATCCCATAACTAATCGAAGATGCCTACGAAAATAAGCGAGACGCCTCTTTCCTGATGCCCTCTCACTTTTTAAGTAGCATCTCTGTCGGACTCTACATCTTTCCCGAGATTCTTCCACCGAATCCAACTAAATTGCCCGAATCCCATAACTAATCGAAGATGCCTACGAAAATAAGCGAGACGCCTCTTTCCTGATGCCCTCTCACTTTTTAAGTAGCATTTCTGTCGGATTCTACATCTTTCCCGAGACTCTCCGACCGAATCCAACTAAATTGCCCGAATCACTTAACTAATCGAAAACGCCTACGAAAATATGGGAGACGCCTCTTTTCTGATAACCCTTTCACTCTTCAAGTAGCATCTCTGCCGGACTCTGCAGCTTTCCCGAGACTCTTAGACCGAATCCAACTAAATTACACGGATCCCTCAACTAATCGGAGACTCCTACGAAATTACACGAAACGCCTCTTTCCTGATGCCCTCACTTTTTAAGTAGCATCTCTGTCGGACTCTACATCTTTTCCGAGATTCTTCCACCGAATCCAACTAAATTGCCCGAATCCCATAACTAATCGAAGATGCCTACGAAAATACGCGAGACGCCTCTTTCCTGATGCCCTCTCGCTTTTTAAGTAGCATCTCTGTCGGACTCTACATCTATCCCGAGACTCTTAGACCGAATCCCATACCTAATCGAAGATGCCTACGAAAATACGCGAGACGCCTCTTTCCTGATGCCCTCTCACTATTTATTTAAGTAGCATCTCTATCGGACTCTACTTCTTTCCCGAGACTCTTCGACCGAATCCAACTAAATTACCCGGATCCCTTAACTAATCGGAGACTCCTACGAAAATGCACGAAACGCCCCTTTCCTGAAGCCCTCTCACTTTTTAAGTAGCATCTCTGTCGGACTCTACATCTTTCCCGAGACTTTTCGATCAACTCCATATAAATTTCCCGAATCCCTTAACTAATATAATAATAATAATAATAATAATATAATAATATGTTTATTTCCATAGACTTTACAAGCATTGGAATATAGTCAGTTAACTTAGTAAAATTACACAAAATTTAATATTAATTGTAAAAAAATACAAATACAAAATAAATATAAAATACAAAAATTAAGTAGATACAATAAGAAACAAACAAAGCAAAAACTAACAACTTATAGCATATCACATGAAAAATGGAAAATAGAAAAAAAAAAAAATTTAGTTTTTAGATATTTTCACTCTTATCATAATATTAAATTGTATCAATAGTAGAAAGGTCAGCGCCTAAGTACTCATCAACTGAATAGAATGAATATTTAAGTAGTGTGATTTTACTTCTCTTTTGAACAGATGAATAACATTATTTTTTTTTATAAGTAATGGTAATTTATTGTATAATTTTATTGAGACTAAATTGGGACCTTTTGCAACGATGGATAAGGTATGAACTGGGATATTCAAATTATTATTTTCACGCAAATTGTGACAACTGTCACTTCTGCCAATGAACTCATCGAGATGTTCTTTTATGTATGAAACGCAGTTTAGAATATAGAGAGACGGAGCAGTTAATAGACCGAATTCTCGGAAAAGGAGTCTGCAGGAATGACAAGGTGATTTGAAGGACATTGTACGTATGATTTTTTTTTGTAGCGTGAATACTTCACTAAATCGAGAACAGTTACCCCAACAGATAATGCAATAATTTAAACAGGATTGGACATACGCAAAATAATAAATTTTTAGAATGTGAATGTTTACAAAAGAGCGCAGTTGCCATATGACAAAACAGTGAGTAGATAATTTATTCTTCACAAAATCAACATGAGTTCCCCAGTTTAAGAGAGAATCCATGTGAACTCCAAGAAATTTAACACAATTATTTTGTTTTATTGTACGATTATCAGTTTTAACTAACAGACTATAATCTAGTTTCCTAATAGAGAAAAGTAATAAGTCAGTTTTAGTGCTGTTAAGTGCCAGACCGGTACTGCTACAGTAATTTTGCATAGAATTGATCGTAATACTAGCTTTACGGCTGAGCTCGTTTAAATCATGGGAATCAACCGCAATGGTGGAATCATCGGCAAAAAGTGATATGAACACATCTTCTATGTGAAGCGCGATATCATCTATAAACAAAATAAATAATAGAGGTCCCAGAATGCTCCCTTGAGGAACGCCCGTGGAAACCTTGAGATAGTTAGATTTAACAACTTTACCACCATCTCTTAAAATTACGGACTGGTATCTGTCTCTTAAATAGGATTCAATCCAGGTAAATGCTGGACCCCGAATTCCAAGATTTTTAAGTTTAACTAATAATAAGCTGTGATTAACCGTGTCAAAAGCACGTGTTAAATCGAAGAATAGACATGCAGTTCTTGATTTTTTTTCAAGATTGTCTAAAATTTTTTTATAAAGCGAAAGAACAGCATCTTTTGTTGATAAGCCTTGTCGAAAACCGAATTGATAAGATGATAAAAGATTTTGTTTAATTATAAAATCGTTTAGTCTAACATAATAGGATTTTTCAAATGTTTTAGAAAAAACAGATAGAAGTGCAATACCTCTATAGTTTGAGATTAAACATCTATCATTCCTTTTGTGAATAGGTAATATTAGAGATTTTTTTAAGATGTCAGGAAAAACTCCCTCCATGAAAGATAAATTAACAAGATAAGTTAATGGATCTACAATGAAATCTGCTACTTTTATTAGGAGTGAACACGGTATTTCGTCTTCACCCGATGAATTTTTAGTGGAAACGGATTTTATTATATTCAGCATTTCATTAGAGCTGAACGGGAACAAAAAAATTGTGTTATTATTTATGTTTTGTTTGTTATCATGCAAAGCAGGTGTCATAGTTTCAGTTAGTTTTTTTATGGAATCAATAAAAAAATTATTGAACTCATCTGCAGCAATTTGCAAGTTGTTAATATAATTTCCATCCGAGTCGACGAAGTTTTTAGGTAATTCCTTGTTGACATTTTTATTGTTAATAATTTGCCATGCCGCTTTAGACTTGTTATTGGAATTTAGAAATTTGTTCTCATAGTAATTTTTTTTAGCCTGTTCAATTTTAACACGATGATTTTTTTTTAATATATTATACCTTAAAAAAACTTCGTTATCATTCGTTAATTTATAAGTTTTATATAGATCCCTTAAAAACATTCCTTCATTTATAATACCATTAGTAATCCATGGTTTATTACTTTTACATTTTGTTTTTACTTTACATGATACTACTGGAAAAGCCCTATCCATAATTTCCAAAAAGGTATTGTAAAAATTTGTAAAACTAGTTTCACAGCTCTGACCTTCAGCCATAAAATTCCATTTTTCTTGTGATAACAAAAATTTAAAATAATTTAGATTGTCAACGTTATTAAAATTTCGTTTTAGTTGAAAAGCACACTCTTCTACATTTGAATTGCAGTGGCAACAGAAAGTAACTAATTGCATAAAATGGTCTGATATATCCGTATAAATGATTTTTGGATTTAGTAAATTAATATCGATATTAGAAAAAATATTGTCAATGATCGTTTTCGATTCTCCCTGAATACGAGTGTAATTAGTAATACATCTAAGAATATTACAAAATTTTTTTGCATTATTATCATCCACACAGTCGTCGAAGTTGATATTAAAATCACCACAAAGGAAAGTGGGATGAATATTTTTGTAAACAGAATTTAACAAAGCATCCATATTTGATATAAAAAATTCCGTATCCGCTAATATGTTAGAGGGAGACCTATAAAAACAACCAACTGTCAGACAACTATTCTCCAAGATTATGTCAATTAGAGCATATTCAAATAACATTTCCGTTTTCTTAACACTACAAGTCTTGATCCTAAAATTTAGATTATTATTGATAAATATTGCAACACCTCCTAACCTATGATTCTTTCTACAGAAAAAATCAGTTAACTTATACATTTCTAGAATTACAGTAGCTATTTCCCTTTCATTATAATTAATTTCGGATATACAAACGATATCTGGAAAATCTAGACTTTTTAGTAGGAGTTCAAATTCTTCTAATTTATTCCGTAGACTTCTTACATTCAAATGACAAATTTTTAAGCTGTTGATATTTTCAATACTGCATGAGGTTAATAAAGTAGATGCGTCTGGAGACATAGATTTCTTCAAAGACGTTATGGATTTGTTGATTCCGAGGCTGGTGCAGGGAAATTTCGAACCTTTGGGAAGGTAAAACGATTTACCACAGCTCCTTCGGGCCAGATTTCGGGATTATAAACATCCTTAACATGTGTAATAGGGAA
The DNA here is from genome assembly GCA_963680705.1 of Rhagium mordax. Lineage (NCBI taxonomy): Eukaryota > Metazoa > Arthropoda > Insecta > Coleoptera > Cerambycidae > Rhagium > Rhagium mordax. The sequence continues at coordinate 27,431,062 of OY796659.1, forward strand.
TGATACCCTATAAGAACAAGTGACTTCGTTCTTATGTAATTCTTTGAATTCAAATTTAATATGCGGTGCCGTTTCAAGGAGACATTCCGATAGATTATCTATAGTGGTACTAGGATTAAGCCTATAGACATGCAGGTAACCCAATTTAGGTACTGCACTGACTTGTGTAGCATTTTTATTGGTTCCAATAATAGGTTTCCTACGATTCGAGTAAGTCCTAGTCCGGTTTGAATGTAAACTAATATTCGCTACTGGTTGTTTTGGTGGAATAGAGTTATTATTGTTTTCACTTAGCTGATTATCATTGACCGTTTTTGTTTTTGTAGCATTGCCTTGTACTTTTTCGGAGTAGAGAACTGCTGAAGAACTAGAACAAGGTTTTTGCAGAGATGAATTATTAAGGTTTACACCTAAAGATGTCATAGTAGACTGATCACTAGCCTTGTTTGGGACCGAAGTGACAGATGGAGCTGTATTTATTTTCTTATTTGTAATCAGATGTTTGTTATTATCATTTTTTAAGTAACTAATTAGGTCATCTTGACTGACTAACCTTTTTTCTAGATGACTGATTGTTTGATTGAGCAATTTATTTTCCCTGTCCCAAAACTGGCACTGGATTTCATTTTTGACACACTGGATTTTAGAACAGGTATCGTACATACGCGCATCACTGATTGATAATGGGTTAATGTTTACATTGCTAACAGTAATCGAAGACGCCCACGAATTTACGCGAATCACCTCTTTCTTGATGCCCTCTCACTATTTAAGTAGCATCTTTGTCGGACTCTATTTCTTTCCCGAGACTGTTCGACCGTATCCAACTAAATTACCCGGATCCCTTAACTAATCGGAGATTCCTACGAAAATACATGAAACGCCCCTTTCCTGAAGCCCTCTCTAAGTGGCATCTCTGTCGGACTCTACATCTATCCCGATACTCTTCCACCGAATCCAAGTAAATTGCCCGAATCCCTTAACTAATCGAAGACGCCCACGAATTTACGCGAATCACCTCTTTCCTGATGCCCTCTCACTATTTAAGTAGCATCTCTGTCGGACTCTACTTCTTTCCCGAGACTCTTCGACCGAATCCAACTAAATTGCCCGAATCCCTTAACTAATCGAAGACGCCTACGAAAATACGCGAAACGCCTCATTTCCGATGACCCTCTCACTTTTCAAGTAGCATCTCTGTCGGACTTCACATCTTTCCCGAGACTCTTCCACCGAATCCAAATAAATTACTCGAATCCCTTAACTAATCGAAGACGCCCACGAAAATACACGATACGCCTCATTTTCGATAACCTTTTCCACCTTATCTATGAATTCTGTCGGGCTCTGCATCTTTCCCGAAGCTTTCCGACCGAATCCAACTAAAACGCCCGAATCCTTTAACTAATCGAGAACGCCTACGAAAATACGCGATACGCTTCATTTCCGATAACCTTCTCACCTTTTTTTTTTTTATCCAAGACTTCTATGTCGGACTAATTTTTTACCAAAACTACTTGATGCGTACGGTCATTATTATTTTTACTATATTGGACCGTCTAGAACCTACTATTTCTACGATCCCACAGGAGCCATTTTTTAAATATTTTTTAAAGAACGGCGTCAAAATTTTTTCCCATTGTGGTCGAACAAAAAATTGAAAGTGGGCGTCCAAAAAATTTTTCCGAAGGGGGCCGAAATTAAAAAAGTTTCGAAAAATTGTTTCCCCCATTTTAGACCCCCACAAAAAAAATCCAAAAATTTTTGTTTTTACAAAAAAACGTCACTGACCTTTATTTGACAGCTGTCATCGAAATGTTTAAAAATTATCGAAATGTTTAAAAATTTTAGTCCAGAACTCAATATTTCTACGGCCCCGCAGGGGCCGTTCCATTACTATTTCTTAAATAGAGCCCCGCAGGGGCTCTGAACTTTTTATTTTCTTTCTCAAATTTTAATCCTAAAATCCTGAATTTTTTCCAACTCCCCGACCCCGCGACCCCATGTCGGACTCTACTTTTTCCCGAAATTTAAAAACCGTCTTTCAACTAAAAACCCCGAGATAAAACTACTGATATAGAGGGTCAGCCTCGCAGAGATAGGTTAGGCAAGCCAGACCCGTAGGGTCTGGGCCGCCTAACCTAGTATCCTCTTAAATAATGTTTGACCTATAAAAATTTCAACGCAGATTTGTTTCAAATAATAAGAAGAATTTAATTTACTCAATGAAATCATTTGTCAGGCCGTTTGGGAGGGTGAAAAGGGGTGAAATATATTAAATATCGTATCTTCTTAAATAATTCTTGACTGGTAAAAATTCCAACGAAGCCTTGTTACTAGCAAAGGGATGAATTGTTTCTATCCACTGAAATCATTTGTCAGGCCGTGTGGGAGGGTGGAAAGGGGTGCAATATATAATAATAATAATAACTGCAAATTTGTAGAATCGAAACTTTAATTGATTAAAATAAAATAATAAAATTTATTAAACTGGCACAAAACAGCGAAAATTATTTGAATAACTCTTGGAAATTCATTATAATTTATCTTTTTAAAACTTTTATCGAAAAATGGGATAATAATTATTTTTAGTAAATTTGCTTTTTTATTAGTTTTCCAAAACGTGATTAAGAGTTGAGTTTAAAAAAATTAAAATTCTTTCATGATAAAGTAAATAAAATAATCTGGCAACACTGCTTAAGCAATAGGATAAGAAGGTTTGCTTTGTATCGAGTTGTTTAGTAATGCAGTAAAGTCGAGAGAGTACGTATCGTCCCTCTGCGAAATCGAATAAATTGCGTAAAAAAGTGATTTTGAAAACATTAAAATGTTTACTTTACTTTACTTTAGCTAGAAGTCGCCTGCCTTGTTGAGTTTTGACACCGCCTCAAAACAAGTGCATGCGTTTGACGCGGTCGTATCTTAGTTAACGCTTGCGTATACGCATTTACTATACTCTCAGTTGGGAATTGTAAATTCTCCTGATATTTCCTATGATCGAACAACTATTGCGTTGTCTGTAGACATACATAAAGGGACGAAATTCACATAAATGCAAGAATATTAAATATTAAGTATATCTTCTTAAATAATTCTTAACCGGTAAAAATTCCAACGAAACCTTGTTCCTAGCAAAGGGACGAATTGTTTCTATCCACTGAAATCATTTGTCAGGCCGTGTGGGAGGGTGGAAAGGGGTGCAATATATAATAATAATAATAATATAATAATATATTTATTAACCAATTAGATACATTTAAGTACATTTGGTAGGTCAGAATAAAATATAATTTTTAGAAAGGAAAAAACACAAATAAAAAAAGAGTTTACAATTTAGTATGTATACAATCTATATACGTTGTACAGTATTTAAATATATAGACATACATAAAGGGACGAAATTCACATAAATGCAAGAATATTAAATATTAAGTATATCTTCTTAAATAATTCTTGACCGGTAAAAATTCCAACGAAACCTTGTTCCTAGCAAAGGGACGAATTGTTTCTATCCACTGAAATCATTTGTCAGGCCGTTTGGGAGGGTGGAAAGGGGTGAAATATATTAAATATTAAGTATATCTTCTTAAATAATTCTTGACCGGTAAAAATTCTAACAGAGACTTGTTACTAGCAAAGCATCAAAGCAATGAATTGTCTCTATCCACATGGATCACTTTCGAGAGGGTGGGTAAGGGTTGAAATGGTATATACCATTTCATTTATGTATCAATAACGTAAAGAGGCTTTAAAGCTGGTACATAAAAAATGTTATGAACGGCCCGGTAGCGCAACGGGCTAGATATCGCACGAGTGATAGGTATGGCTCTAGTCACAATGCCTATCGTGACTGGGTTCAACACCCAGCACCGGTACTGGTAATGTCGGTGGGTATGAATATGTTTGTCTGCGTTTTTCTAATGTATAACCCCCTTTCGGAAAGGCTTGGTTTTTGATTTGGGAATTGTCTATTTTCTGTGGTGTGTTTGTTTGTTTGATCGAACTATTTTAATATTAGGTAATATTTAAAAAAAAAATTGAAGGTTATCAAATTAAAAAGTTATTGTGTTTAGAATGACTGTAGAATAAAACAATACCTTGTTGGCGAAGAGTAAGAAATAAGAATTTGAACAAAAAATTTAAAATGGAAAACTGGAAATATCTGTAATGAATTGCGATAATTTTGTTGATAACATTAAAATGTAATATTAAAAATTTATCTTTGCCGGTAAAAACATTGTTGCTGACCTGTTACGAACAATGCGTTGAGTTGTCTCTAGCCAGTATGATTATTTGTCAGGTTTCCAAAATGCGCGAGAATGGATAAAATAATACGTTAAAATTGAATCAAGCGTGTTCATATAAATTCATATATACACGATGTACCAGTGGCGACTCGTGGTGTTTAAGGCTGGTAGGGCAAAAAGCTCTGTATACGGGGTAAGATTTGCAGGGGCTGCGGGGAGTGGCAGCCCCTGCGTAGCGCCGCAGGTGTAAATTTTTCAGGATTTTCAAGGTCACTGCACCTATTTTCAACCCCAAGAACCCCCTGACAAATGATTTCATAGGGTAAATTAAATTCTTCTTATTATTTGAAACAAATCTGCTTTGAAATTTTTATAGGTCAAGCATTATTTAAAGGGATATGATTTTTACTATGTTTGGACCAGTTTTCCACCCCCAAAAATCCGCTGACAAATGATTTTAATGGTCGGCTTAAATTCTTCTCTTTGTTTATAACAAATCTGAATCGAAATTTTGATGGGTTAAGAATTATTTTTATTATATTTTAACCCCTATTTTCAACCCCAAGAACCCCCTGACAAATGATTTCATAGGGTAAATTAAATTTTTCTTATTATTTGAAACAAATCTGCATTTTAATTTTTATAGGTCAAGCATTATTTAGGAGGATATGATTTTTAAGAAATTTGAACCCCTATTTTCAACCCCAAGAACCCCCTGACAAATGATTTCATAGGGTAAATTAAATTCTTCTTATTATTTGAAACTAATCTGCATTGAAATTTTTATAGGTCAAGTATTATTTAAGAGGATATGATTTTTAAGAAATTTTAACCCCTATTTTCAACCCCAAGAACCCCCTGACAAATGATTTTATAGGGTAAATTAAATTCTTCTTATTATTTGAAACAAATCTGCTTTGAAATTTTTATAGGTCGAGCATTATTTAAAGGGATATGATTTTTACTATGTTTACACCTCTTTTCCACCCCCCAAAATCCGCTGACAAATGATTTTAATGGTCGGCTTAAATTCTTCTCTTTGTTTATATCAAATTTGAATCGAAATTTTGATGGGTTAAGAATTATTTTTATTATGTTTTAACCCCTATTTTCAACCCCAAGAACCCCCTGACAAATGATTTCATAGGGTAAATTAAATTTTTCTTATTATTTGAAACAAATCTGCATTGACATTTTTATAGGTCAAGCATTATTTAAGAGGATATGATTTTTAAGAAATTTTAACCCCTATTTTCAACCCCAAGAACCCCCTGACAAATGATTTCATAGGGTAAATTAAATTCTTCTTATTATTTGAAACTAATCTGCATTGAAATTTTTATAGGTCAAGTATTATTTAAGAGGATATGATTTTTAAGAAATTTTAACCCCTATTTTCAACCCCAAGAACCCCCTGACAAATGATTTCATAGTGAAAATTAAATTCTTCTTATTATTTGAAACAAATCTGCTTTGAAATTTTTATAGGTCGAGCATTATTTAAAGGGATATGATTTTTACTATGTTTACACCTCTTTTCCACCCCCAAAAATCCGCTGACAAATGATTTTAATGGTCGGCTTAAATTCTTCTCTTTGTTTATATCAAATCTGAATCGAAATTTTGTTGGGTTAAGAATTATTTTTATTATGTTTTAACCCCTATTTTCAACCCCAAGAACCCCCTGACAAATGATTTCATAGGGTAAATTAAATTTTTCTTATTATTTGGAACAAATCTGCATTGACATTTTTATAGGTCAAGCATTATTTAAGAGGATATGATTTTTAAGAAATTTTAACCCCTATTTTCAACCCCAAGAACCCCCTGACAAATGGTTTCATAGGGTAAATTAAATTCTCCTTATTATTTGAAACTAATCTGCATTGAAATTTTTATAGGTCAAGTATTATTTAAGAGGATATGATTTTTAAGAAATTTTAACCCCTATTTTCAACTCCAAGAACCCCCTAACAAATGATTTCATAGGGTAAATTAAATTCTTCTTATTATTTGAAACAAATCTGATTTGAAATTTTTATAGGTCGAGCATTATTTAAAGGGATATGATTTTTACTATGTTTACACCTCTTTTCCACCCCCAAAAATCCGCTGACAAATGATTTTAATGGTCGGCTTAAATTCTTCTCTTTGTTTATATCAAATCTGAATCGAAATTTTGATGGGTTAAGAATTATTTTTATTATGTTTTAACCCCTATTTTCAACCCCAAGAACCCCCTGACAAATGATTTCATAGGGTAAATTAAATTTTTCTTATTATTTGAAACAAATCTGCATTGAAATTTTTATAGGTCAAGTATTATTTAAGAGGATATGATTTTTAAGAAATATTAACCCCTATTTTCAACCCCAAGAACCCCCTGACAAATGATTTCATAGGGTAAATTAAATTCTTCTTATTATTTGAAACAAATCTGCTTTGAAATTTTTATAGGTCAAGCATTATTTAAAGGGATATGATTTTAGACCCCTTTTCCACCCCCAAAAATCCGCTGACAAATGATTTTAATGGTCGGCTTAAATTCTTCTCTTTGTTTATAACAAATCTGAATCGAAATTTTGATGGGTTAAGAATTATTTTTATTATGTTTTAACCCCTATTTTCAACCCCAAGAACCCCCTGACAAATGATTTCATAGGGTAAATTAAGTTCTTCTTATTATTTGAAACTAATCTGCATTGAAATTTTTATAGATCAAGCATTATTTAAGAGGATATGATTTTTCCTATGTTTAGACCCCTTTTCCACCCTCAAAAATCCGCTGACAAATGATTTTAATGGTCGGTTTAAATTCTTCTCTTTGTTTATAACAAATCTGAATCGAAATTCTGATGGGTCAATAATTATTTTTATTATGTTTTAACCCCTATATTCAACCCCAAGAACCCCCTGACAAATGATTTCATAGGGTAAATTAAATTTTTCTTATTATTTGAAACAAATCTGCATTGAAATTTTTACCGGTCAAGAATTAGTTCAGAAGATATGATATTTAATATATTTCACCCCTTTTCACCCTCCCAAACGGCCTAACAAATGATTTCATTGGATAGAAACAATTCATCCCTTTGCTAGTAACAAATTTTCGTTGGAATTTTTACCGGTCAAGAATTATTTAAGGAGATATAATATTTAATATATTTCACCCCTTTTCACCCTCCTAAACGGTCTGACGAATGATTTCGGTGGATAGAAACAATTCATCCCTTTGCTAGTAACAAATTTTCGTTGGAATTTTTACCGGCCAAGAATTAGTTCAGAAGATATGATATTTAATAGCTTTGTTTGTCATCAGCCACTAGTGTACACTTTTTTACACTTTTTGCCAATAAGTCGTTTGTTATCAATTAGTGCAGACAGTGCTAGCCGTTTGCTATACCAGTAAGTGTACACTTTCTTGCACTTTTGACACTGACTCCTGAGGTGTCGATACTGCAGCACAGGCTCCTGAGTTATTTCAAAGTTATTGCCGTGTTCATCCACAACAATAAATTTTTCCCACCTGTACATTTTTTTTTTAAACTATGGGCTACGAGCTACGCAAGTACCATTCACTATCACTTCAAATGAAAATCTATTATTGCTATTATTTATAGGTTATGTTGATTTTCTGACAACAGTACGTACACTCTAAAGTTGTTTGTTATAGAATTACACATCTGCACTAGTTAACATTTTGTACACTTTTAAACCTACACTTTTCTGCACTACACTTTGATGACAAACAAAGCTAATATGTTTCACTCTTTACACCCACTAGAACGGCCTGACAAATGATTTCAGTGGATAGAAACAATTCATCCCTTTGCTAGTAACAAATTTTCGTTGGAATTTTTAGCGGTCAAGAATTATTTAAGAAGATACGATATTTAATATATTCCACCCCTTTTCACCCTCCTAAACGGCCCGACAAATGATTTCAGTGAATAGAAACAATTCATCCCTTTGCTAGTAACAAGTTTTCGTTGGAATTTTTACCGGTCAAGAATTAGTTCAGAAGATATGATTATATTCCACCCCTTTTCACCCTCCTAAACGGCCTGACAAATGATTTCAGTGGATAGAAAAAATTCATCCCTTTGCTAGTAACAAGTTTTCGTTGGAATTTTTAGCGGTCAAGAATTATTTAAGAAGATACGATATTTAATATATTCCACCCCTTTTCACCCTCCCAAACAGCCTGACAAATGATTTCAGTGGATAGAAACAATTCATCCCTTTGCTAGTAACAAATTTTCGTTGGAATTTTTACCGGTCAAGAATTAGTTCAGAAGATATGATTATATTCCACCCCTTTTCACCCTCCTAAACGGCCTGACAAATGATTTCAGTGGATAGAAAAAATTCATCCCTTTGCTAGTAACAAGTTTTCGTTGGAATTTTTACCGGTCAAGAATTAGTTCAGAAGATATGATATTTAATTTGTTTCACCCCTTTTCACCCTCCCAAACGGCCTGACAAAATGATTTCAGTGGATAGGAACAATTCATCTCTTTGCTAGTAACAAATTTTCGTTGGAATTTTTACCGGTCAAGAATTATTTAAGAAGATACGATATTTAATATATTCCACCCCTTTTCACCCTCCTAAACGGCCTGACAAATGATTTCATGGATAGAAACAATTCATCCCTTTGCTAGTAACAAGTTTTCGTTGGAATTTTTACCGGTCAAGAATTAGTTCAGAAGATATGATATTTAATATGTTTCACCCCTTTACAAATTTTCGTTGGAATTTTTACCGGTTAAGAATTAGTTCAGAAGATACGATATTTAATATATTTAACCCCTTTTCACCTTCCCAAACGGCCTGACAAATGATTTCGGTAGATAGAAACAATTCATCTCTTTGCTAGTAACAAATTTTCGTTGGAATTTTTACCGGTCAAGAATTATTTAAGAAGATACGATATTTAATAATATTTCACCCCTTTTTACCCTCCTAAACGGCCTGACAAATGATTTCGGTGGATAGAAACAATACACCAGTTTGCTAGTAACAAATTTTCGTTGGAATTTTTACCGGTCAAGAATTAGTTCAGAAGATATGATATTTAATTTGTTTCACCCCTTTTCACCCTCCCAAACGGCCTGACAAATGATTTCAGTGGATAGAAACAATTCATCCCTTTGCTAGTAACAAGTTTTCGTTGGAATTTTTACCGGTCAAGAATTAGTTCAGAAGATATGATATTTAATATGTTTCACCCCTTTACAAATTTTCGTTGGAATTTTTACCGGTTAAGAATTAGTTCAGAAGATACGATATTTAATATATTTAACCCCTTTTCACCTTCCCAAACGGCCTGACAAATGATTTCAGTAGATAGAAACAATTCATCTCTTTGCTAGTAACAAATTTTCGTTGGAATTTTTACCGGTCAAGAATTATTTAAGAAGATACGATATTTAATAATATTTCACCCCTTTTTACCCTCCTAAACGGCCTGACAAATGATTTCGGTGGATAGAAACAATTCACCAGTTTGCTAATAACAAATTTTCGTTGGAATTTTTACCGGTCAAGAATTAATTCAGAAGATATGATATTTAATATGTTTCACCCCTTTTCACCCTCCCAAACGGCCTGACAAATGATTTCAGTGGATAGAAACAATTCATCCCTTTGATAGTAACAAATTTTCGTTGGAATTTTTACCGGTCAAGAATTATTTAAGAAGATACGATATTTAATATATTCCACCCCTTTTCACCCCCCTAAACGGCCTGACAAATGATTTCAGTGGATAGAAACAATTCATCCCTTTGCTAGTAACAAGTTTTCGTTGGAATTTTTACCGGTCAAGAATTAGTTCAGAAGATATGATATTTAATATGTTTCACCCCTTTACAAATTTTCGTTGGAATTTTTACCGGTTAAGAATTAGTTCAGAAGATACGATATTTAATATATTTAACCCCTTTTCACCTTCCCAAACGGCCTGACAAATGATTTTAGTAGATAGAAACAATTCATCTCTTTGCTAGTAACAAATTTTCGTTGGAATTTTTACCGGTCAAGAATTATTTAAGAAGATACGATATTTAATAATATTTCACCCCTTTTTACCCTCCTAAACGGCCTGACAAATGATTTCGGTGGATAGAAACAATTCACCAGTTTGCTAGTAACAAATTTTCGTTGGAATTTTTACCGGTCAAGAATTAATTCAGAAGATATGATATTTAATATGTTTCACCCCTTTTCACCCTCCCAAACGGCCTGGCAAATGATTTCAGTGGATAGAAACAATTCATCCCTTTGCTAGTAACAAATTTTCGTTGGAATTTTTACCGGTCAAGAATTATTTAAGAAGATACGATATTTAATATATTCCACCCCTTTTCACCCCCCTAAACGGCCTGACAAATGATTTCAGTGGATAGAAACAATTCATCCCTTTGCTAGTAACAAGTTTTCGTTGGAATTTTTACCGGTCAAGAATTAGTTCAGAAGATATGATATTTAATATGTTTCACGTTTCACCCCTTTTCACCCTCCCAAACGGCCTGACAAATGATTTCAGTGGATAGAAACAATTCATCTCTTTGCTAGTAACAAATTTTCATTGGAATTTTTACCGGTCAAGAATTATTTAAGAAGATACGATATTAAATAATATTTCACCCCTTTTTACCCTCCTAAACGGCCTGACAAATGATTTTGGTGGATAGAAACAACTCATCCCTTTGCTAGTAACAAATTTTCGTTGGAATTTTTACCGGTTAAGAATTAGTTCAGAAGATATGATATTTAATATATTTTACCCCTTCTCACCCTCTCCGACACCCTGACAAATAATTTCGAGGCTAAAAACAATTCATCGTATTGCTACTGTATTTACAAAAAAGAAATGAAATGATGCTCTTGTTAATAACTAATAATTGGCAGAATAGGAAAATTATTATTTTATTACCACGACTTTATCGATTATAGTCCTACTTGAAAATGTGGTTGTGGATGATAACACACCGGTTGTCTTAGCACCTATTAATGTTATTAAATTTGGTACTTTCATTTCAGCTGCTGTTTTAACATTGGAAATGTTTTTGTTTTCGTATATGGGGTCGAAAATCAGTTTCATGTTGCATATTATGAAGCATGACATATAGAAACAGTGGCGATAACAGAGTAACCAATTTTTGATTGGTTGTCTAAATCACGTGGTACCGGCAGTCATGTTATTATTTTTTTATAGGCGTCTTCGTGTCGGGAAAATCCCAAAGACTATATTTCGTTGCGATCCTTTAAGTATTTAAAAAGTTATTAGCGTTTCAATACCGCCATGTCGAAGAGTTTTGGAAAATTTGCGAAATTAAAAAGGCCCGATGCGCGCGCAGAACCTCCAAATTTCATGCGTGCGCAGGTCTTGTCAAAACATTAAAATTTTTCGTTAACCTCACAAATGTCACTTTTTAGTTCGAATCTGCTGACCTCAAAATCGCAGCTGGACCGCACCTTTCAAGTTGGACTTTCGAGCTTGGATTTCTTGTCAAAACGGTGACCCGGTGGCCTGTTTTCATTTGGAAATAAGGTTTAATATTTTCGTGTTTTCGCAAAATTCGCCAAAAAATCCATTGTGCGTCCGATAGATTGCACCTTATAGTCGATCCAGCGAAATTTAATGATTTCTTAATATCGGTCCTAGGACGGAACCGATTACAGTTTCGGACTCGGAACAACTTCAGGACCCCGAAACAATGTTCAGTTTCTCGATAGCGCCCTTCCTTCACTTTGACATTTAATTGTATTTTAAGTGTACAAAGTAAATTTCGTGCTTCAAAACATAAGAACTATACGCTGATTTAGTGAATACTTCATTTGACAGGTAATTGGGTGCAAACAATATTTGAAATTTAGAAAAGCGACAATAATTTAATGGGGTATTTTACACTATAAAAAATTAATTGTGGAATAATGAAAATACAATGGTCTGTGCATGGAGAAACCTAAACATATAGGTTTTTATTGATAAAAATACAAGATTAATTTAATATTCAAGTTTTAAAAAGTGATATTTTTAGTCTATACTGAAACGTTAGCCGCCATGATGATTTCGTATGTGACGTCACAATTATAATAAACTTTAGTAAACGAAACGCACAGATTATAAAAGGTTAACTTTAACGTTTGACAATCAACTGAATTTGGATGGTTTACAATTTGGTTTTATTCTGATTCTTTTAACCGAACCTACTATTTTATATTCAGTATAATCCTCCCTATTGTTTTTCAACTTTATCATACAAAAAATTTACGTCCTTTTCGTTGATTTACAGCTTTTTTGGAACATTATTTACAAAATTTAACATATAACCTCTAATTTACGAACACTGACATTTTGTGACAATAATTACTTTTCGTTTTTTTAATTCTATTAATTGATACAAGATACAAGATATAACTGCACTGCACTTACATCGAAATGATCTTTACAAAAATACAGCACCTACTTACACTTCTCTTCGATAACAATTTTGGTTTTCTTACAAGTTTAAACCAAATTATTGTTTCTCATTGTAATATCATTCGGCACTTATTAAGGACTATATTAAATTAGAGTAAACAACTTTCTAATGTTTTTTTATATTTGTACTTTTTCAATTCAGCACTACACGCAGTACACACCAATGATAGAGATTATAACTCATTATTAGACAATTAAAACAGAAAACTAATTATAATAACCATATAAAGCATATCTGTATGCGTGTGTCGACTATTGTAGTGACGTCACGCCCAAACAAATCATGGCGGTTAGCGTTTTCGCGCGAAAGTTAAAAATTGAAATTAAAAATGCCGTTTTAAGGTAAGTTCATGCACTCGCGATTTGCGGTTTCATAACGAAAAATAATGTTTGTTCATGCACAAACGCGAAAACTAGTTACTTTTGATTTTCAAACAGACTTGTCTTGTCAGATTTATTGTTGTTGCTGTTTACCAAATAAAATATGCATTCAAGTCATACAACAGAAAACGAAAATACTAATTGATAACAAGTAAATACCATGAATAATGCTTATGTGTTGACGCTAATACAACGTAGAAGAATATTTATAACATAGTATTTACCCAGAAAAAGAAAAAAATACAGAGATATTGTGCATTGAGAGAGATCGATATCAATATGAAGAAAACCGCATGCGCAGTTTAAAAAAATTTCGCGAGAATGGCGAATAATAGAAACAATTTAAATTTTCCCGCCCCCCAAATTTAAATTTTGCGATTCTCGCAATAAATTGACTTGCAAATAGTTCTGTCAAAAGTGTTTGAAACTAGCCAATCAAATTAAATCCTGAATATCACAAATCGCGTGTGCATGAACTTACCTTTAGACCATTTAGCGATTTCATAAAAAAAAAAACAAAAATTGGGGTGGATCATTACTAACCATATAAACTATTCAAGACACTTTCCGAGAACTCGTAAAATACCCAATATAATAATATTCAATTTAAATCTAATTGAAAACTAGTAATTTTTGTTACTTATCGTACCTAATGCATTTGTGAGAAATAGGATGCAAACGAATTTTATTGGTTTGAAATTTGGAAAAGTTGGGGATGAAATGCATGATTGTACAGCAGCAAATTGCAGTAACTCTGCAAAAAAAGGGCTTTTTAATGAAACGCTTCCCCAGAGACCCAGCAAGAAGAAAAGAATGGTTTATCAAAATGAGAAGAGATAATTGGAAACCAACAGATTATTCTTGTTTATGAGAGGTAGATATTTTATGTGCCTACAGTTTATTTTTATAATTAAATGAATATTTAAACTGTGCTCTTCTTAGTAAAGGAAATGGCGTGCAAATTCGACGATGAAAGGTTTCCGTCTGACGGCGGTAAATCGAAGAGACCATATAAATACAAAAGATTTAACAGTTGATGGTTATGTATAAAGTGCAAATCAACGTAGATGGCAGGTTGCGTTGCTATGGTTCGTGTAAATATAAACATTTGTAGTTGTCAAGAAAATTATTGACCTGACGCGTGGTGAACATTTTTTATAAAATTGTGAAATAATGGAAGTAAATAATGATATTACTGTGCCGGCAGACATTCTAAAAGAAGCTGATGCTGCTACGTTTCATATATTGCCGGAGAAATCTAAAACAAGGTATTTAAATGAAATGGAAAAATTTCGTCTGAAGTTTATTGTAGTTTGACAATTGATAATTGGACAGTAGTGCTTTCGCCCACACGTATATAAACAACTTGAGTGAACAAAACAAAGGGTTTCGAGTATTATATCAAAGTAAGAAACTGCATGTTTCAAGAGCAGGATTAAACAAATGTTTTTCGTTTCCTAGTAGGGGGTCGAAAATCAGTTTCATGTGGCATATTATGAAGCATGACTTAGGCAGAATGACGTAACGCATAACATTTTAGCGGTTTTAGAACGATTTTTTTTTATTTTTTATTTCGGGGTTTTTGGCTTTGGTATGTTACCATTAGCACAGTACCATGACGATAGACGTCAAAATTAAACTTTTTCGTTCACTCCTCCTGAGCCTAAAATCAGAGCGTGACCGTACAGTTCACGATGTAGTTCTAAGTTCAATCCTCAACCTTGGATTTCTTACCAGAACAGTCTCTCGGAATTTCGTTTGGAAATAGTCTTTGACGTTTTCATGTTTTTGCAATGTTTTCAATTTTGTCAATGTCTTGCAATTTGAAAAATCATAAGGGTGTATTTAGGACCGGGGTTGCTCTGCCAGTTTGTCGATATCTGATTTGTACGTATTACCGAGTGTTAGAGGTTTGAGTGCCATTACTTTAACATGAGATAGATTAGGCAAAAGTAAACAAAAAAGTGTTTCATGGGAGATTATTGCTTCGTTAAAAAAGCCATGCCCAACAATCTCCAACACAACTTAACATTGAGAAGCACGTCGAACAGCTTATTTCATTTTGTCTCGTCGAAATATGCATAGCCGAAAACTAACTAACTTAATATTTTGTAGTTTTTCGGAATTTACAAAGACAGAGGTGGTTTGAAATGAAGCAAAATAATATGCATGTTCGACTCATGTCTCAATCTCCTTTCATATTCAACGATATGTCACAGGATTACAGTATAGTCAAATTGCACCGAAATTCATAAATTAAGCAAGAAAATTGCCTTTGTAACTCTATACTTATTATTTATGTAATTTGAAGGTGGATTTTTATTGCATCCAGTTATAAGGCAAACAAATAAAACTTATAAAGACATTTGTGCGACGTATGTTAACTGCGTGAAAACCAAATTTAGGCAAAATTCAGTAGTCGTAGCCCTCCCTCAATAAAAGTTTTTGTCAAATTAATGATATTAACGAAATCCAATATGGCTTGGCAATGAAAAAAATCCACATGAGTGGATAGAAGAAAATTAACGGCTCTTACAATCTGTGACAACACTTTTTGTGCCAACAGCAGAATCAATATTGCGGCTTATCTCCTGCAACCGCAACAGAAAAGCAGGTTTAAGATGCTCACAAATTTACGGAAATTGTCAGGGAGTACAATGTCTAAATTCATACATGGATAAAATTATTGAGGATCTAAACGACGCAGAAGATCTTCTTTAGATACAAAGTGTGTTTCATTCAATATAATATAAAATTTTAAACTACTCGAAAATCCGCACTTATACAATGATTATGTATTTTTCATTTTGCAGAATACAGTCACAGATAAACAAGCAGAAAATAAAGGAAACAAACGTAAAATTGGTAAAAATAATTTAATAAAAAAGTAAGAAATTAATATTTTTCTATAAATGAAAATATAATAAGTCATTCTTATTTTTTGAAAACTTTTTATGATTCAATTGACAATTATTATTTTTATTATGCATGTGAAAACCTAGTTCATCCTACGGTTTTTCAAGTAGGTGGCTCCGACACACCCCTTATGGTTCGGGACTCTTCAGTTTCTTGAAATATATATAGATTTAAACGTATGTCAAGTTACGAATTCGCTATGTTCTTGTTTAGTTTGCACACTTTGTCTCTACTAGTTGCGTTTAATAGTTTGCGATTAATCGATATCGGTATTTGTAATTGTTAGGAATCACTTTCATCATCACGAAATTATTTTAAATTATTAGTTATATAGTTTTAATTGTGAAAATGTTTTTGATAGTAAATTAACTTTTCATTTTAATTTCCAAATAGAAATACTGATAATATGATTTTACTTTTTGAAAATGTCTTATGTTAATGAAATAACTATTTACTACTTTGCAACAAATTTTAATTTTTATCACATCCGAAATTTCACAAGATTTGCGTTCTACTTCGTCATTTCCAATGTCTCCTCCGGTTGCATCATTGCGAAGGACTGTGAATTTTATTTACAATAAAGTATTGCTCTAATCTCTCTTCCCAAGCCTCAAAAGCTTCTCTTGTCTCACTGAACTCTTCAAACTTAGACTTTTTTTTCTTGTGGATTTCCGGACTCGTCGCCAATTTATGTTATGTATTCATAAGTATACAACAATATACTGTATATTGGAAATAAGACGATCTTCTTATTAAATAACTTTATCGTATCATTGAAAATTAAGTTTTCTTTAAGTTAAATCTTTATTGATAATTATAAATATCATAACATTACAACATCTTCACAATAACTTAGTAGCACATAATACGTTAGTTACAATAATAATACTTTGGTTACCATGTCATAATACCCTAGATACGAATTTTATGTTAATTATAAACATTGACGTGAATATTTTGACAGTTCTCAAATTTCATGATACGATAAAGCTTTGAATGTAACTCGATTATTAGCGATTTAAACCATCTCGGACGATGCCAGGCGACTCGGCTAGCGCCTCGTCACCTGGCAACGTCCTCGATTATTATAAATCGCATAATAATCTCGTTACATTAATAGCTATTATTTAATCAGCCACTATCATAACTTATTAACAATCTGTCATAATAATAATAACAACCTTTTTTCCTACCAGAGCCTATCTGATATAAAACTAATATAATATTTAGGCTTTAGTTCATAACATACCCATGGGTTTGCAAATATGGCAAATTTCCCGTAGGCCCTGCTAAAATATACGCAAGGGATAAATATGAACAACTGAATCTGAATAAAACAGAGGGACTCGTCAAATGTAAAGTCCTACCTAAACAGAATCTGCACATACCTGTCCTTCCCTCAAAAATGAACAACAAGTTAATGTTTGTCTTTTGTCGCACTTGTGGCAATACAACAAATCAAGGTACATGTATTCACAATGAAGATGAACGTTGTCTGATAGGTACGTGGGTCGTTGATGAAATAAAAAAGGCAGTAGAGAAAGGTTATAAGATTTTAGAGATATATGAAGTTTGGTCCTATGAAGTGACGCAATATAATGGCGTTGAAAACCTAACAGGGTTATTCACAGAAAAGGTGAATAAGTTCATAAAGATGAAAGCACACGCATCAGGCTGGCTTACAAATTGTGTTACACAGGAAGAAAAAGATAAATATATAGAAGATTTTTTAAAATCGAAGGAATTCAGCTAGAGTTTTCTAAAATCGTCAAAAATGCTGGTTTAAGATATCTAGCAAAATTAATGTTAAACTCTTTCTGGGGAAATTTGGTCAACGGCAAAATGAACCTAAAACCTCTATAATTAGACAACCCCGCGAATTATACATTCTTCTTAACGATCCTTTGAAATATGTGAATAATATCCAAGAAGTAAATGATGAGGTGCTTAGTTTCATGAGAGTATGTGGAGGAAGCTGTAAACCTTGTATCTACAGTTAATAAATGCATAGCTGCTTATGTTACCATGCAGGCACGTCTCAAATTATATAACTATCTGGAGCAGCTTGGCGATAGAGAGAGAGACTATGTCACTGACTCTGTCATCTATATTTCAAGGGAAGGTGAGCCTGATGTGCCTACAGGTAGTTTCCTTGGAGATATGACTGACGAACTCGATGAATATGGTCCTGGAAATATGAGCCCATTTACATTACATCCATGAATATAAGAAGAACTATGAACCATCAGGTTATTAGTAAAGAGGAAAGCAAAATATTTAAACCGACTTCAACGAAGAGGGTATTTTCGGAAAGTTTAACTCCGTGCCTTATAAAAGACTGAAATTTTAGTTCATATATATATATCTTTTTTGTAACATTACCATATGTATATTTAATTTTGCTTATAGTAATTATTATATTATGTAAGATTAGATGGTATGTCATCTATTTGAATAAAAATTATGTATTTTATAAAGTTAATAAAATTATTATTACTGTTCTTTTGTTTTATTGTGTACTGCAGCCATCTCATTAGTGTTGATTATGGATCTAGAGTCTTGTTTTCACAACCTGTGGAACTATTATTATTATTATTATTTGTCTAATTATTATTATTACTATTACTATTATTAAATTCAAATTCCCCCGCCCTTTGATTTCTGCGTGTCACAACAATATTAATAGGGTACGCCTTTGTAGGCATATGTCAATGGGGTATCTATACACAATTACACAGCTCGTAAGCAAGTTACTCAGTAGCACAGCATGTAAAGTGTCTGGCTACCAAGCCTAAGGTCTACGCTACGGTTCGAATCTCACTCAACATCAAACTTTTTTAAATGCATATTAAATTTAAAATATGCCCCGAGAGGGGTCGCGGGGGGAGAAAGACGGAGCTGGTGAGGTGCGTGGGTTCTCAGGTGAATTTCATCCAATGTTCCTTTGATGTTCGCCGACAAAAAGTTCCCACGCTCTCCAAAAAGTTCCCACGCTCAAGTGGCCCATTACCTACTCCCATTTCCAGACGTATCTCTTCAAAGAGAAATGCTACTGCATTATTGGATAAATAACAACGTTTTGTGGTGTCGCTAGGAGAAAATTTTCCCTCTATGTATATATAACTTTCTGAAATGTCAAGTATAACATCTTGAAAATTGAGTATTTCATCAGAGTTTCTGTAATATGGGGATCCATATAGTTTATAGGTATGCTCATGTAGGGTAACTAGGGAATGATCGAACACAGGTTCATCAAACACTTCAAGTTTGTCACTAGTTGCAGTTACCACCATTACCACCACTATGACCAATATTTTCGCAGTTTTAATCCAATAAATTTTAAAGAGGCTCGAGTCTCAGCTGACAATGTATAACTTAACTGTTTAAGGTAGACTTCGAATGAATCGCTTTCCATATCTGCTTTACTTTTTATCCATACTATTGCCCACTACAGTGTTATACTGGTGGTGATGTACCTGCTGTCGCTGATTGTATCGAAAGCCCATTTGGTTGGTGGTATCAGACCTTCTTCAATTCTAGCTTTACAATAATTTTCTCACCTCGAAAATTGATTAAATCGCCATTGTCATCCAATATGCGTATGTTGTCTATTAACTGACACCCTTCAGGCCTAACAGGTAAATATATTATGTTAGCGGGCTCTCTAGTAAATTTGTAGCCAGGTTCAACGTCTATGTCAAATCCAAAGAGAGTGTGTGACTTATGTGCATTCAGATAAGCTCCAGAAATAATGCAATATACACATATCATCCTTACTTTCATAATCAATACGTAGTGTTGATTCATAATTTTTATTTGGTAGTAAATATATTCGTTCAAATCCCAACAGGCTACCTATTAAAATTGTGCAATCAGCCTAAACTGTTTACAGGTACGGTGTATTATCCCTAACTGTTCCCATCTCATCGTAATATTATCTATAATAATTCATTACAGACTAAGTCATACCCGCGCCCGCGTTCAAGGTTAAAGTAATATTACGTAATATGATGAAGTTTGCTGGCCAGTAACGTGGGGATATGTGAGGAACAAGGATATAAAAGCGGGCATAAAGTTATTATTGACTTATACTTGCATATACGAAATAGTTCATGTTTTCCTAACGCTTTGTACTTGAGTTGATACAGCGACTAGGTGTATACATTGGTGGTTAAGCATGCTAATTATATATTTCAATTGCAATATCCACCGAAAATTATAATAACTCTTTTAATCTTTTTTAGTATCGTCTCCGCTTGTCTTCTAACTCGAATTCCATCTCTAGCGTTGGTGTTGATATCACCTTCTCTCTTTCTCGTACAAGTTATTGGCTTCCCGTCTATTGGTAAGTTTATTAATGCCGAAACGTGAATACATCACACATTTTTGAGTAAAATCGCACACGATCAAATCGCGTGACCTTGTTTCAGGTTATATCTCTCCGACACAATACTGCCGAGAGTCTATAGAGGATACATAGACTATTTTTTCTGTTCAACTTTAGCTTTCAAAGTGTTAACATCATGTCTGCTAAAGATATTTTAAAATATTTGTGTGTGAGCATTGCTTCTCTGCTTGGCGTTCTGCCTGTCAAGGAGTTCCTCAACGACTGTTTCGTTTTATTTAAACGCCGCATCATCAATGCCTTGAAAAAGGATGACTCTGTTCAGGTCAACGCAGTGTTCAGTGGACAGTTTATTCTTCAGAAAGCCGACAGATTAATTGAAGAATTTAAATATTTCAACACCAAAAATGCTCCCATCTATCGAGACACTGATATAGAACAATGGTAACAATAGCATGTTATTAACCCCATTTCAACACAGCTGGAAGAGTTCCAAGAAAGAGACTCTGAATTTTCATTGAAGGCCATTACCAATTTATGCATTAACATCAATAAATTTACACCCTAACTTGGATCCTCATACATTGATTTACCGGAAAAAGTTGCATCAAAGAAACCCTGCATTAACGTAAAAAATGATGACAACGCATGCTTCGCTTGGGCAGTTACTTCGGCCTTTTATCCTGTGGACAAAGATTATTCTGATCGTACCTCCTCCTATCCTCATCCCTCAACAGTGTTAAATTTGATGGGAATAATATTTCCAATGACTATGAAGCAAATATCCCGCTTCGAAAAGCAGAACCAGATATCGGTGAATGTTTATATGTATTTTAAAAGAATTCAAAAAGAATTTGATTACTCTACCAACACGCTTAACAAAAAATAAAATAGCTAGACAGGTTAATCTTCTACTGGTTCAGGATCAATATTATGATGAGGATGATGTAGAAGAAAACATATCCAGTAACTCCACCCAGTACCACTATCTATGGATTAAAGGCCTTTCACGTCTTCTTTCACAACAACTAAGCCATCACACTGGTAAGAAATACTTTTGCGTTCGCTGTCTACACTATTTTTCCACCAATGAAAAGTTATCGAAACATTACGAAGACTGCAAAAACATGAATGATTGTAAAGTCAGACTGGCGCGTTAAGATCAGAATACAGTAAAATTAAAAATTTTAAACATAAAGAAAGGCTCCATTCATTATCTATGCTGACCTGGAGAGTGTTTTAAAACCCATAAATGAGAAGAAAAAATACCAGAAACATGTGCCTGCTGCTATTGGTTATTACGTCAAGTGTTCATATGATTCCTCATTGTCCTTTCATCGATCGTACAGAGGCGAGGACTGTATGTCTTGGGTTGCTCGCGAAATGATGGAATTTGCCGAAGATGTTGAAACCGTTTTCTTATGTCCCTTTGATATGACATTGACAGCTGAACAACAAGCTGAATTTGACAAAGCCACGCATTGTCACATCTGCGAACAGGCCTTCACCGGAAGATGTTAAAGTAAGGGATCATAATCACTTAAAATACGGTATTTGTGGGTTATTTTTTGGACAGTAAAATAAAAACACTTTAATGTGATTTACCGGTTTCTCCTTTAATACAAGGCTTCATCAGAATCTATAATATTTAATACAATATAATTTCAAATTAAATGAGAAACAATAACCAACACTTACCAATCAACACAGTCATTAAAAAACACTACTACATACTCAATATAAGACTACGTCTACGTCAATAAAATATTTTTTACACAAATCACACATTAAAAACTGTTGTTATTCAGATTATAAATGCATAGAACGTAGATAAATTAAAGTAAGAACCACAGTAATGAATTGTATATATTTGTCAAAAGTAAAAATACACAGCTTGTTACTAACATCAATAACATTGTTTTTTTTTCATATATTACTACTATAATATAATAATATAGTTGTATCATATTATGCTTAAAAGATTTAGCCTCAACAGAAACACGTAAAAAATGTTTTCTTTGCAACTAGTAATTAACAATATATATCTGAACATTAACCTATTATCTTTTATTAAACCTCACTAAATCTTTTTCTTTATCGTACTGCAATAACATATTACTAATTTGAACTACCTACTTGAAAAATTATTTTATCAAGACAATAAGAAGAAGAATACCTACTTAACCTAAAATAATTACTATCACACTAACCACCTTTTAATACATTTCTATAGACTCATCCCTCTATATCCGTTCTTAGATTTACACAATTTTGATTATTAATAATATCAGAGATTATGAACACTCTAGATATTTACCGTCAATGTATTTACTGGACGCGGCAAAAATGGATGCAGAACTCAAGTAATTTGAAAGCAGGCCACCGAAACTTAGACTGGTGCCGATGATATTCATTCATAATGTGTTACACACATTATCAACGAACATCATCTGCGCCAATCTAAGTTTCGGTGGCCTGCTTCCAAATAACATGAGTTCTGCATCCATTTTTGCCGCGTCCAGTAAATACATTGACGGTAACTATCTAGAGTCTTTATAATCTCTGATAATATGAATCATTTCTAAAAATAATCTTTTATCTAAATTACACTCTGTGTCAAGAATCTCAACATTATCGAAATCAAACTTATGATTTAAATTAAGAGAATGTGTGGCTAACGCCGTGGTAGTTTTGTTCTTGGATACATCATATTGATGATTTTTTACCCAAGCCTTAACCCATTGCTTAGTTTGACCGATATAACAATGACGACATTAACAATTCATTCATTCCTTCAAAAAAAAAAAGTAATAAAAATCTAAGATTTCAATAATAATCACCCTACTATTCCAGTTATTTATTGTAGGATATTTACATAACTTGGTAGTCGGGTGATATAATGACGCTAATTAAGCATTAGGACACTTTTTTTTAGAAAATATCAAATAACTCAACTTTTATTATTTTTTATTATTGAAATTTTAGATTTTATTACTTTTTTTTTTATAAATATTTTTTAACGAAATTTGGTATACAGGTAAACACAATCTGAAAGAAAAGAAGGGTACCAAATTTGATCTAAATCGGTCAATAAATGGCCTAGATATTGGGGTGTAGTGGTGAAAAAGACACACAACGCAACGCGGATCAACCAAAGTTGGGTTCTCGGGTGTTGATCCGCGTTGCGTTGTGGTCCTGATAAGGACCATTTTGACGACGTTTCGGCAAAATATCATTTGCCATCTTCAGGTGATGTCTACACGTTTCAAACAATTGATAGAATGGACTGTCTATTCGCGCCTGCCTGCGCGCTCGACTCCTTGTGATTGGACGCGAACGCAGATTGGTGTACTCAGCCATGACCCGAGCTGAAAGTATATAAACAGCGACGAGTACTCGATACATCAGTCTATTCTATCAATTCTTTGAAACGTGCAGACATCACCTGAAGATGGCAAATGAGATTTTGCCGAAACGTCGTCAAAATGGTCCTTATCAAGACCACAACGCAATGCGGATCAACACCCGAGAACCCAGCTTTACAAATTATAACCGCGAAAACCTTCGAACAAACATTATACACCTCTACGGGGAGGAAATATTCCCTAACTAAAACATTCGAGAAATTACGAACAAAGAGAGCGAAGCTTCTTTGCGATCTCACCTTTCTTCGCCGCTGCAGAGACCGAAAAGTCATACCAACATGTACAAGAGTATCTTACCATACACCAGCTACGCGAAATATGCTCCGCAGAACTAGCCTTGCATTACTTCGAGAATCTATCCACCGAACTAGAAGCACTTTAAATAGTACAGATGCCGAACTTCGAGATGTACATTTACTTTTAAGCAGTACCATTCATCCTGCCATATGGGATCAAATTGATCAACTAGCCACGTTCAGGGCGGAATCTGATGCAATTCTTAACACAGAAAAACAAAAAAGAAAATTCCACATTCTTAGCAATAGACAGAAAACAAGTAAAAAAGAGATGGCACTAGACCCAAGAAAAGTAGTGTGTAACTTGTCTGACCAACCACTAGATAATAATAATAATAATAATAATAATAATAATAATACATTTATTATCCATCAGACCAACATACATTAAGGTATTGGATTCGTCAAAAGTACAGTGTATAATGAAAATAGAATATATAAAACACCTTACAATTAAAAAAATAAAATATTGACATTTACAACAATTAAACAAATTATTTAAAATTAATAACATACGTTTAGAGAAGAATACAATTAAAAAGAATATAGGTATACATATTAAGATAAAGCATCGATGGATGTACTGGCATAAGGATTTAACTTTGCTATCGCCCCGTCTCGCATACCTACTAAGGACATCATTTGTGGAGTAGAATCAGCTATTGAAAACTTAGAGAATAACGAAGGCGAAATTATCAGACAAGAAGTCACACATATCTTAAGAACTGCCCAGCCACCCAAGCGAAATATCTCTCGAGAGGAACTTTCCGCTTTAAAGTCTCTTCGAGAAAATGAGGAAATCATCATACTACCAGCAGATAAAGGAAATGCAACTGTAGTAATGAACAGTTTAGACTACAAATCCAAGGTGACTGTCATACTGGAGGATCCACCTTACCAACAAATAACCACAGATCCAACCACCTACTTGGAGTAAACGACGAGGACGAAGATCAACGCAAGTCCAATCGAGCCAAATACAAAAAAGCAAATAATTCCAAGAGAGACGTCGTCAAGGTGTCCCAAACTATACGGTTTACCCAAGATTCATAAGACAGGAGCCCCACTGAGACCAATACTAAGCTCTATTGGTTCTCCGACCCAGGAGTTATCCAGATATCTCGCCAGACAACTTCAACCACATGTAGAGGAAGCAGTATCCTATGTACGAAA
Organism: Rhagium mordax; assembly: GCA_963680705.1. Classification (NCBI taxonomy): domain Eukaryota; kingdom Metazoa; phylum Arthropoda; class Insecta; order Coleoptera; family Cerambycidae; genus Rhagium; species Rhagium mordax. The sequence continues at coordinate 27,456,336 of OY796659.1, forward strand.
TGCCAATCACCTAATTCAATTGCTGAGCCAACAAGTACTTGATGAAAATGATATACTACTCAGCTTCGACGTGGTATCATTATTTACTCAAGTCCCAGTCAATGAAGCCCTTGAGATCATACAGAGGAAGTACAGACCCGGTGGGCACATCATCACCTTGGCGAAACACTGCGTGTCAAACGTATACTCAAACCCAAGCTATCTTGGGTTTGAGTCGTGCAGTTTCAAGCGCTTGGGTCTCGAAATCCTCCATGAATAAATTCGCTATTACAGGTGAGAGTGGTGAACCCATCGGCGCCCCTTCCACTTGTTTGTAGCACTGGTTTTCATAAATGAATGGCTTAGATACGTAGATGATGTCTTCGCTATTTGGCCACATGGGCGACAGTTGCTTGACGAATTCTTGAACCACCTTAACAATCGCCATGAACGCATCAAATTCACAATGGAAATAGAAGAATCTAACCAATTACCTTTCCTGGATGTACTGGTGATAAAGAAACAGGACGGGGGCACTTGGCCATACAGTCTATAGGAAGAAAACTCATACCAATCGGTACCTGAACGCCAATTCACACCATCATCCAGCCCAACTACAGTCTGTGGTGAAAACTTTACTAACGCACTCCAGCAGAATCGCAGACCCAGACAATATCAACCAAGAGTTAAAAACTTTGAAAAATGCACTGCTAATGAACGGCTATAACGACCGCATGATTTCAAGAGCCACTCAACCGTCTGACAGGCGAGACAAGGACACAAGATCTGCCCACCAAAGCATTTCTACCATATGTTAAAGGTACAACGGATAGGATCAGCAGAATATTAAACCACAGAAACATCAGGACTGTATTTAAAACTGACCGTAAGATCCACTCTGTTCTTAAAAACCCAAAGGACAAAATCCCACTCGAGAACCAAGGAGTATACGAAGTTCCCTGTCATGATTGCGAGAAAATATACGTTGGACAAACCAACAGAAGGATAAACGTAAGAAAGATAGAACACGTTAACTCTGTTCTCCGAAATGAAGCGCCATCGTCACTAGTCCAACACGTCAAAAACACAGGTCACTCAATTGACTTTGACAGAACCAGAAGCCTGGCAAACGTGGAACATTTTTCATCAAGAATAATCAGAGAGGCCATCGAAATCTAAAAACGTCCCAACGGCCTAAATAAACGCGATGATAGCCTGAGACTTCCGACAACCTGGAAAACAGCCAAATCCGAATAGAAACAACCAGTATAAACCCTTACACCCAGAAAACAGCCGAAAGAACTGACCATTAGTGGAGCGAAAAAGAGGTAAAATTGTGTGGTTTTTTTTTATGGGCTTAGAACAAGATCAGACACATCGGATATTATCAACAACATCATTTTACACATAATGACACAAAATACGACATTTTTTTGTGTTCACAGACATTGTTATTTAAAAAAAAGTACAAAATTTTATTTTATAATAAGTTTTTTTTAACTCCTCTTCCCATATCTCAAAAATGAATTGAGCTATCGACGTAAACTTTTTTTTGTTTTAAAACACTTACGTAAGCGCTACTTTCCGTGCATAATATTATTAATAAAAAAAAAATTAAACATGCTGAAAACGTAGATAACCTTGAAAGTTTAGAAAATACGCCGTCAAATTTTCAATAAGTGAGAAACTTTTTTGTTTTTGAAAATTTTGTATAATATGCTGTGAAAAAAATAAAGTCAATGGACCAAAAACATTTCCAGAAAAAAAAATTGTTTCAATATTAGCAATAGTTTTCATGTTACGAATTTTTTAGTGTGGAGGAATTATCGAAATGTACGCGCGCTGCTTTTATAATCATAGGGTATCGTGCATAACGGCAATTTTCATTATTACCTCCTCACCAAAAGTGAGGAACGTATGAATTTTTTTTGTGTTTACTTCTTTATCAAGTTTTCTGAAAAAATGATTTATTTTTTCCAGTGGCGCGTTGGGGAGGGACTAAGGGAGAAGGCTAAAAGGCATTAAAAATCTTATATGGAGTATCTAGGATAAAAACGTATTGAACGGGGATGTAGGAAACAGTAAAAAATACGATTATGGTAAAATGGGGAAAAAATTACCATAAACAGAAGTTTAGGAAAAATAATAATTTTGAAGCGATTTAATGAGAAGTAAACTATTAAGTATTCCATTTTAATTTTTCTGGCGTTATTAATAGAGCTACATAAAAAAGATAGTTTCTTAAAACACTTTTTTATGAACTTTAACTTGGGAGTCTTAATATTTCTATCAGACATTGCCTATGTCAGAGTCCATATCCGAAACCACCACGCATTGCATTTTTATCCTAGATACACCGTATACGCAATTAGTAAACGTGTTATTTTTGCCTAAATTAGGTACAAATGGAAAAAATATCCTAAATTACGCTTCCTCATTTTCCGAATCTGATACATCATTGGTACTTAAACTATTACTGCAAAATTTGCATCTACATTCCTTTGAACATTTTAAACCCTGTGTTACGCACACATATTTATTGCTATTGCAATGTTTGTCTGAACATTTTATGGCTAAAAGTTTTCTCAGGTCTGCTGGCACTGGGTCTTTAGTTGTTAACAGTGAGGTCCAAATATTATCTTTTAATACCCATCCAAACTTTGCAGGATCTTCAATAACTATTTCTGGTAAGTGACTGGAATACCAGTTTTTTAACTGATAAATACACCTAAAAAAATTAAACATTTTATAAGTGCCTTAGTAAGTCCTATAACGAGAAAAATACCTTTTTAGATGTTGCCTAAAAGCATCTTCTGTTGGTGGCAGTTCTGAAACAGGCTTGTTTGTAGTTGAGGTTAAATAAAAGTCTGTGATGCTTTCATTGTTATTTTTACAAGCTTTTATTTAACTTGCAATGTATATATGTCAGTTTGTTTGTTTAGGTCAAATCTTGCAACTGAATTTTAAAATAGTTATCCCCAACCGATTGACCTGAAATTTTGCATACACGTTTAGTTTGGATGACAGTGTATGTTTAGCTAAGTGACGTTATTCTAAATCCAATATGGCGGACGCCCCAAGATGGCGGACTAGTTATTTTTTATGCACCCCCATAATATGGGTATCAATTAAAAGGGTTTGCTGAGAAGAATACAAAAAATAAAATGACGTCACACTAAATTCAATATGGCGGACGCCCCAAAATGACGGACAAAATTTTCTTATCTACCATCATAATATGGGTATTAAATGAAAGGGTTTACTGAGAAGAATACGTAAAGAATACGAAAAAAACTAAAAAATAAAAAATATAATAAAAAAACATTTTTAAAAACAAGCTTTTATTTAAATGCTCTAAAAAGAAGAATATAAACTTTAAATTAAATCAAACCCATCAATTTATTACATTATACAATTTATATGATATAAAAGCTTGTCGCGAGATTTGCCTGTGTAAGTATATAATAAACAAGAATACAACATTAAACTTTCGCGACAAGCTTTTATATCATATAAATTGTATAATGTAATAAATTGATGGGTTTGATTTAATTTAAAGTTTATTTTCTTCTTTTTAGAGCATTTAAATAAAAGCTTGTTTTTAAAAATGTTTTTTTAATTATTAATTTTTGTATAGTAAAATGATATATTGGCTGGCAAGTTTCATCTCAATATTGTGTTTGCTGGTGTAGATCTTTCTGCAGCTTTTGTGATATTTTACTTTAATTGTTCCGTTGCTTGATTGCCAAAATGTTTTGTCCAAAAAAGTCTTTTCTAATTTCCGCAGCCCTAATTATAGTCTCTAAACCCTGTTTCCAAGGCTTGTGCACAACAAGTTTATCATGTTCCTCAACTATTACTCCACATAAAATACACTCCATTATAATATAATTATAGTTACAATCGCTTAATTATTTTAAATATTTCTTTAAGCATTTAAATCACGCACAATTCACACAACGATCATATACAATAATCAAGTGGTAGATACAAAATATCGCTACACACTACACAACACCAAAGCAGAGGATCGTGTCATACGGCCAGCTGAAGCCTAATTAGTGGACGTGGCGGGCGTATTGTAACTTATTTCTTGCATTTCGCGCGCCCCAAAAAAATCACTGTACCTTTACTATAAAAGACGCAATAATAATTATGGTATCAAAAACTTTTTTGGTCTTTTTGCTTTATTTTGTTCACAGCATGTTGCACAAAATTTCCAAAAACAAAAAAGTTTCTCGATTAGTGAAAATTGAACTGCGTATTTTCTGAACTTCCAAGGTCATTTAAATTTATAACTTGTTTAAATTGTTTCTATTAAAAATACTATGCACACATAGAAGAGCATAAGTGTGTGTTTTATACCAAAAAAAAAATTCCCGTCGATAACTCAATTCGTTTTTGAGATATGGCAATAGATGTACAAGAAAACAAGATTTTTTAAGAGAAGTAAAATTTCATATTTTTTTAAAATAAAAACATCTGTGAACACTAGAAAATGTCGTATTTCGTGATTTCTAATGAACACCGACCTAGTTCATGGAATGGCATATGTCTGAATTTGTTCTAAAGTAAAAAAAAAAAAAAATTGAGAAGGAAGAGGCTTTTTCCCTATTTTTCACTGCACTACATGAACTGGCAACAACGCAGCGGGACTTATAACAAGAAGCCGAACACGTCACATGCTTTAAAGATACAATGACTAATGCGATGACTCATGCGATAACTAACACAGTGACGCAAACGATGACGTAAACTATGCGGCACGATGGAGAACGTGGCCAATTGCAGCAACAAGTGGAGAGAGGGTGGCGTGGGCGGGCCAACGCAGAGGCCACTGGTCCAATCACAAGGAGTCGAGCGCGCAGGCAGGCGAACGCAGATGGGTGCACTCAGCCATGACCCGAGTGAAAGTATATAAACAGCGACGAGCACTCGATACAATATATATATATATATATATATATATATATATATATATATATATATATATATATATATATATATATATATATATATATACTTCAAATCACGAGAGATGACCGTTACGTCACAAATTAATTTCTAATCTTCAACGTACGCTTCAAGCGTTCTTTGTTTACAAAATAGTAAAACGAAAGAGACAGGGAAAGGGAGTCCATTTATATGTGACTGTTAATATCTCCGACTGACGTTGTTGATAACTAACGCAGTACTGATGTGATTTTTACGAATTATAATGATGACGTAACGGTCTTCTTTCGTGATTTGAACTATATACAGGGTGAATCTTAGAGTGGGGGCCATATTTATAGGAGGCGACACCGTTCACTATGGGAACACAAAAATACAATTTTTTTTTTTACGCGCTATGAAAAATGATTATTGTTTAAACCCTTTTTATTTGAATTTGGGTACCCCGCCAGTGGAATGCGCTAGCGAGAGTTTTATATCATCTACACTTGGCAACACTGTCGACCGGTAACACGTAATGCAGTAAGTGCTTGCCCAGCGGCGCCGGAATTAGAGGAAACTTGAATCGCGAATTTTTTTTTAAAATTCATAACTCGGCCATTTTACAACCTACAAAAAAAAAATTCGGATTCATGTTCATAATGACTAGTACTATTAACCCCAAAAATATGGCCGCCACTCTAAGATTCACCCTGTATATATAATCCATTAGAAAATGAGTTTGTGATGAAAATACATTAGTGTTTTGCCTTAAGTTTTCTAATCTTGCAAAAATTTTGTAATCTGGTAATTGACGCTCAGGATACCTCTCACGATATATGCGAGTAGCTACCTTTGCATTTTTTCTCGACTCACCGTAAATTAATAACATGTCTACCTTTTCTTCGTGTGTAAACATGATTATTCAAATATGTTATATTGTAAGAAACTTAAATATTCGCAACAACACTTTTACACAATTCTAATCTGACACTTCTAATACGGTGACATCTATAGAAACAACATGATTAGTTGTTATTTCCATGGATAACTTGTGTAAGTCATTTTATTTAAACATTTTTACAGTGGTATACAGAAAAATGAGAGTATTTTGAATATGGAAAAAATTAGGTATGTTCGTGGAAAAAATCATTTTGATGACGTCATAGTGATTCTTAAAAATAATATTTTTTCTGCTAAATATAGCTTACATCATCCCATTTGAGATACCATTTTCAAAATTGTCTTTTGTCTTCACGTTTTCACGTAACAGGCGTCAGGCGTCGAGTTTGAAACACCCTGTACATGCAATCGAGACAGGTATTGTGAACTTGGATAATGATTCCGGAAGCGGTACTCATTGGACGGCATACTGGAAGAATGGTTCGGAGGCCATATATTTTGATAGTTTTGGTAATTTACAACCACTTAATAAAATATCTAAATTGCTTAATAAAATACAATCACAGAGTTGTGTCACAGACAATATCAAACATATGATACGATAAATTGTGGACACCTATGTTTACACTTTCTATATAATGTGAGCTGTTTGTAAAGCCGACTTCATTCACAGAATGTATCTAAGCGATATAACACGCATGCAAAATCGGTCGGAAGTCACGTTCATTCGACCTCTCACAGGAATTAATCTTGTTTCATATGTTATAATAATAATAATAATAATATGTCTTATACATTTACATTATCTGGTCAATCGTCAAATTTAACAGCACATTTTTCGCCACCAATTGACCTTGATGAAGGAGTGGAATATTCTCTTGGCTTGATAATCTTCGAGGCTTATAATTCCATACAAAATATAGATGCTACAAGTAATCAATTATTCTATGATGACGATGATAAAAGTATACAAATCCCCGAAGGGTCCTACGAAATAACCGATATAATTAAGAAATATTTTATTTTAACTCACGGAAAAGATGATGAGCATATCTCTATAATAATACAGGGTGAATTTAAAATACACTGCATATTTTTATCTGTAATTTCTTATAGCATAATTAATGAATTCGCAGTGTTTTAATTTCAAAATTTCATAGTTAATGTTTCAACACAAAAACCCTAAACTCGTCCCACTGAGGATACACTGACCGGTGAACTTGACATTGACTTGGTTACGAACAAATACCTCTACGCAGTATTCGCAGTGTTTACCAAGTAAAACCAAAACTGAAATATAAATCACTAGGAAAAACTCACACTTGACATCATGGATGCACAGGCTGAACTACGCGGGCAACGTGGTAGCTACGAACACAAAACTGAAATCTAAAACACTAGGAAAAATTCATACTCGACATCATGGATGCACAGGCTGAACTACGCCAACACAACAACACGATAGCTAAGAAGAGTGGGGGTACAGGCATTTATGTCGCTACACACATCAGCTGTTCTGCTCAGGCAGGAGCGTCGTGAATATTTAATAAATATTCAAAAATTGTTTTCTTGGCTGTATTTCATTTATTTTACAAATGACTATTTTTAAGAATTTTTACGGACCATAGAGCTTAACGGATTAAAATTATCCAGTGTATTTCAAATTCACCCTGTATATCGAATAAAAATGCGTTAAAAGTAGAAATTAAATCGAGTAAGAGAATAAATTTCGAAAAAAAAACAGGTAATGTAGGTAGTCTAGTAGGATTTACATCTCGCCTACTAAACCCTGCAGTACGTCATATATCAGATTTTCCTGCCAAAATTCAAAAAGTGAATGCAATCTGCGTAGAATGCAATCTTGTCAGCGGCAGCAGCTTGCTTCGTAAATAATCGACCCACACTTATTATTCATGTAGCGCCTGGCTAGAGAATAATCGAATGTCCTGCTAATGTAATTTACCTTCCAGTTAATAAGAGACGTATTGATAGCATATCAGTTAACATAATAGATCAGGATTTTAATCCTATTAACTTTCGTAATGAGATGATTACCATTAGATTACACTTGAAGAAAAATGGGGCTTAGTTTTCAAAATACTTTAAAAGCAAGGCGTGTCAATGTTTTGGTCAGTTCATCTAGAGTCTTTAAACCGCTAACAGCAGAAAATCGACCATTTCTTTATTCTTTCGGATACAAACCGCTCTGTTAAGAAATGAATGCTAATAGGCCAGTCATTTAATACACTCTCGTTCGCAAAAAAATCCGGTAGCTATGAATTTTTGATATGTTGTTAGGATTCATATCAGCTGCATAAAACCAAGTTTGCAGGTTCGAAAAACTTGTGCTCGCTGCATGGTGGGGGAAAAACCACGATATTTTTTTACTTTTTTTAGTTTTTGGGTTATAACTCGTAAATAATGGATCCTACGTAAAAAAGTAATCTCAGCTTTTTTCAAACTGATAAAATTAATTAAATGCCTGGATATAGAATTACCAATAACCTTCCGGAGATGGGATTTATATGAATGGCCTTTGCTTTTGGAGACTTTAGAACACGGATGGACATTAAAATTCAGCCCGAAATTAGAAACGGTTCGATATCTTATTTTCGGTCTTCAAACCAAAACACTGCGTCTAAATGCATGAGTGAATTTCATCACTGCGAGTTGAGTAATTTTAAGGTTTTTCTAAACTCCCAGGTGTATCCGTATAATAATTTAAATCTAAATTTTAAAAATAATTGTTTCGCTACCCTTTACGAGATATATGCACAATTCCAGCAGTCATATTATGGGAAAGAAAGCGAACCTCTCCTCTCTCGATATCATTTTAAAAAGGCAGCTCCTTTGGTAGTTATAGATTGCTCTCGACAGAGCGAGGTTGTAAAATCAGGTAATGTCGATATAAGAGTCGAATTTAGCACTAATAAAAATATTTCTAAGAATACAGCCGCTTTCTGTCTCATAATTCACAACAAATTGTGTTATTATAATCCTTTAACTAGTATAGTTCGAACATAATATTAATAATAATAAATAAATAAATAACACCACATGTAATTACGACCCCTTTTATCCCAGAAGGTTCTAGAAGAGCCTTGTGCGGGAGGGGGCTACACATTTAAAGACAAGGGACACACATCCAATATCCGTGTATAATGAAAAAATCCCTCTCACAGTATTTTCCATTGTCACGACCGGGATTCGAACCCGGGACTTTGGGTGAGAGGTAGGTACGCTACCATCAGTAATGTAATAACTATGTACATCGAAGACGTTCAAGGCTTTCAAAATAACAACGCCTAGAATTTTATATGTAAAGAAATTTCCATATTAGATATTGAAAATGCTGCAGATTAATCCAATTGCCCTCGATTTATGAGAAATTTTCAAGTAATATCCACGGACTTCGATGGTCTACGCTATATGACGATCTGCCATACAGAGATCTATCATTATTTATTAAAACACACATAGCTGATGAGCGTAGTGTGTTTGTCAACGGCTTGGAAAAGAAAGGATGGCTTGAACTCCATTTACCTAATAACACAATAATTTTAGATTTATGTAATTCTGATAGAATTAATGATTTAATGTTATCATGTAGAGAATTTCATTGTAAGAATCATAATAATAATGGATTACGATGTACTAAACAGATTATATTCTGTGTGGAAAAAGGCCGTGGTGCCTGTGTTACCTAAAAAGCCTAATCCAGAGGAATTTAAAGATCTTAGAGCGATAAGCATATTACCGACATTATCCAAACTTATTGAGAAACTTATTGAAATGCAGCTACAACATCTAGTACAAAACAATTTGATTCCTGTAACTCAATCTGGGTTTAGACAAGGCCACAGTTGCACTACGGCAGTAGGTTAAAAATGAGAGTTCTGTGATCACCCCCCACTCCTCCCCCACTCCAGACACGCCCCCTTCCTCCACCACTTTGGCACCCCCCACTCCAGACACGCCCCTTCCCCCACCACTTTTGACCCCCACCATTAACCGTGGCCTAGGATGTCCTTGATCTCGGACGACCTTGACCTCGGATGACCTTGACGTCGGATGACCTTGACCTATAAAGCTTAACCTCCAACGACCTTGAACTCTCCACAGTGTGAGATCATAGTTTTAATTAGAAGCTGCTACGGCCCTCTTTTCGGGTTAGCCCCTTTCGGAAGTTATTGGTGAAAAAAAATATAAGTTCTAATTCAAAAAGGTTTATTTCCCTCCTACAATACGGCTGGCCGACCAGCTAACAGTGGAGATGGGAGTGGGTAAATTTATACAAGAGCGCCACCCGTTTTCAGCCTATCGTTTAGGAGAGATAACCTGCATATAAGTCAAAACGGGAAATGTGATGTTCAGTTATCATCTAAAAGAAAACTAGAACTTATTTCAATATACAATCAATTATTTATTAACACACTTTAAATATTTTGATCTACACACATATTTGAGATATTCCGCTAAATAAATCTAAGGATTGACCTTATCAGATAATTACTGGATAATATAAATATACCTATATAAATATACCGCTACCCTTTGACTGTGTTATGTCATGACTTAATTTTATGGTTTTACCTTTCGTGAATTCACGGAGGGCGTACACTGTTTGTTCTTAAAGACTAATAATAAATAATAAAATACGTTAGCAGGTAACTCTGACTAGATATACAGGTATAGAATATGAAATACAATTAAATCAGTACCACAAAAACTCAGAATAAATTGTAACTTGTAACATGTAGTAACTAGTAACCCTCCCTAACGTAGGGGATTTGACGTAGTAAGCTAACGATACTACATACTATATGGTATCATAATTATAATAATAATAATAATAATAATAATAATAATAATAAAACGTCTTTATTAAGGGCGAAGTTAACCTTATAAGTATGGTTCTCTAACACAACCCTAAATATAAACTTATACTAAATACAATAATAATTTTAATACAATAATAATTTTAATACAATAATAATTTTAATAATAAGTAGCAGTATTACAATATAGATAGAGACAAATAATGTGTTCTAGGAACTTTGTGATAGATGACTGCGCATTGCTTTTTTGAATCTTAAAATAGGCATTGCCTTGAAAATTTCAGGTATATTATTATAGAGGTTGCAGGCTGCATATGTAAATGATTTTTTAAAATATGCTGTCCTAAATTTAGGAATATTTAATGTTTTGTCGCACCTAATATTTAGAGAGTGAAAATGGGATCGAGGAAGTAATTTTTCTTTTAAACATATAGGTGTCGTAATTATTTTGTGTACAAGCGTTGCCATATGAAGGGTACGTCGTTGCTCCATATTTAGCCAATTTAACTCCCTTAATTTATGTGACACCGGATCATATTTTCTAATTTTATAAATAAAACATATACAAGCTTTTTGTACTTTTTCTATTTTATTTTTTAATTGTTTATCCAATGCTGGGCCGTACACAACATCAGCATAATTGAACCTAGATAATATCAAAGAATCGCATAATAAGGCTTTTAATTCTATAGGGAAACAGTGTAAAAAGTTATATAAAAACTTGAGCCTGGCAAAGGAGATACGTATTAAATTATTAATATGCTCGCCAAATTTTAGTTTATCGTCCATTATCAAGCCCAAATTTTTTGCCACACTTTTTTCTGCTAATGGAATACTTTTAATGTTAATAGTATTTGGCATAGGTTGTATTTTATTTTTATTATTTTTACTCCCAAAGTATAAAACACAAGATTTATTAGCATTAATTGTTAGGTTATGATTTTCTGAAGTTATAACTATTTTGTTTAAGTCATCATGTATTTGTCCGGTTGCTAGTAAAACGTTTTCAGTTATAAAAGACATACGTAACTGTGTGTCATCCGCATACATACTTATATCACAGTACTCGATTGACTTTTTAAAATCGAAGGTATATATATTATAGAGTAAAGGTCCAAGGATAGACCCTTGAGGGACACCTTTGTTAACCAATAACTCGCTAGATATGTAATTATTCAAGGTCACTTTTTGAGTTCTTCCAGTTAAATAATTGCTTATTAAGTCAACAGCGTTTACATCAAAACCTATGTAATAGAGTTTAGCGCAAAGGAGTCTATGATTGATATTATCAAAGGCTTTACTAAAGTCCAAAAGTACCAATGCTGAGACCTTGTTATTATCAATTTCGGTTACAATGTCATCATAAACTTTTGATAGTGCCGATGTTGTGGACTTACCTTTAACAAAGCCGGATTGAGTTTCAGGCAAAATATTTTTTTCAGTTATGTATTCTGTTATTTGAGTATTTAGAATTTTTTCCAGGATCTTTGAAAGTACAGGCAATATGCTAATAGGGCGAAGGTCAGAAAAATTTTCAGGTTTACTGATTTTTGCAAGTGGACGAATAAGTGCCTCCTTCCAGCTGTCAGGAAACAAATTTTTTTCTATACATATATTAACTAAATGTACAATTTGTTGCAAAATATTTGGCAGACAAAGCCTGATCATTTTTATATTGAGCCCATCAACTCCAGTCGCATTTGTTTTTATAGAATTTAATACCTTTATGACCTCTTCAGTGGGAACTGTTTTAAAATTGAATAAATTATTTGTAAAAATTCTATTATTATGATTACTATAATAAATAATTGGATCATTGCAATCAGAAATGTCGTTAGCACACTGATTAATAAAGTAGTTATTTATAGAATTAACATTTGAGAGATAAGGAGGAATTTCATTACTATTTTTTGTGTTTATTCCAAATTTTTTAACAGTATCCCAAATGTCTTTAGAGCTCTTAGAGGTATTTAGGCAATGTTGAGCATAAGCATGTTTCTCTCGTTTAATTGCATGATTAGTATAATTTCTTAACATTCTGTAATACTCCCAATCTGTATCAAGCAGGGTTCTTTTGAAAACGGAATGAGCCTCATCCCTCCGCCTCATTAATGATTTAAATCAGTCGTTAACCATGGAGCTGGTTTTTTCGTTACTCTGGCAGTTACTAGAGGAGCATGAATATTGAACAGATCTAATAAAGCTCTATTAAAAAAATCTATTTTGAAATTTATAGATTTGGAATAATAAAATGGCAACCAGTTAATATTATCCAAGTCTTGCATAAACACATCACTGTCGAAATTTTTAAAATTTTGACGAGTAACATATTTATGTATTTTATTTTTTTTATAGGCAGATAACAAAATACTAGATTATGGTCAGATATTTCATGTAAAGGAAGAGACCCAGACTCGGTTATTTGCAATTGTTTATCTGTTACTGTGATGTCAATCAAAGTTTGTGAATTTCCAGTTAACTTAGTAGCTTCTGAGATATGTTGTATCAAGTCATATGTATCCAGAATATTATTAAATTTTAAAACATAATTGGCCGAAGAGTTTAGCATATTTATGTTAAGATCACCCATAAAAGCTACATGGTCGTATTGAGGCATAATTATTGACAACATATCATCTATCTCATCTATTGAAGTTAATAGGTTACTATTTGGAGGCCTATACAGCACACCAATAGCATATTTTTCTGACTTAATATTAAAACGAATCCACAAATTCTCTACGTCTCCAAAAGTATTATTAAACTTGATTTCTTTAATACTGATATGAGATTTTACATAAAAAGCGACGCCGCCACCTCTAGCACCTACCCTATCGTTCCGAATGAAATTATACCCATTTATTTTTAATAAGTTGCTATCAATATGTACCTTAAGCCAAGTCTCTGATATCCCAAGTACGTCATTGTCATTCATCTCCACAAAATCCCTAAAACTGCTAAAATTTGAAAGAATAGAACGTATGTTTATATATGCAATACTAAATTTATTCATAATAAAGTTTATTTAATTATTTTAAGAAGTATGTAAATATTGAAAATTACCTATTTAACTTGGCAAAAAAAAACTTAAAATTAAAAATTTAGATTTAATAAACGTTACATTATATAAGGCTTACATTAAATAAAAATCATAAAAATATGGTACATATAGAGATAAAAAAGAAAATTAACAATTTAAACAATACAGTTATTAAATACCACAATCAGCTGTTAATTGCAATTTCCTTGCGGTTTATTTCTTGTCACCCTTTTGCTGTTGTTACTAGGGCTCACTCCCGATTTGTTCGTTACTGGTCGCTTCCTCTTTTTCGGAATTGCATCTACAATGTATCTGGCCTTCGGTTCGTCCTTTTCTCATTCATTACAATCACTAACTGAATTTGAATCACTTTCCTCTTCTTCACCACTGGCAGATGCAGCAGCAGATCTTTTATCAAGATCTCTTAGTTCGTTTACTGTATACACTTCGCTTGGACTAACAATTCGTTTATTACCAATTATTTTCCCCCCTCCAATTTTTTATCTTTAGCAGCTTTTAAATGACGCCGTAGAATTTTGTAATCTTCCCTGTCTTCTTTGCTTAGATCATTTGCTATTGATACATTTTTCCCTGCTAGCTTAAAAGTACTTTGAAAAATAGTTTTCTTTTTAAGAAAGGATATAAATTCTACTAGTATGGGGCAGTCTTCACCATTTCCTAAATGATATATGTTATTTATATCACTTTCGACTTTGTCTCCAACAATTCATTTAATTTTTGAAGAGTATTGGTTAGCAAATTGTCATTTATTTTTAGGCCAAATATGACTATATTATTTTCCCTATTCTTTCTATCTAGATATACATGGGTGGATTCTAATTTCTCAATTCTTTTATTTGCTTCAAAAATGTCTTGATCAACTTTCAGTATACTTGTGTGTATTTCTTCTTTCAACACTTTGGTTTGTTTGTCATTTGCAGCTAATAATAAGTTGTACAACTCTGTAGTAGACAGTTCTTTTTCATCATCATTAGGCATTTTAGACTTCCTTTAGTAGTAAGAAAAATATTTCAATAACTGCACTGGTGGAAATATTGATATTATAGCAATAATAGTAATCAGCTGCCACAGTAATTCAATATTAAATATTTCTACCGCTGCCACTGGTGTTTAAGGTTTGCAGCCCAGCAAAAAAGTGTCCTCTTTTTACTCGTATTTTTATTATCATAACCTTTAATATAAAATGATTAAATAAAACGCGTGGTTATTAAATCGAAGCTATAACTCTATCCTAAGAGAATGCACCGTATGACTTTTTAGTCTTAAATCTAGAAATGGGAGAAAGACAATATTTCTGGACGTTAAAATAAATTACTACGACGTCGGTATAAATTATTAATTAAAGCTTATCTGCTTCCTGTGACGTTTCCAAGGGTGGAGCCGTCGAATCCAAACCAGGGACGTATCAATCCTACTGTCGAGGCTAACAACACTGCATGCCACTCCGTAGAGACCACTACTGCCACTGTAAGATATCTCCGATCCCCAAAACCCAATGAGGTGGAGTGTTCGATGCCAAGATAACCCTATCCTGGACCAGCATGAAATACTAGATCCTGAGACACCATACAACAGCCTTCGTAGGGAGTATCCTGTACCCCAAACCCTAAAATGTATTCATAACCACACTAAGTTAAGCGAACTCACTAGTTAACAAAAAGAAAAAAAGAAAGCTTAATTACCTCTTACTAGGGTAGTTTTCCGCCGTCAATAAATCGTCAATTATTGGTCTGCGGTGTTTCTCACAACAATGATGATAGTGGACTCCTCAAATCCCCTGAACGGGTCAGATATCCGTAAAAATACCTCAAGTACCAAGCTTCCACAACTAATTAACGAAAGTCTAGTATTCCTGTTATACCAAATGGATGGATCCCCGCAGGATGATAACAGAATTCAATAATTCCACTTGCACAGAAAATGGCTACCTTCTCGTTCCACCGTAATCGCACCGACAAGACGCTCTTTTTTTTTTTAAATCCCCTCCGAAGAGTCAATTCGAGGTTCTGCGATCCGAATTACACCACTACATACGCAAGAAAATCACTAACATCGATCAGCCCAGGAAACAATAGAATAGGCTAACACTTGGGAAGGGCGACAGGAATAACTAAACCATAATCAATAAAACGCCTACTACGACCTATCCATAATGTAGTACTAAAAATCAGCTATCTGGGGCTTTTTATTGCTACACTCTAGCTCATTTAAAAGATACGCTGTTAATTTTATAAGAACAACATTTATGTCGTGTGATTGCGCACGCCCCTGAACCTTGCCTACTGAATTTATTTATTATAGCGCACGATATTCAGAAAGGCGTCAACCACCACTCCTGGTCTTTCTATACCTGGTTGCCTAAACTAAGGGACTATATCGACCATTTCGGGTTTAACATAGATTTCCTGAACGATCCATGGCGATTTAGCGATAATTTGACGGGTGAATGATACGCAGTATTAACGGAGAAAACAAAACCGTAACAAAGCATGGGTTACTCTTACTATATAGTAATCAAGTATTATGATAAAAACGATACACTCATCAAAGAAAAATGTATTGAGAGTTATAAGCATCAATGTGTTAAAGAAACATTTAATCTAACAGATATGAACTATTCTTACTTTAAAATATCAGGATGTGGGGGGGATTGTTATTGTAGCGAAGGGGAATTAAAAGATTCCGAAATAGATGTCTAGTTATGGAATAAGAAAAAATCTCAGTTGTGGGATTCGAACCCACGCTCCTGTCACGGAATCAAAGCTTAAGTTCGACGCCTTAACCACTCGGCCAACCTGACTTATATTGGATCACTAAAACACTTTGTATAATTGTATGTCCCCTCTTTCTCAAACCTTCACTCCAGTCACGCCCTCCCGACTCCTTCAACATAGGGTGACCTTGAACTCTAATGACCTTGACCTCTTGTGAGCACCCCCCCCACTCCAGCCCTCCCCCACACTTTGACACCCCCCCACTCCGGCCCTCCCCCACCTATTTGACACCCCCCCCACTACTATAGCCCCACTTCTTCCACCATAAATGGGTGGGGGGGTGACAGTAAAGTATATGATGCGGTGGGAATTCACAGTTCTAGAAAGTTTTCGTGTTGAACGGTTAAATAAAACAAGTATTCAAGACGACTCAGTGTGGTAGTATCTTCAGCTTACCTGAACTAAAAAGTGATTTATCTGAAAATATACCTCATGCACCTCAAAACAAGAATGATCTACTTGTAATTGGTGAACGAAAATATCAACTGAATAAATCAAAAAGTAAATTTGTGTCGACTGGATTATCATATGACTTCTGGTACGCACCTTGTATAAAACTAACAGGCAATAAATTGGACACAATAATTTTTGATGAAAGTGAGTGGAATGGGTTTCTTACATACCAAGGTATTGTAACTAATTATCTATATACCAACGATAAAGCAGAGCAGATAGATGCTGAAAATTTTACGATACAGTTTGAAAAAATATCCTATTCGAGAGTGATGAAAATCGTAAAAAATAACTCATATATTTCCTTGGGGTATGAATCCATCTGCAAGTTGTGGGAAGCATTGCCACTTGTCAAGTATAGAATTAATATGCTGAGAGGCAACAGTTTTCAAGTTACTTTAAAATTGTGCAAACCGGACTACAGCGACAAAAGGGAGATGTGTTTGAGAATGTAATGAATTTGCTTCAGCCGCTCGAAAACTGTAATAATGAAAATGTTTGTATGCTCATGGAATTAATTTACATTTACCCGGAATTATTTGAGGTTGAGTTCTGTGGTAGAGTTTAATGATGAAGAAGGTAACATTTAATACGGAAAATAATAAAACATATTTTATGGTGACCTGGAATGATTATATATTAAAGTGATAAAATAAAAGAAATATATGCTTAAAAATTGTTATATTAAGGGTGAAAATATTATACAGATCAAGGAGTACATCAAAAGTTATAATATATTATATGTTTATACAATTTGATTATTAGAAATCCATGAATTGAATATATTGGGTAATCCCAGCCATTTCACATAGAGCTTGTCACCTTTTTTTCTTAAAACCTTCTCCGCATCGGGAAGTTTTACTTTCTGAAGTTCCTGCTCATAGAATCCTCCTTGAATGTCATTACCTTCCTGATCTTCTAAAAGGTAAGTTCTAGGATTACTTTTATGAAACTTTATGATTTTAAAAATTTCATAAGACCAGTTTGGAGTATATTCTTTGGAAAAGACTTCTCGGTATTGATAATCCTCACACAATCGTTTACTTTAAATTTTTGCTTCCTTGGATCGAGTACTTTCAAATGACTATAATATACAGTTTGCAATAAGTGTTTTTCATTTTTCTTTTTAATATCTTTAGGTTTCCTTCCGATCGAAATCTGTGTTTGGTGTCATTGTATTCCGCAACAATGTCTGATAAAAGATTAACCACTTGTAATTTCCTTGTAAGCTAAACAGTTTCCACATTTTATTTTTTAGGGTTCTGTTCACTCTTTCAACAACGCTTGCTTTAACATGTGTGTAAGAGCTATAATGGTTAATAAAGTTAATAAAGAAAAATGAATCTGGGATAGAAAATCTGGATGATAATGATGGAGACGGAACTCACTGGATAGCATATTTCAAGAGAAACAAAGAAATATTTTATTTTGATAGTTATGGGAATTTAAGACCCTCAGAAGAGTTATCAAAATATTTTTTAAGTGATGGTAGCTCAAATAAAATAAAATACAATTATGATTCTGTACAAAATAATAGTTCATTTGCTTGTGGACACTTATGTTTAATTTCTTTATATAATCAATATAAATAATGTTTTATAATCATTTAATAATAAACTGTCAACGTGTTAATATGACTTTTACTTTTGCTCTTAGTGATAATTCATCTGAATTAGATTATGATTTGAATCCTCGCATATATTTAGAGGATGATTATGATGGTGATTATGAAATAGGATTGACAATTTTTGATACTTATAATACAATTCCAAACATTGACAATAAATAGTAACAATAAATTTGTATGGGGGGAGAATGATGGGTATACAGCTAAAATTGATGAGGGATGCTATGAGCTTTCTGATATTATAAAAAGCATTGTGGACACAGTAAAGGAACTGGATGAAGATGCAGTTATTTTGATTTCTTTGAATATGAATACATCTAAAGTAGCTATAAAGAAGAATAGAAGAATAAATTTCAAAGGAAGCGATTCAATAGGTTCAGTATTAGGATTCGATCAAAGAGAATTGGAAGCTAATGTAAAACATATTTCTGATGACACCGTACAAAAAGTGAATGCCATCTGTATCGATTGTAACATTGCAGTTGGTTCTTTCTTTAATGGAAAACCTGTCCACATTATTCATCAGTTTTTTTCCAACAGTTCCAGTTGGGTATGAAATAGTGGAAGTACCCCCAAATATTCTTTACTTCCCGGTGAGCGTCAAGACCATTAACAACATTACAATCAGAATCTCGTCAATTTTCAAAACGAAGTAAGAACAGTTAGATTGCATCTCAGAAAATCAATCCACTAAGAAAATGGTATTAATATTCAATTCAAGGTCAGCCGTACATAGACATCACTATAAAAGGAGCAGTAAGAAGAAGATCCGCAGTTCTAAAAAGAATTTCAGCCGATTAACATCGGAGAATAAACAGTTTTTGCAGTCACTTGGATTCGAAGTGTTAGTATAATGGAATTGTTAAATATTACCGAACAACCGTTTGGTGACAATTCTGTAGCAGAATATCAATATCATATATATCAACCCAATATATCTGGAACTTTAAATTATAATGATGAAACAAGAATTACCATATAAGATTTAGATGCCTATACTGCTCCGTGCACTTACTATTTATACATGGAAGAAAAATTAACAAAAGATGATGGAACTGCAGCTAAAGAATTGGAATTTATTAATAATGGTATTGCTTTTTTGTTTCGGAAAATTAGATATGAATTAGGTGGAGTTGTAACAAATTCAGTGAGAAATGTTGGTATGGTTTCAACTATATTTAATTATCTATCATTAAATGAAAACGAGAGTATTTTTATGAAAAATGCTGGGTGGTTCCCGAAAAAGATGAAAGGTGTGGGACCTGCAATTATAGCAGATGAAAATGGAGATTTCAACGTTTGCATTAAATATAAATACACCACATGTAATTACGACCCCCTTTATCCCAGAAGGCTGAGCCTTGTGCGGGAGGGAGCTACACATTTAAAGACAAGGGACACACATCCAATATCCGTGTATAATGGAAAAATCCCTCTCACAGTATTTTCCATTGCCACGACCGGGATTCGAACCCGGGACTTTTGGGTGAGAGGCAGGTACTCTACCATCTCGACCATTACCATTTCTAAATTATTATGGCGAGTACCACATGTGACCGTAAGCATGTCAGAACAAATACGATTAAATAAAATTGTAAGTAAGAACGTTGATCTACCTATAAGATTTAGAAGCAGGGAATTAATTGAATATCAATCTATACCTGACACAATCCAACATACGTGGAATGCTAAGACATCTAATAAAGTTGAAACTGCTAGACATGCATTACTTGGGCTTCAAAGAAATAAGAAAGGAAAAATTATTACATCTGATATGAGCAAATTCGATAATTGTGATCTAAAAAACATAAGAATTTTCTTGAATTCTAAGATATATCCATATAGTGTACATTTAGACTTCAAACATAACAAATATGCAACTCTCTACAAAATGTTTGCTGATTTTCAACAATCCCATTACCCACATAAAATAAATCAACCGATATTCAACCCGACAGAATTCAATACAATTGCACCACTAGTTCATGTTGATTGATTTCATCAAAAAGAAGCTTTGCAAGCTGGATCAGTGGTTATGAAATAGAATTTGAGACTGGCACCCCTACTAAGAATGTTAATGCATATTGTGTCATACTGCATGAGAAATATTACACGTATAATCCTTTAACAAAAATCGTTCGTCAACATTGAAATGCGCATGACATGTTTTTTAGCTATATAACGAGACAAGTAATGTCGCATTATTAGTCTAATCATGATATCAGTTTATAATCACAAGTTGAGAGAACACATAAGAAAATTACGAGACTTGAGAAGAGTTGTTGATTTCTACTGCTTGAAAGTGAGAAAACTAGAAAGCTTAAAAATATGAAACTTGTTATCGATGTTCAAGGATTTAAAATAGAAAACAACAAGTTTATCATTAAAGAGTTAGCAGGCTATGACGGAATAAAAGTATGTCATTATATCTTCAAACCACCTTATCCGTTTAAGATTCTTTCACCAGACTTACAAAAACAAGCGCAGTGGTTAACAAGAAATTATCATTGCATTAAATGGAGTGATGGGTCTACACCAATACATCTGTTCGGAGAAATTTTTACGAATTTGACCATATCTGCTGAGTGTGTTTACGTCAAAGGAGCAGAAAATGCAAACTACATCAGGCAATTACACAACCTGTTTTGGAATTAGAAGAGCAGCCACCTTTATTGAAATCCAATGCAAAATGTTTTTATCATTTAAATAATAAGTGTATGTGTGCACTTTCTAATGCTGGGTAATAGCTGGTGGTTTTATAAGTTATCTGTTGAACTTAACAAACACCTTTCAAGACATAGATGTATTTTACTTTAATAGCGAATTTAGTCAAAAATGTATTCAATCTGAATGGCAACGCAATTCACCATCACGCTACAATAATGAGGTTTTCAACGTGTTCAATCACAGGAAATATAACATACAAGTGATAGAATTTATTAATATAATAGTGAAACAACCTCTGAGACTTCAAATTTTTAATTTGTTGCATTGTTTCGATTGTGTTTTAGTTAGAAAGGCTGTACATTTAAAAAGTGCTTTATTTATGGATTGTGACTTTGGCCCTGTGACATTTGAAAGTTGCTCTCGCCAACAAAAATATAATAAACGGCTTATTCAACCCATTGTCACTCAACCAAAAACATTAACTGACAATGCTAAAACAATTAACATGTATTGCACATGAATGTATAATCAGCAAATAAAGTATTTATTATTATTATTATTATTGTGCCTATTGGCATATGAATCTTTACAAAATGAGCAAAAAAACATATTTAACACTAAAACTGTTGTTTCATTATTTATTATTGTTTATATGCATCCTCCCCTTACTTCCTTCCCTGATTCTTGAAATCAATATTTGCTAATTTGTGACAGTACACGATAATTATTTAAAAAAAAACACAGATTAAAATAATAAATATTTTATTAAATGAACATTATACAACAAATGGTTCGACCCAATTATAAAAGGTTATAATAAACTCATCAAATTCAATACCTTGATTTCCATTTCAATTATTTTGTCAGTTAATGACAAAAGACATGTTAAATTATCATTGGTGTTTGGTCAGCTTCATTGTGTGCATTATTGATGGAGTAATGACCCCACGCTAAAGTTTTTGTCATCATCTCGTGCTGAGAGTGCAACTTTGTTTTTTAGTTCAGTATATATCGTATGAAGATGTGAAGAGAATACATACATTTTACGGTTACCATTAATCCACCGTTTTCTACAATGTGTTTGTAGTCAATTAAGGGTAATTGCTTTTTTACAACACTTTTTGATATGCCTTTGGCTTTCTTTGTTACATCATTTGCTTTAATGCAATATGCTTTCGCACCAGTGCCGAAAAAGCTTTCTACTGGAATACCTGCATACTCTTTTCATTTGCCTATGACCGACTGTGTTTTTGGAATATTATGCACATTAGGATAAGAATAATTTTATGTATCAAAATGTTCAATATTTTCTTTAATATCATCATAAACATTATTAGTATGAATTTCTAAAATTAATGAGTCGGTGTCAGTGTAACAGAGAGAAGCTTTATCGTTATATTTTTTCATTATAAAATTATAAAACAAGTTACACATTACAGTTTTAGATATATCTAAAATGGTGAAAACTATGTAAAGTGGCTTATCGTAACAAACTTTTAAATGGGTCATTTGAACTGCAACTAAATTTTCCGTAAATACTGAACAAGATTTGAAATTTGGTTGTGCAATAAGCTGTTCTGCACCTACGCTATCTATTCTATTTTCCCAATGAGACATTAACCTCACATCAACTCCCTTATCTACATTTTCGATTGTCTTTCCAAAAATAGAATTTATTATAAATTTGTAAAGATCTCGTTCAAATGCATTTCTAGTATTCATATCAATATAGGGTTTCAACCACGCAGACTGTGAAAATTCTATGACTTTATGTATTTTTGTGAGTATTAATCCATGTTCCAAACATTGTTTTAAATTTCGATAAAGAATAATATATCTCTGTTTATCTTGCAAATTATGGATCAATTTTGGATCTCTTGAGTCAGGGGGTATGATGTTTTCAGGACAAAACGGTAAATCATTATGTTTATCATGCAAATATTGTGGGTACTCCAAGTCGATTTCTAATACATAACCTTTTGGAGAATCATCACTTATAGTGGTGCAATCAAAGTTATCAATTTCATACTCCTCTAGCCATCTAAAATCACTTTTAGGTAGATATTGACTCATTGAACAACCGTACAAATTGGTTACGTCTAAATATAATACAGCGTGTGTAAAAAGTATTGAAACATGACCATAACTTTTAAAATATTGATTGTATAAAAAAACCCTTGGACAGGTCGATTTTTATTTTCAATTACGCAACTTTTGGTGCGATTTATAATTTCTGGTTCTACACACCCCCTCCCCCAGCCACCCCAACTTTTTTTTTTCAAATGGCAACCTACCCTTTGTGATACCCCAAAAGAAAGGTATTTTAATAGACTATTCAACGCTGTAAAGAAATCCGAAATCCGTCGATGCAATTGGCTTCCCAAACGCATGAAATACATTTTTTTTTAAGAAAAAGGGGAGATTAGTAATACTTTATTACTGAAAAAATTCACAGTCCTTCGCAAAGATGCAACCGGAGGAGACATTGGAAATGACGAAGTAGAACGCAAACCTTGTGATATTTCGGATGTATAAAAATGAAAATTTGTTGCAAAGTAGTAAATAGTTATTTCACTAACACAAAACATTTTCAAAAAGTAAAATCTTATTATCAGTAGTTTTATTTAGAAATTAAAATAAAAAGTTATTTTATTCACAAAAACATTCTCATAATGAAAACTAAAATGGCATTATACAAATTTTTTTCACTAACAAACATTTAATGTTAAAACTAAAATAATTTAAAATAATTTCTTGAAGATGAAAAGTGATTCCTAACAACAATTACAAATACCGATATCGATTAATCGCAAACTATTAAACGCAGCTAATAGTACAGGAAAAGTGTCCAAACTGAACAAGAGCATAGTGAATTCGTTGAAACTTGACATATGCGTTTAAAAATACATATCTATATGTTTCAAGAAAGAGTCCCGAACCGTAAGGAGTGTGTCGGAGCTGCCTACTTGAAAAATTGTGGGATGAACTAGGTTTTCACATGCATAATAAAAATTGGCAATTGAACCATGAGAAATTTTCAAAAAATGAATATATTCATTTATAGAGAAATATTAATTTTTTACTCTTTTATTAAATTTTTTTACCAATTTTACGTTTGTTTTCTTCATTTTCTGCTTGTTTATCTGTGAGTATATTCTGCAAAATGAAAAAGTACATAATCATTGTACAGGGCGTTTCCTATAAAACTATACCCCCCCATATGTCGGTCAATTACCACCGATTTTAATTTTTCAAAAACCTGTCTAACACAGAATTTTCCGTAGATTTAGAATATGTTATTACTTTTTTTCCTACTTCAACCGTATACGAGGGGCAGAAAAAAGTATGGTTTTTTTAAATGGAACACCCTATATATTTTTACGTATTTGGATTTGCCTCGTTCTTCTGATTACAAATATATATGACACATATATTTGCAATAAAAAATGGCGTAAATAATTTTATTTAAACTTAGGGCGTTTCCTTCAAAACTATACCCCCCCTTATTTCGATCAATTATTAACGATTCAAAGTTTTCAAAACCTACACATAGAATTTTTCTTAGATTTCATATACGCTATTACTTTTTTCTTCCCTTCAACGGTATACGAAGTGTGGAAAAAGTATGGTTTTTCTTTATGGAATGCCCTGTATTTTTTTACATATATATAAGTACACATTATATATATTTATAATCAGAAAGGTAGGGCGGATCTAAATATGTAAAAAATACAGGGCATTCCATAAAAAAAACCATACTTTTTTCCACCCTTCGTATACCGTTGGAAGGGAGAAAAAAGTAATAGCATATATGAAATCTACGAAAAATTCTATGTGTAGGTTTTGAAAATTTTGAATCGTTAATAATTGATCGAAATAAGGGGGGGGGGGGTATAGTATTGAAGGAAACGCCCTAAGTTTAAATTCAATATTTGCGCCATTTTTATAGCAAATATATAAGTATCATATATATTTGTAATCAGAAGGACGAGGCTAATCCAAATATGCAAAATTTATAGGGTGTTCCATTTAAAAAAACCATACTTTTTTCTGCCCCTCGTATACGGTTGAAGTAGGACAAAAAGTAATAGCATATTCAAAATCTACGGAAAATTCTGTGTTAGACCGGTTTTTGAAAAATTAAATTCGGTGGTAATAGTGAATGAAACACACTTTGTATCTAAAGAAGATCGGAATCGATAGCATATAAATCTTCCGCGTCGTTTAGATCCTCGATAATTTTATCCATGTATGAATTTAGACATTGTACTCCCTGACAATTTCCGTAAATTTGTGAGCATCTTCAACCTGCTTTTCTGTTGCGGTTGCAGGAGATAAGCTGCAATATTGATTCTGCTGTTGGCACAAAAAGTGTTGTCACAGGTTGTAAGGAGCCGTTAATTTTCTTCTATCCCCACTCTTGTGGATTTTTTTCATTGCCAAGCCATTTCTGAATTTTGTAGTATACTCGTAGTGAATATTAAGCGACTGCCTCTGAAGTTGGTGGTAATAATTCCAACTTTGATTTTTGTTTGTACAACGATTTTTTGAATTGATTAAATCTGTATGAGTTGAGTGAGACATTTGTGATTTTCCTTGCACCGTGTTGACATAAAAGAGTTTCACCAGCCTGTTTTACTTGTGAAGGGGGTTGAATTCTTGCAATTGAAAGTTCTTACTACATTAACCAACTGCATTTCTTTCTGAAGAAGTTTGATGACTTTTAATTTTTCTTCCTGAAATATTCTAGACGTGGCATCATAACCACTGAAGGCATGAGTCAGTAAAATTGTATTTTTCTACTACCGTCTATATAAATGAACCTTATTGTAACCTTAGCAACACGCGCGATAACGAAAGTAAACATTCGAGTTACCTGGCTGCTAAGGCGTTGCTATCTACGAAAGTAAACCTTATGCGGCCAGGACAGAAAAGTAAAAAAAACAAATTTTAAACGAAATTAATTCGTTCTATTTGAACAAATTAACTAAACAATTTTGTATTAATAAAGAAAGGTCTTTCTAGGAAGTACGCCAACATTTTTGTCGGCACGTAGTACCTACCTACAACTACGCTTCATAAGTTTGCATATAGCTTGCTTTGGATTTCTTGGGGTAAAACAAGGCACAAGCAATATTCCCATTTATATCGCCACAAAACATATGTATTTATTTATTTTAGTTTGAAACCACCAGAAATTAAAATGTGTAATATTTGGTTGCTATGGATACAATTTTCACAGGCAGCCTCCTAAACTATAAAATTTATTAAAAACGTCAATTAATTTCATGAAATAATGAGTTTTAAATTAGTAAATGCCATAATTTTTTTCGGTAGAAAAAATATAATACATTTCACGATGCGAAAGCCCTTTTAAGTATTCGGTGTTTTTTTAAAGGTCTCGGCTTCGCCTCGACCATTCAACAATCACCTCACACCTTAAAGTAACCTTTCGCGTCTAGTAATGTAAATAACTATTTTTATACGTTCTTGTAATTTCTGGATTTCTGACGAAGAAAGAATTTTCCATATAATTTTTCCTGTACCTGGCCTTATAAAAAATATATCGTTTTCTTCTGAAGTTAAAGCGATTAATAGACAAGGAGATCAACGTCCTCATCAACTAAGTACAAATTATTATATTATATTATTTAATATTTCAATTGCTATTTTAACAATAGGTGAATCCACATCATCTACAGCTTGTTTTACAAACAATCCTTTGTTTTAAAGAATTTTTGGCAACATTGAAATTAATCGGATTTCGTTTATATCATTTGACAAAAACTTTTCTTGAGGGGGGGCTACGATTACTGAATTTTGCCTAAATTTGGTTTTCACGTAGTTAACATACGTCGTACAAATGTGGATGTAATAAAAATCCACCTTCAAATTACATAAATAATAAGTATAGAGTTACAAAGATTTCGCAATTTTCTTGCTTATTTGATTAATTTCGGTAAATTTTGCCTGTACTGTAACCGTGTGACATATCATTGGATCAGGCATTGAGAGAGGAGTTGAACATATATTTTATTTTGCTTCAAATCACCGCTATCTTTGTAAATTGCGAAAAACGACATACATATGGTTTTCGGCTATACATATTTCGACATATATATATACATATTATTATATTATTATTATTATTATTATTATTGTATTTCGACGAGACAAAAGCGATAAATTCCCATGTAATACTTTATTGTTTACTTTTGCTTAATCTACCTCATGTTAAAGTAATGGCACTCAAACCTCTAACACTCGGTAATACGTACAAATCAGATATCGGCAACCTGCCAGAGCAACCCCGATCCTAAATCCACCCATATGATTTGTCAAATTGCAAGTCATTGACAAAATTGAAAAAATTGCAAAAACACGAAAACTTCAACTACTATTTCCAAACGGATTTCCGAGAGACTGTTTTGGTAAGAAATCCAAGGTAGAGGGTCGAACTTAGAACTACATCGTCACTCCCTGATTTTAGGCTCAATAGGAGTGAACGAAAAAGTGTAATTTTGACATCTATCGTTCTGAAACCGCTGAAATCTCACGCGTTACGTCATTCAGCCATGAAACTGATTTTCGACCCCCCTACTAGGAAACTAAAAACATTTGTTTAATCCTGCTCTTGAAACATGCAGTTTCTTACTTGGATACAATACTCGATACAATTAAATATCAAAGTGAAGGAAAGGCACTATCGAGAAACAGAAAATTGTTTCGGGGTCCTGAAGTCGTCCCGAGTCCGAAACTGTAATCGGTTCCGTCCTAGGACCGATATTAAGAAATCATTAAATTTCGCTGGATCGGCTATAAGATGTAATCTATCGGACGCACTATGGATTTTTTGGCGAATTTTGCGAAAACACTCGAAAATTTTAAACCTTATTTACAAACGAAAACAGGCCGCCGGGCCGCCGTTCTGGCAATAAATCCAAGCTCGAAAGTCCAACTTGAAAGTACATCGTGAATTGTGCGGTCCAGCTGCGATTTTGAGGTCAGCAGATCCTAACTAAAAAGTGACATTTGTCACGTTAACGAAAAATTTTAAAGTTTTGGCAAGTCCTGCACGCGCATGACATTTGGAGGGTTCTGCGCGCTCATTCGGCCTTTTTAATTTCGCAAAATTTACAAAACTCTTCGACATTGGGTATTGAAACGCTAATAACTTTTTAAACATTCAAAGAATCGCAACGAGATATGGCCGTTGGGATTTTCTCGACAAGAATACGCCTATAAAAAAATAATAACATGACTGCCGGTACCACGTGATTTAGACAACCAATCAAAAATTGGTCACTCTGTTGTCGCCACTGTTTCTATAAGTCATGCTTCATAATATGCAACATGAAACTGATTTTCAACCCCTTATACGAAAACAAAAACATTTCCAATGTTAAAAATTAACAAATTATCTAATAAGATGTTCAATGACTTTGTTTATGCTTTATATAAGCATAATAATAACAAACATATTCAAATTGATATACTTATATTGATGTTTCATCTCTAAACATGCTATTATTAAATTCATTGGACTTTCCTTACCACATGATGAACACTGGATTAAAAATTATAAAATTCAAAACGTCTAAAAACAGATTATTAAAAAAATATATATTTTTTTAACTCACCACAAAATTCATTCATTATGGTCACCAATTAAAAAACGAAGTCCACAAGAAGATGTAAATATTCTTTCGCTATAAACTAGTTCATCAGGTGGACGATTAATCTCGCAAAACAAATTTATTTACTTGAACTTATTTTATAATTAATAAACTGTCATGTAACCATAAGAAATAAATTTCTTAATGCCGCCTACATTTTCATGCTTTCTTATAAAATACTCTACCTCTCTTTATTCGAGACTTGTTGTCTATTAACAACCTTATTCAAGCCCTATATTGGCCCAATAATAACAAAATTATCTAATATATTTATTGATGTTCCACTTCTGAACATGCAAATATAAATTATGTTGAATCCAAAAAAATCGTTGAAAATACTTTAGAACATTATTATTGTCGAATAATGCAAAAACAAAATACTCTGCTGGACTATATGTCATACAGCATTGAATTATATTGCAGAATCCATAACATTCAAAGCAAAACGTAAAACATTTAAATACAAATTATTAAACTTCATAAAAAAATAATATAATCTAGTTTTAGTTTAATTGTGACATTATGACGTTAAAAATTCCCTATTTTTAATTTGATTCTGACATTGACATTCAAAAATAATATAACCTCATTCTAATGTATGGCAGGGGTTTCTTATTATTTTGCCATATTATAACTGTAAATAAGTCATACTTTTTAAAATGTTTATTTTTGATATAAAATATAATAATAAATCGTCGACAATTATAAATTTGTATATACAAATATAAGTTCTTCTTTTATCGTGTATCTTATTCTGATATCTGATATTAATTATTCTTCGTTGCCTTGATACTAGTGGCGTGTGTCAGTCGGAAAATACGCGAAAATGGTAAATATTTTGAACCGGAATGAAAATACCTTCCCCCCCCCCCGTTTTCAAGGATGCTGAACATGATGGCGGCGTCTCTTTGGGGTTATAATATGGCAAAATAATAAGAAACCCCTGCCATAATTGGTGACCCCGACGTGATCCTGAGAATTATTTCAAGACTTTAGATCTTCAAATTCCAAGGTGAAAATTGTCCAGAATCTGAAGATAGGAATCTTGAAGTTGGGTGAAAATTATTCAGAATCCGGAGATCAGTCATCTAATTCCCAAGAAATTGAACCTTAACATTGATTTCTTTCGCTTGTCTATCAGATCTTGGAGTCAGGTGAGAAGTTAGTTGTTAAATCTTGGATTCTCAGGTTGTTTAATATATTTTAAAGTCAAAACTTTCCGTTCCATTTTTTTTTAAATTAAAAGATGTCTATTGAAGGAAATGAAATAAATAATATTCAACATGTTAAATTACCTCAATTTTGGGTTAATAAACCAGAATTATGATTCACTCAAGTTGAAAGTCAGTTTTTTATTCATAAGGTTCTTTCTGATAAAGCTAAATACCATCTTACAGTAGCTAATTTACCGATAGAAATTTTTACTGATGTCGTAGATGTAATTAAAAATCCTCCGGAAGTTGATTTATATGAAAATCTTAAAAAAAAATATTATAAACAGACTTACTTTATCAGAGGAATCGAGGTTAGAAAAATTACTTTCCAATTCAGAATTAGGAGATCGAAAACCATCTAATTTTTATAGAGAATTATTGCAAGTTTCTGGAGATGTAACTGTAGACAAAAATCTTTTAATTAAATTATGGCGTCGACGTTTACCACAGATGATTGATATAGCTTTAACTACATCTGGAAAAAATGATATAGCTGAATTATTGATTTTAGCAGATAAAGTTTGTGAATTCCAAAATATAAATCATTTAAATACTATTCCTGAAGTTCGAACTGACAGTTTATCTCGTATAATCTCAGAATTTTCAGTCAATTGTCAAAATATATTTAAAAATGTCTCAGATAGAATAGTTTAAGAAAAGAAGTTGCTATTTTAAGAGAGGAAGTTTTGGCTTCTAAAAAAGACTATTCTCAACAATGTCATTATTGTAGACAAAGATCGAGAAGCCGAGGACATAAAAATAATCAACATTCCGATGATGATGTTATTTGTTATTATCAGTAGTAATACCACAAGAGATTGAATTTTCGCGATAAGTCTATCGATTTATTTCTAACGAAACTGAGTTGCTTGGAAACACCACGAGTCCGTAGGACGAGTGGTGTTTTCAAGTAACTCAGTTGAGTTTAGAAATAAAAGACAGACTTATAAGATAAATTCAATCACGAGTGGTATTTTATTAGACTATTTCACGAACAAATATTTTGGTTGATAACTTCACTTGAAGTAGCACCGAAGCGACTCATTTTGACGTCTGTCTCTATAATTAATTTTTATTAAACTGTCAAACTTTGCTTTGCCATCCGTATCCATGGTTACGGCCATCCGTATCCATGGTTATGTCGTTGAAAACACCACGCTGATAGACCAATTAGGCCAATTAGAATTGAAAGACAGTCGGTGTTTTCGCTGTAATACAAGCTGTCTTTGGTTTGTGATTGGTCAGATTATGTGATAATTTTAAGGTGAGTGAAATAGTCATCGAAAGTATAAAAAAAATGCTTTTAAATGTTCTGGAAAAAATTGTTTATTAAATGACGAATTTATTAGAAACAAATCAAAAAACGAGTAAGTTTCTCAACCGTAAAAAACTCAAATAAAACACTTGATATTATATCATCTACTAAACGTTTATTTATTTTTGATCGAAAAAATCATTTAAATAGATAGTGGAGCAGACGTTAGTGTTTTACCAAAAACCAAATATAAGACGGACAAAAAAGACGATTATTTTCTTACATCTGCAAATGGTGGTAAAATTTGTACATTTGGAAACAAATTTATTAATGTAGATTTAGGTCTCAGAAAAAATTTTCCTTTTCTTTTCATTGTTGCAGATGTAAATAAGCCAATTATAGGCGCAGACTTTTTGTCCCATTTTGGAATTTTATTAGATCTTAAAA
Organism: Rhagium mordax; assembly: GCA_963680705.1. Lineage (NCBI taxonomy): Eukaryota > Metazoa > Arthropoda > Insecta > Coleoptera > Cerambycidae > Rhagium > Rhagium mordax. The sequence continues at coordinate 27,488,162 of OY796659.1, forward strand.
ATAAGAAATTAATAGATGACAATACAATTTTAGAAACTCAAGGTAAGATACTTAAGGTAGATAATATAACGAACATACCAAAACTTCTTGCGGTTGAGAATGAATATACAGAACTTTTCAAAAAATACCCTAACATTTTTTCCTCCCCAAATTTTAACATAATTCCTAAACATGATGTAACACATTATATTGTTACAGAAGGCCATTTGCCTTATTCGAAACCTCGGCGGCTAGATCCTAAAAACTATAAAATTGCCAAAAAAGAATTCGACGACATGATAGAGTTGGGAATCTGTCGTCCGTCGGATTCTAGGGTGACAAGCCCACTACACATAGTTCCTAAAGGAAATTCTGGAGACTGGCGTCCTTGTGTAGATTACAGAGAAGTCAACAAGGTCACCATACCAGAAAGATATCCTTTACCTCTTATATCTGATTTAAATCTTAAAATTCATGGTTGCAAAATTTTTAGCAAAGTTGATTTAGTTAGAGCTTATCATATCATTCCGGTAGCTGAAGAACATGTTTTTAAAACTGCTATTACTACACCTTTTGGTGCTTTTGAATTTTTGCGTTTACCTTTTGGTTTAAGGAATGCAGGTAATAGTTTTCAAAGATTTATCAATCAAGTCACTAAAAGCTTAGATTTTACCTTTGTGTATCTGGATGATATTTTAATAGCTAGTCAAGATGAATCAGAGCATATTCAACATCTAGAACTATTATTCGAAAGGTTAAATTCATATGGCATTAACGTCAAACATACGAAATGTGTGTTTGGGGTTAATGAATTGCCATTTTTGGGTTTTAAAATATGTTCAGAAGGAATTCTTCCTTCAGAAGAAAAAGTAAAAACAATTGTTGGTTATAAATTACCAACTACTGTAAAGCAACTACAAAGATTTGTAGGTATGATTAATTTTTATCACCGTTTTAAAGCACGTTTTGCCGATATTTTAAATCCATTACATTACCATTACAATTAACTAATCAATTGAACAAAGACAAAATTAAAGTTATTGAACATTGGTCAAAACTTCAAGAAGATAGTTTTTATAAAGCAAAACAAGCGCTTATTAAAGCTTCTTTACTAGCTCACCCAATTGAGGGGGCACGGTTATATCTTACGACTGATGCTAGCAATAATTGTGTCGGCGCAGTTTTGGAACAACAAGAAAATGGCATCAAACGACCATTAGCTTTTTTCTCAAGGAAATTATCAAAGTCAGAATTAAATTATTCTGTTTTTGATAAAGAATTATTTGCAATTTACGCCTCAGTGCGGCATTTTAAACATATGTTAGAAGGAACAACTTTCGACATTTTTACGGATCACAAACCAATAGAAAAAGCTATCCTTTCGAAATCAGAAAAATCACCTAGGCAATATACATAGAATATATATTACAATTTACTAGTAATATTTTTTATGTTGGTAGTAAAAATGTTGTAGTTGCTGATTTTCTCTCAAGAATAACTGACAACAATATTTCTGTTTTAGAGGTTAAAGATTTTAATTTATAAAAGATAAGTCAATGTCAACAAACAGACGAAACTTTAATGCATTTAATTGAAACACAATATTCTGAAAAGCCAACCTTGAAATGTAGATTGACATTTATAAAATTTGATAATCCTAATATAAGTATTTGGTGTGAAACCTCATTATCAACCCCAAGGCCATATATTCCTGAAACATTACGATATCATGTGTTTACAAAAATGCATAATATCGCTCATCCAGGTAATAAAGCAACTGAAAAATTAATAAACAGTAGATTTTTTTGGCCTAGAATGAATAAAGAAATTAATGTATGGACAAAACAATGTTTGTCTTGTCAGAAAGCCAAGGTTTTAAAACACACCAAATCACCTATAGGAACTTTCGAAGTTTTTAGAGGTCGTTTTGAACATATACACATAGATCTAGTAGGACCTTTAACAGTCTCTCATGGTAAAAATTATTTATTAACCATTATCGATAGAGCCACTAGGTGGATAGAAATTTATCTTTAAGTAATATTTCAACTGATACTATTATAAAAACGATTCTAACTGAATACGTGTCAAGATTCGGTGTTCCTTGTACAATAACACATGATCAAGGAAGACAATTTGAGTCACACTTATTCAGGGAATTCGCCCGAAGATTGGGTTTTCAAAATTTGCATACCACAACATATCACCCGTCAAGTAACGGGATGGTGGAGAGAATGCATAGAACTTTAAAATCAGCTTTGATAGCTAAATTAAATAATAATAAAAATTGGATAGATGAATTACCTTTAATTTTGTTAGGACTCAGATCAGCTTTTAAGGAAGATTTAAAATGCGCTTCAGCAGAGCTAGTTTATGGTCAACCACTGCGTTTACCAGGAGAATTTTTTATTGGCATTGATAATTATGTAGATACACATACAATTTTAACTAGATTACGAGAATCTTTTCATAATATTCGACCAGAACCGGTTACAAGACATGGTACTAAAAAAAATATTTGTTTCTCCTGAATTAAAAACAGCAGAATTCGTTTTTGTAAAAACACCAGGATTTAAATCTGCTTTAACACCTCCATATGAAGGTCCATTTAAAGTCATTCGAAGAACTGATAAACTTTTCACACTCTTAAGAGAGAGCAAAGAAGTAATAGTTAACATTGATAGACTAAAACCGGTTTTTTCCGTTTTTGAACCAAACGACATTACTTGTTTTCCTGAACAAAAAGTTAAAAAAGTCTCTTTCGACTTGAATCCTGTTATTTATCTAATTTGATTTTTTTTTTTACGGGGGAAGGTTTGTAGCGGAACTTGCTATAGTATCTTTTACCTAAATGTTAATGTTAATCTTTGTTATTTAGTATTTTTAACGTTTCTGTAATAACCAAAAAAGTTGAGGTGGTTGACAGAACTATAACCTTAAAATTAGACAATTGTTGACAAACCACATAACCTAAGATTCTATTTTCTGATTTAACAAATTCCCTAACATGATCCGTAGATTCTTGGATCTGATAGGTTGAGCGAAGGAAGTCAAATAACAAAAAGGCCTGGAGAAGAAACAAAATTGGAGTATAGTGGCGTGTGTGAGTCGGACGAATGGTAAATATTTTGAACCGGAATGAAAATACCTTCCTCCCCCCCCCCCCGTTCTCGAAGATGCTGAACACGATGGCGGCGTCATAATTTCTCTTTGGGGTTGTGCAACCCCTCAAACCTGCCAAAAACCACCCCCGAGAAGGGTTATATGCGATTTATTAGGTTTCCCTGCAGAAAAAAGTACTTTACCCCTGTTTTTGAGGTTGCTGAGCACGGTGGTGGTGTTGTATATCGCGTCCGACCCCTATTAACCCCTCCACCGGCTAATGCTCACCCCCGAAAGGGGTGAATTTTTTTTTTCGCAGTATCAGCGGCAAATATATGTTCCCCCCCCCCCCCGTTTTCGAGGATGTTGAGAATGGGAAAAATAATCGTACTTCTCTTCTTGGTTTTAATGGTCTTTCATTCCGGTCCAGCTGAAAAAATATCATCAAATACCGCCAGTAGATCTATTGAATGATTGATACATACTTTTATTTTTATATGTAAATAATTGAGAACATTTATTACGATGCATGAAAGTACGGTTAAACAAATTGCTACAGTCTCTTCTCTTAAATTACAATAATTCTACCTACCTACAGACAACGTTATACTACTTAACTAATTTAACCTACGCTTCTTACAAGTAGATTTACATGGTTGATACTCATCGAATTGAACATCGCAATCTTCAAAATCACAGACCTCATCAGCCTCATCTGTATCAGATTCACTCATGTGAATTTCCGGGACAAGATTTAAAAATATTTCGTCATTATCATTTTCATCATCATTACAATCAGTTTCAGGGAGATCATTTTCATCAATTACTGTTGTATTTGTACAATTTTCACCCCTGCAGTTTTTACAAAAGACACTACATCTTAAACCTAGTTTTACGCAGGTGCATCTTGTCGAACATCCAGTCTTACACGAACAATTATATTCTTGTATAAAAAATTCAGGGACCAACGGTTTTTCAGAAAATTTTGGTTCGAGGCAATTATCGCGATTTTGCCACCCCCATTCTACAGGATTAAGCTTTATTGATAACCAGCACTGACATTGATAATACACGCGTAATGCGTGCTGCCTAATTGCGTCTTCCGTAGGTGGAAGTTTGCAAATATCAATATTCTTAGCTTTTGCGCACATATGTTGATATCGAATTGAATTAAAATCATCGACGGGCGGATTTTTATTTTAAATATATCTGGCTTACTAATTTCATTGCTACATCACCAAGTTGCTTTGGTGATGCACTTGGACTCAGAAACACTTCGCATTCACGCCTCAAATTAGTCATTTTTCAAAATTGTCAAACATTTTTTTTTCCCTTGATTAAAAAATGAGGAAGTTGTGTCGCAGCCGGTAAAGGCATGCACAAATATTATAATGTTTTTCGCCTCCTTTATAGATAAACTTGTAGGGCCATACAATCTTTCTGGGAACGTATGTCTCCCCGGTTTCCTCAAGTATACGCGTGAGTTTAAATTGCAAAATTGAGTTAGGAGTACTAATAAATCAACATCTTCACCAAGAATGACACTGGTTCCATGTTGACCAGCTTTTTCTATTGCATCTTCGGTAGCCTGTGAAACCTCAATCCCCACATTTGTCAGAGCGGTACATATTTTTTCAATCAGTAAAGATTTGTTACGGCTATTACTCAGGAAATTTGATTGAGATGAACCGGGGCTAGTACCAAATGCTGCATATCGCTTGCGTGCAATTTATTGGCTCGCCTAGACCTTTCATATCTTTTTGTACTGTTAGCATCTTGGTATCCGTCAAAAACTACGACGCAAGGGTAAAGACTAACTGCATATGAAACATATTTTTCTATTATATCCCCGACTTTTTCATCAGCTGACCACGATACTCTGTGTAAAAGGAACCCACCATCCACCACAGTAACAGCGTCAGAGGGTACGGTGACATCGATAAGGGGGGTAAACATATCATACAATTTTGCCTTCTGAGTTTTTCGAAAGCCGATGCCATCAAATAAAGCTGCTGGGAAAGGAGCCAACTCGTAATTCAAATGCTGTGCAATGTCATCTTTATGTTTAGCCGACATAATGATTCTCTTAAAAATTGCATTTGTATCCACATGAAAAGTATTATCATCTATTTTTATGGCATTGGACATTTCACATAATGGGCGAATTTGTTCATTTTTAGGAAATTTAATTTGCGCGTATTTACAGCCTATCATGCTCTTAACCCTTTCAATGCCATATTCATAAGCGCAGTGTGCATTTATAGAGGAATTTCCCCGTAAACCGTCATATATAGAGATTAGATCAGGCAAAACCGGGAAAGGACTGTTGTTTTCGAAAAAATCACGAAACCTGTGTGCGTCATCGTGATCCCGTTTTATATGGGAATATTCTCCATCGCAGTGTTGATCGCTCGTGCTGTTGTCTACATTGCAATACTGGAATAAATTAGTTGTTATATCGATTACAGCTGTGTAAGTCGCGATCCATTGAGAAATTACAGATCCTGTCAAACCTCTATTATTAATTAACCCTCCCTTAATTTTTATTTCTCTCATCAGAACCTGCTCAATAGTTTGATCGCTAAATATTCCAGACCAGAATTTAGCCGTGCGTCTTATAGTAAAATATCCATCGTCAACAAATTTTTTAAACTCTTCATTTGAAAGCGTACTCTGTAAATAAAGCATTTCTTGAAGGTATAAATGCCCGTACTGAGCATAATTTCTATGCCCAGTAGCATGAAAAAGGGGCAGCATCTTTTGTACACTGTCAATGTGCAGTTTCCAATTTCCGGATCGTTCAGCCTGCAGAAACTGTCTAATGACCGTCGTCATTTTAAAAAATAAAACCCACAGCTTAGCTGTAGGGCCTCGATTTTCTACTTCAACTAAAAATTGATTGAACTTATGATGCGCGCTGTAAAATCTGACGTCTTTTATTCCATCCCGATGCGCAGGACCATCACTCGCAATAATCTATTTTAGATAACTCAGTTCATCCACGGTCAATTGATAAATACTCGACTCGATTTCTTTTAATAATATATCTCCAAGAACGGTATTTAATAGTAGAAACCCGCGAAGAGCACGACTGTATTGATGCCCTGTGAGCATAATTTCAACCGTATTTGAAGCATAAACCAAAGACAGTATCTCCTTTAATCCACTTTCGCCCATCATACTGCCAATGCTACCCATAAATGACATTAATAAGTGGAAACCACCAAGACGTACGATAACATTATCTATATGATATCTTGAATCTAATTCTGAAAGTCTACCGAGAATATCGCGAGCTTTCGTATAAAGCGGTTGATCAAAAGTTATAAAAATCTTTTTCTGTTTCAACTTTAAACATTGCTTATGACTCATGGACAGAACTGTATAGATAGTATTGTCGTCTGAAGGTTTTCCGTTTATGAAAGGCAGGCACATAACGCGCGACGTACTGAAAGGACAATCGAAAAATTAGTCTTCCATAAAGCTGTTCCACCCTTTATAATCAAAGTGCTCTTTGTGTTGAGCAAATAACCATAAGAAGTTCAGTTCTTCCACCTGTACTGTCATATCTATAGGATTTAGTATAGGAAAATATCGGCAACTTCTAGTTTACTCAACCCTTTCGTTCCCAATAACGCAGGACATGTTTCAGGATCTTTGTAGCCCTCTTTCTCAAGCGTTCCCGCTGCGGGAATGTTCGAGAGTTTGTCAATTTTAAAATAACATTTAACCTTGTGGTGGGGGGTTGCAGCCAACAGAGAACCCATCACGTGCCAAGTGTTACGTCCATCTATCGTTGCTGTATTGTGGTCAGCATTGTCAAAAACTAACTGGCAATATGCATCAGATTCAATATGTGGTTTCGTACTTGATAAGACAACGGATGCGTGAAAAAGTAAAATTTCCCAGTAGCTACTGCAAAAACCCAGATGAGCTAATAAATTAACAAGCACACTCGAGCCGAATTTTTTATGCACAGTGGTCCCAATTGCTAGCAGTAAATATGAGGTGAAAGATCTTGGTCGTGCACATTTAACAATAACATGGCAAATTGCAATTATTTTTCTCGTCATGCTTTCTTCACCTTCTGTTTCATCATTGTCAATATCCTCGGAAGGGCCTCTACTCGTACGCTTTCTTCGAAAACGACCAATAATTAACTTTTCAAGCAGTAATTTTAAACTACGAGGCACAACGGTTTCAACGTCCCTTAAGAAATTTTGAGGTGAAGGATAACTACTCGTATCACACTCTATTGCCCGTATCTCCTTTTCCAATATTAGGGCAACTCTCTCGATCATTTTATCGTCATTATCATTATTATTTTTTGATTCCCAGTATACATTTAATGCGCTATCGACAATACTTCGCCGAGAAAGAATATGCAGTTCTTTGTATTTATGATAGATCATCGATTCGTCAAAAAAATCCTTTACTTGACTTTCAAAATACGTTTGGTGCCGCGGCAAGTCTTCGAATTCTTCTTCCAAAATATCATTTAAAATAAATTGTTCTTTATCAGGATTGTCGATTGCATATTTTCCTACAACAACAAAAATATTCTTCAAAGTGCGACGTTTATCAACGGTCACCGGAGAATAATTTATTATATTATAGCAACGAGAATGATAGTAAATTTTATCTGCATAGTTATCAGGTAAAAAGCGGAAGTTTTGGTGTAATTTTTTCCGGGCAGGACTGCTTTTTGTTTCCCCCCATTCTCTCAATTGCTGTATGGTGCCCTTATTATCAGTAGACTTATATTTATCATACTTTTTCTTCGAGTTAATTACTTTTTCACTACAAATAAAGCAATTGTTTTTCAAATAGAATTCACCTGCTGAAATTTCGTCCTCTTTTTCATCCATTTGGCAAGTAGAGTCATCGAACGTAGAATAGGCCGCGGGTACAGTTTCCTCCCAAGATAAGTATTCAGTCAAGCATCTGTCTGCTGCCAACATCTGCGTCATAGGTTTCTGCGCCGGTATCTTATTGTCGGCTCTGATGCTGCTCATGAGAGAAAGTAGCCGGGCCTGAACCACAGAGATTTCTATAGTAGAGAGGCCATGATTCGGCTTGCCGGGTTTCATACATATAAAACACGTTCGATCAACGTCCTCCTCTTCCATGGTTGAAAAACTGTTCATATAAAACAAATTACAAAAAAAAAAACATGCAGTATAAAGGGATGTAATGGTGGCAAATATTTGGAATTGAATGGAATTTAGTACAATATGATGACTCTAATGACATTCATGAACAGTCAAGAGCAATGATTAAATGTGTTTAAATTACAAAAGCTACGTTTCTCGTAAAAGTCTTTCTAAGTCCGTCGCCTCCTCAAGGTAGTGAAGGAATGCCCGTGAGTACTGATGCACGTGGAGAAGCTACAGTAAAAGTAGACGCGCGGGACGCTGTACATTCTTTCCTCTCGACGCGCGTAAATATAAATGTGCTGCCAGAATTGAGTAAAACAATTATCGTTATTGCTGGGAATCGCAGGGATTGGAGGGGTTTAAAAAAATGTATATATTATAAATTAGGCGTGGGAGTCAAATTTGAATCACCCTGTACAGTTAAAATCGCCATAGCAATAGCCACATTACATGCCTGTGTTGTATAATAGTATATTCTGTAATTAGTTTGGAATGAAGCATATTCTGCGCGAGCGGAAGTTTGTCATCCGAGCGAGGCGAGGAGGACGGTCCGCGATCGCAGAATATGCCATTCCAAACGAATTACAGACTATACTTTTTCTATGCCTATAATTTAATTAATTATTAATCTACTTACCTATATTTAATTTGTTTTGTGCAACGGCCCTTTAAGGTTAACTGTCAATAGAAACGTCAACTGTCAGCAGAAACGCAAACAGTATTACAAATTGCACTACTACTAGATGACGCAACCTATGCTTAATATACATTCTAGGCATGTAATAAATATTACATATCAACCACTGGAATATAGGTCATTCCTTATTTAAAATCGACATCATAATGCTCATATTATATAATAGGTGTAGAAAAAACAGTTTTTGAGGGCAGTTGAGTTTGTGTGAATTTAAGTCATTATATTCTTCCCACAACTGTTCCATTCTAAAACAGTAATATATAGTGACCAATAGCACGATATTCTGTACTCTCTCCGATAAAAGAAAGTACACCTCTCAATGTATATATAATATTATTAATTGTAAGATTTTTTTCAATATTTCTTAAAGTTGTCGGGATATTTCTTCCGGTAGTATCCGTTAATTCAATGAAAATGTAAGTGTTATTGAATATTGTTGAAGTTACACTTCTTGAATGATTTTTAATACACGTTTTTGGTAAACTGTTAATATATTCATTTAATGATATTTGAATGTTAAAATTGGAATCTTGAACAGTTATTGGAATTGCATGACATTTACGACTCGCATATATGTCACAAATAATAATAATAATAATAATAATAAAATATTTATTAGATATACATAATACATGACAGATGATAAAATATACTAACAATAAAATAATTTTTATTTGCACGCAATATATAATCTAAAAGGCTAAGAATCGGCAAAGCCGTTTTTCATTCTTGCCTATTTCTTAACTTAACTTAACCCCAGCCCCGGAACCATCGAGAAACGCGCAGAAGACAAACAATATTTGCCATTTGTTCCCGCACATCACCCGACAGTCCCAGGACCAGACACGAGGGAAACCAAAACAAACTGTACATTTTAAACACATAATTAATATTAATACTTATTTCCCTAGAATTATTTTTTATTTAATATTATACTGAATTTAACTTAATTAATAAGAGTTAAAATAAAATATTATAAAAATTTACTTAATGGTAGTTACTGTGTTGGAGAGATAATAAACGATTTTTATAGCTGAATTTAAACTGACTTAAAGTAGATTTATTAAAAAACTCATGAAGTGCATTAATTGTTGCAGGGGCAATATATTCGAAACATTTCTGAAACTTAGTAGTATTGTGTTTGGGTATACTATACAAATGCGAATTTCTGACATTAACATTATGAATATTAGATCTGGTAACTAATATGAGAAATGTGGCAGGTATGTTTCTCAATAAGTGAGTGTTGAAAAATATCAGCATTTGAAATTTTTTTAACTAAACTGACCACATCGGTAGAATATTTTTGCCCTTAGTCTATATGATTGAGTTAATTTCGTTGTTAATAATTTAACAATTTTGAAAAAGTCGTTGCTTACACAAGTATCCTCTGTGAGTGTTTTCATATATTCACTATCACAATAAGATGATGCGAATAATTGTGCGACTGAATCAAAAGCACACGTGTTGGTAATAACATAGCTAATTTTCTTAAACTTCACAGGTTTTAAGATTGATAAATTTCCATTTTTCAACATTCCAATTGGCAGTATGTTGTTTTTTTTACTCAAATCAACGGTCATCCACTCTGAATGTGGTGTCAGATATGAGGACCTTGGTCTTATTGAAACATTTTGACCTCTCCAGTTTTCCTCCAAATCTTCCTCTTTATTTTCAAGCCTTTCTTTATTTTCAGTCAAAGAAGCAGTTTCCGACTTTGTATTTTTTTCAACTATATTTAAATTTTTCTTTAGGGGTTCATTTATTGATTTTATTTTTACTCTTTCCTCCACAGACGGTACTTGCTCGTTTTGTAAGTGTGTAGATTCAGCTAACTTTAAAATTCCCCTAATTGAATTTATGTGATGCAGAACAAAATCATCGATTATTAAAGGAAGTTGTTTGTTACTAAATAATCTGTGTTTTACATTATTAAAATTACTCTCTACAATAGCGCTACTTGCAGTAACTTTCGAACCTGAATAATAAGGCGTCATAACAGCGGACCAAAGTGGAAAGAGTTTCATTATTTGAAAAATATCAGTAACTAGTTTGGGTAAATATTGTAAATTGTCACGATCTCCTTCAGTAATTTTCAATTCAGCACTTTCCTTAATCTCGTTTGCCCACTGCACAAAAGGGTTAAATAATGGCGCAAAATTTGATCCCCTGTGATCATCTCTGATCTTCTGTGATTTGTGTTCTTCTATATATTATATACATTACATAAGCTCCATATATCGGGTGGTCCAAAAAAAACCGGAATTTTCATTTTACCTTATAACTTTTTTATTTTTTCAGCGATTTTCAAGTTTTTAGATTCGTTCGACAGCTAAAGCTTTCAGCTAAACGATTCTCTATCAGAAGCTGATATTATGATCATAAATGTCAAGGCAGACGTATTTAAACTTCAGCAATTTTTAATAACTGCTGGAATTTTGTTGAAATTCCGAATTTACAAACGGTTTGTTTCATCATCATGACTGATCTTGTGGCAATATTTTGATGGGTAGTTTTAAAAAATCGGAGCTGTACCAAAATATGTAGCGGCGTGTTATCAACGTCTCGGCACCAATGGTAAAAACAGAAAGTTTCATTTTCCTTTATAACTTTTTTGTTTCCTTACCGATTTTAATTTTTTTTGGATCATATAAAATCCAAAGCCTTCCACTACAATATTGAATGTCAGAAATTGACATAAATCATAAATCTAATATGGCGGAAGTAGTCAAATTTACCTAATATTTAAAAGCCGCTGGGATTTTTTTTAAATGGCGAATTAAATGGCTTTTCTTTTTATTTGGAAGCCTTATCTTCTAAAAACATTTTCACGCATAGATCACGAAAATCGGTTAAGAACTTACAAAGATGTAGTTGATAACGTAATCATGTGCCCCATAACAACAGTATTAAATTAATTCTAGACAGAGTTACCTATACATACTATACACTTATCGTCATGGTTACAAAACAAAAATAAATGAACATTGATGCTTAACTGTCACTTCGACTGTTTTTAAAAAGTGTTTTGTGGTACCTAGTTTTGTCAAATGAAGACAAGATTTTCATTAAGAATTTATTGATTCGCGGCTATAAAGTTTCGGAAATAATACAACAATTTCCAGGCAATAACTTTAAAAAAGTAGGTACTATTTACGACTTTGCAAGAAACTGGAACGATTTAAAGACGTCGAGGAAGTGGTCGGCCGAGATCAGTAAAAGTAGAAGTAAGTATTTATTGTAATATTGTGTAATTAGTGTCAACGTAAAGAAAATATAGAGTAACTTAATTCTAATATTTTTGAATATTTTTTAGGAGAACATTGAACAGGTCGCCAATTTGGCAATTAGCCCTGTAAGGAAACCGCCAGTTTTAGTGTGAGTCAAATTGCTCAACTAACTGAAACGTCTAGCCGCGAATCAATAAATTCTTAATGAAAATCTTGTTTTCATTTGACAACACCATTTTAACAAAACTAGGTACCACAAAACACTTTTTAAAAACAGCCGAAGTGACAGTTAAGTATCAATGTTCATTTGTTTTGTAACCATGACGATAAGTGTATCGGTACCTTTGTTAAGAATTAATTTAATACTGTTGTTATGGGGCACATGATTACGTTATCAACTACATCTTTGTAAGTTTTTAACCGATTTTCGTGTTCTATGCGTGAAAATGTTTTTAGAAGATAAGGCTTCCAGATTAAAAGAAAAGCCATTTAATTCGCCATTTAAAAAAATCCCAGCAGCTTTTAAATATTGGGTAAATTTGACCACTTCCGCCATATTGGATTTATGATTTATGTCAATTTCTGACATTCAATATTGTAGTGGAATTCTTTGGATTTTAAATGATCCAAAAAAAATTAAAATCGGTAAGGAAACAAAAAAGTTATAAAGGAAAATAAAAATTTCTGTTTTTACCATTACTGCCGAGACGTTGATAACACGCCTCTACATTTTTTGGTATAGCTCCGTAGTTCTTTGACCGATTTTTTAAAACTACCCATCAAAATATTGCCACAAGACCAGTCATGATGATGAAACAAACCGTTTGTAAATTCGGAATTTCAACAAAATTCCAGCAGTTATTAAAAATTGCTGAAGTTTAAATACGTCTGCCTTGACATTTATGATCATAATATCAGCTTCTGACACAGAATCGTTTAGCTGAAAGCTTTAGCTGTAGAACGAATCCAATAAGTTGAAAATCGCTGAAAAATAAAAAAGTTCTAAGGTAAAATGAAAATTCCGGTTTTTTTTGGACCACCCGATATATATAAAAAAAAATCACCCCTTCCGGGGGTGAGTATTGGTCGGTGGAGGGGTTGGTAGGGGTCGGACACGATATTCAGGCCCACCACCATGCTCAGCATCCTCGAAAACGGGGGAGAACATATATTTGCCGCTGATATTGCGAAAAAAAAATTCATCCCTTTCGGGGGTGAGTATTAGCCGGTGGAGGGGTTGGTAGGGGTCGGACGCGATATCCAACACCACCATCATGCTCAACAACCTCGAAAACAGGGGTAAAGTACATTTTTCTGCAGGGAAACCTAATAAATCGCGTTTAACCCCTCTCGGGGGTGGTTTTTGGCCGGTTTGAGGGGTTGCGCAACCACAAAGAGAAATTCTGACGCCGCCATCGCGCTCAGCATCCTCGAAAACGGGGGGAACATATATTTGCCGCTGATATTGAGAAAAAAAAATTCACCCCTTTCGGGGGTGAGTATTAGCCGGTGGAGGAGTTGGTAGGGGTCGGACGCGATATCCAACACCACCACCGTGCTCAGCAACCTCGAAAACAGGGGTAAAGTAGTTTCTTCTGCAGGGAAACCTAATAAATCGCATATAACCTTTCTCGGGGGTGGTTTTTGGCCGGTTTGAGGGGTTGCGCAACCCCAAAGAGAAATTCTGACGCCGCCATCGTGTTCAGCATCCTCGAGAACGGGGGGGGGCGAAGGTATTTTCATTCCGGTTCAAAATATTTACCATTCGTCCGACTCACACACGCCACTGTACTCCAATTTTGTTTCTTCTCCAGGCCTTTTTGTTATTTGACTTCCTTCGCTCAACCTATCAGATCCAAGAATCTACGGATCATGTTAGGGAATTTGTTAAATCAGAAAATAGAATCTCAGGTTATGTGGTTTGTCAACAATTGTCTAATTTTAAGGTTATAGTTCTGTCAACCACCTCAACTTTTTTGGTTATTACAGAAACGTTAAAAATACTAAATAACAACGATTAACATTAACATGTAGGTAAAAGATACTATAGCAAGTTCCGCTACAAACCTTCCCCCGTAAAAAAAAAAAATCAAATTAGATAAATAACAGGATTCAAGTCGAAAGAGACTTTTTTAACTTTTTGTTCAGGAAAACAAGTAATGTCGTTTGGTTCAAAAACGGAAAAAACCGGTTTTAGTCTATCAATGTTAACTATTACTTCTTTGCTCTCTCTTAAGAGTGTGAAAAGTTTATCAGTTCTTCGAATGACTTTAAATGGACCTTCATATGGAGGTGTTAAAGCAGATTTAACTCCTGGTGTTTTTACAAAAACGAATTCTGCTGTTTTTAATTCAGGAGAAACAAATTATTTTTTTTAGTACCATGTCTTGTAACCGATTCTGGTCGAATATTATGAAAAGATTCTCGTAATCTAGTTAAAATTGTATGTGTATCTACATACCCAGACAGCACCGGATATCCAAAATATGTACTTTTTAGGTCCATTTATTGTCCCGGATATCCATGTGTATGTAATGGATATCCAGTGGACATATTTTAATGGATATCCACTGGAGGTCCTGCTGGGACCTCCCTTACTTTAGTTTATTTAGCTCTAAATGAAATCTTTTAATGCGTCTTAGTATAAAGTTCCGGTGGAATTTTATTTTTCTTTATACGGGCTTCAATTAGTTTAATTTTATGAAACCTCGGACCAGATTTGAATATCCATAGGATATATGTCAAAGTAAAACCAGTGGATATCCATACTTTAACTGTTTATGGATATCCATTTCTGGAAAGTCTTGGGATATCCGATATTGTAAAATATGGATATACCTAATTATGCATTTTTTATCCGCTCTGGTCGTCCTTGGATATTTTCTAAATATTTGTAAAAGAGGGATATTTAATGACAACAAATTAAATGGTCAGTATTTTCATTTTACGGATATTTAATTGACAATTAATAACACCTCAAATATCATCATATGCTGTTAAATTATTGTAGAAAAAAATGATTGTGTCGTTAAAACTACCGAAGTGCATTTTTATAGAATTCAATACAGTATAGCGAGGCCGTAATAAATAATTATCCATATTTGCGTGGAAGGCCGGATTGTAAAGTTTAAGTTAGTTGTCAATGAACTTATTCTTGCTTTACTCGCAACTTGTCAGAGCAAACGAGCTCGGCTGGCAAGCAGAAGGTTCCGGGTTTAAATCCCCCACATGCTCTTGTTTTTTTTTATCAAATGGATCAGGCATGACATGAGGTCTATTAATTGCGAGTTAGAAGCCGGGGGCAGGTTAGATATGTGTGTTATTCCCCTGATAAAGGAATTTATGTGCAGTGGATATCTGTAAGGCTTTAGAATGGACAATGTATGGACATCTAAAGTTGTGACAAAAGGATATCCATAAGATATCCCATGTGGTCCATATGTTGTTCATAAGGATATCCTCTCTATGTCCTTCATGTCCAATATGGATATCCATCAACGTACAGAGGATGTACCTGTGCTGTCTGGGTAATTATCAATGCCAGTAAAAAATTCTCCTGGTAAACGCAATGGTTGACCATAAACTAGCTCTGCTGAAGCGCATTTTAAATCTTCCTTAAAAGCAGATCTGAGTCCTAACAAAATTAAAGGTAATTCATCTATCCAATTTTTATTATTATTTAATTTAGCTATCAAAGCTGATTTTAAAGTTCTATGCATTCTCTCCACCATCCCATTACTTGACGGGTGATATGTTGTGGGATGCAAATTTTGAAAACCCAATCTTCGGGCGAATTCCCTGAATAAGTGTGACTCAAATTGTCTTCCTTGATCATGTGTTATTCTACAAGGAACACCGAAGCTTGACACGTATTCAGTTAGAATCGTTTTTATAATAGTATCAGTTGAAATATTACTTAAAGATAAATTTTTATCCACCTAGTGGCTCTATCGATAATGGTTAATAAATAATTTTTACCATGAGAAACTGTTAAAGGTCCTACTAGATCTATGTGTATATGTTCAAAACGACCTCTAGGAACTTCGAAAGTTCCTATAGGTGATTTGGTGTGTTTTAAAACCTTGGCTTTCTGACAAGACAAACATTGTTTTGTCCATACATTAATTTCTTTATTCATTCTAGGCCAAAAAAATCTACTGTTTATTAATTTTTCAGTTGCTTTATTACCTGGATGAGCGATATTATGCATTTTTGTAAACACATGATATCGTAATGTTTCAGGAATATATGGGGTTGATAATGAGGTTTCACACCAAATACTTATATTAGGATTATCAAATTTTATAAATGTCAATCTACATTTCAAGGTTGGCTTTTCAGAATTTTGTGTTTCAATTAAATGCATTAAAGTTTCGTCTGTTTGTTGACATTGACTTATCTTTTATAAATTAAAATCTTTAACCTCTAAAACAGGAATATTGTTGTCAGTTATTCTTGACAGAAAATCAGCAACTACAACATTTTTACTACCAACATAAAAAATATTACTAGTAAATTGTAATATACAGGGTGATTCAGTTTTTATCTTGCTAACTTTAAAAATCAATAGAACAGGTTAAAATAATGTTAGTTTGTGGTATAAACTTATGTCCAAAAACGCTTCGTTTGGGCGATAGAGGGCGTTGAAGTTCCATATCATTTCTCGTTTTTCCACCATAACTTTTGAACCAAGTATCCGATCAAAGTCAAATTTGGTATAGAAACACTGCTTATGACCTTACATAAGCTTCTTAAGTTTTAACCCCTCATCCCTCTTGGAAGTGTATTTTTGTGTGTTACCACTTCTTACTTTTTTCAAAACTTTTACAAAAAAAAAAAAAAATCACAAAATAACTAAGCTGGCATATTCACTGGTCTATTTTGTAACTTTTTCGTATCTTTTGTTTTTTCGATATTTTGCTTTGTTTTTGAGATATACTGCTCCCAATTTGAAGTGGGACACTCGAAAAATGGTCACAATTCAAAATGCCGTAAAATCCTTAAAACTTTACAGATTTCGACGGAACAGGCGCTATTTTAAAAAACAATTCTTTGGCTTTCATTATAAGCAAACCAACGGGCCAAAACATTCAATGCAAATACTCTACAGAGTGTTCAATGCATCCATGTCATTTTGTAAAAGTTTGACAATGTGTACGGACTTAATGGGACATACTGTATATTTTGTTTTAATGATATCTTGTAGCCTGGAGTGTCGTGATAAAATCGTTTTTTGGTTTTTGTTTTTATCTCCACTAGTTAACTAAATATTAAATAAAAAGAAGATATATTTTTATATGATTTTTTCTTTTTTAATCTCGCACTAATAAACTGAACTAAAATAAGTAAACAAAAATAAAATATAACATCAGTAAAAGACCATTACAGAAGTCAGCTAAACCTAATAATGTGTAGGGCCTCCTCTTGACCTCACAACCTCTTCACGTCGTTGATGCATACTTCGTATTTTACTGTTTCCAATTTCAACAGGTATTCGTGTCCATTCTTCAACAAAAGCATTTTAGATTTAGATTTTGTGGACGATTACGACGACTTGAAATTCGTATCTGTAGCGCGTCCCAAATATGTTCAATGGGATTCAGATCTAGAGATAGAGCAGGCCAGTACATTCGATTAATGTGTTCTCTGTGAATAAAATCATTAATTATTCGAGCTCTGTGAGGCCTTTAAATTTAAATAAGCTTCATTTAAATGAACTATTTTTACCTGGGGGTTTGTTTTATTGTGCATTTATTTGAAATGTCAAACTGACGCACATTTCATTTTTAATTTCGAAGCCAACTACTGAAAACAAGAAGCTAATCCAATTTTTATGGAAAATATGACTTAATTGAGAAAAAATTAATATCTTCAAAACTAGTAGTGATAAAAACAAAAACCAAAAAACGATTTTGTCATGACATTCTAGGCTACAAGATACCATTAAAGCAAAATATACAGTATGTCGTATTAAGTCCGTACACAATGTCAAACTTTTACAAAATGACATGGATGCATTGAACACTCTGTAGAGTATTTGCATTGAATATTTTGGACTGTTGGTTTGCTTATAGTGAATGTCAAAGAATTGTTTTTTAAAATAGTGCCTGTTTCGTCGAAATCTGTAAAGTTTTAAGGATTTTACGGCATTTTGAATTGTGATCATTTATCGAGTGTCCCACTTCAAATTGGGAGCAGTATATTTAATAAAATTCGTGACAATGTGAATTAATTTAATAATTAAAATTATTAAATTAATTCACATTGTCACGAATTTTATTAAATATCTCAAAAACAAAGCAAAATATCGAAAAAACAAAAGATACGAAAAAGTTACAAAATAGACCAGTGAATATGCCAGCGTAGTTATTTTGTGATTTTTTTTTTTTTTTTGTAAAAGTTTTGAAAAAAGTAAGACGGGGTAACACACAAAAATACACTTCCAAGAGGGATGAGGGGTTAAAACTTAAGAAGCTTATGTAAGGTCATAAGCAGTGTTTCTATACCAAATTTGACCTTGATCGGATCCTTGGTTTTAATAATAAGTTTAATAATTAAAATTATTAAATTAATTCACATTGTCACGAATTTTATTAAATATCTCAAAAACAAAGCAAAATATCGAAAAAACAAAAGATACGAAAAAGTTACAAAATAGACCAGTGAATATGCCAGCGTAGTTATTTTGTGATTTTTTTTTTTTTGTAAAAGTTTTGAAAAAAGTAAGACGAGGTAACACACAAAAATACACTTCCAAGAGGGATGAGGGGTTAAAACTTAAGAAGCTTATGTAAGGTCATAAGCAGTGTTTCTATACCAAATTTGACCTTGATCCTTGGTTCAAAAGTTATGGTGGAAAAACGAGAAATGATATGGAACTTCAACGCCCTCTATCGCCCAAACGAAACGTTTTTGGACATAAGTTTATACCACAAACTAACATTATTTTAACCTGTTCTATTGATTTTTAAAGTTAGCAAGATAAAAACTGAATCACCCTGTATATTCTATGTATATTGCCTAGGTGATTTTTCTGATTTCGAAAGGATAGCTTTTTCTATTGGTTTGTGATCCGTAAAAATGTCGAAAGTTGTTCCTTCTAACATATGCTTAAAATGCCGCACTGAGGCGTAAATTGCAAATAATTCTTTATCAAAAACAGAATAATTTAATTCTGACTTTGATAATTTCCTTGAGAAAAAAGCTAATGGTCGTTTGATGCCATTTTCTTGTTGTTCCAAAACTGCGCCTACACAATTATTGCTAGCATCAGTCGTAAGATATAACCGTGCCCCCTCAATTGGGTGAGCTAGTAAAGAAGCTTTAATAAGCGCTTGTTTTGCTTTATAAAAACTATCTTCTTGAAGTTTTGACCAATGTTCAATAACTTTAATTTTGTCTTTGTTCAATTGATTAATTAATTCGTGTAATGGATTTAAAATATCAGCAAAACGTGCTTTAAAACGGTGATAAAAATTAATCATACCTAAAATATTTGTAGTTGTTTTACCGTAGTCGGTAATTTATAGTCAACAATTGTTTTTACTTTTTCTTCTGAAGGAAGAATTCCTTCTGAACATATTTTAAAACCCAAAAATGTCAATTCATTAACCCCAAACACATATTTCGTATGTTTGACGTTAATGCCATATGAATTTAACCTTTCGAATAATAGTTCTAGATGTTGAATATGCTCTGATTCATCTTTACTAGCTATTAAAATATCATCCAGATACACAAAGGTAAAATCTAAGCCTTTAGTGACTTGATTGATAAATCTTTGAAAACTATTACCTGCATTCCTTAAACCAAAAGGTAAACGCAAAAATTCAAAAGCACCAAAAGGTGTAGTAATAGCAGTTTTAAAAACATGTTCTTCAGCTACCGGAATGATATAATAATAATAATAATAATACACGTCTTTATTGTTCTCCACATTGTATAAATGTTATAGTAGATAATTATTATTGATTATAATGGAAAATAAATGGCGAAGTTAAGCTGTCATAATTCACAAGAATCATGACCACTTTTCTTACACTTAACCACATATTCAGTTCGAAACATACAGGGACAGACCTCCTGCTATATTGAAATATACAAAGGAGGCGAGCCCTGTACGTCTCGAACAGAACAAAATGTATTACTTAATCGTATTCTAGCATAAAATAATTTAAAACCAGCTGCATGAATGAATAAATTATAATAATTGCATCTATTTTTATTTAACTCTAATTCTACACAAGGAACTATAATAACCCTGTACATTGACGTTCAAATAAATATGATTTATATTTCTTTTTAAACTTCATTATGTTGTTGTTCTTTAGTTGAATATCCAAGCCATTGTAAGTTTTACTAATTTGATAACTAATTTGATAAGCTCTAACTAAATCAACTTTGCTAAAAATTTTGCAACCATGAATTTTAAGATTAAAATCAGATATAAGAGGTAAAGGATATCTTTCTGGTATGGTGACCTTGTTGACCTCTCTGTAATCTACACAAGGACGCCAGTCTCCAGAATTTCCTTTAGGAACCATGTGTAGTGGGCTTGTCACCCTAGAATCCGACGGACGACAGATTCCCAATTCTATCATGTCGTCGAATTCTTTTTTGGCAATTTTATATTTTTTAGGATCTAGCCGCCGAGGTTTCGAATAAGGCAAATGGCCTTCTGTAACAATATAATGTGTTACATCATGTTTAGGAATTATGTTAAAATTTGGGGAGGAAAAAATGTTAGGGTATTTTTTGAAAAGTTCTGTATATTCATTCTCAACCGCAAAAAGTTTTGGTATGTTCGTTATATCATCTACCTTAAGTATCTTACCTTGAGTTTCTAAATTTGTATTGTCATCTATTAATTTCTTATTTTTAAGATCTAATAAAATTCCAAAATGGGACAAAAAGTCTGCGCCTATAATTGGCTTATTTACATCTGCAACAATGAAAAGAAAAGGAAAATTTTTTCTGAGACCTAAATCTACATTAATAAATTTGTTTCCAAATGTACAAATTTTACCACCATTTGCAGATGTAAGAAAATAATCGTCTTTTTTGTCCGTCTTATATTTGGTTTTTGGTAAAACACTAACGTCTGCTCCACTATCTATTTAAATGATTTTTTCGATCAAAAATAAATAAACGTTTAGTAGATGATATAATATCAAGTGTTTTATTTGAGTTTTTTACGGTTGAGAAACTTACTCGTTTTTTGATTTGTTTCTAATAAATTCGTCATTTAATAAACAATAACGAAGGGAAAATGGTCGGTACAGGACAATAAAAATAACGCTATTCTTTTGCAAAAGAATAGCGTTATTTTTATTGTCCTGTACCGACCATTTTCCCTTCGTTATAAGATTATCAAGGACACAATTTTTAAATCAGAGATTAATAAACAATTTTTTCCAGAACATTTAAAAGCATTTTTTTTATACTTTCGATGACTATTTCACTCACCTTAAAATTATCACATAATCTGACCAATCACAACCCAAAGACAGCTTGTATTACAGCGAAAACACCGACTGTCTTTCAATTCTAATTGGTCTATCAGCGTGGTGTTTTCAACGACATAACCATGGATACGGATGGCCGTAACCATGGATACGGATGGCAAAGCAAAGTTTGACAGTTTAATAAAAATTAATTATAGAGACAGACGTCAAAATGAGTCGCTTCGGTGCTACTTCAAGTGAAGTTATCAACCAAAATATTTGTTCGTGAAATAGTCTAATTATGCAACCCATCTTGCACTCCAACATCACTATAGATTATATACGTAGTATCCCTATTTTCTCTCAATAACGCACGAATTTTAAAGTCAGAAATTTTCACTTTTGCCGCCAGGCGCGCCCAAGTGCACTTCCCCAAACCAAGAACTGTCATTCTTTATTTTCGTGCAATGACGTTTGTTTAATTTTCACAAAAAATTTAAAAATTATGAAAATTTATAAAAGAAAAGATAGTAGCAGTGACAGGAGTGATTCTTCTTCATTAGAGGATGAAGACAGAGCTTTAAACAGAAAAATTAAAGCCGTAAGACTCCAATTAAAAAAGAAGCTTCTAGCTTCGAAAGCAAAATAAGAAGCATGGAAGACAAGAACTCCGTCACCCGAGGTTGAGGACCTGACATTAAACAGTGAGTATTTAGTTATCGTCAATATGGACAAGAAGTTTATAGATATAATACTAAAAATTCTCACGATTCTCCTGTCGAGATTCGTAAGGAACCCTCAAGTGTCCTTGAGTGACTTACATCTATAAGTGTACTTATATGTAGAATACGGTACAAGTTCTCATAGTAGCTGTTGTTACAAATGAGATCGAATACATCGAAGATAATGAGCCGCAAAATATATCTGAACCCTCACCAGCTGTCCTGGATGAGGAAGTTCTTTGTCTTCTCGGTAAAATGGATGATGGAAAAAAAAACCGAGCATAGCCACTCACAAGGACTTGGCTGTCCGCTGGGAGACGATTCTCTTGAAGGGTCTATCATCAGACTGTCGGTCTGACCTGTTGGAAAGATATCCCATAGCAATAAATTGCCCCATGTTGGATGCTTCTAAGCTGAATCCATAGCTTATAGTGTGTACACCAGAAGCAGCTATCCAACGGGACAATCGCTTAGTAGCGATTTAGAGACAGATGGCCGCAGGCTTGTCCGTCGTAAGTTTGGTCCTGGACCAACTGCTCAGTAAAGAGGAGAGGGGGGGAGATCACCTTAAGAATATAGAAGGATCGTCTGATGCTGGACGTCTTCTCACAGATGTACATCAAATTCAGACATGTGCAAGAAGAGCCTTAATTCTTCAAAATATAAATAATAAAAATACAAAAGATGTTCTTACCAATCTCACGAGAGAAAAGCTTCTCTTTGGCAAGGATCTATGTGATAAGTTAAAGAGGCAAAGGCAATGGAAAGAACGAGTCTGGAATTGAAATCTGCTCCTCTGAAATCAAATGTCCCAAAAAATTCAGCCATGGGAACATCCAGGAGATCTTTAAACTCCAAAAGTCCATCTCAACGCTTCCTGGCACCGCGTTCAGGCGGACAGATCAGATCCAGTTGTCCTCACCTGGATAATAGGTTTTATGATACCCTTCAATCGGGTTCCTGTGTAGGAGGCACCTCCACTTTTTAGACTCTTGTCGAGTTCAGAATTACTACTGACTCAGAAAGCTGTAGATATATTGATCGCAAAGGATGTAGTTTCTCCTTGCAATCCTTGTAACGGACAATTTATTTCTACAATTTTCACAGTCCCAAAAACCGATGGTTCGAACCGGTTAATTCCCAATCTAAAAAAGATTAATGAATATTTAGAATTTAGATGCTCCACACTTCAAATTAGAGGACAGAAATACTGCTTTAAGTCATATATGACACCAGGTTGCTATATGGTCTCAGTTGATTTACAGGATGCTTAGATACCTTTTCATTCCTATACAAGAAACAGACAGGAAATTTCTTCGCTTTAGATTCAACAACAGTTTATACGAGTGCTCTGCTTTACTTTTTGGTTTACGCACCTTGGCTATTGACAAAAATCATGAAACCTGTGATTTCATTTTTTGAGACAGCGAGGTCTTATGTCTGTTATTTACTTGGATGATTTACTTTTGTTTGGGAAGACTCGTGAGTCTTGTTTACAGAATGTTAGCGAGACAATTAAGTTAATAGAAGATCTGTGGTTTATTGTAAATACCTCAAAAAGCAGCCTTTCTCCACAACAAAAATGCAAATTTTTGGGTTTCATTTTTAACTCCGCCCAAATGACACTGGAATTACCTGAAAAGAAAAAGGCAAAAATCAGGTCATTGGTCTTAAAATTCAGACAGATAAAAAGGTGTACAATTAGAGAATTTGCCCAAATGCTAGGTTATTTAAGATAGGTTTGTCCGGCATTGGAGTATAGTTGGATTTATACTAAAAGAATGGAGACAGAAACATTTTTTAGCTCTTAGGGAAATGGGGGATAACTACGAACAACAGATGGTTACTCCCTCAAATTTGGCACAAGGTTTTCTTTGGTGGCAAGATCACATTTCAATTGCAAAATGTCGGAGCAAAAGACTTTCTTTTGAACTTGAAATTAACTCTGATGCCTCTGGGACTGGTTGGGGTATATTTTGTAAGTCTACAAACCAACGAGCACATGGACACTGGAATCCAGAGGAAAAACTCTGTCACATCAATTATCTAGAATTGTTAGCCGCCTTTTTTGAGTTGAAATACTTTGCAACTGATATGAGCAACAAGGAAATCTTACTAAGAATAGACAACATGACTGCAATAGCCTATATATATATCTTATGGGCGAAATTCGGTTTCCTCAACTTAATGACCTGGCTCGCAACATCTGGCAGTGGTGCGAGAGCAGAAATCTGTGGATTTACGATTCATATGTAAGATCAAAAACTAATATTGAGGCGGATGCAGAATCGAGACGTTTGCCTTCTGAAACAGAATGGGAGTTGTCATTGGAGGCTTTTGACCAAATAGTGCGACAATTTGGAAAACCAAATTTCGACCTTTTCGTCACCAGAATAAATGCAAAATGCAAGAACTTCGCATCTTGGTATTACGACCCAGACGCGTTCGTAATAGACGCCTTTACTCTTACATGGAGGGGCCATAGTTTTCATGGGTTTCCTCCATTTTGCCTAATTACCAGAGTATTACAGAAAATTGTATTTGATCAGACAGATATTATTTTGGTTGTTCCTGATTGGACAAATCAACCTTTCACCTCCCTACAAATAACTGAGACTTTATATTTTCAGCCTGATGAAAATTTATTGCTGTCTGCTTACAGAACTCCACACCGGCTGTCAAGGAGTCTCACATTGGTGGCAGCGCTCTTGTCAGGAATGCGTTTCAACTAAAAGGAGTTCCGCAAGTATCCATCCCAGTGCTTCTGGCTTCCATTTCCAAAAATACTTTTAGGCAATATGAGGTCGGATGGAAAAAATTGTGGAATTTTTGCCAAAAACGTTCCCTTAATGTATTTGAGGGAGCTGTCGAGAATGTTTTAGCCTTTCTTACCGAAGAATTCCAACAAAATGCATCTTATGGAAGTTTAAATAACTTTAGAGCTGCCTTCTCTTTCCTGCTTACACCTCAAATTGAAGAAGATCATCAGATTACATTTTTTTTCAGGGGCGTTTATCAGATCAAACCAGAGAGACCAAGATACAATACCACATGGGATCCTGCGGTGGTCCTCACCTATTTGGCAACTCTGTATCCAAATGAAACGATAAGGTTATCGTCCACTTACAGTAAAATTGGTATCATTATTGGCACTCTCGACCGGACAACGAGTTCAAACTCTTTCTTTAATTCGACTAGAAAATATTGAGATCGAACAGGAAGTTGTGAAGATAAAGATCCCGGATCAAATCAAAACAGGAAGGGGGGCATTTCAACCACTCTTGATCTTACCAATTTTACACCAAGATTTGAAAATTTGCGTGGCGTCGCATTGAAGGCCTATATTATCGCAACCAAGACTCACAGAAGTTCAGTGACCACTAAGTTGCTGCTAACGTACAAACGACCGTACAAGGATGCGACTACAACTTCTATAAGTCGCTGGATAAAAGGGGTGTTAAAGCATTGATAATACATTGTTTACGGAACACAGCACCCGCCATGCTTCTACATCAACGGTTTATAGAAAGGGAATTAGTTTAGATGAAATCAGGATAATAGCTGGTTGATCGGGATGATCCTTAACATTTGCGAAACATTATAATCGACCGATGACGCAAGTAAATACTGGGGCTTTTGCTCAAGCAGTAGGGACACAATTATAGTTAGACATAGATCGTTGTTCTTGGATTTTTTTTTTTTTTAGTTCCTTAGCCTGGCTGCCAAGAAGTATATATTACAGTTTTTATAGTTAATTACATAGTTTCTTGGTTTTGTTATTTGTCTTTATGGTTTTGACTGTGTTGAATAAAAGATTACTCTTTTAAGTTTATCCGGCTCGTCGCAACTAACTTTAAACATCTACGTATATAATCTATAGTGATGTTGGAGTGCAAGATGGGTTGCATAATTACAAGATCAAGCGAACTTCTGGAAGTGAAGTTCGATCTTGATTATGCTACCATCTTGCACGAAGACATCACTCCCACCCTTCTTGGTTTTAAGGCCCAATCCCCAGGTTGCGACTTCGATTTGTGCTTTAAATAATGACAGTTCTTGGTTTGGGGAAGTGCACTTGGGCGCGCCTGGCGGCAAAAGTGAAAATTTCTGACTTTAAAATTCGTGCGTTATTGAGAGAAAATAGGGATACTACGTATATAATCTATAGTGATGTCTTCGTGCAAGATGGTAGCATAATCAAGATCGAACTTCACTTCCAGAAGTTCGCTTGATCTTGTAATAAAATACCACTCGTGATTGAATTTATCTTATAAGTCTGTCTTTTATTTCTAAACTCAACTGAGTTACTTGAAAACACCACTCGTCCTACGGACTCGTGATGTTTCCAAGCAACTCAGTTTCGTTAGAAATAAATCGATAGACTTATCGCGAAAATTCAATCTCTTGTGGTATTACTACTGATAATAACAAATAACATCATAATCGGAATGTTGATTATTTTTATGTCCTCGGCTCCTCGATCTTTGTCTACAAGAATGACATTGTTGAGAATAGTCTTTTTTAGAAGCCAAAACTTCCTCTCTTAAAATAGCAACTTCTTTTCTTAAACTATTCTATCTGAGATATTTTTAAATATATTTTGACAATTGACTGAAAATTCTGAGATTATACGAGATAAACTGTCAGTTCGAACTTCAGGAATAGTATTTAAATGATTTATATTTTGGAATTCCCAAACTTTATCTGCTAAAATCAATAATTCAGCTATATCATTTTTTCCAGATGTAGTTAAAGCTATATCAATCATCTGTGGTAAACGTCGACGCCATAATTTAATTAAAAGATTTTTGTCTACAGTTACATCTCCAGAAACTTGCAATAATTCTCTATAAAAATTAGATGGTTTTCGATCTCCTAATTCTGAATTGGAAAGTAATTTTTCTAACCTCGATTCCTCTGATAAAGTAAGTCTGTTTATAATATTTTTTTTTAAGATTTTCATATAAATCAACTTCCGGAGGATTTTTAATTACATCTACGACATCAGTAAAAATTTCTATCGGTAAATTAGCTACTGTAAGATGGTATTTAGCTTTATCAGAAAGAACCTTATGAATAAAAAACTGACTTTCAACTTGAGTGAATCATAATTCTGGTTTATTAACCCAAAATTGAGGTAATTTAACATGTTGAATATTATTTATTTCATTTCCTTCAATAGACATCTTTTAATTTAAAAAAAATGATTTAAAACGGAAAGTTTTGACTTTAAAATATATTAAACAACCCGAGAATCCAAGATTTAACAACTAACTTCTCACCTGACTCCAAGATCTGATAGACAAGCGAAAGAAATCAATGTTAAGGTTCAATTTCTTGGGAATTAGATGACTGATCTCCGGATTCTGAATAATTTTCACCCAACTCCAAGATTCCTATCTTCAGATTCTGGACAATTTTCACCTTGGAATTTGAAGATCTAAAGTCTTGAAATAATTCTCAGGATCACGTCGGGGTCACCAATTATGGCAGGGGTTTCTTATTATTTTGCCATATTATAACTGTAAATGAGTCATACTTTTTAAAATGTTTATTTTTGATATAAAATATAATAATAAATCGTCGACAATTACAAATTTGTATATACAAATGTAAGTTCTTCTTTTTTCGTGTATCTTATTCTGATATCTGATATTAATTATTCTTCGTTGCCTTGACACTCCAATTTTGTTTCTTCTCCAGGCCTTCTTGTTATTTGACTTCCTTCGTTCAACCTATCAGATCCAAGAACCTACGGATCATGTTAGGGAATTTGTTAAATCAGAAAATAGAATCTCAGGTTACGTGGTTTGTCAACAATTGTCTAATTTTGAGGTTATAGTTCTGTCAACCACCTCAACTGTTTTGGTTATTACAGAAACGTTAAAAATACTAAATAACAAAAATTAACATTAACATGTAGGTAAAAGATACTATAGCAAGTTCCGCTACATAATGTCAAATTGACATTAACGAAAACAGATTTATATAACCTAAATCCAATGTCAGTCTAACATTAATTGACATTGATGTCAAAAATAAATCAAAATAAACTAGTTTTATTCTACTCTGACATTGATATAAAAAATCAATTAGTAATAAAAATATATCACTCTCTTTTATATAAGGCCTATTCCTTTATATCTTATTTTACAATTCTCTTTATTTGCTTGATATGCATTGTTTATAAATGACTTTGTTTAGGCTTTATACTAGCATAATAATAACAAACATATCAAAATTGATATACTTATATTGATGTTTCATCTCTAAACATGCTATTATTAAATTCATTGGACTTTCCTTACTACATGATGAATACTGGATTAAAAATTATAAAATTCAAAACGTCTAAAAACAGATTATTAAAAAATTTTTTTTTTACTCACCACAAAATTCATTCATTATGGTCACCAAAAACGAAGTCCACAAGACGTTTTTTAATTGGTGACCATAATGAATGAATTTTGCGGTGAGTTAAAAAAAAATTTTTTTTAATAATCTGTTTTTAGACGTTTTGAATTTTATAATTTTTAATCCAGTATTCATCATATAGTAAGGAAAGTCCAATGAACTTAATAATAGCATGTTTAGAGATGAAACATCAATATAAGTATATAAATTTGGATATGTTTGTTATTATTATGCTTGTATAAAGCCTAAACAAAGTCATTTATAAACAATGCATATCAAGCAAAGAAAGAGATTTGTAAAATAACATGTTCAAACTGAGCTCCGTTAACAGCTAGGCACTGTACAGGGTGTCCCAAATTGCTTGATTTTGGCTTGTTTTCCCATTTCCAGACCAGGTAGAGAAAAACTGACATATGAGTCTAGAGCTCGATTTTTGTGAAACGCCGATTAGTGAAAACCACATTTCGATATCTCTAACTGTTTCCGAGTTATCGACAAAAGTTGACATTTTACAGATTCCGAAAAACTTTTTTTAACGGTAAAAAATGTTATTTTTAAAGAGAAATGTGTTATATTGGCAGCAAGGATGACTAGACATATCTTGGCATATATATTTTTGGAAAGCTTATTTTTTTTCCTATTTTCTAAAGTCAAAGCCAAAACTAAGGTTTCCATTTGAAATAACAAAGTTAGCTTTGATATCAAACAATCGAAAAGCGATATATTTTTTTTGACAAATGCATCTTATTCTACGTCAAAAAGTTTTTACCGTTTGAAAAAATATCCAAAAATAAAAAAGTTGACAATTTTTCGGAATCTGTAAAATGTCAATTTTTGCTGATATCTTGAAAACGGTTAGAGATATCGAAATGTGGTTTTCACCAACCGGCGTTTCACAAAAATCGAGCTCTAGACTCATATGTCAGTTTTTCTCTACCTGGTCTAGAAATAGGAAAACCAGCCAAAATCAAGCAATTTGGGACACCCTGTACAGTCGCTGTTCAAAGTTTTGTAAACAGTTTTCGAATGCCGTTTGGGGTATTCGACCAATCTCTGGTCCGTATTCTATCCTTTAGATCCTCCAAATTATTTGTCTATTGTTATAGACGCAACCCTTTAAATTAATTGCATCAACGGATTTCGGATTTCTTTACACCGTTGAATAGTCTATTAAAATACCTTTCTCTTGGGGTATCACAAAGGGTAGGTTGCCATTTGAAAACAAAAAGTTGGGGTAGCTGAGGGAGGGGGTGTGTAGAACTAGAAATTATAAATCGCGCCAAAAGTTACGTAATTGAAAATAAAAATCGACCTGTCCAAGGGTTTTTTTTATACAATCAATATTTTAAAAGTTATGGTCATGTTTCAATACTTTTTACACGCGCTGTATATTTGATGTCGGTTCTGATGGATTATAATTTTCAATGAATGGATTGCTTGCTATAGCTTTCCTATTACTACATTGACTTACACCACCATATACACAAAGAAATGTAACTGATCAATATCAGTTAAGAGTTGGAGTTCGACACGAGTTTTTCGTAACATGGTGCCGTTAAATATTGTGCGGGATCTAATTTATATGTATGTTGGCAGATCTGTCTAAAATTTTCAAAAATATCGGCTAGTATTAAAACATCAGACACTAAGTAAATATCAGAATATTCACCGAGAGTTTGACAGTTAAAATTTAGCCACACATCGCAAGCGCGATTATAATCTTCCTGAGAAATTGATTCACCACTCAAAATATTAAAAAACTGTTACTGTGATGGTAATTCAGTCTCATCCAGTTTTTCTACCGAATCCACGTAAGAATATGGAAAGACACCTTTGCGTCTTAACAAATTGAATTGTGTTTCATAATTGTAAATTTTTTTAACCTCGAGGCATTGATGTGGTTCTAACGTTTGACTTAGTTTATCTAAAGAAGCTGGTAAAAATCAAAACGAGTCCACAAACCTTAATTTCATATAAATATTCTTCGGTATTTTATCGTCAGACTTATCTACTAAAATGAATTTGGAAAATGTAATGTATTTTTCTTTGGTTTGTGCTACAACCTGTATTTTCTCTTTCTTTAAGGTTAGTTTTATTATGAATAGATGCGAGTCATAATTAGTTAAATTATGGAAAAACACTGGTATAAATGTAGGTACTTTAAATTGTAAATTACACGTAGAATGCGCAGATCCACGAAAATTGCCTGTAAGGTGGCAGTGATCGCGAAGTTTTACCTCATCGGCATCAAAAGGTTTATCACAAATATGACAAACGGACTATCATTGAAAAATTGTTGCTCTTGTTCAGTTAATGGTTTCATTTCGATAATAGTTTTCAAGTGACTGCTATATAATTCTAAAACATTTTCTTCTAATAGTTTAGTAAAAACGCCAGCGGCATCAATGCCTCGATAATATTCAAGTTTTGAAAGTCTGTCATCAAAATTGCATTTTATATAAAAACAAAATGAATACGGCTCATGTTCATATGTTTTAACTGTGAAAGATTCACTATCGCAAGGTTCATTGTGGTGAATTGGTTTTAATAAACTTATAAAGTCCGCATATATCACGAATGGAATCGGTAACTGTTTCTCAATGTTAACAAATTTTAATATATTTCCTGCAATTGCTTCACCACATTTATTAATTTGTGGATCAGGTTTTGGTAATACCGTACATACATATTACAGTCATATCTTTCATGATCGCATAATTTCTCAGGAGATCAAAAAAATTGAAGACAACCATTACAAATATAATTTTGACCGTGATGTTTAGATCTTTGGCTAGATATTAGTTGCGACAAATCCTTAATAAGTGTATAATGACTATTCCCTTCAGCATCCGTAACTAGTAACAAGTTTACATGTGTATTTTGACGAATAGGTGTAAAATATAAAGGGCCTATAATCTCACTGACCATTTTACCATATTTGTATTGATTATTCACCCCGAATACGTTTATAGAAATATTATTTAACTTTTCAAATTTATGTATATCTTTCAATTTAACTGTTAAGTAAATATCTTCAAAATTCAGCAATGTAGTAGTGTTAGCGCTGGATTCCCATTGGCTGGAAATATTGCAGCCAATACGCTCCAAGCCATACACATTTCATCCGTATTTTGCATATTTAAAACAGCTTTTTTGTTTTCTATTTGTTTTGGCAATTTGGCAAGAAGCAAGCAAGCTTTATAGCCCATCCTAAATATTATTTGGCATAATGTACAATTTTTTAACAGCTGAGTCTACATTACGATAGATATGAACAGTGGCATACATAAATCTCGCTCCTGAAAAGTTAATGCTTTCTCCAGAATCTCCTCTTTAAAATCATTATATACATTCATCAAATCAGTTGAGTATGTTATAATTCGATTAATGGTATTGAACGATTTTATGTCAGATAATTGTTTTTTCTCTATGACATAGAGACCAAATAATTCCACATTAATTTTTAAGCTGAAGAATTTTTGAACATATCCCTCAATCACTGAGAAAACTTTTCTTCTATGTCTTCGAAAAACTGAGGAATATCGGTATAATGTTTCTTTGAAGAAAATCGGTAACTCGCAATTCGAGTCTTAAATGCAACTCTGCAACTTTTCTATCCCATAGAGCTATCAATCACTTTTTTGTGTGTAGAACTCCTCATATGACCCGCTAATTTAGATTTCGGTATTTTTTCAGAACACCCTGGACAAATAACCTCATTTGTAGGAAACTCTATGCTCGAAGAAGTACCAGGCTGATTTATTAATTCATCATTTCTATTCTGTGAATTATTTAGTTTAATTTTTTTTTGGTGGATTATATTCACTAGTTTGTCTGTATACCCAACTTACACGAAGATGACGTAATAAACTCCTTTTTTGCAGAAAACCGGGTTTGACACTTAGGACATTGTCCAGCTTACTTCCTTCAATGAAAGTCTAACCCTAATCAATTTCTTTTTATACGCTCAGAAGAAAAGATTGCGGTTTCAATGATGACGTAGATAGTAAATTAACGTGCACGTAATAATTAATGCATGTAGTTCATTGCTTTTTCCAAGTTCAGCACTTTATATAATCCGATGAATTAATGTCCATTTAGCAAACCTTTTACATAGCTCAAAAGAAAAGATTGCGGTTTTAATGTTGATGTAGATAGTAAACTTGTATGGACGTAATAATTAATGCATACAGTTCATTGCACTTGCAAGTTCAACACTTTATTTAATCTGATAATGAATGTCCCTTTAGCAAAGCCTGTGTCATCTTTATTCTAGTATTTGACTATGCATGAAATTTCCACATGTAATCACATTCTTTTCTACGTATTAACAGTACATTATTACAATATCATTAAGAACAATAACGTCTTTAGTCATCGCTACAGATAAGATATATACAATTTTAATTTTCTTACTGATTAGATACAGGGTAGTCCTAGTTGAGGAATCAAATATTTCTAGTCGTTCTAGAGTTATATGAATTATGACGTCATCCTTCTGCACATGCCATCTATAAGCAGGTTTTCAGTTGACGGCGATTCTGCATTGCGGTTGATCGATGGCCGATGATCAATGTTTAACCGATGGGGGGGTGAGGTCAAGGCCATCCAAGGTCAAGGTCATCCAAGGTTAAGGTCACGGTCATCCGAGGTCAAGGACAACCTAGGTCAAGGTTACTAGTGGTGGGGGCAGGGTGAGAAATGGGTCCGTTGGGTAATATCTTATTGCTCAGTTTAATTCCACTTGCTGACTTGCAGTTTCTTTCAAGCTGACTTGCAGTTTCTTTCAAGGTGACTTGCAGTTTCTTTCAAGCTGACTAACGCAGCAGATAACGTTAGCGCTTGCAAAGTCAACAATTATTATTTTTATGCAATTTAGCCGTTACTGTCACTTGCAGTTTCAGCCATTTGAATATGTATTTAAAGTATTATTGTCGTAAAATAAATCAATTCTAGTCTTTATTTCTCTGCATTCGTTAGTCAAGTCAAAGTGGTGAACTTGACTCCTGAGGAGTTAAATGAAAGTCTCTCGTTCAAAGGTAGAGTGGTCGAGCAAATGAACGCGATGATCGCTGCTGAATCCGTGCCTTCTGCGGATTCCGATATTTTGGTGACAAAGGGTAGCTTTTCGGAGCTGCGCCCTTTGAACGCTGTTCCACACCCACTTTAAACGCTGTTCCAACCCCCGAAACACAACGAGAACCTGACGAGACTACGGAATCGGAGAAAGAGTATTTATTCGGCAGTATTATTGCCAAAATTAAGAGCAAGTGTGCCGTTGATAACATGGAAACGGAACAGGCGAAAAGCTCTTTTGTTCTTGCTGTGAGGCGCTCCTTGCTTATTGAATCAGGGAGGTGTACTGCAAGACTGTTACGCCGAAAATCCTTCATATCTAAGGAAGAACGGCGCCTACAAAAGCAACAAGAAAAAACCGCCGCAATGATTGCAGAGTAAGAAAAAGCAGAAGAAAAAGCTGACAATGATATGGACAATATGAAATATCTTTTTTCTGAAATCGCTCTGGAATGTCTACTTTCTCGGCGCAATTTCAGACCCCAAAATAGCGTGTTCTAGTATTTTAGTCCATTGCTAAGCAACCATCAAAAAGCGAGTCCGGGAAAGTACTTTCCTGGCCTAGGCCGGGAAAGTACTTTCCTGGTCTAGGCCGGGAAAGTAAGTTTCCCGGACTCGTTTTTATCTACATTTTAGACAGTAAATAAATAATCAGACAAATTTAATTAAAGACACAGTTCATCACACCGGCCACACCAAATATTAGGGCAACCTAAAAAGTAAAAACTACATAAATATCTAGATAATTTTAAAATTCTCGTATGCCTTATACATTAAGTACATATGATCTGGTGCTTGAGTAATAAATATTTCAAGTTGTTCATTTGACAGAACTTTCGGCTTCTTTGGTTTATAGCTGTCACCTTGACGTTTCAGGAAAACGCGTAATTTTGAATATTTTGATATATCAATGTCTTCCTTTGTACTAAGTGTTGATCTCAGCATGGGAGTAATTTGACTATAAAGTAGAGATGCTCTCAACTGAAGATAAATTAGAAATCATGATATTTTCAGATCGGGAGGTCATGTCTTTTTCGTGGCAATAATCCATGAAAATTCATTCATTCACATTATTTGCAGCTGTTACTCTCTGGTGGTGTCCCAGACACCTGTATGCCATCATCAAAATCATCATTGTCCATTTTAATTTGTAGCACGTATTGAAACGAAATAAGCACTCACATCAATAAATAAACAGTGATTGCAAAAGAAACGGTATCATAAGCAATTATATTTCAATGAAAAAATATTATGTATTAATAAAAATTTCTTAATTATAATAATATTAATTGCGATTTCAGAAAAAATAGTATGTGTATCTCGTAGGAAAAGCACATTCTCGGACTCCGTGTTGCTTCACAATCTTCACAGTCGTTCGGGAATGTTAGGCTTTTCCTATTAGGTACATAATGTACTATTTGAACTCTTTCCATCGCAAAAATGAGTGGTTTTGTGCTTTTTAAATTCTTACCTTTGGATATGTGTATTAGTATATAGTTTTAATATTAATGTTACTATTGTCAATTTACAAAATAAATGCCTTATATAAATGTGTGCGTTTTTTTCAACTTAACAAATATCATTAACCTTATTACGTAAGTTAAATTAAATTATGTAAATTATAATTAAATAGGTACTTTTCAAATAAAAATACGAAGTGAATTCAATGTGTCCTTTGCAGACGAGCCGCTGCATGCACATGCAATTAGTGGTGACACCACCTCTGCTCTCTTTAACCAAAGAAAATTGAAGTTCCTCTGTCTGCTGGATAAAAAAGACTTGTTGCTTGACAGTATCTTCCAGGACTTCGAAGTAGATGTGGATGCTTTCGCTGCAGCGTTCCACCAAGTTGCGATGTGGTGTGGCAGTGAAAAAGATCCTGAGCAATTTGGCTGGCAGAAAATGAGGCATGAACTAGATGCTGTTCGCGCTACATCAGAAGCAGTCCAGGACACCATTTTAAAATCGATATTATGTAAATGTAAAGAATGCTGTGCATGAGCGTGTGGATGTCGGAAAACTGGCTTAAAGTGTTCGGTGCTGTGTCTCTATTGTAATGGAGACAGCATGTGAGAACATTCCAGATTTGGTAGCGGATTCAGACCCAGAGGACCAATTTGAGGCTGATGACGTCCTTAACTCGTTGGAGTGGGTATTGGAAGAGACGGGAGGTGAACAGGATTCTAAAGATAGTAAACATAGTGAACCAGGGACATCGCATAGTGCAAAACGACAGAAAACGCGCATGTAAGTTTGGAGTGTGTAGACCAGGTATACCACGTTAAAAAAAACGCGCCCCTCAACTCTACCTCATAGGTGGTGTGGAAACGAGTTGATAGAAACATTGATTTTTATTATTTTACTACATTAAACTACTTTGGTACACTAATTGGCAGATAATTGGTAAAAAGTAACGCGTTTCTGCGATTTAAAAAAATTGGCCTTACTGTTCGGCGCTGTAACTCAGAAAATATTATTCTGAAGAAAAAAATGTACCTATAGAAGTGTTTTTGTAGCAACGTTTGTCCTCTCTAATAAGAAACTTCTTCTCTAAAACCTGCAGGAACGGAGCTACACGCCAAAAACTTGTTTTGAGCGCCATTCTTCCAAGATGGCGGCGCGAGCGGCGGCGGTCGCTCGAGATCGCAATCTTAGAGTCATACTTAAGGCCACCAACTCTACACTCCTGCCAAGTTTCAAAACTCCTCAACCTTTTGCACCAAAACACCTTTTTTATGTCTCTAATGATTGGACTAATTGTTGAATAAGATGTATTTTATAAATACTCATCTTTAACAAAGCTAAAACATGTAGTAACTGTCTAAGATTTAAAAGCAATACATTGAAGAAATTACATGAACTTACCGGTTCTCTAACATTAGCTGAACTATCTTTAGCAATGAACCATCTAATCAGAATCATTCAAACTAATTTTCTAAACATTTTGCAATTTTGGAAAAATCGAGATCAGTTTTTAATCAAAGTGAACTCACCTCACTTAACCCGTTCATTGACGATAAGGGCATACTGAGGGTAAGCGGTAGGTTATTAAACTCAAACTTGTCTACAAATCATAAACATCCAAAGGTATTGCCAAATAATCATCCATTTACTAAATCAATAATTAAACGTGATCATCTTAAATATTTTTTTCATGCGTGTTTAGGCTACATTACCTTCTGGTCACTATATGAGCGAAGCACGGTAAAAGGAGTACTGCGCAATTGCATAACATGTTATACAGTAAAACCTTATAGTGTTTTTCTGCAAATGGGCAATCTACCCGAAACTAGACTTCGACGTAGAAAGCCTTTTTACAATTATTGTGGCGTCGATTTTGCGAGCCCATTTTACATCAAAAATTGGAAAAATTTGGAACCGGAAAATTATTAAATGCTAATTAAATGCATTTTTGTCTTTTTCCTATTCGCTATGTGCGCGATGTCAGCGCCGCGTAGCGTTCACAACTTTGTGGGCTGTGATGTGTCTGTCAAAACAGTATTATAAAATTGGAAAATTAAAATTGCACATGAATTGCGTTAAATTTGTAACGAAGTGATTTTTCCAATCAAGGAATGTTCATTTTTGCTTTAAATATTACCGTCACTTGGGTACACCCTGCCGCTGTTTTTAGTAAGTAAGTCCTGTTTTAGTTAAGTTAGTAATGAGTTGTTAAAAAGGTCCGCTGGTAAACAAGCAGTCAAGTAATTAATTGATTAATTTTCGACAATTCCCCGTATAAACAAAATCCGAGGATTATTATAAATAATGGCCGAGTCGGAAATAAAAATCATTCGTTACTAAAAATGTTAATCCGTATCCGTTTTAATCCGTTTCTTTTTGCAATATAGTATATAAATTGCAAGTAACTCATTTCCGGTTATAGACGTTCTGAATTGATGCTCCTAATTGCATAATCCGCTTGAACTCCGCAACGAACGTCGTGTTGAGCATACGAGCCCATCGTGTCAAATCAGTACGCCCCTTTTAATATGACATATAGCTACGTCAGAAAGGTGATAAAATGCCAAATAGCACTCCAGTCCGCATCAGATCCGATCTACCGCCAGCAGTTCTAGATCTAGACTGCTGTCAGTATTTCCATACCGCCACTCCACGTGTAATAGTAAATTTATTTGAATATCATGTTGGTAAGAACACACCGTAGTCCGCTGCAATTTGTAGGTACTGCCTTCAGTTAAGTATAGATATTCAGAGATCTTTTGTTCGTAAGTATCGTTGTATTATACTACTCAAACAAACCAGAGCTAATTAGTAATACCTCCGTTGGTCTTTTTTTGCTAATATATGCATCGGCTGCTGAGATCTGTTCGCTAGGGCCATCTTAAACGCCTCCATGCATAATAGGTTACCGGAAAACCTACGGTAAGCCAAATAGTCATTATATGCATCAACTGGTTAGATCTGTTCGCTAGGGCCATCCATAAAGTTCATCTGCATAGAGTTGACTCGGAAAACTTACGTTAATCAACCTAATCATTAACAAATAGCTCTACATTTGTGGCAGTAGTTTGCCGTGTGTTTTAATATTCCGTATAAACTACAATATCTATAGCTAACCGATTGCCCGCCGTGCATAATACATCCTAGTGGAAAGGTCCGTTTGCTTGTCGTACGCAGTAATTTATTAATCCAACGCATCCAAAATTCCGTCGTAAAATCGCGTAAAGATTCTTGATTGCCAGCTTGACTTGTTTTTAATCGTTTTAAACAGTTTTATACATACTCGACTGTACAGTCGTGGAGGTATTAGAGTTACATTAATGTGTCCCTTAAGATTTCTGAATAAATACGTTGTTTTAAAGAGGTAAAATTCACGAGTTATTATTTCTGTCATTTATTTCTGATTAACCCGTTTGAGCAGTATGATC
This sequence comes from Rhagium mordax, assembly GCA_963680705.1. Classification (NCBI taxonomy): domain Eukaryota; kingdom Metazoa; phylum Arthropoda; class Insecta; order Coleoptera; family Cerambycidae; genus Rhagium; species Rhagium mordax. The sequence goes on from OY796659.1 coordinate 27,526,873, forward strand.
GAAGTCCATTAGATAGACCTCCAGCTTCCGACCCCGGACATTCCGTATCTCAGCTGTTTCGGTATTCGGGGTTGTTCTCCCAATAGGAGAGCCAAAAAGTGTAGTTCTTTGCACTTAAAAATTAAAGGACTGGCGCCCGAGTTTTCCGTCTAAAAAGTTTACTTAAGTATATAGAAAGAAAGCACCGTAATAAGTAGGCACCATTACAAATTTCATTGCATTGCATCAATTTGTGTGGCCAAAGAGTCATAACAAGCGTTTTCTTTCAGTAAAATGAAAAAAGGTATGTAAATGCGCATAAAATGTATATTTTGGTTTAGACGTACAGGGTGTCCCAAAGTTGATGTCTCGGGACTATATCTAGAGAATAAAAAAAGTTATCACAAAACCGTTTACGTGGTTTAATTTGGGGTGCACTAAGGTACATTTTACGCCATAAATTTTTTTTTTTCGAAATCTGGAAAATGGCGAAACTGACGTCATCAGAACTTTTTTCCCAGGAACATACACTTTTTTTGTGCTACCTGGAAAGTGCTATTTATTCTGAACATTTTCTATTAAAAAAGTTTTTTCGCAACTCTTATATTTAAAAATATACAGGGCAAAATAGTTTGGAAAATACCCTTAATTGCATACGAGTTAGTTCAAAAATTTTAGATTTTTCTATTTTACCTTTTCTAATATAACTTTTGTGTTCGCCCAAACTTACATTAAGTGGTCTAGATGATTCACCCACATAATGTTTATTACACTCATACGGAATACTGTAAATACAGTTTTTTGAATTTTGTTCAGGATTTAATGGTTTCGTTTTTGTCAAGATCGATCTTAAAGTATTATTTGTTTGAAAAATTTTCCTAACGCCACAAAAAAACGATTTAGAATTTTGTTATTGTCTTAAAATATTTTTTTTTTAATTAAAATATACTGTTACAAATCTTTGATAAAACATATAAATAGATTTTGTTCATTGTTTTCCATAGGCCACTCGATTACATCATGGCTAACTCTTATGCAATTGAGCGTATTTTCCAAACTATTTTACCCTGTATATTTTTAAATATAAAAGATACGAAAAAACTTTTTTCATAGAAAATGTTCAGAAAAAATAGCACTTTCCAGGTAGCACAAAAAAAGTGTATGTTCCTGGGGAAAAAGTTCTAATGACGTCAGTTTCGCCATTTTCCAGATTTCGAAAAAAAAAAAATTTATGGCGTAAAATGTACCTCAGTGCACCCCAAATTAAACCACGTAAACGGTTTTGTGATAACTTTTTTCATTCTCTAGATATAGTCCCGAGACATCAACTTTGGGACACCCTGTACATATTCGGTTATATTTACTTATAATTTTGTTATAAAACAAGGAAAATAAAGCTATCTATATAAATGCTTTCATTACAATTTGACAAACATATATTGTTGCTGTACCACTAATAATAAATAACAATTTGTTATACACCACTTTTTAGACAAAAAAATGAGCATAGTTATAGAAACCGGATTCGAGAATGTAACTCAAAACTCACATGACTTTTGACCCTCAAACTCAATTGAAAGGAAAACTGTTGGTACCTATCTACTGAACACGTCAGGGATGTGCAAGAGTTAAGAACAAAACATGACCAAAAATCGATAATTCAAGCTAACCATTTGTTGCGTTGTTCTAATTTCCAAGCTCCCGTAGGAAATCGATAAAATTTGCATTTACTATTCCGTCCGGTAATTTGCAATTTACAACACAGCAACTTATAGTGGCCCATTTTTAAATTCGTTTACAAAATTTAGTTTCGTAAATAAACTGTGACCACTACTACTGACAGCCTACTTTATTGCAAATTTTGTCCACTGCGAGCGCTGCCATCCAAATTATTACCCCCACCCTATTTTTTTTCCTTATGGGTTGCGGTTCTTTGGCCCGCTGTACTGAAGCTAAAGCTTATTGTACCCCCATAGTCTCCCTATTCCATGAGACCCGTTCCTCCCATTAAGGCGAGTATACGGTCAATGGGAGCATTGGCTATCTCTTCCGGTGTCACTGATGGTTCACCGAAATGTGCAATCCTTCTCGCCGCTAAGGCCGGGCATTCACATATGATGTGGTGAGGTGTTTCCTCCTCTTCACCACACATCCTACAATCTGGATCATCCTTCACCTTTATGTTGGTGAGATGTTTGTTTAGCGTGCAGTGTCCTGTTAGGATGCCCACTGCACATCTTAGCTGACTTCTGCTCAGCTTCAGCAATTCGTTAGTCTTTGATTTGGATGGGTCACCTAAGAATATGCATGATTGTCTCATTCCTGGTGACTCTTTCCAATTAGACGGGTCAATATACCATCAGACGTAGGACAAATTCCAACAAAAGGTTTGTGAGCGGTTTTTGACATTACTAGGTGTACTGATCGACAGAAAAAAAGTCTACCGAAATCTGATAACCGGAAGTGGGTTATTTTCAAGATGGCCGCCGCTAATCATGAAAATCGGCAAAACTCCTGTAACTTTGTAATTTTTAAGCGTAGAAAAATTATTTTTCTATCAAACTTACGGTTTTTATGGTCAAGGAATTCATTTCAACCAATAAATTTGGTCCGCGGGGTCAAAAATGGGGGCCATTTTCGATCTGATGAATGTTTTTTGTATGATGACGTTTTTTGTAATTTGTCGTTTACAACCAAAAATTTGATGTTATTTATTGTTTTCTTTTGTTGCAGGTTTGAAACATGAGTGATAATTCAAGTTTTACTCAGAATAATTGTCCTATCTGCAAAGACAGTTTGACAGACGGAGCAGTGATTCAAGTTCAGCAGAAGGGTGCTGATGGCATAAATTCAGGAAGTGTTCTGAGAGGTGACAGCGTTGTTGTCACTGCTGGCTGTAACGTACACGTGCAATGTCGGAAACGTTATGTAAATAAAAAAGACGTTCAATTGAAGATACGTGATACCAGTAAACTCGAACCGAGGAAAAGTCAACGTGTGTCTGCCGGGCCTTCAGGAGTAAACGTGATTGCCTTTTCTGTGGGACACTTGTTTCCCTTGAAGGTTTTGACTACAGCTACGTAAGGACAATCGCTTTTGCCAGGACCATCAAAGAATGCTGTGAAAGTCGCTCAGATGACTGGTCATTAATAATAATTATAATAATAAAAGTAAAACGGAGGATTGAGTACTATGGCGGAGATCTGTTCTTCATCATTCATTTCAAGATAACCACACATTCTTAAGAGAGCTTGTTCTTGGGCAGCATCTTTAGGACGCCCACATTTTCTACGCTTTCCTTCAGAACAAGATGAATCATGCCGAAATTGACGTGGCAAATCATATCCGGTGCGAAAATTCACACTACATACATGACGATATATGCAGTCAGCTGAATGAAGATCTCCGCCAAAGTACTCAATCCTCCCCTTTACTTTCAATGACTAGTCATCTGAACGACTTTCACAGCATTCCTTGATGGTCCTGGCAAATGCGATTGTCCTTACGTAGCTGTAGTCAAAACCTTCAAGGGAATCAAGTGTCCCACAGAAAAGGCAATCACGTTTACTCCTGAAGGGCCCGGCAGACACACGTTGATTTTTCCTCAGTTCGAATTTACTGGTATCACGTTTCTTCAATTAAATGTCTTTTTTATTTACATAACGTTTCCGACATTGCACGTGTACGTTACAGCCAGCAGTGACAACAACGCTGTCACCTCTCAGAACACTTGCTGAATTTATGCCATCAGCACCCTTCTGCTAAACTTGAATCACTGTCAAACTGTCTTTGCAGACAATTATTCTGAGTAAAACTTGATTTAGCACTCACGTTTCAAACCTGCAATAAAAGAAAACAATAAATAACATCAAATTTTTGGTTGTAAACGACAAATTACAAAAAACGTCATCATACAAAAAACATCCATCAGATCCCCCATTTTTTGACCCCGTGGACCAAATTTATTGGTTGAAATGAATTCCTTGACCATAAAAACCGTAAGTTTGATGGAAAAATAATTTTTCTATGCTTAAAAATAACAAAGTTACAGGAGTTTTGCCGATTTTCATGATTAGCGGCGGCCATCTTGAAAATAACCCACTTCCGGTTATCAGATTTCGGTAGACTTTTTTTTGTCGATCAGTACACCTAGCAATGACGAAAACCGTTTACAGACCTTTTGTTGGAATTTGTCCTAGGTTAGGGGGCTTTTTTTACTAAATTGACCTGTCTAAATGCAAGTTGTGTTTCTGTCTTAATAGTTCCTTTACTGCGCCTTTTGCGGTGCTGTATGCGATCCCGCATGTTGGTTCGGGTCCTATCAAGGCTTTGTTTGCTCTTTCTTTGGCCAGCCTGTCAGCTTTCTCATTACCTGAATTTCCCTGGTGTCCTCGCGTCCATTCCAATTGCACATGTTTGTGTTCTGCCAGTTTCGCCAGGGGTTTCAGGCAGTTTCTTACTGTTTTGGAACGTATTTCTACTGCCTCCAGAGCTCTAAGAGCTGACTGGTTGTCAGTGATGATACGGATTCTTCTGTTAGTGTATGACCTCCGTACCATTTCTTGTGCACAAGCCTCTATGGCTGTTATTTCTGCTTGGAACACGGTTGCATTGCTGCCCAGGTTCAGACTGAAGTCTGTCCCTGGTTGGTCCCCCACAATTCCTGCTCCAGTACCACTTGACGTTTTTGATCCGTCCGTATACCATATGGTATCATTTGGGTGACTTCGCATCTGCCTCTTGCCCTCATCTTCCCTATCAGGTATAATCACCCTGAAGGTTTTTGTGAAGTTATAAGTTATGCTGATTCTGTCAGACTGCATTTCAAGTAGTCGGTTTTTTCCCAGTTGTTGGGCTATTTCTGTATGATATCCTTTTCTTGGAAAGGTCTCATACCCGTTGTTTCTTAGCCTGTAAGTCGCTATCAATGCCTCATTCTCCACTACTAGATATAGTGGAGGTAGGCAGAGTAGCGCTTCCATAGCTGCGGTAGGCGTTGTTGTCATGGCCCCCGTTATCCCTAGGCACGCAAGTCTTTGTAACTTGTTTAGTTTCGTCAACGACTCTCCTTTTCCAGCTTTGTGCCACCAGATCAGGGAGGCGTAGGTTATTATTGGTATCACAACCCTCTGGTACAGCCAATGTACCATTCGTGGTTGTAATCCCCAGTTCTTGCCCACCATTCGTCTGCAGGCCCATAGAGCCCGCGTGGCTTTGGTGGCCACTTTCTCTATATGAGCTTTGGAGTTCAGTTTGGTGTCAGAGTTAGTCCCAAATACTTGGCTTCACCGCTCATTTGTAATTCTTTTCCCTGAAGAAATAGTTTCTTCAGGTTCTGGATTTTTCTTTTCCTAGTAAAAGCTACCACTGTGGTCTTTCCTGGATTGACGGATAGACCTTCCTGGGTGCACCATTTATCTACCGTTTTGAGGGCTCTTTGCATAATTTCTGATGTGACGCCCTCAAATTTTCCTGTTGCCTGGATGGTGATGTCATCTGCATAACCCTGCGCATATATTCCTTGCTGTTCTAATTGTACTAGGAGTTCATCAACAACCAGACACCACAACAGGGGTGATAGGACACCCCCTGCGGACAGCCCCTGGTTGCCGACACCCTCCTCTGTCGTGGAGCCCAGCATTGTTTGTATTTTTCTGGTTTTGAGTCAATCCATCTTGTTATCGACTACTTGACCCAGCGCCTCTTCACTGCTCTGCTTATAGAGTCGAATGAGGAGTTATCAAAAGCCCCCTAAATGTCCAGAAAGGTTCCTATAGCCGTTTCCTGGCTGTCCAGTGCCCTCTCTATTTTGTGAGTAAGCTCGTGTATGGCTAGCTCACATGATTTTCCTGTCTGGTAGGCATATTGGTTTCGATGTAAAGGTTTTGAGTTCATAACATCGTCCCTGATATGCCTATCCACCAGCTCCTCCATAGTTTTCAGTAGAAAGGATGTTAGGCTGATAGGTCGGAATGATTTGGCCTGGGCGTAGGTCTCGCGCCCTGGTTTTGGTATGAATACCACGTTTACCATCCGCCAGCTGGTTGGCACATATCCTAGGACCAGACTGGCCCTGAATAGTGTGCCGGGAATATTCCATCTACCCCCGGTGACTTGTATGGTTCAAACGAATTGATCGCCCACTCAAGTTTTGTTATATTAATTACGCTATTGGCATGTTTCCAGTCCTCTTTGGACGCCCTCTTAATAGGTATGTCTTCAATTGGACCGTTATGGTTTCGTGGGATAGCTACACTGCCCGGGAAGTGTGTCTCTAGTAGTAAGTCCAAAGTCTCCTTCTCGGTATTTGTGTAGTCACCTTGTTGTCTTTGCAGTGATCCAATTTTACCTTGATTGTCTCTCTGTAGAATTTTCTGGAGTCTAGCAGCTTCCGGAATGTTTTCTATCTCCTCACAGTGCTTCCTCCATGATTCCTTTTTTGCATCTTTTATGGTATACGCGTAGTCGAGACGGACAGTTCTATATTCTTCCCATCTGCCAGACTTTCTCGCATGGTAGAAAAGCCTGCGAACCGCTGCCCTCCTGGAGGAGAGCTCGTGATTCCACCATGGGGTCTCACGTTTCTCTCTCTTCTCTTTTAGGGGGCAGCTTTGCTCGAAGGCTGCTTTTATTGCTGATGTAATGTATTCATTCATCAGTTCCACTTCCACCGGTGTCTGTGGCTTCGATGGGCACTCCTTCAGCCCTTGCTCCAGGATCTTATTAAATAGCCCCCAGTCGCAGGTCCTCGGATTCCTGCCCATCTTGTTCACTTCCGGTGGTGATTGTATTTTAAATTTTACGTACCTGTGATCCGAGAGCGATGGTTCCTGAGATACGTGCCACTCACTGATCACTCGCCCCGCACATTGTGTCGCGATAGTAATATCGATAACCTCACTCCTTGTCGTCGTGACAAAGGTAGGCTCGTTTCCACGATTGACTACTTCTAGCTTATTACTAATGATAAATTCTAGGAGTGACTCACCTCTTGTATTGTTGTCCGTGCTCCCCCAGATATGTGGTGTGCATTGGCATCACAGCATAAGATGAACTGTGCATGGCTAGCTTCACATTGCTGAACCAGTTCTCTAACTTCCTGGGTAGGAGGTTGATCAGGTTGATCGTATGGAAGGTAAACGGATCCTATTATCAGTTCTTTCGTTGACCCCTCCATTTCTATGCTGGTTCGTGCCACCATTAGGTCTCTTGTACATAGCCCCCACATTGGTAACAGATTGATATTTTTCTTTGCGATAATGCAAGCTCTTGGGTGGTTACCGCCTGGGCTAATTACTTCCCAGTCTCTTCCCATCCCTAATCCCCTAATTTGCCCCCTGTACACCCAGGGTTCTTGTATCAGTGCTATATCTACATTGTTGTTTTCAATGTGTTGCTGCAACGCGGCCGAGGCCGCTTTACAGTGGTGTACGTTCACCTGTGTAACGTTGAATGTTACTCGCGGTGGTTGAGAGTTACTGCTGGTCCTCTCCCTTCGCTGCCACTATTCCTTCGGGTTCGACTTGCGGCCCCCGGTCAACTTCCATCTGCTCCCCTCCCTTCTTCCTCCCCAGGGCCTTGCATTAGGTTGAGGTAGAGTTTGCATTGAAGATCTTCAATTCTTTTCCACGAAGCCTCGTCCATCAGCAGGACAAGTTGTTGTCCCTTCGGATCTGGCTTCGTGTCGACTACAGTCCAGGTATTCGTCTGAAGCCCTGGGTTCTATATTCTCAGACGTTTGAGCGTTTTTTGAGCGTTGAGCGTTCCTGTGCCGGCCCCGGTATCCACACCAACGTTCTGACGGGCGTGGGTACATCCTCGGCGTCACATGTGCTAAGTTTTGCACCCTCCCAGGGTACACATTTCTCCACCACCCGCACTAGCCAGTCCTTTGTGGCCTGGTCAGCGCAGGAGGCTAGGAGAAAGCCCCCCCCCCCGTAGATTAACCCCCGAGAACCTTGGTGGTTGTTGTCCTTCTGCGACGTCATCAAGAGCGTCGGTCAGTGCAGTCTTTACTAGATCTGCCCGCTCCGAGCTCAATGACGTCCAGGGTAGCCATTAGGTATTATAGCCACCTTGAAATCTGTGAGCGCAGCCGCATAGGAGGTACCTGGGACGTTATTGGCCCCTTCCCCTCTTCTTTGGCTGCGTCACTCTGTTTTCCCCTGGGGTGCTTCCCTCAGATCGGCCGCGGCCGCGCCCGGCTTTGGGTCACTCCTCTGTGAGGCTTTGCTGCTCCCCGGTTGAGGTGTACTGGGAGTACTTACGCCCCCTGGCTGTGAAAGCCTAGGTCCTGCTTTTCCCCCAGATTCTTCCCGGTTCATCTTCCGGAGCTTCCTTCTGGCCGCTCCGGATAGTTTTTTCTTCGGTGGATCCTCCTTTACAGGGCCTCCTTCCGAGCTTTGTTTTTTGGTGTCGCTATTGTTCTTTTTATTATTATTGTTCATTTTCGTCCCACGAGTATGGGGGATTTAAATGTCACCGTACCCAGAGCCCCCTTGGACACGGAAGGCTACATAAAACGGGGTGCGCCAGGTGCCCCGAGTTTTGTCGCTAGTTGCTGGGCTACCCCCCAACCACGCATCCCTTCAGCGCGCACAATACCTTGGGATTGGGAAAGTTATTATGGTTAAGCCAAGACCCCCGTGCCCCCTAGAGACACGTACCTCTATCCGAGAACAGAGGGTCGTTGTGTCGCCAGGCGGTCTACGGTGTGAGTCGTGAGCTGGTCCACGGCGTGGCTTTAGCCGGGTATGGCATGGGTTATTTGCCCCACCCCCCGGCAATATGACCAACGCTAACCCTACTCCGTTAGAAGTCTGGCCATCCTCCTATCCGCCACCTGGACACGCGCCTGATAGATTGCTCAACCCACCCTATACTCTGCACATAGCGAATAAAAGCTGTACATCTTGAATTGGTTGGTAACCTTACTTCAGATGTTTTTTAGATGCTCTCAAATGTTTTGTTCCTGCGGTATCTGTTTTCGGAAAATGGCACAAATTTTCAGGGGGCCGACAATGAACTAAAAGAAATTTCACAGTTGCTTTATCGAATACGGGCTATTAGTGTGCCGTCAAAGTCGCCGCTGTATCCAAACAAACTTTAAGGTTAAGAAGATTTAAATATTTTATAAAAGGAGATACCTAGCAGTTGATAGTTATATTGCTCGACTTTTGTTAAAACTGATTTTAATACATTTAAAATTCACAATCGGAAACATCAAATAATATACAAAACAAAGGTAAAATAGTTTGTTTGGATACAAAAAATGGCCGCTTTACGTCATCACTAGTACAGCGTATTAAACATGAAACAAATTTAACCAATTACTTCACTGTTAATTGAAATAAAATGGCAATTTATACCGGCACAATCGCCTCATTTAGAGGGGCTCTGGGAGGCTGCCATAAAGTCGACTAAGTTCTATTTTAGAAGAATAAATAATAATAAATAAACAAATACACCACATGTAATTACGATCCCCTTTATCCCAGAAGGCTCTAGAAGAGCCTTGTGCGGGAGGGGGCTACATATTTAAAGACCAGGGACATATATCCAATATCCGTGTATAATGGAAAAATCCCTCTCACATTATTTTCCATTGCCACGACCGGGTATCGAACCCGGGACTTTTGGGTGAGAGGCAGGTACGCTACCATCTCGAACATCAGTCATATTCAAATGAATTCACATTCAAATGAAAACTCACATCTCACTTATGCAGACTTCAACACGATTCATATACAAATAGAAGCAATACTCAATTCTCGCCCTTTGACACCTATTTCCGATGACCCTAACGATCTTATCCCGTTGACTTTGAGTCACTTTAAGATTGGAGATAGTTTAACTGCTTTATCATCATTGAAAATAGTTTAACTGCTATTTCACAATAGTATATTACGTAATGAGAGTTGTAAGAAGTAAGTATATTACTGACGAATGGAAAAATTGGTAATTCCATGAGGCTTAATTTGAAGTAAATTAATATCAGTTAAATTTTACCTGCCCGTTTTATACATTTATAATTATATTTTAATTAAAACTAACAATATTTCGGAGTTAAAATTCACTTCGTTACAACAGTTCGACGTTACAGCAAATAAACAAATGGAAGTTCCACAAATCTAATAAAGTATCAATAGGAGACATTGTACTGCTAAAATGAAAATTCCCCTCTGTTAACCTGGCCCTTGGGAAGGATTATTCCTCTGCATTCAGGTGACGACAATATTGTACGCGTTGTGAGTGTAAAAACGATTAGTGTTGTAATGATCGTAGTAAAGCATTCAGTGATAGAAATTTGTGTATTGCCCATTGACTCCCTAGTGACAAGGACAATTTATAATTTATACAATGTTTAATTCCATATGCGAGTGGCCTGAAATATATATAGAAATTTAAAAAAAAATTGCAAATAAAGTAGATAAAAAAGTCTATAACTGGATCCGAACATAGAGGGCGAGCCAAGACGAAATTACAGGACCAAATGCCTTTTTTTTTTAATGGAATGCTATGTATATCAGTACATTTTTGAAGCCTCTTTCTAGGCTCTATACATTCCTATATTAGCATTGAATATCTCCCAACCACTTGGATGTAATGAATTTTTTTGTTGAAATAATACAATCTGCAGATGGATATTAAAAAAATCACCACACATACAATTATGGGTTTTAAGAAAAACTTACGTGAATACCAGTTATGAGACATCTAATTATTGTTTTTGAATTATTTTCATTTCCTAAAACCGAACAGGGTGGCCAAAAATTATTTTTCAATTAAGAACTTTTTAAATTGAATTTTCTCAATTTTTTCAAATGGAACACCCTGTATAAATATACATAAATTTCAACGATGTGATGTAGAAATGAATAACGAACATTTCTTGAAAAATCGTTGAAAAATATACAGGGTGTTCCATTTGAAAAAATTGAGAAAATTCAATTTAAAAAGTTCTTAATTGAAAAATAATTTTTGGCCGCCCTGTACAGTTTTAGGAAATGAAACTCATTCAAAAACATTAATTAGATGTCTCGCAACTGGTATTCACATAAATTTTTCTTAAAACCCATAATTGTAACTGTGGTGATTTTTTTAATATCCATCTGCAGATTGCATTCTTTCAACAAAAAAATTCATTACATCCAAATAGTTGGGAGATATTCAATTCTAATACAGGAATGAATAGAGCCTAGAAAGAGGCTTCAAAAAATGTACTGATATACATAGCATTCCATTAAAAAAAAGGCACTTGGTCCTGTAATTTCGTCTTGGCTCGCCCTGTATGTTCGAAAATAATTTCCAGTTATAGACTTTTTTATCTAGTTTACTTGCAATTTTTTAAAAAATTTCTAGCTATCGTAGAACTCGAAATATCGAGGTCCGACGCACTATTTCCCCACCCTGTATTTAATTATATTATAATAAATGTTGCTATATGATAATTACATATTTACCATTATTTATACTCTCTTCAATTACCTAATCTGTGATTATGTTATGTTTTTCATACACTAGTTATAAGCTTGATGTTTACATATAAATCATATAATTTATAAAATAATAAGTTTATTCAATCAAGTGGTTTAAATATAGCTGTTAATTACGTAAAAAGATAATGCATTTATCAAACCGCGATATTTTACTTATTACATTTAATAAAATTCCTGAATAAAATTGTATATCCATTCACATAAGGTACATTTATATTATAAGACGATGTTGTGTGCCGTCAAGAAGTTGACATTCATTTTGGCTAAGATGATAAAGATGTATAATATTCCGCCTTCCAACTAAAATAATTTTGATTTTTGCTGAAGTTGAACTGGCGTGTGAAATGAGATATTAATAATTACCATAATTTCTTTATTAGCACACATCTTTGTTTCCTTCAGCCAAACAAACGAGCGTCAACTTCTTGTGGATGCGTTTTGAAAGTGGATGGTATACATATAAAAAAGGCAAGAAGTTGATGAAATTTGTTTGGTTGCAGGAACTGGATAGCAGTGTCAGAGAAGATTCACCGCGACTGTATCCCTGTATGTACTGTGGAAATTCGTTTCCTCATCAAAGCAAACTTACCCGCCATATTCTTTCCCATAGTCTGGAAACTCTCAAATACCGAGAGCAAAGGCAACCACATACGTCTGCGTTATCTATACCTGAACCACTCAGCTTCATGGATTTCAGTGGAAGAATTCCAGCAACACCCCATGAGCCACCTGATCCCACAGATCAACCTCCTACTGCTATGGACATAGACTTAAACGACGCAGCAGCAGCAGCTGCTGCTATGGGAAGTGGTAGCAGTGGGGTCGTTCTTTGTAAATTTTGCGGTAAATCTTTTCCAGACGTAAGCTCATTAATCACTCACTTACCAGTTCATACAGGGGATCGTCCATTTAAATGCGAATTTTGTGGGAAAGCTTTTAAGTTACGACATCATATGAAGGACCACTGCCGCGTACACACTGGTGAACGACCATTTCGCTGTGCTCTTTGCGGAAAAACTTTTTCTAGATCTACTATTCTTAAAGCTCACGAAAAAACTCATTACCCTAAATACGTTCGCAAGTTCCTTTCGCCCAGTCCATTGGATACGGAGGAAGAGAGTCCTCACTAACCATTAATTTGAAGCAAATTATTGATTATTATACATACTAGTTTATTTTTAAACTACCCTTAATATACATTTCATAGTTAATTTGTTTTGTAAATGAACGTTTACGGCAAATATATACACACACATACATACATATTATACATATACATACATATATATGGCAGCTCCACCCTCGCATTTTGCATCCATCAATTTTCAGTAATGACTTTGTCTTAAGCAACTTTATTTTCGTTCAACGATCTACTGTGCTCTAGAAACTAGACGGTTGTTCTTAAATAATTTATAGCTTAATTAATTTACACGCATCTCAAATGTTTAAATTCAAAATTTGATTTCTGTGGCATACCTATACAGGGTATTTATAGAAATTGCCATGATCAAATAATACAATTTTTGGAAGGCCCTCGTTACCTCCATTGTATCTTATTATTTTAGGTGTATTTCGTAACAAAGAATTTGTATTCGTAGAGGTAGCTAAAAAAATTTTAACAATTTTTAAGAATCAAAATATTTAATGAACGCAGTGGTAACTTGAACTAATTACCATATTTTATTTGTTTAAGAGTAAATGAGGAACAATACTAAAGAGAGAAATATGGTAATTCGTTCTAGTTAAAATAAATATTTTAGTTATAGTTATCAGCATTATGACACATTAATAAGATGCCATTGCATTATTCATTAAATATTATAATTCTAAATTATTTAAAAAAATGCTTACCACCATGTCTAACGATGATTCTTCGTTACAAAATACACTGAAAATAACATATAATGGAGACAACTATACAATGCATGTCGGAAAGTTATGCTTTTTGAAAATGGTAATTTCCATAATAAACACCATGAATACACTACAAAAATCAAAATTAGATTTATGCATTTGGGATGCGCACACAAACCTTTGGAATATTTTTAAAAATGCCTAATATCTAATCGTGACTTTTGGTAACAAACACATTGATCCTTGGAATGAAGAGCACGATACTGGAAGAAAAAATTAAAATCGATCAAAGTAGCACAAAATACAAGGGTAGGGCTACTAATAGTGAGACACATTGTATGTGTATATAGTGTGTCTCACTATTAGTCATTCACTCGAGCTGAAAAGAGGAAAAATCTTTATTATTGGTTTTACAACGAAGTCATTCTTTATAAAAAATTTTGCCTGTCAATAAAATGAGTTTACCACATAAAACTCTTTTCCTACGAGCGTGCGGAAAGTATCACTTTTCCGCACGCAATTCAGTTTTGAAAGATGTACTTTTCCGCACTAGTGCGGAAAGGTAATTACATTTATATTTGCATTTTTGGTTAAGTTATAGTTACATTTTAAAAACGTGCTAGTTAATAATAATATGCCAATGTTTTTCTTTTATATTTTTTAATTTTATAGAAATTTACCGAAATTAAAGCAATTTCTATTTACACTAACCCTTTTGAAATAGCCTCTATAACTTTAAAAAAATCAAACGATGACTGTCTGATTTTGACTTTCTCAGTCACATAACAATTAACTATAATACTGTTTTGTGTCCTGTACTATATTATTTTACATACAACTTTCGTGGGACGTAGGACAAATAAAAACTACTCCTTCGGTATTTATATTGACCGGTTTCTGCAGAATAACCTGTCTTCCTCAGAATCTATAATTTATTAAACATGTAAGAATATAGGAATTACAAGAAATATTAAAGACACTTACCAATCTACAAGTAAAAACTATCAATTCCAATTAATTTCATAATTGGATTCGTCAAATACAAAATTACTAAACAATACGTTAAAGACGTCAAAAGAAAACAAATAATATGTAACGTCTTTTCTAACGCCAAACTATGTGACTCTGTTTGGGCGTTAAAACAGGTAACGTCTTTTGCTTACGGGTAGCTGGTTTGGAGAAGTTATCCAGGTTTCATGTATTAGTAATAAATAGAAAGTCCACAGTATAAATGAAACAGTTTATTTCTTCACACAAATAGTCAAGTATCGGAATATATCAGGTACAGATAATCTCTTTACATATTCATACATAAAATAATTTATGTCTTGAACAAACAGTCAAGTATCGGAAAGTATCCGGTACAGGTAATCTTTTTACAGGCTAGATATGTTATACATATAATATCGTAATATAATCGGCGGAGTGTAATGTCAGGACGGTAAGCTATACAATATTATTATATAACATGCGGAGTGTAATAACGGAGTGATAAACGGTTGCTTCAGTTTCACGTGCTGCGGTGTAGTACGGTACCTATTTACTAACGGCAGGACCAGCTCAACACGCTGAAGGCCTACAGTCAACAAATAGACCGACGGAGAGACGACGGCGGTTCGGTATCTATTTACCGACGGCAGGGCCAGCTCAACACGCTGAAGGCCTACAGTCGTCAAATAGACCGACGGTGACGGCGGGCGCTTCTGTAACTATTTACTAACGGCAGGACCAGCTCAACACGCTGAAGGCCTACAGTCAACAAATAGACCGACGGAGATCGATGGCGGCGGAACAGACAGGTCGACTGACTACCGTACACCAGGAGGTCTAGCTCAGCACGCTACAAACCCCAAGGCAACAATAGACATTCGGCCGGGCGGCTACGTCGTTGGATTCGATATTCAACTAACCGTGGTCAAGCTCAGCACGCTTAAGACCCCCTATCACCCAGCTCAGCTCGCTGTAGGTGACTGTCAGTGAAATACTGAATACACTAGCAGTTTTCGGCTCGGTATTTATACCAAAATATGACCCTGGTTCGCGTGACGTATGGCTCGGTATTTGCCTACACATGAGAACGTCCGTTAAGCGGAGATTTCAATAACTAATTTCGAATTTATTACACTCTGCATTGACGCAGTGACTTCAATTTTGTGGCTGTCTATGCTTAGCAGCTCTGGTTAAACGGATATTCTAGTAATGAATTTATAATTCATTACACTCCCCCGTTACGTTGCAAATGAAAAAAAAACAGGCAACACTATCAAGCAAAATCCTTAGAACTAATAAAAGTAACATTCATGTACATCAAAATAATCTTAAAACTATCAAAAACTGAAAAATACCCTTAACTAAAAACGTTCCTTACTATCTAAAAATATATATATACAAAAAAAAGAACACCCGAAAAAAAAACGAAAAATATGTTCTTACGTGCACTGTCACCACACTATAGTCTTTGTATACCGGGGACATCACAACGGCTTGTCGTACCATCCAGGTTCCTTTGGCGGAAGTTCCGTTTCCTCCTGGGCCTGGGTGGAATCTGCCCCGGTATACTGATGAAGACGATGTTTTTGCCCGGAGTTGTGGGTACTTCTGGGGTACCGGGCACATCGAAATCCTCGATTCTGGTGGGGGTGGCACATCTGGGGCTGGCACGTCTGGGGCTGATGGCGACAACTGGCTTTGGGTATCACCAAAAAGGTCCTTGAATTTCTGTTGTACAACAGACATCAAGGGTGATACTCCACTAGCTAGATGAAACGGCAGGGGAGACGAGTGTAAGTCCAGCACACTCGACTCTGAAGAGGACGGAGATACGGCCCCATGTACACTCCTGGCTTCCGGTGTATCTGGCAGGGGCGACAACATCGGAGGGTAACGTATTTCCGCCCTTATCACTGTGAATGAGCTGCTTGGGGACAGCTTCCTCCTCTTCTGCAGCGGTGCTGCTGGCGGTGTGCATCGTGGAGATACTCTGGCTTCTGGGGTGGTTGGTAGAGGCGACAACATCGGGGGATGCCAGATTTCCCGACGCACCTCAGTAAACGAGCTGCTAGGCGACAGCTTCCTTCGCTTCGGTACTGGAACTGGTGGCGTTCTAAACATCTTCTTTGTATTAAAAGCAGACATCAACTGATTGTTTGGCTCTGATGTCTGGATTTTTATAGTCCTTAGTGGGCGGGTTTTAAATCCTTGACGTGAACACGTTGTGTTTTCCGTCCGGAAGGGGGCCTGAGTTCAACAACGACAGGAGATATCACTTTTTCTACAATGTAGGGACCTGAGAACTTCGGAGCTAGTTTTGCATTATAACCTCGAATTGCCGACGATAAGGGATGCTCTCTCTTCATCACTCGGTCTGAGACGTGTGGTGTCCATTCTCGGCGACGCAGGTTATAATAATGACTTTGTGTTCCAAACGCTTTACCCAGGTTTATCCGTACTAGTTCGAAAATATCATTTAACTTTTTTAATTTATTAATGCGGTCTTCGGGAACGGTGTCGATCGTGGAATTTTACGAGAATCGTTCTTTATTAAGGGAGCTGGGTAACGTCATCTCCCTTCCAAAATTAAGCATAGCTGGTGAAAAACCAGTAGATTCGTGTCTCGAGGAATTTATTGCTAATGTTAATTCTGGCAAAAATTGATCCCATTTTCTGTGGTCACCCTCGGCATATTGGGCGATCATCGTTTTTAATACTTTATTCATTCTTTCTACAGGGTTGCACTGTGGCGAATAAGGCGGGGTGGTTCTATGAGCAATACCATATTCAGCTAACATAGTAGAAAATTCGGTAGAGACAAATTGTTTACCATTGTCTGTAAGGACGTTATTTGGGCAGCCAAATCGTGTTACGATTTTATCTTTCAGCGCTTTACAGACGGCCGCGGCCGTTGCTTTTCGTACAGGATGGCACTCGACCCATTTTGTAAACCTGTCCTGAAATACCAGGAGGTTATTATTTCCCTTGTTTGACCTAGGCAGCGGTCCTACAATATCTATACTGACAGTGTCCCAACATCCATTTATTTTTGGAAATTGCATTTTTCCTACAGTTTGTTGTTGAAGCGGTTTATATTTTTGACAACTGGAACAACGTCTGACGTAATTTGCAATATCTCTACACATCCTGGGCCAGTAATATTTATTGCAAATACGGGTTATTGTTTTAGTTATGCCCAAGTGTCCTGCGCAGGCATCATCGTGATTTTCTTTCAAGACTTGCTTACGTTGTGAAAGCGGTATACAAAGTTTCCACGGGCTAGAAAACTCGGGTTCGGTGAAATTATTACTGCTCCATAAATGGCGGTAAAGCTTCCCATCCATAATGCAGTAGTCTGGTTTCTTTTCCGGTTTATCTCTTATCAATTTTAAGGTATCTTGGTACCAAGCACAATTCTCGACATTTCCAATACAAAAAACAAAATCTTCGTCTTCGCTGTCTCCATCCTTTTTGTTAACTAGCGGTTGTCGGGAAAGTGCATCCGCAACCTTATTCAACACACCTTTCCGGTACTTTATTTCAAAATCGTATTGTTGTAACTCCATAGCCCACCTAGCTAAACGACCACTAGGGGAGTTGATGGAATGTAACCATTTTAAACATTGATGGTCTGTTATGACCACAAAATGATAGCCCTGTAAGTAACTGTTGTGCTTGCGGATACCAAAAATAATTGCCGCACATTCTAATTCTGTGGCAGACATTTTTCTTTCAGTTTCGGATAAAGAACGGCTCGCATAAGCTATTATGCGATCTTGATTATCAATCTTTTGTAAAAGGGCTGCGCCAAGTCCTTCCTTAGATGCATCTGTTTGCAGGTAAAATGTTTTCGTAAAATCAGGACAACTAAGTACAGGGGAGACTGTTAACGATTTTTTTAGTTTGTTAAAAGCTTCTTCTTCAACATGTGTCCATTTCCATCGGGTATGTTTCTTCAACAATTTATTTAGGGGAGCTGCAACATCTAAATACGATTGTATAAATCTTCTATACCAGGAAGACATACCAAGGAATCGGCGAAGTTGTTTTATATTTTTCGGCGGTTGTATAGATAAAATTGCGTTTACTTTTTCAGGATCGGTTTTAATGCCTTCTTCGCTCACCATGTGTCCCAAATATCTCAGTTCCTTTCTATAAAAGTTACATTTTTCTGGATTTAATTGTAAATTTGCATTTCTTAGTCGTTTGAACACTTCTTTTAAATGCTGTAGGTGTTCGTTAAACGTTTTGCTTACTATCACTATGTCGTCCAAGTATGCAAATGCGAATGTCATATCAGGAGTAATAATTTGGTCCAGCAGGCGCTGAAATGTACTAGGTGCAGAGTGAAGACCAAATGGCAAAACTCGGAATTGATACAACCCTTTTCCAGGAACGGTAAATGCGGTTATAGGTTTGCTTTCTTCGGCCAACGGTATCAACCAGTAGCTAGACCGGAGATCTAAGGTTGATATGAATCTAGCTTCACGTAATTTGTCTAGGATGGCATTTATAAACGGCAAAGGATATGCATCTTTCATTGAGACTTCGTTTACTTTCCTGAAGTCTATACAAAATCTGTATTTGTTATCCTTCTTTCTTACTATTACTACCGGCGAATTCCACGGACTTCTGGAAGGTTCTACTATCTTATCTCTCAACATGCTATCCAGCTCGGTATTAACAACTTCTTGCATCGCGGGGTTTAATGGCCTATATCTTTGTTTAATAGGAGTCGTATCTTGGAGTTTAATTCTGTGTTCTGTTAATGGGGTAACACCCTTAACTTTCTCGAATTTTGGTAATTCAGTCCGTAAAAAATTCGACAATACTTGTTGTTCGACATCCGTAGGTTGGGTTATATGAGCGCTGGTTGGCTGGCTAATAGTAGTCAAAGGTATACTTTCTATCTTCTTATTTTTATTTGCTACTCGTCCCATTATTTTAATTTCTTGTTTAACCAAGTCCAAGGTAAACTGTCGTTTTATTAGTATATCCATCCCAATTAGAACATCAGCAGTTAAAGTTGGCATGAATAGAAAATTATCCACCCAGTGGTTTCCAGCCATTAAATAATTTATTTGAAATTCAGAATTAATCTCCACCTCTGAACAATCTTCCAATTTAACTTTAACTCGGCTGCCGAAAACTTCTTTTAAATTCCTATCTTTGCATTTAGTGTATGCAGAGTCACCTATGTATGAACGGACTTGGTCTAATACGGTACCAAGAGGTGGTTCTGGCAGTACATTCGGTATTACAGGTTCTATTACTGGTTTATTAATTTTTCGAACTAGGCTTTTCAATCTTGCACGTAGTTCATCGACTGTGCCGGTCGTAATTTGTCCATATTTGGATAACTCTGTCTGCAACTCATCTTTTTTGAGCTTATAAATCCATCCTACTGTGGTATCAGCGACTTCGTGTCCACAAGGTTCATCTGTGTCTGATAAACCCATGGTTAATGTCGGTTTATCACTATTTACTGATTACAATCTATCTATGACTAATCTATCCTTAAAATTCTGTTCGGGCGCCAAAATATGTAACGTCTTTTCTAACGCCAAACTATGTGACTCTGTTTGGGCGTTAAAACAGGTAACGTCTTTTGCTTACGGGTAGCTGGTTTGGAGAAGTTATCCAGGTTTCATGTATTAGTAATAAATAGAAAGTCCACAGTATAAATGAAACAGTTTATTTCTTCACACAAATAGTCAAGTATCGGAATATATCAGGTACAGGTAATCTCTTTACATATTCATACATAAAATAATTTATGTCTTGAACAAACAGTCAAGTATCGGAAAGTATCAGGTACAGGTAATCTTTTTACAGGCTAGATATGTTTATACATATAATATCGTAATATAATCGGCGGAGTGTAATGTCAGGACGGTAAGCTATACAATATTATTATATAACATGCGGAGTGTAATAACGGAGTGATCAACGGTTGCTTCAGCTTCACGTGCTGCGGTGTAGTACGGTACCTATTTACTAACGGCAGGACCAGCTCAACACGCTGAAGGCCTACAGTCAACAAATAGACCGACGGAGAGACGACGGGGGTTCGGTACCTATTTACCGACGGCAGGACCAGCTCAACACGCTGAAGGCCTACAGTCAACAAATAGACCGACGGAGATCGATGGCGGCGGAACAGACAGGTCGACTGACTACCGTGCACCAGGAGGTCTAGCTCAGCACGCTACAAACCCCAAGGCAACAATAGACATTCGGCCGGGCGGCTACGTCGTTGGATTCGATATTCAACTAACCGTGGTCAAGCTCAGCACGCTTAAGACCCCCTATCACCCAGCTCAGCTCGCTGTAGGTGACTGTCAGTGAAATACTGAATACACTAGCAGTTTTCGGCTCGGTATTTATACCAAAATATGACCCTGGTTCGCGTGACGTATGGCTCGGTATTTGCCTACGCATGAGAACGTCCGTTAAGCGGAGATTTCAATAACTAATTTGGAATTTATTACACTCTGCATTGACGCGGTGACTTCAATTTTGTGGCTGTCTATGCTTAGCAGCTCTGGTTAAACGGATATTCTAGTAATGAATTTATAATTCATTACAAATAATCACACACCACATTAAATAATTTAAAAAATTTAAAAAAACACAATTATAATATTTTCACACGTGGCAGTTCTTATGATTATATAGGTTAAGATTTGATAAAACTTCTTCTTCTATAAAATAATTTTTGTATTCATAATTCTAACCTCACTAATATAAACTACCTATAAGTAAAAACGTAAAATTAGAAGAAGAAGAGAGCATGAAAAATACCCTAACCAACAAAATTCTTACTAATTAAACTTATTTAACAAAGATTTATAGATCACACTTAAATTATCAACATCTGTTCTTATATTAACACAATCTCTATTACCATTTATATGCATCATTTCTAGCAAAAGTCTTTTACCTAAATTTTTCTCAGTATCTATAATTTTTATTTCCTCAAAATTAAATGCACAGTTTTATAATGAAAAATCACTAAGACCTTTATTCAATAAAAATAAAGATAAAATTCCATCGTTGTTAAAAAGTAATGTTGTATATCAAATTCCGTGTAATTGTGGGAAACAATATATAGGCCAAACTAAACAGTGGTTAAGTTCGATAGTTAAAAACCACCAATATGATGTAAAAAACAAAAAAACTTCAACGGCTTTGGCTAACCATGTAGTAGAACAGAACTGTGCATTTAATTTTGAGGCAATAAAAATTATAGATACTGAGGAAAATTTAGGTAAAAGACTTTTGCTAGAAATGATGCATATAAATGGTAATAGAGATTGTGTTAATATAAGAACAGATGTTGATAATTTAAGTGTGATCTATAAATCTTTGTTAAATAAGTTTAATTAGTAAGAATTTTGTTGGTTAGGGTATTTTTCATGCTATCTTCTTCTTCTAATTTTACGTTTGTACTTGTAGGTAGTTTATATTAGTGAGGTTAGAATTATGGATACAAAAATTATTTTATAGAAGAAGAAGTTTTATCAAATCTTAACCTATATAATCATAAGAACTGCCACGTGTGAAAATATTATAATTGTGTTTTTTAAAAATTTTTAAATTGTTTAATGTGGTGTGTGATTATTATTTGTTTTCTCTTGACGTCTTTAACGTATTGTTTAGTAATTTTGTATTTGACGAATCCAATTATGAAATTAATTGGAATTGATAGTTTTTACTTGTAGATTGGTAAGTGTCTTTAATATTTCTTGTAATTCCTATATTCTTACATGTTTAATAAATTATAGATTCTGAGGAAGGCAGGTTATTCTGCAGAAACCGGTCAATCTAAATACCGAAGGAGTAGTTTTTATTTGTCCTACGTCCCACGAAAGTTGTATGTAAAATAACAATTAACAAACGTCAAGTCAAACAATATCATCTTTTTAAAGTAAAGTCTAATATTTATAATTAAAACATAATAATTCCTATTAACTTGTATTATGTTTTGAATATACGTTGTTTCTATTTCTTCTTGAGAGTTTTTTATTAACTGGTGATGTAACGAACTTTTTCTCACCAGTTAGGAAACGTTTAACTTTTCCTAACTGGTGATGAAAAGTAGAACGTTTTGACACTTACATCAATTTTGAAAAGTGTAATTTTATATGTCAAAATAAAAAAATACGTATTTATGCATTCGATTGCTTGACCGAAGTCCTCTTCGCGTCGTTCGGTCCACGGCAGTCGCGTGCTGAAAAGTACCACTTTCCGCACTTGTTAGCAAAATAACTATAGATCAGTTGTACTGTGTATTAATAAATTAAGAAAACATGAAAATGCCTCAAGAGAGAAGTACAATTATTTATTTTTTTAGACAAAATATTTGTTAAACAAAGTTGTTTATAATTCAAAATTAAACCTGAATACAAATATAGAAGTATACATTTGGAATTTTAAACTTATCTCAACTATATACAGTGTGGCGCACTTAAGAGTTAAACACCCATATAACTATTTTCATTTTGCTCAAAGATTTAGACCGAATTTCGTTCAAAGATAGGGCTAATTAGGATGAACTTATGGCCAAAAAACTTCGTCTCCCATTGATGCAAAGCGATCTGCGATACCAAAACAAAAAATGGAGAAATCAAAAAAGCACATTATTTTATCGGAAAATTTTACTAATAAAAGTTGTTCAGAATTGTCCAAAAACCTTATGTGAAAAATTTGATCAAAATTAAAAAACGAAATAATTTCCAAGTCCGAAAGTATAATTTTATAATATCAATTATCGTTCATTTTTAACCGCAGAGTATTTCTTCAGTATTTTTTCATAAAAAATAAAATATTACAGTTCATTTTGGGTCTAATTTTAATTTTAGGAACAATTTTTGTTTGTTTGTTATTCATTATCTAGTTTGTGGAAAATTTGTTCCTAAAATTAAAATTAAAGAATGGATTGTATTATTTTATTTTGTATGAATAAAAAAACTAAGGAAATACTCTGCAGGTAAAAACGAATGATAATTGATATTACAAAATTATGTTTTCGGACAAATTTTTTCAAATAATATATTAACATTTTTTAATTTCCGTGTTAATTTCCATGAAATTTTGGGCCTAAAACTTTTGGACAATTCTGAACAACTTTCATTGGTGAAATTTTCCGATAAAAAATGGGTAATATGCTTGATTTTTTTCGTTTATTTTTGTACCGCAGGTGGCTTTGCATTAGTAGTAGGCGAATGGTTTTTTGGCTATATGTTGATCCTATCTTTGAGTGAAATTTGGTTTAAAGCGGATAAAAATGAAAAATGTTATAAGGATGTTTCCCTTTAAGTGCGACACACTGTATGTATTGTACATATATATATTTTTTTCAAACATTAACATAATCTACCATTAACTTTAACTATTGTAGAAAAAAATATTATTCTACAGTCTCCTCCAACCTCACAATATTTGTTAATCCTTTTAATAAATTCGACATAGACATTACGAATGGTTGCGGGTACATTTATTTCTTTCACCGCATCTTGTATTCGTGCCTTTAATATTTTGCGACCATGCGGCAAGTCATCTGCCTAAACTTTCTGTTTTAACATATCCCACAAAAAAATCAATTGGTGTAAGGTCAGGTGATCTTGTAGGAAAACTAATTGGACCAAATCTCCCCATCCATCTATCAATCACTGCCGTACGACTACTGTGGAATGAGCAGAACATCCATCTTGCTGTCAGAAATTGTTACGCCGCATTTCTGACTGCAAAGTGACCATATAAATAAAAGGTACAGGGTGTTAATAATAACTTTTCAAAATACGCACAACAACATGTTAGTTCAAATTTCCTGTATGAAATATATATCTAAAAAGATATATTCGATATTTAGCTATCACTGTGAATTTCTTACACTTTTACCAACAACAGACAATTGTTTCGACCTGTTAGGTCTCATCAGTGTTGTACAGGTTTGGTACGGGTATATCAGAGATATCCCAAGCGAAGATAATTCCAGCGTAGTAAATATCGAATGTATCTCAGTTTGGATCCGATGAGAGTCGGACACTTGAGACCTAACAGGTCGAAAGAATTGTCTGTTGTTGGTAAAAGTGTAAGAAATTCACAGTAATAGCTAAATATCGAATATATCTTTTTAGATATATACTTTTGCCAAATTTGTTTGGCTGGGGCAATGTAATCCTCAAGAAATACCTATATGTATGAAATATGGAACAACGATTTGATCGTAAAAAAACTCCGCACTTTTTTCACTTTTATAACGTTGACTTCGTTTATGAATTTCTTTCCTTTTCTTTGTTTGGGATTTATTACCACATTCCTTGAGATTCCTATCCAAAAAATTCGATTTATCTAAAAAATATTCAAATTAACCAGTTTAAAACTGGAAAATAACCTCTACGCCTTTGACGTAATGTCAGAGGATCAGTTAGAGGGTGTTTTTTTGACAACTAATGAATGATGTAGTTTGAATTTTCAATAGCCCAATAGCGACTATTTTGTGATTAAACGTGACCATTAGTGCAAAGCGTTGCTTCACCAGTAAAAAAAAAAACGTTCTGTGAAAATTTCTATCTACGAGATAATTCTCACCGACCGATAACCTCGGTTTAAACAGTAAAACTTTATTTTGCCTATAAATTCTTTGTAAATGACTTTATCAGTTTTTATGAGCGTTTCCGTAAAGATAATTTCGGGTTGCCTGTCATTGAATTTATTGCCAAAAGCCGCATCATCTTCATTGTACTTTTTCTTGGGTTTTATAACATCCAATACAGATCCAGTTTTATCGAATTTGTTTACAAGTTTGCGCAATGATTCGCGCGATACCGCTGTGTTGGAGAACTTCTCATGGAAAATATCAATTGCATATCGATAAAATACGTTTCCAATTCAATTTAATCAAATAAATTCGTTCTTCTTTAGTAAACACTTTGTAAGAAATGAACAAAAAATGGTAACAGAATAATTTAATGAACAAATGCGGAAAGGTAGTACTTGGGAAATACGAATGTGAAGTATTCTACACAAAGACAATCAAAGATAAATAATGGTACTTCTCTTTTAAAGCTCTTTCATGTTTCTTAATTTATTAACAACCGGTACATCTGATCTACGATATTTATATGTTAACTCATTTCTTCGATAAGCAAAATTTTTTATAAAAAATGACTTCGTCGAAAAATTAATAATAGAGATTTTTTTCTCTTGTCACCTCCATCCGGGGACACACTGTATGTATATATTGCTGATGTAAATGTTTATAACTGTGGTGTTTAGAAACCCAATTATTTGTTACTTTGGTCGGGTGGTCCTATTTTTTGTTCATTACTAATAATAAGTTTTATTTGCAAGACATGTATAAGAGCTGTGATAGATTTACTTAGTTAATGGTATTTTCTGGCGACTATAGTGATAAAAATGGGGATACCTGACTGTCTCTTATCTAGTACCCTATCACGTATTTAACGATATTTTGTATGATTCGGTATGTTTATTTTAGAATGTGTATAGAATTAATTGAATATATTTTTATTAAATTATTAAATTTTAAGGGAAATTAGAACTACTTAAGTATGCAGGTATTCTAAAAAAATGCTTTAAATTACATAAGCTCTAAATTCGTATTTCGCATATTAATGAATTCAAAACATACCACTGGGTACACTCTTATTTTACATATAAATTTCCTTTACGGTCCCTCATGAGCAACATTGATGGTATTTAATTAAGACAAAATATTTGTACTGATTATAATTAGAAGATTTTATAACCATTTCTAAACATAATTATACCTATATTACAAAATAATCGTCTTAGTGTAAATTTTAATACTTTCTCTTGGGTTAGATAAATCCATTCCTTTGACCAACCTGGTCTTATATAACTTATGTATGGGTATAGAATACCTTTGCAGTATTATAATGTAGGAAATGGTTGTGTAAAGGTCGGATTTCCGAACAGCTTCTGACGCTTGAAGACCTATGCCAGGGTACTAAATGTTTTTGCTTTCCTATAATACTATTCCTGAAGAGGGATTGGAACCTTTGGCGTAGAACTTACACAGGAGTAGGCTTTTCACTGGAGTAGTCTTCCTACCGGAGTAGTTTTCCACACACACACACACACACATACACACACACACACACACACACACACACACACACACACACACACACACACACACACACACACCCACCCACACCAAAACACCTTACACACACTCGACGCACGTTTCGCCAACCAAGTTGACATCATTGGGAGATGATTAAAACTAAAACTTAACAGTTTTAATGATCTCTCGTAAACCTACTCCGGTAGGAAAACTACTCCAGTGGAAAGCCTACTCCTGTGCATACAATACTATTGTCAATAAACTACCTTTGAAGCAGAACACATGCGTCAATCGCAAAAGATGGCGTCGGATCACATTGTAGAAGATCCAAAATATTCAATATTTCAATCTTTAAACGCTGTTTGGAAATCTCACTTCTAGATGGGTTTAGTATGACCGCTGACGACTTTTCAGTTGCAGCGTCATTAAATACCTCAGCAATATCCTGCAATGTGTTGTATGTTCCTTTCTATTATTTACCATCGGAAATATATAGCAATAATCATATACAAATAGTATAATTGACATTAATATTTATATTGTATACATATTTGTATGAAGCGTTACGGAGGTACGACGAGAAAACTTACATTACATTAAATATTATTTGTAGATTTCCAGTTCGAAAAAACTTTTTCAGTATTTATTTTTCTTTCTGCGATAAAACCAAAATTGGTGAAAGGTATGATTACATTTTGTCAAGTGAAGTGAGAATATCTTAATATCAATCATACCGAAAAAAATATGTTGTTTAGAATGTGTAATTTTACACAAACTACAATAATATGATTCGAACACGTGTAGAATTTACTTTAGTAAACTTGATATTGTAAAATATTTCTAAGGGGATTGTCTTCGGTATTTGACAAGATACGAAAATGTTTTTAGATAAAAATTGATGACGAAACAATTTTTTATATTGTTTCTAAAGTTACACGAAATACCTGGGTTTATATAAATCGTATTTTCATATTTACGAGCTACATAGTAGCGATCTTTCGAACTCGTATACAGGGTGCGCCAGTTAAAACTCCCCATGCTCATAACTTTCTTATTTTTAAGCAACGACCATGTTGGGCACATCAAATTGTAGATATTTTTTAGGCCTTTAAACATGGGTACAGAGTGATTTAATAAAAAAATGTTTGACTAAATAATTAATTGTTATTAAGGAAATTTATTTTTTTTGTATATTTTTTGTCTCACCCTATACATGAACTGTGTTAATGTTTTCGTTTTAATTAGCTTCATATGTTATTATGTCATGTTCGAAATTTTTCTTGGTTTTAGAGAAGAAAATAAAAACTCTTTTCGATTCCAAACCGAATTCTTTTAAAATAAATTTGAATTTTATGCTTTATTTGTAAAAGACATATCATAAACAATACTTAAAATAACAAAACAGCAACAAAAAACAAAAGGAAGAAATCGTTTTAAAAACAAGCTTTTAATAAAATATACTGAATAGGAAATTGCAAAATTTCGGGGGATATGATAAGATTAATAGAGTTCATGTACAGGGCGAGGCAAAAAGATATAACAAGGTGATTAAGTTTCCTGTTGTAATACATTTTTCAATCAATTTTTTTAATCACTCTGTACGCATGCGTAAAGGCCTTAAATATACCTACAATTTAATGTGCCCAACATGGTCGTTGCTTAAAAATTTAAAAAGTTTGGACAGTTTTAAGTGGCGCATCCTATCTATAGGGTGTTCTCAAAATCAACGCATTTATTATAAGAGGATGTAGAACTCGTAAATATTTTTTTTTGCCAAAAATACCTACAGTGTGTCGCACAAGAGTGAAACACCCCTATAACATTTTTCATTTTCATCCGACTTGAACCAAATTTCACTCAAAGATAGAGTACATATGGATTAATTAATAGCCAAAGAACCATTCACCTCCTACTAATGCAAAGCCACCTGCGGTACCAAAATAAACGGAAAAAATCAAGAAAGCATATTGGGCATTTTTTATATCGTTTTTTTTTCATAAAAAATAAAATATTACTATCCATTCTGAGGTTAATTTTAATTTTCCACAAATTAGATAATGAATAACAAACAAAACAAAAATTCTGGGTACTTAAAATTAAAAGTAAACCCAGCATGAATTGTAATGTTTTATTTTTTATGAAAAAACACTAAGAAAATACTCTAAACTAAAAAACGAACGATAATAATTGATATTATAAAATTATATTTACGCATATTAAAATTTTTTCAAATAAAATATCAACATTTTTTAATTTTGGTGAAATTTTGGGCTTAAGGTTTTTGGACAATTCTGAACAACTTTCATTGGTAAAATTTAACGATAAAAAAATGCCTAATATGCTTTCTTGATTTTTTCCGTTTATTTTTGTATCGCAGGTAGTGCATGAGTAGGAGGTGAATGGCATTGGCCATTAAGACATCACGCGTTACGAGTCAGCTTTTAATACAGCCATAAATAGGCTTTAACGTAGTTGGATTTTATTTTTGATATTAGTTAAGGATTGAACAGACTGGCGCGAATAATTCGGCGCGAAAACGAAATGAATATTTCGCTGCATAAGCGGTAACGAAATTCGCCTCTAACATCACATTCAAGCGAATCTTTCGCAAGAGATTGTGTCGTTTTGTTTGTGAAAGAGATGGATTCTTCAAGCTCTGAAGAAGAGGCGATATTATTGGTGGCTGCCTTAGAGGACGAGGAAGCTCAAAGGTAAAGGTTGCCTTTCTATTTTTCTTTAATTGTTATTACTCGAAAATATTTTGGCAACTATTAAAAAGATACAATGCATTTCATCCCATATCTTATCTTTATTTCTAATGTTTTTATACTCTTCGTGGCTTAAATCAAACAAAATGGGGTATTTCTTTACTAATTCGATTAACTTTTCAGTTGACACCATGTTAGATTCGCAACGAAAACGATAGAAAACGCGGCTTGTCGCGATTGAGAATATATTCGCTGAACTTTCGGTGTCGCCAAGCGAAATTTTCGCGTCGGTTTGTTGCTCTGTATTGTTCGCCGTGGACCTTGGCTTACCGAATATTTCGCGGTGCGAAAATTTTGCCGTTGCGCCGAATTATTCGCGCCAGTCTGTTCAATCCTTAAAACGTTAAACGATACAGGATGAATTCAATTATGAAATAGTAGCTTATGTACGAAGTGCCAGCCGAGTCCGTGATATGAAGATGAGTCCACTAAAGCCATTTGTGTACGTGTTGCATACAACATTTTTTTGTATTAGCTTTCCAAACAAGATTTCTTGCATTATAATTATTAATTTTAAATTTCCATCAATACGGTAGTGTATTAGAAGGCCGTGCGAAAATGTTCATTAAATCGATTTGTCATTTAAAGACGCTGTTGTGAAATTTTAAAATATAATAACCTTTATTCATTGAACGTAATTCTGGGAATCACGCCAAATTCTAAAAAATTAATAGAAATAAGAAAATTGCCAAAATATGTCAAGATAAAAGTGTAGTATCAAGAGCAAGTTTGCCCCAGAAAACCACTGTATATAGTTCTAAATGAATATAAATACAATATTGTTATCTAAAATTCGTATCAGTGGTTTTCTAGTATTTTACACTAGAAAATATAATAACAAAATGTATATTATATAATATATAGATATATATATATATATATATATATATATATATATATATATATATATATATATATATATATATATATATATATATATATATATATATATATATATATATATATATATATATATATATATATATATATTTATATGATATGTAAAAAACAATTATAAAACAATAACTTATCTTAACAGAACGTTTCGAACCAGAGTCTAGGTCCTTTTCAACTGTGATTACAAAAAATGATTTGTCAAAAAAGATCACTTTGACACTTGACACTGATTAGTAATTAATGCATAATAGATCACTAGATAAAGAATTCTAAATTATTTTGATATTTCCGTCACGTACTTCTTTTTGGAGAATCGGTAGCCAGACTTCGTCTAGTAACACTGAACTAGTAGTGACGCAGTCGGTACTGTTTAGTTGAATACAGGCACTCTCTTTAAGTTTTCGTTTATTACAATGTGTCTCCGTTTGAATTATTTTTGCCTGTGTCCAACTAAATCTGTGGCCATTACTCCAAGCATGTTGTGCCAGTGTAGATTTATCAACTTGGTAATTTTTAACGTTATTTTTGTGTTCAGATATTCAAGAGAATGAGATGTATTTTTGACAAAAGAATCAGTGTTGCCTGATAAAGGATTTAAAATGTTTAAATATTTTGCTAAATTTTGGCATGGTGAACCAATTGAACTAACTATAGGTCTCAGTGGAATGTTGGGTTTGTGTATTTTAGGTAAACCGTAAAAATGTGGAGGGTTACTATAGTGTGATGTGAGCAATCTGCGTTCAATGTCTGTAAATTCATGTTTATATTTAAAAAGTGTTCTGTATATTTTTGTTTCAATCTTGAAAAATTGAATGATGTTGTCATTGACTCTCATGATTTATTAGTAAGCTTTGATGTGGTTAGTTTATTTACAAATGTCCCAGTTGATAAAATTTTATCTGTAGTTAGAGAAAGACTGGAAAATGACAGAACACTTAATAATAGATTCAAATTAAGTATCAATACAATTATGGAGTTACTTACACTTTGTATAAAGACTACATATTTTCAGCTAGGAGATGAATTTTTTCAACAGGATTTTGGAATGGCAATGGGATCTCCTCTATCTCCCATCATGAGCAATATTTTTATGGAATATTTTGAAGATAATTATGTAAAAAATTTTATTAACAAGCCAAAGATATGGTGGAGATATGTGGATGATATATTTTCAATATGGCCCCATGGCCAAGAGGAATTAAACGGTTTTCTAAATTTTATCAATAATAAAGAAACAACTATTAAATTCACATTAGAGATTGAGAATGATAATAAATTGCCTTTTTTAGATGTATTAATTAATAAGACAGATATTTTGGTAACTAATGTATATAGAAAACAGACTCATACAAATAGGTACCATTTGAATTTTAACTCCAACCACCACCTAAATGTTAAAAAAGGTGTAATTAAATGTTTGTATTAAAGAGCTAAAATAATCTCAACAAATGAAATTTTTGATAACGAAAAACTTTTTATAAAAACTGTCTTAAAAGAAAATAATTATCCACAGGATTTTGTTGAGAAATCATTTCTTGAAATTGAGAATAGACAAAATCAGCAACAACAGATAATTTTGAGAGAACAACCGGGTAACCATAATGACCATTCCATATATTTTTGGTTTTTCTGATAGACTTAGACGACTTGGTAATAAGTTCAATATAAGAACCACTTTTAAAACTTGCAATACCACAGATCATTCTTAACAAAAACCAAATCTTTTAACAGTGTTCAAAAATCTAAAAATTGTATTTATAGCATTCCATGCGAGTGTGGAAAGCTATATATAGGTGAGACGTCTAGACCATTAGAAGTTAGAATATCTGAACACAAAAATAACGTTAAAAATTACCAGGTTGATAAATCTACACTGGCACAACATGCCTGGAGTAATGGCCACAGATTTAGTTGGACACAGGCAAAAATAATTCAAACGGAGACACATTGTAATAAACGAAAACTTAAAGAGAGTGCCTGTATTCAACTAAACAGTACCGACTGCGTCACTACTAGTTCAGTGTTACTAGACGAAGTCTGGCTACCGATTCTCCAAAAAGAAGTACGTGACGGAAATATCAAAATAAATTAGAATTCTTTATCTAGTGATCTATGCATTGTAACCCCAGACTTATAAATCTAATTTGCCTTATGGGCTTCTGGGTTTAAAAGTTTATTTTACCTGTCGGCTGCTCAGATTTTTCCGGTGGGTCGTGAGTCAGAATATGATGTTTAATAAATTAACAAACTTATTATTAAATCTGGTTAAAACCCTTATTTGTTAACAAAAGAACTTGAAGAGTGCACTTTAAGTTTCTAGCTTAGTAAAATTTAGAACTGCAAGTTATAAGAGATTAAAAGTTAATGAATTATTTATCAAGTAAAATTAAGATAAATTAAGATAATTTTTGGGCGCCACCTACTAAAAAAATTAGTAACAATTTGTATGTTATCAGATTTTCACAACAAGAGAAATAAAACGATTAAGCTCAAATAAATAGTAGATTAACAAAATAGAATAAATATTGAACAATAACAAATTACTCTATACAATGATGAAAAATATATATAGTTACCTGAAGGGCAAAACAATGAAAATAAGTGGCCTGAAGGGCTATCACAATAGAAAACGAATGAAAAAAATATTTTATCAACTGCAAGGCTTACATTTACAAGAAACAATTAACTGGCAATTATTTTGTTACGCTGGAACCGAAGACCTGATGATGGAAATATGTTCTACCACAGACTTACAGACCTTAATTTCCAAGGATTTCCACGATGATCTATTCCCTTGCCAAGATGGCCTATGCTGGTGTATACTGATCTTCTGGGTCTAGCTAGACTTCACCTGCACCTGGGAAAGATGTAACCAATCCTGGATAAGATAATAGGATAATCTGGATCTCAGTCTGATGTGGTCTGGTAAAGAATCTGTCGAATCCTCTTCTTGGTCTCGTTCAATAAAACATAAATATACCAGTGTCAAAAATGTACAAAGTAAAGTTGGAAATATGCAAGTTAGCTTACGGCTGATAAAATTGGGAAAAAACTTACTGAGGGCAAGTTTCTTCTAGAAAAGTTGACTAAACAATTTAGCTGACTAAACAATTTAGCAAAGATATAAATTATAATAAATCAATTATTATAATTACAAAGATATGAATTTATTATTTTATTTTAAAAATTACTCAAGATATAAATTACAATAAATTAATTATTATAATTTCGAAACTATGAAATTGTTATTTATTTATAAATTACTCAAGATATAACTAGACAAGATTAAAGCAAAAAATAATTCCTGTGAATAGGAAATTATGTTAGAAAGGAATTTGTTATATTATTGAAATTTAATAACAGTAATTAAATAGACAAATCACAATAAGACACTCAGAAAAATAAATTTTAATATTGCCAATACGCAATCTTTTCACAAATATGAAATATGTGAATCACAAAATAATACAATAATTAAGAAAGTAAAAATTAAGGTATTCTGATTTTTAAAACCAAATTAATTAGATTACTAATTAAAGTTAATTTCTACTATTTAATGTAGAACGATAGGAACAATAAGTTTTATTTAATTCTCCCAATTGGAGTGAGAAATGGTAAGGAATACTTTAATTATTCAATTAAATTACGATAATTAGATAATAACCATAAATTTTAATTAATTCAAATTGTATTAAAATATGGTAGGAAATAATTTAAATATTAAATTAAATTACGAAAAATTACGATAATCAAATAGTAAGATAAGATAAAAACCAATATTTTCCGTTAAGCGGAAACTATTAATTTCGAGGAGTTTTTTACCACCTTCCGCAAATGAAAGAGAGATCTGTGTAAGTGCATATATTTTACTTAATAAAGGTAATAACGATAATTGCAAATTTTAACTGCAAAAGATAATAAGGAACGGTAATAAAATAAGTTAACTCACAAGACGACACCACGTGTTGATATTTGCATGAAATCAATCACGC
Source organism: Rhagium mordax (assembly GCA_963680705.1). NCBI lineage: Eukaryota > Metazoa > Arthropoda > Insecta > Coleoptera > Cerambycidae > Rhagium > Rhagium mordax. The sequence continues at coordinate 27,560,969 of OY796659.1, forward strand.
GTGGAGAGCACTAAATTTGGCTAAAATGCCGGCGTCAAACACACCCAATTGATAAACTCGATTTAAATCGATATTTACCACATTTGACTGTAATAAATAACCAACATGCTAAATATTTACTAGGCTACGTATTGCAAATAATACTTAATAACGATAAGATACAGATAAATTCTACATCCGAGAAAGATAATTAGGTACCCATAAAAATTGCGACTTACCAGTACGGAAGATAGGAAAGAACTGGTGGAAACGGTCAGGGTCGAGAACGTTTCAGTGCCGTCGACGCGCGCATAACATAGCTACATTTGATTGTCTCCGGGTAGCAACCCGTTGTAACCGTAATTTACCAAATTATCGTTACAGAATTAATTACTAATAAATAAATAATAAATAAATAAATACGGCTTTATTAAGGCGAAGTTTAGCCATAGGCTACTCTTACACTTAACCTTACCCTAAACCTACGAATAAAACAAAAATAAATGAAATATAATGTCCCTAATATAATTAATACGTTGAAATTATTATCCTTAATAAACAATTAACATTATAGGAATTAAAAATAGTGTCAACTCACAATATATGAGGAAAAGAAGAACTAAGTATTTGATTAATTTAAGTTGAAGAATATACAACTAATACAGATAAATTGATAATCAGCCAGCGACAATATCAAGTAATTGATTTTTTATGTAATTACGAAATTTCTTAATTGAACAGGTTTTTGCAGATTCGTCTACAGCATTGTAACATTTTACTGCATTAAAAGTAAATGACTTTTGGAAAATAGCCAAAGTATGAAGAGGCATCGTAAAGTGATGTACATTTCTTATATTCACATCATGAATTAGGCTTCGTGGTATTAACTTATTTTTCAAATACTCCGGAATAGAGGTAAGCATTATGCGCTGCACAAGAACTAAGAAGTGAAGGTGCCAAGTATTCTTAATTTTCAACCACCTCAACTCCCTGATTTTTGCACTGACGTGATCGAACTTACGCAGATTAAAAATAAAGCGACAACAGGTATTTTGAACTTTTTGTATTTAGTCGATATTTATTAGCTGAATCTAAGAAAGGGTAATACATAGTAAGACAATAATAAAAAATCTGTAAAACAATTGTTTCACAAAGCTTTTTCTTGATTTCAAAGTTTAAATAATGTTTATTGGAATATAGTAATTTTAATCGTAAATAGGACTTTTTTAGTAGGCTATTCACATGCTGTCCAAAACAAAGTTTTGTGTCAAAGATAATACCTAAGTTTTTAGCTTGGGTTTTAAAGGGAATAACTACATTATTGATTTCTATTGTCATCGAGCTGGTTAAATTAGTATAATGATTTTTTGAGCAGAATAATATTACTGTTGACTTTGATGCATTTAAGACAAGATTATGACTTTCGCTATACGTGTAAATTGACATGAGATCTGAATTAATATGATTTATCGGTTTCAGGATATTAATCCTTTGTTTAGATATGCAAAAGTAGGCTGGTAAACAAGTCATAACTAAAGTTGTACAGTTATATTTAAAACTTGGACGGTAATATTACAAATACAGATCTGTCAATAACTGTCAACAGATGAAATAATAAATAATGAAATTATAGGGCTATTTATTAATACAAACAGACAGAAAACTCCAAACAATAATAATTAAGTACTGAAATCCAACTGAAATGTATTTTCAGGCAATCCAAGGTCCATTTTTATGTAGCCGTTGTGACATTAAAAATGTAAACATTTATGTAATATGAAAAAAGGTAACAAATAAAAACAATCAAAATATAACTGTAACCATGGCGACAAATCAACCCATACAGACTTGACCAACTAATGAAATGAAAACGTTATTAGTAAGAGAATATCAAAAGGTAATATCTATTAATAATGTCTTTATTTTCTGAGACCGATAAACTATTGAACATATCACGGATGTTATGAATCATAACAGCCTTAGATGTCATAAAATCCTCGCTCTTCGAGCTCGGATTTCAAACCGACATCTGCGGCAGTTATGATAGTCATAACATTCCTAGATATGTTAATAGCTATTACTGCGAGGTTGTAGTTATCAGGCTGAAAACTGTAACGCAGTTGCGTATCATCAGCATAAGTCTGCATATTACAATAGTCTACATGTCGATACATATGATACATATCAGTTGTATAAATTAAAAAAAGAAGTGGCCCTAAAATAATCAGTATCAAGTGTCAAAGTGATCTTTTTTGACAAATCATTTTTTGTAATCACAGTTGAAAAATGACCTAGACTTTGGTTCGAAACGTTCTGTTAAGATAAGTTATTGTTTTATAATTGTTTTTTACATATCATATAAATATATATGTATATATCTATATATTATATAATATACATTTTGTTATTATATTTTCTAGTGTAAAATACTAGAAAACCACTGATACGAATTTTTGGATAACAATATTGTATTTATATTCATTTAGAACTATATACAGTGGTTTTCTGGGGCAAACTGTTGAGGTTTGCCTTTGATACTACACTTTTATCTTGACATATTTTGGCAATTTTCTTATTTCTATTTATTTTTTAGAATTTGGCGTGATTCCCAGAATTAAGTTCAATGAATATTAACTATCTGCCACAAATAAACTACAAACAATATAATAACCTTTGTTGATGTTGGTCGTAAAATAAGTATTAAAAATGATATATTGAGTATATCTTGTGGTGTCTGAAGGTAGGTAGTGTAAAATTAGTGCTGTACCGGTCAGAATCAATTACCGAAAGAGCAAGTGCAAATTTCGGTCCCTAAAGTGTTGCCATAACGACTTTACAGTGCCAAATTTGACAGTACTGTGTCGTAAAATACCCTTTTACGGATTTTTATCGTTTCTAAAGTTACCATTTTGGAGAACGTATACAAAAAAATTATTTTTTACTCCTGCAAAGGTTTCAAATCCTTCATTTATATTCTGTTGCATAAATCAATATACACTGTGAACCTCAAGTTATTTAATTTCTCTTAAGGGGGGGGGGGGGGGTTTCTGTTGATTTTTGTAACACGAATTACGAACAAAAAAATGTAAAAAAGATAGTTGAAAAACTGACCTAGGTACCTCACATAAAAGTGTCGATATTGAACTTTTGAGAACCCCTGTGCGTCTCTAGCAAACTTTGTTCATAGAACCGGCTTATGACAGTTTGATGACTGTAGAGATGTGATTTTTAATAGAGCTCTGAAATTTAAATGTGTTTTGACTTAACACGCGCAAATCTACAACCAAATGCTCATGCGTCGGACAGTTTCTGATGGTTTCTGACTACTCTACGAACAAGGCTAATGTGAACAACATGTTTTGTTTACCTGAGTTCTTTAAAATTGCAAAGGTATAGGTCAGTTGCTAAAGTTCTCAAAATATTTGACGTTTTCATGAATTTTTTTCTCGAAAACAACGCAGTATATTTCTTTAATTCTCTGTATATAGACTTATCATTACGGGACGTGCCATTCCTTAAAAGAAATAATTAAATAGGTTGGGGTTCACCCTGTATAAGACAAAGTTAAAAAAAACGTCTGCTAATGTATTGGAACCTTGCAAAGTGTCCAAGTAAGAAGTTGAATTTAAAATTTCGAGCCATTCTCGCTCTGTCAAACCTACAGCGCTCATTTTTGACACACAGTACGATTTAGTTATGGAGCGGTACACGGTCGAACAACGTACGTTCATTGTGAAAACCCCCTACAGAAATGGGGAAAGTTTTGCAGAATCGACTTGAAAAGTTGTACAGAATTTTTTTTTTTTTTTTTTTTTTAATCACTTATTTAACGTCAGCCTATTTCCGCTACGGAGGCCAATCACCGACGCCAGGAGACGAGCAACCCCCAACCTGGAAATTTTGCCGAACCTCTTATCTTACTAAGAGTAGGGATTTTTTACTTGCCTAACATTTAATAGACAAGGGACCGACTGCTTTACATCCCCTCCGAAGGATGGTATATCCTCAATACACCTCTCGCCTACAGTTGTATTGCTTCTGCGATATAGCTGATATACAAGCCGCTAGAAGTAGGGAAGCGAGACCGCGTCTTTCCATGGATAGTCCCCATCCATGTACTACACGCGGTAAATGTTGCTTTACTCCTAATATCGCTATGAAGTGAGTAAAGTCAGTCCTCCGCTCGCTGCCCATTGTACAGAATTTAGTAGGAACAGTAATCGTTTTGTTTTTTTTAGCGTTGACCAGGTCATATGACCAACGACCTTGGTCAAATATATGTATGTTTTAGCGTTTTGGTCAAAAGTTTTCTAGCCATAGAATAACTAGAATTTATAGAACGCCAACTGCCATACATTGCCGACGAACCATAAAACGCCATCTATTGTCGACATCGGTAACTAGAAATGCGAGGCAAATTCAAACGGACTCCAGTTTTTCATTCCTCTTGAAATAAAATTTAAGTGGACAGCGACAACTCTCTTGCGCCAATATACTTACATTTTATTTTTAAATAAACATATAGATTAACTTAGCAATTTCTTTAGTTTGCCTATAGTTGTATATTTAAAAATATGTAAAATATTAGCCAAGGAGTGTTGAAAGTTGTTGGTAACGAATGTAGCGATCATTTCCATTCAGCACATAACTAGATTTGAAGATCGGTATATTATATTTCGTAGGTTGAGGTTATATACGATGATAGGCGCAAGATTGTAGAAATAAAAGTAATAAAACACTTATATGTTTTTAATATGTCTATATTAATTAGGGCTGTCACTACCCGAAATTCTGGGAACCGGGTACCCGGTTTATTTATTGCCCGATACCTGGGTACCCGGGTACTCGGTTCCTAATCGGGTATCCGGAACCGGCTCGACCCGGTTCTACCCGGTTCTACTCGGAACCGGATCTACCCGGAACCGGATCTACCCGGAACCGGATCTACCCGGAACCGGTTCTACCTGGATCCGGTTCTATTCCGGAACCGTTGCTAACAAGAAACGGGCTCCTATGTAGGTTAACCGATCCTAACCTAGGTTAATAAATAGGTGTGGAGCATCAATTGGGAACTTGGACGACTAATTATGTGTACTAAAAATCTATTAAAATTACCTATAAATTATTTTTTTTTTATTTAGATTATCTGAACGTTAATTTTCAAAAAATTTCGGATTATTTAGATTTATTCGTAAACAATTAGATTTTTGATTTCTCCCAATTCCGACATTTGTCGACAAAACCTCCCTTAATAATACTCGCTTAATAATAATTTATTGACTTTCGTTAAGCAAGTCTCAAAATTTAGGAAAACGTAGTAATTTTTTTCACAGAAAAAGGATATTGTTTCATAAGTATCTGTCTTTAATTTTTGATTTTTTTATTGACAAGATATGAGAAATTATTGTTAAAAATAAATGTAGGTATTGAAAAAATGCTTGTCTGAATTTTAAAATTTTATCTTATATTCCGAATTATTCTGGATATTTCATATATTTATTTATCTTGCACCAATCTGAATTCCCAAAAGTCGACCCCCATGTTTTTGGATATGGTACATTCCAAATTTGAAGACAATATTAATGTAAAGTCTAATCGACAAAAGCAACGAACGTTTGCAACTGGTGTGGGAAAATATTGTAAGCAAATTCTTGCATAACTATTGCTTATATTTAGCTTATCTCTGCATTCCAGGAACCTCTACAGCCTCTAAAAGAGTATTTTCTGCGGCTGGAAATATAATTTCTGCAAAAAGAAACTGTTTATCTCCTAAAACGGCGGAGAAGTAAATTTTTTTAAATAAAGTTTTGTAATTTTTTTTTAATTAAAATATTTGAAATGACTGTATATTTTTAATACTATTGGACATTAGATATATGTATATTGCTTGGTTTGATATTAATTGATTTATTAAATTAATTAACACATTTTTATTGCTGCAAAGTAACTAAAATTAATAGTAAAAAACGATTTTAAAAACAAGCTTTTATTTAAATGCTCTAAAAAGAAGAAAATAAACTTTAAATTAAATCAAACCCATCAATTTATTACATTATACAATTTATATGATAAAAAGCCTGTTTTTAAAAATGTTTTTTTACTATTAATTTATTTTTTAGTTTTTTCGTATTATTTTCGTATTCTTCTCAGCAAACCCTTTCATTTGATACCCACATTATGATGGTAGATAAGAAAATTTTGTCCGCCATGTTGAGGCGTCCGCCATATTGAATTTAGTGTGACGTCATTTTAAATTTCGTATTCTTCTCAGCAAACCCTTTTAATTAATACCCATATCATGGGGGTGCATAAAAAATAACTAGTCCGCCATCTTTGGGAGTCCGCCATATTGGATTTAGAATGACGTCACTTAGCTAAACATGCATTGTCATCCAAACTAAACGTGTATGCAAAATTTCAGCTCAATCGGTTGGGGATAACTATTTTAAAATTCAGTTGCAAGATTTGACCTAAACAAACATACAAACATTGCAAGTTAAATAAAAGCTTGTAAAAAACTAATTCGACTCTCTAATTCGAACCAGGTCCCGTGACCCGGGTTGAAACCGAGTCCGGGTTACCCGGGTTGAAACCGAATCCGGGTACCCGGATCGGAACCGGATCCGGGTACCCGGCTCGTAACTGGATCCGGGTACGCGGGTTAGAACCGGATCCGGGTACCCGAGTCGGAACCGGATCCGGGTACCCGGGTCGGAACCGGATCCGGGTACCCGATTTTGAATTTTCGGGTAGTAGACGGTTTAAAGAACCGGGTACCCGGGTACCCGGGTACCCGGTTCTACCTACCAGCCCTAAATTATTAATCCAAGAGATAATCTTATTACTATCGAGAATATTAAAATTAGAAATAAATAAGTACATTTTTTATACTTTAAAACTGATGGAAATAAATTTATTCAAAACTGACTATTATTGGTTCTGTAAATTATCATATTGTAATATAAAACTTTTATATAATTGATCACTAGAAAAAGCAAATTTTAAGTGCAATTTATATAGTTAGAAAATAGAAGAAACTAGGATGATATGATAAATAGTTTACTTTTTGTGCCTTCTGCTATTATAGATGGCTAATAACTGATTTTCTATATGATTTGGGTTAAGTGTGTGCTCTTCTTTTTTTTGTTATACTCAGGATTCCCAAGCATTCTAGACAAGCTTATTTACAAATATCATACCTCTTTGAGGAATTTGGTAATTTAAAAAATGATGTCCCGACAGGTTGTTTAGGTCATCCGAAAACGCTGTATGTTCGAGTAGAGTAGAATAAGCCATCCCTGTAGTATATAATATAATAATTCACTTTAGTCGTTGAAATACGCAAATACAATACTTTCAAAACTTAAACAAAACGAACTGACAGTTAGTTTTGACGCTGCATTCATATGATAAAAATGTGTCCTAGGTGTTAACAGCAAATTATCTTTTCTTAATACACCGCCATCTCTGGTCAACAGTACTAGTTTAACGTGATCCTCAATGCCCCATTCCACGGCCCTGTTGCTAGCCTCTTCAAAGGTCTCATTTTTTCAGGCTGGTCATGAATTGATTGAACAAGCTCTGGAGCTTGTTGAAGCATTTGGTCAAAACGCTGCTGTCGTGCTGTCCCTGCTTTTATGTTAGTCTTATCTTCTGTATATGGCAGATAGTGTAGAGATTTATATACATAGATAGAATATTGTCTAAAATGAGAAAAATTAGTCTACTGGATGAAAATAACACAAATATACAAAAGTGGCAGATGATCATACATATCAAAGAATTTATAAAGAAAGAGGTAGGTACCCAATCTAAAACTATTCCATTATCAACGTCAATTCTTGTAAACAAATAGGTCACATTAGCAAAGTACTCTACAAGGTTAATTTTCGTACAGAAAATATGAGGTTAAGGAAGACCGAAAAACACAAAACACACATTTTCGCGCTTTGGTAGTATGATCAAAACCAAACCGAAAGTGTAGTTGACCAGGCATTGACCAATAATGATCGAAATCTCTTGACTTGGTCAACGCCAAAAAACGACCAATGTCTCTCACCGCAGTAACGAATTTAATCCAAATATTTGAGGAAATTGGTTCAGTAGAAAACTTAACAAGACCTGTGCGTGTTCGTGTAAGTCGTTCGCTTGAAAATATTGCTGCTGTGAGATAATGTATAGCTGAGCATCCGAAAACCGCAAATTGTGGTGCACAGAAATTGAACATTGGTCACTCAACATCGCACAATATGTATTTTACGGAAAAGACATGTGGTTTCAATAGGACTGTGCCACGTGTCACACATCGGGCGACTCAATGACTACTTTGCTCAAAGTATAGAGGTCGGATTTTTTCTCGATTTGGTGATGTCAATTGGCTGCCGACCCTCGATTTTTTTCTCTGGGACTACGAGAAGAGCAAAGTTTATGTCAATAATCCTCAGACCATTCAAGATCTAAAGAACGAAATTATAAGCGTAATTGGTGACATTGAGCATGAGTTATGCTTAAATGTCTTGAAAAACTTAACAAAAGGGTGGTATCATGCCGAGGAGGGCACTTATCTGTTATCCTTTTTTATATTATTGTAATGGTTCCGTTTTGATTTAAGTAAATTCTCCATTTTCGGGATAAAACTTGCCATTATTTAGATTGCCAAAATAACTAAACCGTGTTTGATGGCTTACCTATCCGTATCAAATTAAAGTTCGAGGATTATCTTCATTGTGATAACCTAAATTGACACAATGTTTAATAATCTTATGAATTAGTAGCCTTTTTCTTTCTTCATCAACAACAAACAAGAATAATAATTATAAAAAAAGGGGACTATATTATTACCTGCTAAATTACCGCTAGTTTTTACTGCGACTATCAACTGGCACTATTTAAAATTCTGATTTTATTTTATTTATTCACCTACCTTATGTTCGATTAAATTAATATAATCGTTTAGCATCTATTCTCTCTTATTTTGGCTGTTCATTCCTTACCGGTTCATTGTAATTTTGTGTATACAGGGTGAATCTTAGAGTGGGGGTCATATTCATAGGAGGCGACACCTTTCAACTATGCGAACACCAAACTACAATTTTTTTTAACGTGCTATGAAAAATGAATATTGTTTAAATCCTTTTTATTTGAATTTGGGTACCCCGCCAGTGGAATGCGCTAGCGAGAGTAACGTCTAATAACTGAGACGCACACGCGTGTCTTGAACAGTGTGTTGTTGCCAAACTTCACGATTGAAATAAAATACGGGGAATTTAATAGTAAAGCAAATTTACAGGTTCTGGGCATACGCCAGAACAGTATTAAATGCTAAAGCTACAACGGATTTGTACTCTCTGTGGCTACGAGAAGGCAGTTTCTTGGCTGGATTTAACACCCTCATGAAATTCGAATGGCAAGACGGATGATAGAAAGCTTGACTTGAAACCAGATACTTCACGCATATTTCCATAATTTTTGAGGCAAGGGAACTTTTAGATGAGCAAACTTAAGTGTTCTTTGCCGCAACTGCTTTAATGGTTCCATCTATCTTCATAGTTGAGACTTTGGTTAGGCTCTCTCTATTTTTGGCGCCCCGTTTATACTTACCTGCATCGCAATATATACAAGATTTTGGTAGTATGGTTTGAGAACAACCTGCTTTTCGATCGCCTCGCATAAATTTTGGGGAGCATATTGACTATTATTTCTTCTTTTAATTTCAGAATCAATATTTTTGGAATTCGTTATCTACCTAATACGATGGCGTTAAGTTGTGGGATATGAATATTGGATTCAACTCCCCAAAATAATCCCACTTCCTGAAGCCGGTGAAAAGAATCCAAACTCTTAACATAATTTAATTTCTGGGCGGGCTCATCTTTCTCGCAAATGATATACTTTACATGTTGTCATTTGCCATCTATAAGGAAACAAAAAGCATATTAGCATTACCTTTCTTTGCACAACACATGAAACCAGATTGAATGGATCCCTGGATGTGTTCTTTTAACTCGTTGATGAGAGTCATGGGTAGTCTAAATCCGTATTTTCACGCGGCATCGTCAGGCAAGATATAGATGGTTGTACACGACAACACGGAATTCAGGAGGGGTAACTAGGGGTATTGGTATTGGTAAACTGTGAGTGGGCTATTGGTCAGACCCTCCACTGCGATCGCTTGGTCTATTGTGGCTCACTCCAAATTATATTTCACCCAATAGGTTCAGTCTTTTAATAAAACTGATAACCTTATTGGGTGAGATTTTGTCCAGGTCCCCCGGCAGAAGCTTTTCTTTGCCGAATAATAGAACTGGATTCTTGCAGCAGCAGGGCATGTACATACATTGTGCTCTGCCTTTTCATCATCCTCCAAACACAGACGGCATTCGGTGTTTTCCACCAGTCCAATTCTTTGTAGGTGGTAATTTAGTATGCAGTGCCCTGTACAGGCCAATTAGAGTCTGTAGGTTTAACCTATTTAACTCTAATAGTTTTTTACTTCTTGATTTCGATGGGTACGGTATGAACGCCTTTGAATGGATTAATCCTGGTAAGCTTGCCAGTGCTGGAGTGTTTTACTGTCTGCCCAGGCTGAGATTGCTGTTTTGGCAGTACTTGACGATATGCCGAGTACTCACAATGAATTGTGATCCTGCACCTTTTCTGGCAAGGGAGTCAGCAATTGCATTGCCTTCCATTCCTTATTTTGTTGTGTTTTCCCATTTGGGTTAGAGCTTTCTGACAATTCCATACCGTTTTAGAATTACACCGATATGATTCAAGAGCCTTGAGAGCTGCTTGACTGTCTGAAAATATTCTTGTTGATCTGCGCCTGGGATGCGATTGTTCTAGCCTCCACAAGCACAGTTCAATGGCGTGAACTTCAGCCTGAAATATAGTTGCATTGTGGCTTGTGGATATCTTCACCTTTGGTTTGCAGCTATACACTCCGGCTCCAATTCCATCTGGGATTTTGGAGCCATCAGTAAACCAACAGCTGTCCGCCCTTAATAGGTCGATTTTATTTTCTTCCCATTCGTCTCTTCCAAGAAATAGGACGTTAAACGGCAGTTCGGTATTGGTCCTGGTAGGCATAATGTCTGAGACCATTCCTAGGATACTGTGACTTTATATCTAGCAGCCCATTGTGTTCCATGATGTTAGCCTGCGGCATATTAATAGGCGCTTGTTGTAGTCTGTATGTTGCCAACGTGGCTTCTCTCTCCAGATAAATGTGAAGAGGGAGTAAATCCAGGAGGATTTTCATGCAGCTGACGGGGTGATGCTGATTGCCCCAGTTATCGCCAGGCATGCTTGTCTCTGTAGCCCAGAGAGTTTGGTTTTGGTCGTCCGTAGTAGCCCCTTCGACCACCAAACTATGGAGCCATAAACAACTATCGGTCTTATGACTGGTAACGTAAATCCAATATATTTGTTGAGGGCCAATGCCCCAGGATTTTCCGCAAATTCTTCGACATGTCCACAAAGATACCCTTGCCTTGTTGAGCACTTCTCCAGGTGGGAGTTCCAGTTTAGTGATGTGTCTAGTGTGATTCCTAGATATTTACTTCCTCCGCAAATGGAATAGTTTCACCTGATTGGGAAGGTGGTTCTAAATTACCCATCTTCCGTTTTCTGGAGAATGGTACTATCGTTGTTTTATGAGGATTCACAGACATCTGTTCTCTCTCACACCAGCTATGTACCGTATCTAATATGTCCTGGAGTGTATTGGAGATCATCCCTTTAGAGTTTCCTCCTACCAGAATCATTGGATCGTCCGCATATGCCTGAACCTCAACATCCCACAGAGTTAGAATAGCCAGTAGGTCATCCACAAGTAGTGACCACAGTAAGGGGGAGAGAACCCCGCCTTGTGGACACCCTCTTGCGGCCCTAAACCTGACCGTTTCCCCCTGTAGGGATGTTGATATGGTTTTGTTTTCCAGCATAGCCAGAATCCAGTCTGATATGGTCAGTTCGATTCCTCTTGCAGTTGTCGCTGTATATAAGGAATCGAGCATTATTGAATGCTCCTTCAATTTCGAGGAAAATTGCCACCACAGTGTCTTTCCTCTGGAGGGACTGGGTGATTTTTCCAACTAAGTTATTAAGTGCTAATTCTGTTGATTTGCCCGGTTGTTACGCATACTGATGTATTTTGTTGTTGTTTTTACGTTTAATGGCTTTGGCGTAACCAATTAGCCAGTCTATTACATACTGATGTACATTAAGAGGTTGTGTACTCAGGATGTTTCCTCTGATATGTCCATCCAGCACCTTTTCCAAGGTTTTCAACAGAAATGACGCCAGGCTAATTGGTCTAAGTAATTTGGGTTCTGGGTCTGTCCGACCCATTTTACGTATGTATACCACCCTAATCACCGACCAATTGGATGGGAAATATCTCCATACCAAACTAGTTCTGAATAGTCTGATGAGGAGTGGTAGCAGTATCTCCACCGTTTTGTAGCAGAGCCGGAAAAATGTCATCCTCTCCTGGCGATTTGAATGGTTAAAAGGTTTTGATAGCCCATTCAATCGCGGATACTGTGACCTTGCTAGCTACCAGCCAATCGTTCTTACTAGGGGTAGTTACCCCTCCTGAATTCCGTAAGGAGTGAAATTTAACAAATTCATTTGCCATATATCTTTTTTTAATATAAGCGTCTTCATTAGGTTTTCTATATAACTACATAATATAGAAACTTGACTCCAGAAGGGTATTTCACCAAGATAAGATCAACAATAATTATGGGCTCGCTGCAATTAATTGAAGTAATGTTTATTAACTTTAATAGATAATGACAAGTAATTATTGCAAAAAACATAAAGCAACTGGTCTCTTGGTTTACCTCCGTTGCCAACCAACCATCTCTCGATCTCCAGCCAACTATCAATAACTTACAATACAGAAGAAATCACGTTGCTCACTATTTAATTAAGTCGGGGGTGTTTTTGGTTTTTTAAGGGTGAATACTACCCCTTTCAATGTCCGCTTTGTTTAATTATTTCTGATTTGTTCACATATCTGTCGCATTTATCGCTTAATTGGCACCACCTGACCTCCTACCTGATTGTCAGTAAGTCTCAAAACGCCATATTTCACACAAATATAAGTTGTTAACTTTTTCTACTAATATTTATAATTTTTTCTCTTTTTTCAACCCCCAAATCCAACTATGCCAAAAATTCTTAAAAACTGGCAGATTCGTCAACTTGCTGCCAAAAACGTAACTCGACCACTTTTTCTCGCCAAAATTTCAGCACGAAACAAAATTTTCACCTCCGAACTTCCCCCTCTCAAACCCCAGACCACGTCCGGTATTCTCTGAAAAATTATATTCGACCCGTAAAGTTTCAAAACACCGAATTTTAACAAATATCGATTTTCAGCATTTTCCAATAATTATAACTTTTTTCCCATTTTTCAACCCCCAAATTCACCTCGGCCAGAAAATTCTTAATAATCCACAGATTCGTCCACATTACTGCCAAAAACGCAAATCGACACTTTTTGCTCAAAAAAACATCAACAAAAAATCACCCCCAACTACCCCCACAACCGCATCCGATTCTCTTAAAAATTGCAGTCGACCAGTAAATCTCAAAATACCGAATTTCACACAAACATAAATTTTTAGCTTTTCTGATAATTATGACGGTTTCCATTTTTCGAACCCCCAAATCCAACTCGGCCAAAAAATGTTTAAAAACCAACAGCATCCACAAACTGTCAAAAACGCAACTTGACCCTTAATTTTTCTCACCGAAACTTCATCACGAAAAAATAAATTTCATCACCGACCTAACCACCTCTTTTCCAAACAGTATTCTCTTAAAAATTACAATCGACCCGTAAAAAGTCTCAAAACACCGAATTTCACACAAGTATCGATTTTCAGATTTTTCCGATAATTACAACTTTTTCCCATTTTTCGACCCTCAAATCCAACTCTGCCAGAAAATTTTGAAAACACAGATTCGTCCAAATAATGCAACCCAGATTGACATTTTTTGTCATCAAGACATCAACAAAAAAAAATCACCCGGTTAAAAACGTGCCTCAACTTTACAACCCTGTAACTTCACCCCTGTGCATCACAGACTCCAAAACCAGCCCTTACGATGAGCGCTGGTTCATCCACTTTCAAACTAGACCAGAATCAAATTTGGATTTTTCTAAAAGTATGCGATGTAACAGCACCGACCGCTTTCGTGTTTAAAGAAACGTTTCAACCCCCGTATTTTCACCCACTCGAATTTCAAATTTTCTAAACTACTTCCAACAGTTTACATTTGACGAGATGACGAAAATGGCAAAAAACTTGCAAAAATTCGCAAAAACTGCGAAATCCCAGGCATTACACAAATTGTTACTGGATTACCGTTACACCTTCGATTTGTTAACCATCTTCAATGTTAAAATAATAACTGTGTTGGCACATGGAAACTAACAACGAAATCTTTATGTATTTAGTGCTCAGGCTACTAATTGGCGAGTGAACACTAACAAAAATGACGAAAAGTAATAATATGGTATTGCACTATGGTCCTCTAATAATAATAATAATAATAATAATATTTATTAACCATTTTAGATACATGAAGTATATATGGCAAGTCAAGGTATTACATAATAATGTAGTGTATATAGCAACTACATGTTAAATTGAAAATTAATTGTTACCTATAATAAAATATACTAAATATATAAAAATAACAAAAACAAAATGTATATGACAGTATACCTACAGATCGAACACACAATACAAGAATATACATATACTAATTGCATCAAAATAACAAAACAAAAATATGTATATGACAAACCTACATAATATTGAACATATAATACAATACAATCACATTAAACATAACCTCAAGGTTCTCTATTCAAAAATTCATATATGCTGTAAAAGGCTTTCCTTAGTAGTAGATCTTTTACAGCACGTTTATATTTTGTATAGCTAGTAATTTCTCTTATTTGTAATGGTAAACTGTTATATAAAATTATACAATTGTAATTCGGGGAATGCTTGTAGTTTGCTGCACGATGTTTTGGTATACTTAATAAGTCGCCATTCCTAGTCTCATATGTGTGATAATGATTCCGTTTTACAAATAAGTCCATGTTTTTCTTTAGATAAGTTAGACATTTATAAATAAATATACAAGGCATGGTCAACATCTTTTCTGCCCTATAAATACCATTTCCCTGTCCCTGGAGCTACCCCAGAAAATTACATTATATGAGATATGAGAGTATGCTAGGGCATAATAAATATTTAAAAGGCCTGTTTGATCTAGGCTATCTCGTATTTGTAATATAGCAAAGTACGCTTTGTTTAATTTTTCACAAACATATTTTATATGCACATCCCAGAGTAAGTGATAATCTATATATGCTCCCAGTAGTTTCATACTATGTGATGACGTAATATTGTCATACATTACAAGATTTTCTGTCAAAGGCCGTTGTATTGTGAAGTTTATAAATACTGTTTTGTTATCATTTAGTATAAGCTTATCTCGCTGGGCCCAAGTACTAACCTCTTCCATTGTCTTATCAACAAGTGCCTGCAGTTCCTCAATAGTGTCTGTCATCAATGTAACTGTTAGATCATCAGCAAATATTGTTAGTTGTCCTGTAGTTGTATTTTCAGGCACATTGTTGATAAACAATAAAAAAAGTAGCGGTCCCAGTACGGACCCTTGCGGAACTCCAAGAACAGTGTCATGTAATTTTGACTCACATCCATTTAATTTGACTTTCATCAATTCTATTTTCCATGTAAGATAATATCCATGTCAATATCGTCCCTCTTATGCCAATACTATATAATTTTTGTTCAAGTAGCTTATAGTTAATGACGTCAAAGGCCTTTGTCAAGTCAAACATTAAAGATACTACATATTTACCAGTATCCAGCGACTTATATACGTGTTCCAAAAAATTGTATAAAGCTGTTTCAGTGGATTTTCCTGTTCGGAATCCATGCTGCGATGTAGTCAAAATGTTGTTTTTTTCACAATATGAAGACACCCTATCATACACAATTCTTTCTAATACTTTAGATACAGTACTTAATAAAGATATTTGTCTGTAACTTTCTGTTTGATCAGGAGGACCTTTTTTATAAAGTGGCACAACAATTGATTGTTTTAGTACAGTTGGAAAAATACCGTAAGTTATTGAGATGTTAAATATGTATGTTAAGTAATGAACTATGCTCTCTTTTATAGTTTTTAATATGAATATGTTATAAATATATCTTCGACGTTATTTTACCGACTATTATTTGTTTGATTATAGAATAAAAATGCTCAAAATGAAAACAGATTTCAAATAAAGCATTGCCAGATATAGAATGACGTATAGCGTACGATGTCTACATCGTCCAATAGAATCCTTGGACCGCTGTCATCACATCACTGAGCGGGGCGCTCCCCGCTCAGTGATGTCCATTGTCAATGGCATCTGTCAAACGTTTTGACGTATGTTTTGTTTTGGTTATGTGTACTAACGTGAAGTGTTTATTTTGTTATTTTCACTTAATTTGATGTGTAGATTCCTAGGTTTTCGGTCATGTGATAAAATAAAAAACTATTTTCTTACGTTTCGGTTTTATTAAACCATCTTCAGAGAACTAGATAGAGAACTTACTTTAAAAATTATTTATAATGAATTCACAGTAATTACTTACAATTTATGTGTAGTAAAAATCACATACTTAATAATTAATATTAGGTAGGTACATTTTTATGTCTGTTTTTGTAGAGATCTTAAAAAGAACTAAATGCTAAAATATTTTGTGCCTGGTGTTTGGAGCTGTTTATGTTATCCTTGATAAGGTAGAACTTATGAGATTATTGGTACTAGAGTGAGTGATATGCATTTAATGTTCGGACTATTTACAATTAATTTGTTTTGTTGATGAAAAGATGTAAAAAGGTTTGTTCTTTTTTTTATTATTATTTTTATTTATCAATTACATATTACCCCTTTTAGTTTACTTTAATAAATTAAAGTAAGTTTCGCTTAAATTTTCTATATCTGTACGGTTGTTATTGTGTTGTTATGTCTTTTAATTAAAAATTGCAAATCTTGTAATGAAAGAATTAGAATACAATGTATTAAAATCTCTAAATTATATACCAAAATTTTATAAAAGATATGTAGATGATTGTATCATTTGTTTACCAAAAAATAAAATTGAATACACAGTTTAAAGTTACAAAGATACTTAAATTATAACTCACATACACCAATCAATTACAAAAAAAGTGTTGTTAATAGTCTTACAGATCGAGCCATTCAACTTTCACACCCAAAATATTGACCAAATAATTTGAAAAAAATTAAAACAGTTCTTGAAGCAAATTCTTACCCAAAATACTTTTATGAACCTATAACAAAGAAAGGAATACACACATTATACAATAAAACAACGAACCAATCAAATCAAAACAATAACAAATATATATATCCATGCCCTATATACCTAAAGTGTCTGAAAATATTTCAAACATCTTATAGATACACAATATAACATTAGCACATAAACCATATAATACTACAAAAAAATTTTTCACAAAACTTAAACCTGAACTGCAACCAAAAGACGAAACTAATACAGTATACAAAATAAACTGCAACGACTGCAACAGCACTTATATCGGCCAATCAAAACAATACTTCCACAAAAGAATATACACCCACAAATATAATATAAAAACACTCGACCAAAATTCGACAGCACTAACAAAACACGCTCTAGAACAAAACCATAACTTTAACTTTAACAATATACAAATCTTAAATAAAGAACCACCGACGAACTATACATGAAATGCTACAAATTAAAAGACATAACAACGCAATAAACAACCGCACAGACATAGAAAATTTAAGCGAAACTTATTTTATTAAAGTAAATTAAAAGGGGTAATATGTAATTGATAAATAAAATTAATAATAAAAAAAATGTAACGAAGTGATTTTTCCGTTACTAAATGCCATCGATAATTTATTACCCGATACACCCCGTATATAAATTTATTTAGCTGTTTTCCGTAGCCTGTAATTTATTTTACCGTTATTATAATATTGTAACCTGTATTTAAAGAAATTAACAATACTTTCCGTTTACACAAGGTTCCAAGTAAAAGCCAGTAGTTTATTGTTAATTTAAAAACCTGTAGAGTACCAGCTATTTGTAAAAGAATATAATTCCCGAATTTCAATTATTAAAAACCTGTTCTTAACAAAGTATTATGATCTGTATTCTTTATATTATTATCACCCGTACCCAGTTAAATAATATATCAGTCTGGCTGTTATTAATTAATAAATAACTCCGTAATAAAATGAGCACAACCAAAAACGCGCTTATAAATGACTTTGTTTAGGCTTTATACAAGCATAATAACAACAAACATATCCAAATTGATATACTTATATTGATGTTTCATCTCTAAACATGCTATTATTAAATTCATTGGACTTTCTTTAATACATGATGAATACTGGATTAAACATCATAAAATTCAAAACGTCTAAACACAAATTATTAAAAAATTTTTCAAGTTCATACAGCTTTGAATTATATTGCAGAATCCATAACATTCAAAGCAAAGCGTAAAACATTTAAATAAAAATTATTAATCTTCATAAAAATTAATATAATCTAGTTTTAGTTTAATTGTCAATTAACCTCATTCTAATGTCAATTTGACATTAGAATGAGGTTATATTATTTTTTGAATGTCAATGTCAGAATCAAATTAAAAATAGGGAATTTTTAACGTCACAATTAAACTAAAACTAGATTATATTAATTTTTATGAAATTAATAATTTTTATTTAAATGTTTTACGCTTTGCTTTGAATGTTATGGATTCTGCAATATAATTCAATACTGTATGACATATAGTCCTTCAGAGTATTTTGTTTTTGCATTATTCGACAATAACAACGTTCTAAAGTGTTTTCAACAATTTTTTTGGATTCAACATAATTTATATTTGCATGTTCAGAAATGGAACATCAATAAATGTATTAGATAATTTTGTTATTATTGGGCCAATATAAGGCTTGAATAAGGTTGTTTATAGACAACAAGTCTCGAATAAAGAGAGGTAGAGTATTTTATAAGAAAACATGAAAATGTAGGCGGCATTAATTATAGAAATTTTTTTTTTATGGTTACATGACAGTTTATAATTATAAAATGTAAGTTCAAGTAAATAACTTTATTTTGCGAGATTAATCGTCCACCTGAAGAGCTTGTAAGAGCGAAATAATATGTACATCTTCTTGTGGACTTCGTTTTTTAATTGGTGACCATAATGAATGAATTTTGTGGCGAGTTGAAAATTTTTTTAATAATTTGCTTTTAGACGTTTTGAATTTTATGATGTTTAATCCAGTATTCATCATGTATTAAAGAAAGTCCAATGAATTTAATAACAGCATATTTAGAGATGAAACATCAATATAAGTATATCAATTTGAATATGTTTGTTGTTATTATGCTTGTATAAAGCCTATTTATAAACAATGCATATCACGCAAAGAAAGAGAATTGTAAAAAAACGCGCTGATATCTGTGAACATTGAATCCGCACCGAAACGAGTGGCTAGCCCGCAGTCTACCGTCAGTCCAGCCAGACCGGCCAGCGAGGGTAGACGTGTTAATACAGCGCGCTAGGTGAGGCGCCGACATACGTCAGGACGCCGCGGTGCACTACGCTGTGATGTAGCGCTCATCCCTACCACTGAAGCTTATAGAAGAGTGATAGTCCAAATCTCGGAGGACAGAAGTCAGTCTAGAGTTGGCCACGCAAGAGACCAGACGTACACCCACCGGAAAGTAAGTAACACTTGGGCCCGAATTTCGGCAAAGTCCAGCCGTGACGTATTTTATTCACCGCGCTGCTCATTTGGCATCATCCCTACTACTCTGAAAATTTCAGAATATTGATATACCGATAACCAACATCAATACCGCCAGTAGGTGTCCACCGCTGTTCCCGTCAAGACGTGCCGAGTAAGCATAAGTAAGTAAGGTAACTAGGTGGGAGGTGTAGGTTGCAAACTTGACTATTGTAAAGTATTAATCACTATCTCTTTTTAGTTTGTACCAGTCCAGCGTCCGTGCCAGTCATCGTATTATTTTATTTCCTCAGCTAGGCTAGCTATCTATCTGGACTGGATAGGGACGTGACACAGATCCTCCCTAGACAGTGTAGATGTGCATAGCGTAACCTGTGTTAATAATTATTGCTTTCTTTCAGTCCACCGCTGTTCCACTTCCGTTCCAGTAATAAATATTTTCTTTCAGCAGTTAGGCTAGCTATCTATCTGGGCTGGATAGGGACGGACGTGATGCAGATCCTCCCTAGACAGTGTAGATGCGCATAGCGGAACCTGTGTTAATAATTATTACTTTCTTTCAGTCCGCCGCTGTTCCACTTCCGTTCCAGTAATAAATATTTTCTTTCAGTAGTTAGGCTAGCTATCTATCTGGGCTGGATAGGGACGTGATGCAGATCCTCCCTAGACGGTGTAGATGCGCATAGCGGAACCTGTATTAATAATTATTACTTTCTTTCAGTCCGCCGCTGTTCCACTTCCGATCCAGTAATAATTATTTTCTTTCAGTAGTTAGGCTAGCTATCTATCTGGGCTGGATAGGGACGTGATGCAGATCCTCCCTAGACAGTGTAGATGCGCATAGCGGAACCTGTGTTAATAATTATTACTTTCTTTCAGGCCGCCGCTGTTCCACCTCCGTTCCAGTAATAAATATTTTCTTTGAGTGGTTAGGCTAGCTACCCATCTGGGCTGCATAGGGATGTGACGCAGATCCTCCCTAGACAGTGTAGATGCGCGTAGCGCAACCTGTACTAATTGTCATTTTCTTTCAGTCCGCCGCTGTTTCAACCTCCGTTCCGGTAATCGTTATTTTCTTTCAGCTAAGACAGGCTAGCTAGCCATCTGGGCTGGATAGGGACGTGACGCATATCCTCCCTAGCCAGAGTAGTCGCGTATAGCGTAACCTGTACTCGTACAAACCATAGCTTGTTTTCAGGACCAGGAATCCCGAGCTTAGAGGAGAGCCGCCTGACTATCACACTAATCTATGATATTTTCTCTGTTTAGCCCATACCGCGCAATAAGCCAAGTCTGTACTCTGCACATATCCTGTTTTAATATTTGTATGCTTTTGGTGTTTGCTTCTGCTACTCCTGGTATCCGTACGTCGCTTTGCTGTTAGTCTGTAACCGTTAGTTAATCGCCTGGCCACCTTGCTAGATACTTGCACTATCGGTCCGTAGTCTGTGTTTTGAATTGTGCTTTAAAGTAGATGTATATATTGTTAATAGCTTTTTAAGTCCTGCTAACTACCATAGTCCTGTATGTAAAATAGCTTTTAAGCTCTGGTAACTGTAATTATGTAATTAGAATAGAACCGTAGTTGCTGACCCTGTTAAATATCCTGAATAAATCTAATTGTGATATCAACTGTGCCTTTTATTCCGCTACGAAGTCTAATTTTCCCAACGACCCACTGGAATATTCCGTTTCTTCAATGTAGCTGCCTGAGTAGTGGTGTTTAATAATAATAATAATAATTTATTAAACTACTTGTACATAATATAACAATGTTTGTAGCAAGTCATGTGTGCGTATATAAAAATATACTGAAAATAAAATATTTTGCACTTTATGTACATAACAGAAATACAATATATTAAAAAATAACGATAACAACCAATAAAATGGTATCCATTACAAGAGTAACAAATGACAAATATAAAAATACAAACAAAACATACAACAACTAAGAGGTAAGCATATTACATGATACCTAAAGAAAAGATGTCTCCATGAATTCATGTATCGAATAACAACAAAAACCTTTTTATTTTTATTTTAAAAGAATTATAATGTAAGATTTTAAAATTTGAAGGTAATTTGTTGTACAAATTAAAATTTAAAGAATTGCGTGCTGAAAGTCTAAATCTAGGTGCCCTCAGAAAATCACCTGTCCTAGTGGGATAATTATGTAAATCTGACTGCAAAGAATATGTGTATGTTTCTGCACTCTAAACAGAAACTGGCGCCCGAGTAAAAGCACCGCCGCCGCCTCGAGTGCCATAGTGACACTTCGGCCATTTTGCCTACAAACCGAAGTACGTCACAAAAAGAACACAAATTTTTACATCTTTCCATCAACAAAACAAATTATTTGTAAATAGTCCGAACATTAAATTTATGTCACTCACTCTAGTACCAATAATCTCATAAGTTACACCTTCTGAAGGATAACATAAACATCTCAAGACATCAGGCACAAAATATTTTAGCATTTAGTTCCTTTTAAGATCTCTACAAAAACAAACATAAAAATGTACCTACTTCTTTAGAAGCATTTCAGTTATATTTCAATGGGAATAGGTATAAAATAAAAATTAATAAACAACAGTGCAAAACAAAACTTCAATACGGGTTTATATTTACACAATTATTAGCTTTGTTCGTAGCACCGATTTATGATAGTTTGATGACTGTAGAGATGTGATTTTTAATAGAGCTCTGAAATTTAAAAGTGCTTTGACTTAACAAGCGCAACTCACAACCAAATGCGCATGCGTCGGACAGTTTCTGGTGGTTTCTTACTACTCTACGAACAAGGTTATTGATAGTAAATAAAAATAACTCCGTTGACAAATTTATAAATAGAAAGTGCATTGCCCCAAATAATGTTTAATATAAATTTTAAGTATTAATCATTAACAGGTTAAGCGCCACAGAGGACACCGGTGACTATTTTGAAATGTCCACACAGGCCACGGCGGACACCGGTGTCTGCTCGCATTTATGTGATCTTGTAGCTTCGTGACCGCTAATACACGTATTTGGGCTATACAGCATGCCCTCTATGGCCTCAGTGGTGCATGAGGTTACAATAGTTTCCCTAATTTTTTTGCTTTGTTTTTTTTTTTTTATTTTGAAAACCACTTTTACAGATGTAATACTGTGATGCTCAGAAAACCAAATCCACTGTTGGCCCAGGAGGCTAAACATTGAAATTTGGCTCGGCGCTCAACCTGTTATTACTCCTTCAAATAACATGTAAATATTCTCTATCTAATTATCACTTAAAATACCGATAAATTACTATATAAAATTTAGATATAAAGAAAATTGCTTATGGCAGCATAGAATTTCTTAAATTATTTAGAAACATGGCAACGTAGCAACCGTTTAACTGTTCCAGCTTGGAAATTATACCCTATCGTCACGTCCCATAGAATGGCTTGAAAATTGGCGGCAATATCTGGCCGTTTAAATAGTGTTTAAAGTATACGAATTTCTTTTGGGTATTAGATATTTAAAAAAAAAAAACAAAAAATACAGGTCATCTATTTTTATGTGTGGATGTTATTAAAATAGTTTTTAAAAAATTGTTCACTCGCCCATTAAATATAACATCACTGAAGAGAAAAAATAATCTATCTATAATAGTATTGTTTTATCTCAAGAGTAAAAAGAATCCAGTTCTTTGTGGGAAAATGTGTTCTTATCATGTCAAGTAACAAAGATGTACATTATCAAGTATTTCTTTATAACCATAAAGCATGATATAGATTTGATTGTTTATTCTATTTTGTAGCTTATGGCAAATTACACATTCCTTGTGAGAACAATTTTTTGTATGATTGATATTAAGCTAGATAGACAATAATTTTGAATAATATAATTCAATTATGTTTAGAAATTTAGTAAGAGAATATTGTCAATGACGACCTTTCACTTGTAAAATAGTTAGCAATTGATGTATCATTCCAATGTATACAAAATTATTAATTAATTATTTCCATCCAAAAATATACCAATCACAATATGTGTGATTTTTTGTCCTAGGTACTTACATTTCGAAAATATAAATTTTACAAACAATTTCCTTAATATATAAGCTTTACAAAAGAATATTATATTATTTAAAACAAGACACTGTATGAAATATCAAAATTATAATTATAAATTTGTCCGACAGTAAAACAGAAGTTGGATATTTAGTAAATGCAGAATACTTCATACAGCCTGATTGGTAGTACTGGTAGTAGGATTGAGAAATACAAAAGTTAAACTGGACTTTGCAGACTAGCATATTTTGGCGTTAGTTAAAATAATAATAATATTCGTTTTATTGTGCAATAATAAAATACAATAAGAATATTTTATTGGAATCTCCAAAAAGCTACTAGAGCGTGACGAAGTCTAGCTTAATGCTGCTACGAGTATCTTAACACATAATAGTTTTAACTGTGGGTCGAAATAGGGCTTTAACTGTAGAGGCTGTCCACCGAACCGCCGCGGCTGCCGGCGTCGCTCTTTTTCAGTGATTGGATTTGAGTGCTGAAGTTTTTTTTTCCTCAGATACGTTTTTATTATTTTAAAGAAGGAACATATTTCACCATGTTGCCATGAAACCTAACTAATATTTTTAATAAAAAAAAACAAGACTGTGTGGTGATTGAACCAACAACTCCTATATAAACAAAGCGCTTATCGTGTGAGATAATCTAGGCTGGATGACGGACTTTGGGTAGTTTACGGGAGGCCAGATATCAGCGGTGTCAGTCGCGTTATCTTTTAATATAAACGAATATTCAGTCTAGATGTAATGACGCATATAACGAGCGCTGTGTCCTTGTGTTTTAGGAGGAGTTGATTGAACCCGGGACCTTGCACATGCAAATACTGTACGGGTCCCGTACACCATCATGGGAACTTGGGAAACGTGTAAGGGTAAGGGATCACTTCAAGCCAATGGGTAAACAAGAGTGGCGACGACCGACACGGCGGCTCCGCATCGAATAACATCACACCGCCGTGCCGCAGCGCGCGGCATTTCAATAGACATTCCCTTAACTGTAAAGTGAAAAATAAATTGGAAAAAGCTCGAATTGGATTTCTACTAATATATCAGCACCTAGAAACGCCTTAGTCATAAGTTTAAACTAATATTTTTATTTTCTACTTAAGAGATTATATTTATAATATTTTTAATAAATATATACACTATACATATATACAGCGTGTGTAAAAAGTATTGAAACATGACCATAACTTTTAAAATATTGATTGTATAAAAAAACCCTTGGACAGGTCGATTTTTATTTTCAATTACGCAACTTTTGGTGTGATTTATAATTTCTAGTTCTACACACCCCCTCCCCCAGCCACCCCAACTTTGTTTTTCAAATGGCAACCTACCCTTTGTGTTACCCCAAAAGAAAGGTATTTTAATAGACTATTCAACGCTGTAAAGAAATCCGAAATCCGTCGATGCAATTGGCTTCCCAAACGCATGAAATACATTTTTTTTAAGAAAAAGGAAAGATTAGTAAAACTTTATTACTGAAAAAAATTAACAAATTATCTAATAAGATGTTCAAACTGAGCTCCGTTAACAGCTAGGCACTGTACAATTGCATCGACCGATTTCGGTTTCTTTACAGCTTTGAATAGTCTATTAAAAATTCCTTTCTTTTGAGGTATCACAAAGGGTAGGTTGCCATTTGAAAAACAAAGTTGGGGTGGCTGGGGGAGGGAGTGTGTAGAACTAGAAATTATAAATCGCACCAAAAGTTGCGTAATTGAAAATAAAAATCGACCTGTCCAAGGGTTTTTTTATACAATCAATATTTTAAAAGTTAAGGTCATGTTTCAATACTTTTTACACACGCTGTATATATATATATATATATATATATATATATATATATATATATATATATATATATATATATATATATATTGTTTGTTCGAAGGTTTTCGCGGTTATAATTTGTAAAGCTGGGTTCTCGGGTGTTGATCCGCGTTGCGTTGTGGTCCTGATAAGGACCATTTTGACGACGTTTCGGCACAATCTCATTTGCCATCTTCAGGTGATGTCTACACGTTTCAAAGAATTGATAGAATGGACTATTGATAGATAGAATTGATAGAATAGACTATTCTATCAATTCTTTGAAACGTGTAGACATCACCTGAAGATGGCAAATGAGATTTTGCCGAAACGTCGTCAAAATGGTCCTTATCAGGACCACAACGCAACGCGGATCAACACCCGAGAACCCAGCTTTACATATATATATATATATATATATATATATATATATATATATATATATATATATATATATATATATATATATATATATATATATATATATATATATATATATATATATATATATATATATATATATATATATATATATATATATAGAGTAAGAAGGGTGACACGACTGTCAGTTAAGGATTAAGTTTTTTAATTTTGTTCAGGCTTTTGCAGTCTCGGTTTGAAAAAATGAGTACACTCTTTTTTCTAATTCAAGCTTTCGAATCCATTTATTGATTCTTCATCAGGAAAAACTACAATTTAAATTATTTGTATTTACAACGTTAAAATAGTGAAAAGGTACTTACGATAGTTGAGGTTAGGTCAGAAGCCTTGTAATTTAAGTAACAAACATTCATCACTATCATGATTAAAATTATAAAACAATGTGGATTAACCACTATATTAAAGATTAAACTGTAAAATGTACATAATTAAAAGGATAAAACTAGATATAATGTAACATGTTAAAAACTTTTTTAAAAAACATGAATGCAGCAGAAATAGCAACCAGCCTTTTCTTTAGAAGAGGAAGAAACTGGTATTATAAATGTAAAACAATTTTATGTTGTTGCCAACTGTTAAATTGAACTGATCTGAGCATCACTGATCAGTTCAGATCATTTAAATGTAAGATAAGGAGAAAATAACTCACAAAAATATAAACAAATCAGTTAAGTTGTTGTTAATAATTATTATTACAAGGTGTCACCGAGATCACCATCGTTGAGTCTATTTTTTTCTAAACTGAGTAAATAAGTATAAATAATGCTAAGACATTGAAAGTCTTCATGTTTTTTAAAAAAGTTTTTAACATGTTACATTATATCTAGTTTTATCCTTTTAATTATGTACATTTTACAGTTTAATCTTTAATATAGTGGTTAATCCACATTGTTTTATAATTTTAATCATGATAGTGATGAATGTTTGTTACTTAAATTACAAGGCTTCTGACCTAACCTCAACTATCGTAAGTACCTTTTCACTATTTTAACGTTGTAAATACAAATAATTTAAATTGTAGTTTTTCCTGATGAAGAATCAATAAATGGATTCGAAAGCTTGAATTAGAAAAAAGAGTGTACTCATTTTTTCAAACCGAGACTGCAAAAGCCTGAACAAAATTAAAAAACTTAATATATATATATATATATATATATATATATATATATATATATATATATATATATATATATATATATATATATATATATATATATATATATATTTATATATATATATAAATTATTGTACATAGACGTTGTAGTTGAGTAGAATATTGATTATAATGATTTCTAAAAACTTGGATTAAGATCCAAGTAGGCCAGTGATCGACAAAATTGCTATGCTAATTATTCTCTATCAACTCGAGTGCCTCTATACTATACTTTAAATGCGTTCATGCCAAGCACGGGTCCTGTTTTATCTATAGACTGGAAAGGTGAATTATTTAATGTTTCAAACTTTGACTTAAGTCATTGTACTTAACGAACGTGATATATTTGTAACTAAATTGCAAGAATGCACGGAAAATACTGACATAACTTTATCTATAAAGATAGCGTTCACAGTAGTTTATCCACGAGAGATAGGGGCTGAAGAATATTACATCAAGAAACAGGAAGGTTTTAAGCTTATGTGATGTATTATTGTGGAATTCGTAGGGAACCCAATAAATAATAAATATTAAAGATTTGCAGATGTGATATGTGATAGTCTGTGATGAAATAAAATACACTCGTGTAATGTTACTTGTTTGCTAATTTTCTAATTCAGGTTTTTAAATTTTATTATGAGTATTTTAGTGTAATTATGTTAATATACAGGGTGGTTCAGAATTTACCGATTAAACTTCGGGAACTAATAGATTACGTTAAAATAAATGGACTTTCTTTGATAAACTTATATCTAAAAACGCATAGTTTCTGAAATACAGGGGGTCAAAGTTTAATTTAAAAAAAAATATTTTTTTAAATATAATCTTAATTAGTTGAGGTATTTTTACGAAACTTGCTTGACAAATTAACAGTAACAAGTAACTTTTTCCGAAAAAAATTCGACTCGCTAATTTATACAGTGTCGGAGTATTTAAGAATCTAATTTATAGCTTTGCAGAACGTTTTCTGAACCAATTTTTTGGACAAAGCTTTGGGTTATGACAAAAATGTCAAGAATACTTTTTTATTAGGAAATAATTGTAGTTTTCAAAAATGTTAATTTTTTTAAATTTATCCAGTGGCGTATCGGCGTATCATTATTTTTTAACAAGTAAAAATTAAAAAAGTGAATACTCCACCACTGTATAAATTATATTTAGCGAGTCGAATATTTTTTGGAAAACGTTACTGTTAATTTGTCAAGCAAGTTTCGTAAAAATACTTCAACTAATTAAGAATATATTTAAAAAAATATTTTTTTTAAATTAAACTTTGACCCCCTGTAATTTAGAAACTATGTGGTTTTAGATATAAGTTTATTAAAGAAAGTCCATTTATTTTAACGTACTCTATTAGTTCCCGAAGTTTAATCGGTAAATTCTGAACCACCCTGTATACAAATATTGATTGATTGAGGCTTCGAACCGAAACCCTATTCAACTTAAGGTTTTGATTATACAGGGAGTCCCAGTTTTAAGGGACGAAACTACACAGACTTAAAGAAAAAATATTTTTGAGCAGAAAACTTCCTATTTATATGCCCTTTATCTCGCTTAGTTTAGGAGATAGAGGGCGTTAAAGTTTTAACTTTTTCCAAGTTTTTTTCCTATATCTTTTGAAATATATTAGATATCAATTTGAAATTTTGTGCACTTTCTAACTACCCAAGCTGAAGATTTTACAGCATTTTCATGAAATATGCTATACGGGGTGACCTTTTTTTAGGCCCACCCTGAACCAAATCCTTCCAGAACTTTTTAGCGCTACGCCACTGTCTCATTTTGATACTGTCACTTCAATGAGCAAAGAGCAAAATTTTTGATCTCTCGTAATTTTTTGTGCGATGTCTGGTTTAGGAGTTACAACTAGATATTACATACCAGGAATCTATTCTAGGTGTAAGTACTGGCATACTAAATAAAATAATCACAGTCTGAATCACTAATTTTATTTGATATAATTATGCTATATTATTTGTAATTATAAACATTGTTCGAAGTGTGAGCCATCTTGCTCAATACATTTTTCACAACGACGCGACGTTGAGCGTCTCACCTCGAATAAATGGTGAGGTCGAATTTCATTGCAAGCAGCGATAATTCTCTCAATCAATTCTTCCCTTGTAGCGACTGGTGTGGCATACACTTTTTCTTTAATACAACCCCACGCGAAAAAATCGAGAGGGGTCAAATCTGGTGAACGAGGTGGCCAAGCAACTGGGCCACCTCGTCCAATGGATTTATCTCGGTAATGAGTATTCATCCAATTTCTCACATTTTGTCCATAATGCGCAGGGCAACCATCTAATTGAAACCATGTATTTAATCTTGTTCTTATATCTGCTCCATCCCACATATTTACATGCTCTTCTTCCAGAAATGCCAAAAAAGAAATAGCAGACAACGTAGGGGGGAGGAAGAAGGGTCCTATGAGTTTGTTATTAAAGATGCCCAGCCAAACATTTACCTTGAACTCCTGTTGAAAATGTCGAGGTCGTACTGCACGTGGAATTTC
The DNA here is from genome assembly GCA_963680705.1 of Rhagium mordax. Classification (NCBI taxonomy): domain Eukaryota; kingdom Metazoa; phylum Arthropoda; class Insecta; order Coleoptera; family Cerambycidae; genus Rhagium; species Rhagium mordax. The sequence continues at coordinate 27,590,817 of OY796659.1, forward strand.
ATGAGCCCAAATGTGTAGATTATGGAAATTTACTACCCCCCTACGAGTGGAAGTTGCTTCGTCTGTCCATAGAATTTTAAAAGTTATTGTCATTTTGTATCGAGTTTAAAAGCCAACGAGAAAAAAATAACCCTACGTTCATTGTCACCAGGCTGCAGACCTTGAACGTCTTTGGTCTCGTTTTAGTATTCTTCCAATGGATGACTTTAATATGTGCAATCTAGCGGAAGCTCTTCTTACACTCAAACACTGATTTCGATAAAATTCCCTAAGCACTCGCCTATCTCTTAATCGTAATAAATTATTTACATTTCGGTCATTGTCAATACTTCTGGCAGGACCATGAAGTGCCAAATCATTATAAATTTGAATAAAGACTCTTCTGCTAGGTATTCTTCTATTCGGAAATCTTCTGCGATACTCCTTCACAGCTTTTTCGGCATTTTCATTACAAAATCCATACACAAAATGAATATCTGCATATTCGTTAATTCTGTACCACTCATCACCGAAACGGCGTAATTTTTATCGCGCGACAAAGACATGATTATCTACAATGCAAAATGTCTACTAAAATGTTCGTGGGTTTTCTTTGGATCGCGGAAGGTTGTTCAAAATGAATAATTCCAACGAACATTGGACGAGCAACGAACGCGCGACGCGCACACCGCGCGGATTGCGCGGCGCGCAAGTCTATACCCACCTTTACTGACAACAAGATCTTGCCCGAACAACAATCCGGATTTAGGCAAAATCACAGTACAACTAGTGCTCTACTTAAGGTTATGGATGACATAATCGGTGGTATAGATAGAGAAGAGGTCACAGTTTTACTCTCATTGGATTACAGCAAATCTTTCGATACAATGAATCACGAATTGTTATGTGCTAAATTAAATTATTATAATTTTAATGAAAGCAGTATCTCCTTTATTAAAACCTTTTTATGCGACAGAAGTCAGTGTGTAACTATAAATGGTCAAGTTTCAAATAACATTGACGTTTTGCATGGTGCCCCCCAGGGCTCAATACTTGCTCTGTTACTTTTTATAATATACACTTCCGATTTTCATCTCTCCTGAAATACCTTTTCTATGCATGCTTTTGCTGACAATAGCAACTTGTGTTACACAACCAATATTGACCAACTATGGAAGATTTAAGATTTAAATAATGACATAAAAGATCTAGTACTAATATCTAAAAATCATTGTCTCTCTATCAACCCCGGTAAGTCATCCGTGATTATTTTTGGGAGAACCAAAGATTGGCAGAGGGCCATAGACAATAAATCACTTCAAGTAGATGGGCATTATTTGCAATATGCAGATAAAGTAAAATGTTTAGGCCTAGCCATAGATTTTAATTTAAGATTTGTCTGTCATATAAACTCATTTATTCAAAGAACTTATTATTAAAAAATTTCTATGAAAACAGACATTATCTTAACAAAAAAAAACAAAATAATGCTTTGTAATACAATAATTTTATCTCAATTTAATTATTGTGACATTGTCTATGGCCCTTGCCTTGACCTTATAACTGCGAGTAGAATACAGGTAGTTCAAAACTCCTGTGTACGACTTATTTTTGGACTGAGACGTAGAGATCATGTGTCTTCTTTCACCAGTGAAATAGGTTGGCTAAAAATGCATCACCGACGAGAACAGCATATATGGCCACCTTTACCCATAAGTTGTTGATACATCAAATGCCAAGTTATTTAATTGAAAAATTGATTCCGAGGCATCAAGTACATCCTAGAAACCTACGGTATTTAAATCAACTGACTACCACAACATACTTCTGCTTTTTATGAACGTTCCTTCTCTTATCAGGCCGTAATCGTATACAATTCGCTACCTAAAATTATAAAACACCTCTCAATATATACATTTAAATACAAAATCAAACAGTTGCTTCTGAGTAAACAGTGATCTTACCTGATCATATGCACCATTAAATTCTAATAGTATAAATTATTTTATTCCACCAATTATTTTTTCTCTCTTTTTTTGTGCAACAAAATTGTTTAAATTTTATGTTTACTACCTACATAATGTGTTTTATTATTATTATACTGTATGTTATTATTATAGTTATTACTTTTGTTCGTTTTTGGTTAAGTGTAAGAATAGCTTTGCTAAACTTCGCCAGATTAAATAAAGACCTTTTTTTTTTCGACACCACACAGAGAGAGCGCCAGCGAATAATCTACAGTCCCCACATCCCGCAGGGTTAGTCACTGTAGATTCCAGACTCGTGTGCCCTAAGTAGACGGAGGGATCCCAGTATGACCGCTTTCTGCATTTGACCAGCCAACCATTCTGCCGATGTTTGGCAGGCAGGCGGAGAGCAGCGTGGGCTTCATTACACCGATGATCAGGACGACCATTTTGACAGAGTAGCCTGGGTATAGCACTTGGAGCTCGTACCGGAGATCTCTGTATTTAGTCCGTTTCTCCTCCTCCTTCAAGGCGATGTTTGTCTCAGCGGGTACTGAGAACTCGATGACATACATCACCTTGGTCTGATGGTCGAGGAGGACTATGTCAGGCTTATTGGCTTGAATTCGCCTGACGGTCGGGAACGAGTAGTTCCAGTAAATCCGGCATTTCTCGTTCTCGACAACGGACTCGATATCTCCGGGGATATAAGGCAGCACTGGTGTTTGGTCTATCTTGTACGAATGCCGAAGTTGGTAGTATAGCACTCGTAAAGCCGCGTTATGTCGGTGGATGTAGGCCGAAGTCGCATAAATCGGACATGCAGATAATAGATGCATGAGCGACTTCGGCGCCTGACGGCAGGTCCTGCGGTTAATATCAGGAACCTCTACACCCATCACGCGACTCCGATAGACCAATGTGTTAATAACACCATCTTGGCAGGCCACAATGAATCCCTCGGTCTCCGACTTCAGCCCCGCTGACTTTAAAAATGCGAAGGTCAGCTCTGTCGATAAACCCAGTGCTTCTATGTTGTTATAGAAAACACCGTGCATGGGTTTATCGACGTGCTGCCTGAACAGATTCCTCTGTTCGGCAGCTTTAATTTGGACTGTCAGACGATTCGGCGGAAGCTCAGTAACTGGCCAGCCTGATATGTGACCGGGGGAATCTCCTCAAAAAAATGCCGTTCTGGTGGAATGAGGCGATTGAACATAAAAGAGGGGAGTGCATCCACTCGCGCCGGGAGTCGTGCCGGATCATGAACGGGAGGGGTGCCTCCGAGGAGGATAAGCTGGGGGCCAGGGAGTTGCACAGACGCCTTAAGAAAGAGCTACGTGGGCTCATTGCCGCCTCCAAACGCAGCCACTGGGAGAACCTGCGAAACGAGTTGGAAAACGACATCTGGGGGGATGCGTATAGTATTACCACCGGTCGCCTCACGAATTCTACCCCGGTTGAACTTACTATAAGACTTAAGCGGGAGATATCAGAGACCCTATTCCAGCATGGGGGGGATGGGGGATGTGCTGAGACCATGAGGATCAGGGTAGCCGATGCCGAACCCTTCACGGAGGAAGAACTGAGGAAGGCGGTGGCCGGAATGAAGAAAGGGAAGGCACCTGGACTGGACGGTATCCCCCCGGAAGCCGTTATAGAGGCAGTCAAACTAGAACCGGAGCTAATCCTGGAGGTAATGAATGGAGTGCTGCTGAGCCAGGAGTTCGCCGCGGACTGGAAGGTGGCAAAGTTTATCTTCATATTGAAAAAAGACAAGGATATGGAGGACCCATCGGCATTCAGGCCTATATGCCTACTGGGCGCGCTTACTAAGCTGTTTGAGAGGCTGATAAGGAATAGGCTTGACAGAGAGCTTGAGCGGGAACCAGGACGGGGTTTGGCCGTTCAGCAGTATGGTTTCCGAAAAGGCCGCTCGACGATACAGGCTGTTGAAGCAGTGAGAACGGCCGTCAGGAACTGCAAGGACAAATGGTTCACCCTCATTACCCTGGACGTGCAAAATGCATTTAACACGGCATCGTGGGAAGGAGTGACCGACGAATTGCGCAGCAGGCGCCTCCCGAACTATCTAGTAAACGTGATTAGTAGCTACCTATCTAACAGGAAGGTCAGAATAACTGATGGAAACGACTTGGACGTCACGGCCGGGGTCCCGCAAGGCTCGGTACTTGGGCCTACCCTTTGGAACGTTTTCTACGACGGGGTTATGAGGCTGGATCTAACGGAGGGGGCCAGCACGATAGTTTTTGCCGACGACCTGGCCTTGATGGTACAGACAAAGGATGTTGACGAGTTAATCTTCAGGGCGGACGAGTCGCTTAGGAGGATTAACTTTTGGATTGAGAACCACCATCTGGAATTGGCACCCCAGAAAACGGAGGCGGTTATACTACGGGGCCCCAGAAGGCGAGAAGGTATAACATTCCGCATAAAGAACGCAGTGGTAACCCCTAAGCGATTCGTCAAATACCTAGGAATCATACTGGACGATAGAGGTAGCTTCGGCGAGCATGTGAAGTGGGCAACAAGTAAAGCGGATACGAGATCAGCCTCTCCGTCCAAACTAATGCCCAACATAGGAGGCCCTTCTAGTAAAAAGAGAGAGGTGCTATGCGCGGTGGTACATTCGATACTACTGTATGGGGCCCCGGTGTGGGCAGCAGCCATGAGGACCAAGAGCTATAAGGCTAGGATGACAAGGGGGAAGAGAAAGATACTGCTGAGAGTCGCTAGTGGCTATAGGACCGTTTCTTCCGAGGCGCTGCAAGTGATAGCGGGGATACCTCCTATAGATCTGTTGGTGGAAGAGAGGCGACGCCTCCACCTAGGAGGAAACGGGCAGCTTCCGGAGAGGAGGAAAGAAGAGAGGGATAATCTAATAAATGAGTGGCAAAGGAATTGGGATGAACAAACTAGAGTAGCACAATGGACCAAGAGGCTGATCCCGCAGCTCAAGCCGTGGGTGGAATGCAAGTTTCGGACGGTGAACTACTTTCTTACGCAATTTCTGTCAGGGCATGGATCGTACAAACAGTTTACCAAAAAAATTGGTAAAACGCCAGGTGAGGAGTGCATCTATTGCGGAGAAGTCGACACAGCCGAACACACGGTGCTAAGGTGTCCCAGATAGGAAGTGTTCAGGGTCGGAGTGGACGTACGACGTACCGCTAACGGCGGAAAATGTGATACCCTATATGCTGTTGAGCAAAGAAAACCTTGGGACTGTTAACAGAATGGCAAAGGAGATCATGGAAAGGAAAGAAAGTGAGGAGCGCGTGCGCCAACAGATGCCTGCGCAGGCCGAGGGAGAAGGGGAGGTATGATACACCGAGCCTGCACTGTGTCCTGACGCATGTCTTGGCGACGATCCCGGGGCTCAAGTACATAGAGGCAAGGGGGGGTTTTTAGCCGGTAGGAGTCCGGCACTACCCGGTGCGCTAGAACAATAGCGTCGGGTGTTCACAAAAAAAAAAAAAAGTAACTGACTCTACATCAGCACCTCGCCGGCCTCCTCGCCTGTAGTCGAACACGAGACCGAGTTCATCTGCGGCCCTCTGTGCTGCCTTAAACAATAATGCGCCAACTCCTACAGTTTCGTGATCTCTCTCTCACTAACCGTAGGAGTGGATCCGAGCTCCTGAAGAGTTTGCATGCCAAACTCAGTGCTACTCTGCCGTGCATACACTCCAGACTCAAGAGTCCTCGGCTCCCCCGTTGACGTGGGAGGTACACACGAGGAACGGACGATCTAGGATGAATACTCCTATGGATATGCATCATCTTGCGGGTATCCCTGGCCAATTGGCGCAGCTCATCTACTCGCTATTTAACTACTCCAAAGGAGTAGAGCAGAATCGGAACGGCAAGCATATTAGTGGCAGACACCTTGTTCTTCCCCGAAAGTTCAGAAGACCAAATCTTTCGGAGTCGGTGTCTGTACTTGCCACGGAGAGAATCCTTTATTTGGTTCACATCCTGGATGTGGCGTTGTTCCACACCCAGGTATGTGTAGGTCTTCGGCATTCAAATGTCGTAGGATGCTTCCGTCTGCAAGCTGCGCATCTTCGTGGAATTCCCCGCCTCGTCCTCTCTTGAGGTGGACGACTGCGCATTTGTCCAACCCAAACTCCATTCCAATTGCCCGTGTGTAGTCCTCGATCACCCTGAGAGCATTTTGAAGTTCTCGCTCTCCGGAGGTATAGAGTTTATGATCATCATATAAAATAAATGGGTGACCTTATGCCGCCGGTTGTTGGGTGGCCCACACTGATACCCGCGGGTTTGGCGGAGTCCAACAGATAGCGGCAGCAGTGAGATGTAGAAGAGGAGCGGACTCAAAGAGTCACCCAGAAACACTCCTCTATTAAATGTCACCAACTCTGTCGAGACTCGCTCGGCACCGGATGTTATGGTGAAGTGAGTTCTCCAAAGCGGCAACAGTTGTTCGATGCATCTCACTAGTGGTGCTGGTACCGCAAGACATCCGAGCAAGTGTAACAAAAGCTCGTAGGATGTTGTATCAAATGCCTTGCGATAATCAATCCAGGCCATTGATAGATTCCGCTTGTACTGCACAGAATCCTGTGCAATACAGCGGTCTATCAGCAGGTTTTCCTTGCAACCTGCCAGGCCCTTCTTGGCACCACGCTGTTCGTTTATCTGTTGGTAGACCGGATCAACAGACATCAACATCCTGGTATACAAGATACGAGTAAATAACTTGTAGCAGGAGTTGAGGCAGGTAATCGGCCTATAATTTTTTGGGTCAGACAGATCCCCCTTTTTGGAGATTAGCACAGTTCGCCCCTCGACAAACCAGTCCGGAATTTGCTGCCCCTCGTTCAACCATGAGTTGAAAACTCGGGCCAGATGGCGGTGGGTGGAAGGAAACTTCTTCCACCACCAGTTGTTTATACCATCTGGACCCGGGGCAGCGAAGTTCTTGGTTCCAACAAGTGCTTGTTGAACCTCTTCCGTGCTGATTGCCGGGCACACTTCGTCTGGCTCTTCTAAGACTCTACGACAGAGAGCCTCGAAGTGTGCTATAGCTGGAGTGTCATTATCGAATGGACTCGTTACTTCGTAGATTCCTTTCCAGAAGGCTTCGACATTATCAACAGTTGGCGGATTCTCGACAACACACTGTGGCTCTTGGAACAGGCGAGATGAGTTTGTTTGAAACAACTTGTTTTGTTCCAAACTCCGCATTCGCCTGACCAAGGTCTTCTTTATTGCCATGAGTGCTCGAATCCTATCTAGACAATGCTGCTTGATGGTCTGCAGCACTGTCCGATTTAGAGTGTGGTGTGGGCGTGTTTGTCATATGTTGGCATCTTCTGGAAGCTCCTCACTGATCAACGAGTCCATTCGTGCCAGGTCTTGTGGCTTTGGGTTAACCCTCGTCCTTAAATCGATGTCGGTATACTCAAGAGGATGTTCCTCGTCAGCAGGTATGTGCCGCGGTGGAAGTGCGGCTGGCACTTCCTCAAGCTGACGAAGTGCCCTTACAAAACCTGTTCTGCGCAGGAAGGATACTTGATCTCTCAGGTGTTGTTGAGAGAAGGCGCGATACTCCGGGTGCATATCACACCACAACCGGTGTAATTGCGCCATGTATCCCCTGCGCGCAGGTTCGCTGCTCTCGGAGCAGTTAAGCAGGTCATCTCTTAATCCCTCCGTCCACCTAAAGCGTCCATGGCCAATAGCGAAGTCGTCATTATTGAGACCGTCCGGTAAGGCCCCTCCCACCTGTCTCTGACCCCCATCCGACTGAAGTCGATTGTGAGGGGCCTGTCCTCTGTTACGGTCGAAAACCTGAGGAAATGAGTCCCCAGGATGGTTAGCCCTGAGGACCCACGGCTGACATTTGTCAAAGAGGGTTGCCCCTCCCTGTCCGGGGTGCACCGCGAGGAGGTTGCCGGTCCGAATTTTGCACCCCTCCATTTATTAATATTATTATTATTATTTTTTTCGTTTCCGAAAGAAAGTGCTGGACAGTCTCCCTGTGGCCTCCGACACCACACAGAGAGAGCGCCAGCGAATAATCTACAGCAACTCCCCACATCCCGCAGGGTTGGTCACTGTAGATTCCAGACTCGTGTGCCCTAAGTAGACGAAGGGATCCCAGGATGACCGCTTTCTGCATTTGACCAGCCAACCATTCTGCCGATGTTTGGCAGGCAGGCATGGTCTTCAATGCGGAGAGCAGCGTGGGCTTCATACCTCCGAGTACACCGATTATCAGGACGACCATCTTGACAGAGTAGCCTGGGTATAGCACTTGGAGCTCGTACCGGAGATCTGTTTTTAGTCCGTTTCTCCTCCTCCTTCAAGGCGATGTTTGTCTCAGCAGGCGCTGAGAACTCGATGACATAGGTCACCTTGGTTTGATGGTCGAGGAGGACTATGTCAGGCTTATTGGCGTGAATTCGCCTGACGGTCGGGAACGTGTAGTTCCAGTAAATCCGGCATTTCTCGTTCTCGACAACGGACTCGATATCTCCGGGCAGCACTGGTGTTTGGTCTATTTTGTACTCGTAAAGCCGCGTTATGTCTGTGGATGTAGGCCGAAGTCGCATAAATCGGACATGCAGGTAATAGATGCATGAGCGACTCCGGCGCCTGACGGCAGGTCCTACAGTTGATATCAGGAACCTCTACACCCATCACGCGCCTCCGATGGACAAATGTGTTAGTAACACCATCTTGGCAGGCCACAATGAATCCCTCGCTCGCCACTTCAGCCCCGCTGACCTTAAAATTGCGAAGGTCAGCTCTGTCGATAAACCCAGTGCTTCTATGTTGCTATAGAAAACACCGTCCAGGGGTTTATCGACGTGCTGCCTGAACAGATTCCTCTGTTCGGCAGCTTTAATTTGGGCTGTCAGACGATTCGGCGGAAGCTCAGTAACTGATTCTACATCAGCATCTCGCCTGCCGCCTCGCCTGTAGTCGAACACGAGACAGAGTTCATCTGCGGCCCTCTGTGCTGCCTTAAACAATACAGCGTCAACCACGGTTTTATGATGTCTCACTAACCCTGGGAGTGGATGCGAGCTCCTTAGGATGTTACATGCCATACACAGTGCTACTTTGTCATGCATACTGTTACGTTCCTTTTTTTCTTTTTGCGTTGGTGACTAATAAGGTATGTCCGACTAGCAACACAGTGGAGTCGGGGGTGGGTATTAATGTATTATGGTTATTAGTTGTTTTTTTTTTCAGTTTTGAACAGCGATATGATGAGCGCCAAGTAATTTTTTTTTTACTTACCTTACCCATGAATCCAATCACAAATTACTAAAACTTCTTTTTAGCAAAAAAAAAAGTTCAATTAGGCTTCGATAAACAAACAACCCAAAGCTAAAATTGACATTTAAACGGGAAAACAAAGAACATATGCTTATTAGCCGCTGCACCCTTGTGCTGAACCTACTATATTTTAAAGTAACTAAGTATCTAATAAGGACATTAGTATAGGTACTATTACCTCATCAACCTATAACTTCCCTGACTCTCGAGAGTGAAAACTGGGATAAAGGTATCTTACTTAATTTCTTCAAATTTCCCTCACAATAAATACCTTTATCGACAGCTTGTTACAGTAGGTATTCAACCCGCCTAAATAAATATTCGCAACACTAATCCTACACCATGAGGGGGTTGCAAGTATAAAAAACTTATTATCTAATTAAAGGAGATATTTCTTGGATTTCTTTTAAAGAAGTCTAATGAAATATTGCACCGTATCAAGTTTAATGTTTAGCCTCACTTAGTAGGTCTCGTAGGTATTTAAATAAAGTTCGAAACTAAGGTTCGCTATAACAATGGCAAAACTAGCCATAGGAAAATGTCCACTATGTGGTACTTAGCCTATACACCAACGACGTTCCCACTGAGCGTCGATAACAGCGTGGCCGGCGCGGCGTCTGCTGCCGGATTCTCCGTTCTTAAGTAATAACTATTTTCCTCTACGTTATCAGCCTCCATATGCGACCAGCATAAACAATCTATATTATTTTAAAACCAGGTCCGCTTCTATAATCACACCAGGAACCCAAAAAAACGCCTAAAATACGAAATAAAGAAAAAGTACTCGAATCGGACTTCTATGCGAGCCGGATATTAATTAAATTAATATTAAGGAAATCTAAGTGAAACTCACCTCTAGTGCTATGTCCCTATGCACTGAAGAAACGTTTTATAATTTCAACAATTTCCTCCCAAGAAAATATCCAAAAAATGCCAACAGTCGATATTATTTAACCAACTTCCTTGTAATTATTCACTAGGTGTCTATTCTAGTAATTCACGCGAAATAATAATTTTCAGCCCGACTCGGCGATCGATACCAAAATGATATATACAGGGTGAGTCACCAAGGGCGCCTCGGTCGATATCTCCTTTAATATTTATTATACAGAAGAAAGTTTCAAATAAAAGTTGTAGGAGAACAAGAGTACCATATTTTAAAATTATCTCTAATCATACATGGTGTTTGATATTAGAGTGGCATATCAAATGTATGTTGTTTTAAATGGGACACCCTATATATTTTTGCAAATTTTTATTCCTTCTATCATTACCTTTTCGATTATATCTGGTTTTTTAAATTCCGTTGCGGCGTTGTCGAATTATTCAACTTTTTTCAAAAAAATTGTCACTTGCAGACCTCACTAATGAATTCTGCATGTGCGGTATTTTCACAGATTAAGCAAACTTTTTTTTGTTAAGTGTTAAGCAATGCCATGTCCTAGCCTCCAGATATTTTAAAGTTAAAATTATTTGTACAGGGTGTTTATTACGATGATACAAAAATGGCTAACTTTAATCTATCATAACTTCATTTTTTAAATGGAACACCCCGTATATTTTTACATATTTGAATAGAGTTTTTGTCGCTCTACAATTTTTATTAACCTATGGTTATACCTAAAACCAACGGTTTCCAGTGAAACTGCATTCTAATAAAAACATCAGGCAATTTCTAGAAATTCGATTATCATAGGAGGCATTGGCACGTGTTTTTTTTGTTTTTGCAAGAACAAACTATGAGCATTATTGTTTCAATTAATGTAAGTTTCATCTCTTATAAATGAAAAGAACGTTGTCTTATTATTCTACATTTAAATACTTGAACTGTGTGAATTTTCCAAATATCTAGATGGCATTTATCACTGACATTTGTTTGTAACAAATTCGAAACGCTTTTAATTTGTAGACTTTATTGTTACGTTAATTTCTACTTAAATTAGTATTTAAAATGAATTTTTCTAAGCAAGAAAAAATTAATATGATTTACTGTATCGGGGAGAGTTATGGTAATTAAATAAAAAACTAAATCGTGCCATATACCCCAAAAGATGAAACTGGTGCACGATTTAGCTTTTTATTTATTTATATTTGACCCCACGAATCCTATCTATGTTATGGTAATTGTTTGTTGGCCTCTAGATTGTATGGTCAAAAATATCCAGACCAAAGACATCCGAATTGTCGCGCTTTTAGTAAATTAAAAACTAAATTCGATGAAAGCGGAAAAGTTATGTTTAAGAAGCCGAAGTGAATTAAACCAGTCGTAAATGAAGAAAACACATTTTCTGTTGTACTAAACCTCGTAGAAAATCGTAGAAATTTTTGACCATACAATCTAGAGACCAACAAAAAATTACCATAACCCTCCCCGATACAGTAAATAATATTAATTCTATCTTGCTTAGAAAAATTCATTTTAAATACTAATTTAAGTAGAAATTAACGTAACAATAAAGTCTACAAACTAAAAGCGTTTCAAATTTGTTACAAACAAATGTCAGTGATAAATGCATCTAGATATTTGGAAAATTCACACAGTTCAAGTATTTAAATGTAGAATAATATGACAACTTTCTTTTCATTTATAAGAGATGAAACTTACATTAATTAAAACAATAATGCTCATAGTTTGTTCTTGCAAAAACAAAAAAAAACACGTGCGAATGCCTCCTATGATATTCGAATTTCTAGAAATTGCCTGATGTTTTTATTAGAATGCAGTTTCACTGGAAACCGTTGGTTTTAGGTATAACCATAGATTAGGTTAGGTTAGGTTAGGTTAGGTTAGGTAATTGTATAGAGCGACAAAAACTCTATCCAAATATGTAAAAATATACGGGGTGTTTCATTTAAAAAAATGAAGTTATGATAGATTAAAGTTAGCCATTTTTGTATCATCGTAATAAACACCCTGTACAAATAATTTCAACTTTAAAATATCTGGAAGCTAGGACATGGCATTGCTTAACACTTAACAAAAAAAGTTTGCTTAATCTGTGAAAATACCGCTCATGCAGAATTCATTAGTGAGGTCTGCAAGTGACAATTTTTCTGAAAAAAGTTGAATAATTCGACAACGCCGCAACGGAATTTCAAAAACCAGATATATTCGAAAAGGTAATGAAAGAAGGAATTCAAAAAAACATACTTTTGATATGCCACTCTAATATCAAACACCATGTATGATTAGAAATAATTTTAAAGTATGGTACTTTGATTTGCTACAACTTTTATTCCAAACTTTTTTCTGTATAATAAATATTAAAGGAGATATCGACCGAGGCGCCCTTGGTGACTCACCCTGTATATTTTTTTTGTTTCACAAAAACTAGTGCCCAATAAAAACGACCGATAATAAAAACCATGTAGCTATATTCATTTGAATATGTACCTCTACTAATTACCTACTTACCTACAAGATACCAACGTACAGGGTAAAACAAGAATTGTGTCAATAAATTTTATTACATCTTTGTTCGAATTTACAACCAATTCGTAACACTCCCCTTTACTTGGATAAAAAAAAACAAGCTTTTTTTTCAGTCAACTTTGTTATCTGTGAATGTGCCAGCTACCCACCGACTTCCCGGATTGAACATCGGTTAACTCATACACATTTGGCGATATCTTTCGCGCGACTTTACATTTTATAAATTTCGGGGCTAATTTCGATGCAAAATAATTAGCGGCATCGGATTATGTATAGTTTCTTTTCCAAATGACTTGACCGATGTTTAAGGATACTGGTGTTCGCCTCCTCAAATTGTACCGATTCGCGCTTTGTTCATATGCCTTATTCAAACGTGACTTTACCGTAACACAAATATCTTTAAGTTCTCTCACGTGAGAAGACCAATTTTCCCGATCGTCGAAGTTCATTTCGTGATTTTCATTAACCTGACCAAACTTGTCATGTAATTTACCGACCGAAGTTAAGAAAAGCCTGACTAAATCTCGTTACTTGCTGTACCGCGGTACGAAGAGCAAAACCAAATTTCGGTAGGTGTTCATCCCAAGTGCGGTGATCATTTTTAACATAAGACCGGGTCATAGTTTTAATTACCCGATTTATCCTTTCTGTGGGGTTGGCTTGAGGATGGTAATAAGCGTTAAACTTAAGTTTGCAGTCATATGAGGTAACCATCCTTCGAAAATTTTTACTAACATATTGACGCCCATTATCACAGATAATGCTTTTTTTTATTCACTTATTTAACGTCGGCCTATTTCCGCTACCAGGGCCTATCACCGACGCCAGGAGACGAGCAACCCCCAACCTGGAAATTTTGCCGAACCTCTTATCTTACTAAGAGTAGGGATTTTTTACTTGCCTAACATTTAATAGACAAGGGACCGACTGCTTTACATCCTCTCCGAAGGATGGTATATCCTCAATACACCTCTCGCCTACAGTTGTATTGCTTCTGCGATATAGCTGATATACAAGCCGCTAGAAGTAGGAAAACGAGACCTCGTCCTTCTCCGGATAGTCACCCATCCAAGTACTGAACGCGATAGCTGTTGCTTAACTTCATATCGCTATGAAGTGAGTCAAGTCAGTCCTCCGCTCGCTGCCCAAGATAATCATAAATCATGAATACATCATTTTCTAACTGATCAACCACTTTCTGACTGGTAGCTGATTTTAAATTCGTTTGGCGGCGTTTTTTGCCCAAGTTTCTAGGTGCTTTAATTTGCGGTCTTTACCGCTGTCACTCTCCGTGTGGGCGTTACACATTCACCGTTTGTTTTCTCTTTTTAATTCACGCTCCTCGTACTATAAACCCATCTTTGTTTCCAAGTTGAACATAAAAGTTTGTGGGGTACTGTATATATTTTTTTTGTTGTCCTCTCTTGAGGTGGACTACTGCGCATTTGTCCAACCCATACTTCATTCCAATTACCCGCGTGTATTCCTCAACCACCCTGAGAGCATTTTCAAATTCTCGCTCTCCGGAAGCATAAAGTTTAAGGTCATCCATATAAAATAAATGGGTGACCTTATGCCTCCGGTTGCTGGGTGGCCCACACTGATACCCGCGGGTTTGGCGGAGTCCAACAGATAGCGGCAGCAGTGAAATGCAGAAGAGGAGCGGACTCAAAGAATCACCCTGAAATACTCCTCTCCTAAATGTCACCAACTCTGTCGAAACTCGCTCGGCACCGGATGTTATGGTGAAGCGAGTTCTCCAAAGCTGCAACAGTTGTTCAATGCATCTCACTAGTGGTGCTGGTACCGCAAGACATCCGAGTAAGTGTAACAATAGCTCATGGGATGTTGTATCAAATGCCTTGCGATAATCAATCCAGGCCGTTGATAGATTCCGCTTTTATTGCACAGAATTCTTTGTAATACAGGTCTATCAGCAGATTTTCCTTGCAACCTGCTAGGCCCTTCTTGGCACCACGCTGTTCGTTTCAGTGTGGGCCACACAGCAACCGGAGGCATAAGGTCACCCATCTATTTTATATGGATGACCTTAAACTCTATACCTCCGGAGAGCGAGAACTTCAAAATGCTCTCACGGTGGTCGAGGAATACACGCGACCAATTGGAATGGAGTTTGGGTTGGACAAATGCGCAGTCGTCCATCTCAACCTCAAGAGGACGATGCGTGGAATTCCACGAAGATGCGCAGCTTGCAGACGGAAGCATCCTACGATATCTGGATGTCGAAGAGACCTACACATACCTGTGTGGAACAACGTCACATCCAGAATGTGAACCAAATGAAGGATTCTCACCATGGCAAGTACAGACACCGACTCCGAAAGATTTGGTCTTCTGAACTTTCGGGGAAGAACAAGGTGTCTGCCACTAATATGTTTGCCGTTCCGATTCTGCTCTACTCCTTTGGAGTAGTTAAGTGGCGAGTAAATGAGCTGCGCCAATTGGACAGAGATACCCGCAAGATGGTGAATATTCATCCTAGATGGTCCGTTCCTCGTGTGTACCTCCCACGTCAACGGGGGGGATTGCTTGGCAGAGTAGCACTGAGTATTGCATGCATTATCCTCAGGAGCTCGGATCCACTCCTACGGTTAGTGAGAGATCACGAAACTGTAGGAGTGGGCGCATTATAGTATAAGGCAGCACAGAGGGCTCGTTCGACTACAGGCGAGGAGGTTGGCGAGGTGCTGATGTAGAATCAGTTACTGAGCTTCCGCCGAATCGTCTGACAGTCCAAATTAAAGCTGCCGAACAGAGGAATCTGTTCAGGCAGCACGTCGATCAACCCATGCACGGTGTTTTCTATAACAACATAGAAGCACTGGCTTTATCGACAAAGTTGACCTTCGCATTTTTAAGGTCAGTAGGGCTGAAGTCGGAGACCGAGGGATACATTGTGGCCTGCCAAGATGGTGTTATTAACACATTGGTCTATCGCGGTCGCGTGATGGGTGTAGAGGTACCTGATATCAACTGCAGGACCTGCCATCAGGCGCCGGAGTCGCTCATGCATTTATTATCTGCATGCCCGATTTATGCGACTTCGGTCTACATCCAACGACATAACGCGGCTTTACGAGTGCTATACTACCATCTACGGCACTCGTACAAGATAGACCAAACACCAGTGCTGCCTTACGTCCCCGGAGATATCGAGTCCGTTGTCGAGAACGAGAAATGCCGGATTTACTGGAACTACTCGTTCCCGACCGTCAGGCGAATTCACGCCAATAAGCCTGACATAGTCCTCCTCGACCATCAGACCAAGGTGATGTATGTCATCGAGTTCTCAGCACCTGCTGAGACAAACATCGCCTTGAAGGAGGAGGAGAAACGGACTAAATACAGAGATCTCCGGTACGAGCTCCAAGTGCTATACCCAGGCTACTCTGTCAAAATGGTCGTCCTGATAATCGGTGTACTCGGAGGTATGAAGCCCACGCTGCTCTCCGCATTGAAGACCATGCCTGCCTGCCAAACATCGGCAGAATGGTTGGCTGGTCAAATGCAGAAAGCGGTCATCCTGGGATCCCTTCGTCTACTTAGAGCACACGAGTCTGGAATCTACAGTGACTAACCCTGCGGGATGTGGGGAGTTGCTGTAGATTATTCGCTGGCGCACTCTCTGTGTGGTGCCGGAGGCCACAGGGAGACTGTCCAGCACTTTCTTCCGGAAACGGAAAAAAAAAATAAAAAAAAAAATAATAAATAAATAATAATAATAATAATAATCTTTATTAATTTCATAAAAAGTACAAATGTACAATTACAGAAATCTAGTCGGGGGAAACAAAATAAAACAAAATAAGATATAATATATGTACATATATATCTCGATATGAAAAGTAAAAATGGTTTACGCAAAATAAAAGATTTTTATTAAACAAAATACATATTCAAATTATATTGTACGATATAAATTCATTTTTAAATCAAACCCAGACCCAGAGCGTGCGGGGCAGGTGATGCGTACTACTTGCCGTGCAGGTGTTCCTTTGCTTTCTATCTATAGCTGTGTTTGGTGACCCAGTTCAGAACGTCCTGTACTAAAGTCAGCGAATTATATGAACTGAACTCGAATTGTTAGAACTTTAAAAACTATTTTGTTCGGTGTACAAACATGTACTTACACTCGGGATTTTTACGGTTGATAGTTGTTGTCAAAGTGATATTTATTTTAAAACTACAGTGGGAAGTTGTAACTTTTAGTTCGGGACGTTCTGGACTGGGTCACCAAACACACCTTATCTCTTTCTGTTATTCAGGCATAATTTGACTCATGGGCCTGTACCACGTGACTATTTCGAATATGTTTTCGAAATCTTAAACAGGATAAAAATTTTAGAAACATCAGTATCGAGTCGATTTACCGAAAAAACTTGATATTTTCATTATTTCGTGAAGTGAAAAGTAGGTTGTACTGGGTGGGGCATTTAAGTTGAGACAGAAGTTTCATCATTTCAAGAGCTGGATCTAATGGCTACAACTTTTTTAAATATGGTCATCTGATGGTCAACTTCATTTTGTTTAATTGTAAAGGTTTTATCTCTAAAACCTTACGTACTTAAATGAGTTTAAATAGGAGGTTTTGAGGATACGTCACTATGTCCGTGTCATCAAAATCTCACCCAGCTATGCTCAGATTCTAGGAGGCAAGGGTCGTGAATTAGGGATTATTGCTGGTATAATCTGTAGTTGATTTCCACTAGTTCAAAATACAAATGTGGTTGTTAATTTTAAATATATATATAGGCTTTAGAAAATTCCCGTGGGCGCCATGACTATAGGTTAGCCAGAAAAAAATAATAACAGACTAAAATAAAACAAGAGACGAAAATAAAATTAGTACTATCCTATATTTAATCCTTCAAGATATGACAAAATTAGGTTACACAAAATTCTAATGTAACGCTTCCAATAAATAACTATACCAGATCAAAATATTTACTCATGCCTCAGCACCAATAAATTCTACAAAATATTTTAAAACTAACTTCCACCGAAAGTCGTTGCTTATTACAACTTTATATAAAAATAGCTTTAGCTTAAAAAAATGAGGTAAACCTCCAATAACAGTTATATGATTGTTATGACTAAAAAATTGTGACTTGACGTATCACCGATTTCGTAGACGACATACAGAGATTGATACTTGGGGCGGTAGTTTCCTCTAAATTGAAAGGATAAAAGGCAAGTTAACATTGAACAATAAAAAAATAGACTAAATTTACTCTATGAGAAAACCCCCTGTATGCCGCAAACGTAACCTAGTACACAATAAATCAGTGGGAACAACTTTCAAAATTTACTTATAAAATAAAATAACGTGAATCGTTTACCTTAATATTCCTGCAAGGGAAGTGTACCTAAATTAATCAAATTAACACCGGGTGTAGTTAAACTGTATTAACTTAAGGTAACCGACCCCTAAACTATAAGCTCTAAGCAAGTGAGCATAAGAGATATCAGTAAAAACCTAATAACACTATACTACGAGAAATAAAAGTAAACAAATCAGATTGTGTTTGTTGTGACGTTGCAGTGTGTTTAGCAATTTACAATAGGAAAATGACGGCCGGACACTAGAGTGTAGCCTGAAATCTAAAAATTATACTCGTACCTCAACAACTTTTGTTAGGCACTAATTACTAAAGTACATTTAAAACTTTGGTCCTCACCTCCTGTGCACCTAGTTAATAAATTTATTATCGCCAGAGGCACGTTCCCTTAAGAACAAAATTAACTCAGTAAACAGGTGGGAGCGGGACTTACAAATGCCCATAAAACACTAGTAATTATTTATACTGCCAGTAAGGCACCACACAACCGACTGTAGTCGTTGCCACGACACAACAAACCCAAAACACACGACATTAAATTTAAAATATAGCGCTATATATAAAAAATACACAAAGGTGATAATTAAAAACTACAAACTAAAAAACAGCAGGTACAAACATTACAATAATATCGATCGAGTAGTGATGGAGATTTAAAATATTAATTTTGTTTAACTTATCTTGTTATTTAAGATGAGATGTTGACATC
Organism: Rhagium mordax; assembly: GCA_963680705.1. Lineage (NCBI taxonomy): Eukaryota > Metazoa > Arthropoda > Insecta > Coleoptera > Cerambycidae > Rhagium > Rhagium mordax. Next base: position 27,609,600 of record OY796659.1, read on the forward strand.
GGGGAGGTTAGATTCCATACTTCAAAAACAAAACATTTCCAACAGTTGGACACTTATCTCACAGTCAGGTATACCAATCCAAAGAAAATCATGGAGGCATTTACCCCAAAAATAAAATGGCAGACTTCCGGGTGCTAAAAAAACTGCATGGGAATATGGCGTCAGCTTCTCCCTATTTTCTCGCCAGGAATATGACTTGTACTGGACCTCTTTTATAAAAGTTGGCACATTTGCCTGATAATAACAATTTCGCCGTTGTTGCCCCAAAACATCTAACGTAACGCCAATGTCCCCTATCGATCACAATGGAATTCGATACTTGACCGTTATCGATTAAACAAGTTCTAGAATCTCAGTGAGATTTTTAAAATCTTCAAAATTCTGTGTGGGTTAAAAATCATCGACTATCTACGAAAACACGATATGTTGTAAACCTTATATTGAATAAAATTAACGCTATATTTACCTACGTAATCCACTGAAGAACGACAAATAAAACCCGACACTCTGCGGATCGACTACTCGGGCAACAAACAAAACAAAAATGACCGGTTTCCAGGCTGTGCTTGGTCAGCTCGGTGCGGTCAATTCAGTGCGGTCAATTGAGGAACTAAATTCCCATTTATTTACTCAAACAGACGGCCCAGAGTGGTTAAGATTATATTTAATTTCCTAAAGGCTCAGCCAAGAGTAATTAAAATGTTTTTTTAATTGTTTAAAACTTAATTGCAAATAAGCGACAGGGTTCACATCGTGTTTTAGATGACAGTCTGACTTTCAACTCCCGACTAAGAAGGAAATACGTATTAAATGATTTGAAACACAAGCGACCTGTTAGGTAGGGTTCACACCTATGTGAGATAAATGTCGTAGGCTGCTGCGTTAATTAACTTGTAACGCTACCGGCAAAGGTAACGTTACATAATATAAACATCTATTTTTCATTGCTTAATTACTCATAAACATTAAGTTCAACTAGAAAAATAGTAAAAACAAAAGTTGTTTATTTTTTAGCGCAAAATGTGAACCTGTAAAACAATAGGGATTTAAGTTAAAAAAACAATGTTGACCTTAAAATGGCCTTGAAGTACTTCACCAAATGAAAAAAAACATATAGCCATTAGGTCCCGCTTTTGAAATGATGAAACTACTGCCTGAAACATTGTTCTCTAAAATTGTACTTTATTTTCAAGTTATTCGCCTTTGTCAACTTAAATGCCCCACCCAATGTATATTTCAAAAATTTTTTTTACTTCAGATTTGTTTATTTGGAGGCCCTAGTCTAAATATATGCTAGCTAGGTATCCTAAATACATTTTTAATAAAAGTTATTAACGTTTATTTTACCTCTAATTTCACGAATTTTTTAGCAAAATTTTTTTTTTAATTTTCGTAAAAGAAAGAGGGTTGATTTAGTTTTTAAAATAAATCCCCTTGAAGCATTTTAAAGTACACATTTCAAGCTTTAAAAATCGCACCTATAGAAATCTAACGCGATTTAAACCAGAGTCATAGGTGGTTAAAGTTAGCTATACATATCAAATTTTATCACTTTCTCAAAATTTTGAAATTTTGTAAGTGTACATCTTCAAAAATAAATTTTTGGGATTTTTTCACTCATCGCGTCTTTTTATACTTCAAGAGTAATATATTTTATCTTAAAAATTGTACAAATGGTAGAGCTTTTACCTATTTCTTGGGAAATCTCTTTATGTTCCGACTTCATATTTGTACTATTCCTACATATATTCATTTTTATATATGAAAATATAATAATTCAATAACCACATGTTTCTTTTTTCATTTAAGCTTTGTTGAGCTTAATTTCATTAATTAGTTCAAAAGATACAATAAGTGTAGCGCGCCCGAGGCCACGCGCGCTTTGCGTGCCCTACTTGCATCCCGCCGCGTTCTATTTTCGTCCATTAAACAAGACAATCTGGTGCCTACATTATTTATCGTACAAAAAAACTTCATATACATTTTTCATGTGAAATTTCCCATACTTTTGAATGGCGCAATTAGTATTTTTAAGAAAAAAATATTTTAAAAGATATTAAAAAAATTCGTATTTTGCAACTAATTTGTTTAATAACAAATGACGCTCAAGGACTATTGTTGGTAACTTTTGGTATATTCCTGACATGTTCAGAGATGTATTCTCAAAAGTTACCGCTTCCCGGAATTTTCCTATGTGAAAATCCCTATTGACTCCACTAATAATAAGGGAGCTACAACCCCTTGAAGGGGGATGATGAATATCATAATATCAAGTCCAAGTGGTGACAAAAAAATTACATTTTCATGAATTACGACGTCGATGAAGGCTCATAAAATTAAAAATTTCATACTTAACAGCTTGCTTTATTAGGGTAGTTTTGAGGAGTGAGGGGTAGTTTTTGACTCCAAATTTTTTTGACATCACTTTCGAAGCAAAAGTTTTAAATGCAATTATTTCCCATGCTCAAAAAACACTTATGTTTCAAAATTTTTGTCACGCCAGCCGTTTTCGAATAATTTGCGTTGAACGGCTATAGGGTTTTCCAGCAACCTAAAAATAAAAAAAAACAAAATAATTATTTTGAGAGTATTTCTGGTAACAGAAAAATATTTAAAAATATAGTTCAGACATTATGCGTAAAAACGGTGAAAAATTTTATATTTCGAACTAAATTTGATATTTGGATGTAACTTTACATTATGGAATTCTTTAAATAAAATTTTTCGAAAACTGTCATTAAAAGTTGACGTTTACATGATATTTGTCAAGTGTCAAAACGACAGACAAAAATCAATGAAATTATAGATGACAGAATTAATTCGTTCACCAGTTTATTTACCAGTTTATTACCAACAAAAGCATAAATTTTAACAAGCAATCATTAATAATCAATTTAATTAACAATCAATTTAACAGTTCATTTCTCTTAACATTTAAATTTAAAACCGTAATTATAAAATTGTGAAAACTGACAAATGACCTGCATGTCAAATTAATTAATTGTAAGTGTAAAAATTTTCCCTTCACATTTTTAGTAATTTTTTATACAGTTTTCGAATAAATGTTATTTGATACTTGATTGCGAAATTCTTTTGCATTCTCGAATGATTTTTTTGATCAATACCACTCGCCAAAAAAACTTTCATTCTCAAACGCAAAAGTGGCATTTCGCAATCTAGCGTCATAAATAACTATTTTCGATATCTTCAAAAATAAGTGCCAATTTTAAATAATTTGATTTTCTGACATAAGCGCCCGGACTAATATAAACTTGTGTAGTGCTACGATATCCACAATTCAGTAAAATACAACGTTCCAAAACATAGAATAAAAGAAAATAAAAATTAAATATCGATAATATTATCTTTCTATTATTTTTAACACATTTCAATAATAAAAATTTTATAATTTAATAGCCGGAGCAAATATAAAAATAACTCTAGGGGCATATCCACAAGTAAAATAGTTATAGAACTGTAATGCACTTTTAAATGCGTAACCTGTCCTGTTTGTAACTGGCTACCTACCAACAGGACTTGCTGGCGTTTAACACTTTTTAGACGGAAACTCGGGCTCCAGTTCCTTATTTTGGCTCACCGGGGTGAGAACGTTAACAGGGTAGCTGACAGTGTCTCCACCGTATCTCTACGGTTGTTTGTCCAGAGGATCGAAAGATGATTGTCTTGTCAACTGGACTGGACAATTTCTCAAACGGGTTAATTAGAAATAAACCAACGGAAATAATAACTCGTAAATTTTACATAGCATTCCAACGTATTTATATAATAAAAGCAATAATGAATAAGTCAGTTGGAATTAATGCAGCGACTTACTTTGCAGTCGGTTGTGTACAATATTTGTAACGATAATATGCAAGCTGGCAAACAAGAGTACGCGTGGACATGATTTTCCTTCGGATGGCGTTGATGTCGAGGTGCGCACGGATCTAGTATACCCACGCGGGGGGAATCAAACGGCTAGGGCGAGCAAGTATGACTCCAACAAGTTACTAAAATATCGGAGCGCGTTCAATAAGCCACAGAGATTCTTTCTATTCGGTTTCGGTTATTACTTAACAAACGCGGATTTCTACTGCCTCAAATGCAGAGCTATGCTAACAAGGAAGATATTTCCTTTCTTACTGGAAAATAACGATTTACATCATACGCTGGGGCCACATAACTACCATGAGCAGGTTAGCGAAATGTTTTGCCGGTGTATGATAAATCCACGGTCTGAAGTACATTCACTGGTGGCTAGGTCCTACCATCTGAACAGAACACTGTAAGGCTCAACCGGCGAATATGTGATATAACATTACATACGGATAAACAGAAACTTTATATCGAACTCTGAAACTAGTTCTACAAGTCGTCGGTACTTACACGATGAAATCAACGTCGAATCTCTGTGCTTATTTGAAGGCGGTACGGGTCGATAACGGCGGACTACTATTACTGTTCTTACCAAGATGGTTCACGATAAAGAAAATATTTGATGGAGCCGTTATTCTTCAGGTCGGTTTTCGTTGTGGGCGCAAGGGTACCGAAAATTCGATTGATATTGATTTTGCCGTTCCCGGTAAATTTATTATCTTTTTCTTGCTGACGTAGGTGGCGCCGCGCTCATACGGTGGGTAGAATCCGGACAGGTGACTCGAACTAAGAACGCGGTTTACTAAGTCCGAGCGTGTTATGTAACTTGCCATGTTCAACCGGGCTAACTGATAACGGAGATGCGTTGTTTACAATTTTTAAACTATATCGCAAAAAGAACCGGCACAAAGCAGACACGGAAACAAGTTTTCGTAACTAATGATTTTTACTTCCGACTTGAACATTATTGTTGAACAATTCACGGATTTAAGGTATACAATTAATTAATTAATTAATTAATTAATTTACGGCTTGTTTACCAGCGGCTTTTACAATTCATTGTTACATTAAACATAACTTAAATACTAACAGAGGTACAGGGTGTACCCAAGTGACGAAAATATTAAAACAAAACAGGCAATCCTTGACGAAAAAAAAACACTTCGCTACAGAACAATAAAACAGTTCTATTTGGTTTCAAAAACAATATTATTTTAAGAAATTTGTTAATTTAAGTAAATACCCACACAACACTGACACATTTATAACATATGCTACAAATATTCTAAATAAATATTGAAATATTTATATAATATTTTTTTTCATATCATTTATGTTGTATGCATATTATACAGGGTGATTCGTGAGGAGAGGGTCGTACTTTACCAACAGATAGGGAACATTGAGATGATCTTAAATCCCCATATAGTAATGGCTATAGTGGCTTCGTTTCCGAAATACAGGGTGTTTTATATTTTTTGGAAGAATTTTCTTTTCGCCATATATCTGCAATGCGTAAACGGAATTCAATGAAATTTTGTATTTTTGTTACAGTAGTCATTCACCATCAAATGCGTGGGATATTAATAAAATATCAGGGCCGGACCCAGAATAAAATTATTTTTAAATTATTCCTAGAAAATAACACTCTGTATACTGTTTATGAAATTCTTGATATTGAAATATTAATTTACATCTAGAAAGATACAAGATCCCATGAAAAAATTTGTTGGCACCATTTCATTGTTTAAGTAAAAAAATTAAATTGTTGAGGAATCAATTTTTTTTTGAAAAATTTAGAGAAAATAGTTACTTCAGTCCTGTTGCATGGCCCCCGAGATCACCAGATCTCACACCCCTTGACTATTTTTTGTGGGGTTATTTAAAACTGAGGTATACAAAGAAGAAATAAACACCAGAGAACAGCTGATTGCAAGAATTGAGCACTTTTGCAATGAAATTAATAACAATTTAGAAATTGTTAGAAAAAGCATAAATCAAATGACAAATCGATCAAGAAAATGTATCGAATTTGGCGGTGGTCACTTTGAAAACAGACTGTGATTCAAAAAATGTAATTGTATTTAGTAAATTTGACTGTTAAATTGTTAATTTTTATTATGTGTTATTTTTTTAAGATTATTAATTACACAATCATTATAAAATATTTTTATTATTTTACTAGGTACCATCATGTGATACGAATAAAAGATAGTGTAAACAGAGAAAAAAAAAATATGTTACTGATATCTGAAGTGACTATTTTCTCTCAATTTTTAAAAAAAAAATTGATTCCTCAACAATTTAATTTTTTTACTTAAACAATGAAATGGTGCCAAAATATTTTTTTATGGGATCTTATATCTTTCTAGATGTAAATTAATATTTCAATATTAAGAATTTCATAAACAGTATACAGAGTGTTATTTTATAGGAATAATTTAAAAATAATTTTATTCTGGGTCCGGCCCTGATATTTTATTAATATCCCACGCATTTGATGGTGAATGACTACTGTAACAAAAATACAAAATTTCATTGAATTCCGTTTACGCATTACAGATATATGGCTAAAAGAAAATTCTTCCAAAAAATATAAAACACCCTGTATTTCGGAAACGAAGCCGCTATAGCCATTACTATATGGGGATTTAAGATCACCTCAATGTTCCCTATCTGTTGGTAAAGTACGACCCTCTCCTCACGAATCACCCTGTATAAATGTGCAAAAATCACCTTTTAACATATTTAAAACATTCATTTAATATGAATAATAATATTTTTGGAATGTTTATTCATATTCTTTATATACACTATTGACAAGTTTTAACTTGGAGTGCGAAATCTGTAATGCAACTAAGAGAGAAGGTACATAGGGGCAAAGCCTTCAGTTAACAAGAGGCGCCTAACCATTCCTACACTCCTACTAAAGAGGAGATGTATGTTGATGTGGCGCGCGACGACAGTAAGCGGTTCAGCTTACGGCCGTGCGATATTTTTACGATTTTTTCATTCTTTTATCATGTTTATCGCTGTTGCATTTGACAATACAACAGCGGTTTAAGAGTTGATGTTATTTATTAGCCTTAAACCTAAAAACGAAATAAAAACTTGTATTTTAAAAATAACAGTTTGTACTTCGCAGGAGAAAGGCTTATTGATGAATAATTGTTGGGCGCGACATCGCGGCCGTTCGACACATTTGGCCGATTCCGTCGTCCCCTTCGACCGCGTGTTGTAAAGAATGGAAGGTGGGAGGTAGGGGATAGCGCGTTGTATGTTTAACTTGTAAATGCTTTAAGTTATCTCCGTCTGATGCATTTATATCGGCCACCTAGATTGGACCTTACCAATAGTGTATATACAGTTTATGTTTTATACACATACAATAGTTTTATATGTATAGATTAATTGTTCATGCAACAAGTAATAATTATTGTTACCTGAACATGTTGAACTCCGAGACTCCTCTCATTAACATTAACACTAGAAAACCATCTATGATAGGCCATCGATCGTCTTCGTTTATTTACAATTTTACAGAATATTAATGCGACTCCTATTTGTATGATATTTATTGCGTCTGCGAGTGAGTTCTCGCGCCATCTGCTGACGGAGAAAATCAACTTCTAGCAGAGATTTCCTCTATCGGAGTTATTTTTAAAAGTGATATTTTGGAATGTTCTAAAGTATTACGAATATACGTCCATAATATGTTTTTATCAAATACCAGTAAAATCATAGCATGACAAGATATCTGTACGTACACGAAGTTAACTCAAAGACATGCTGACGTCGTCATACATTTAATGCAAAAATAGAGACAATTCTGGATTGCATTAATTGGTGTACAATAAAAGAATATCCTGGAATATACTAAAATGTGTTGCCTTTGGGACGTACTAAATAGGACGCCCTAGAAAGTTTCCCTATTGATTTTACATCCAGGGATATCCAGGGATTTAAATTTGTCATCCCATATATCCCCATATATATATTTTTTATTATGAAAATTAATGTGTATAACATATACTAAATATTTCTCTTCCTTTTCTTTTTTGGGATTTATTACCACATTCCTTGAGATTCCTATCCAAAAAAGTTGATTTATCTTAAAAAATATTCAAATTAACCAGTTCAAAACTGGGAAATAACCTCTACGCCTTTGACGTAATGTCAGAGGATCAGTTAGAGGGTGTTTTTTGACAACTAATAGGAATTAAATTAATACAAAATTACTGCGCTGACGTTTCGGAAACTATATCCGTTTCCTTTTTCAGAGTTTAGGCTTTAGATTTTTATGTAACGTGTAGAAATAACAAGGCATAAAATAAAAATTGTTTATATCATTTCCATAGATACTTACCATAGAAACGTTGAATGGTAACATCGAATTTGATACGCATTTATCTAAAATTATTGCAGATTCTTTGATTTTTCTTTTTTTGTTGTATGCTTCTTTGGTCAAAATTTTTGCTGAATCCCATTTTTTTCTATGTCGTTTTCCCAAGCGTGTTCACAATTTTAGATTTTTCTATATCACCTTTTCTAATATAACTTTTGTGCTCACCCAATCGTACATTAAGTGGTCTAGATGATTCACCCACATAATGTTTATTATTACACTCGCACGGGATACTGTATATACAGTTTTTTGAATTTTGTTCAGGATTTAATGGTTTCGTTTTTGTCAATATTAGTATTATTTGTTTGAAAAATTGTCCTAACGCCAAATTTTTTACCGACACGACGTAATTTCTCAGATAAACCTTTTATATATGGAATTAATGTCGAATAATGATATTCTGGTTTAATTCATTAATTCCATATATAAAAGGTATATCTGAGAAATTACGTCGTGTCGGTAAAAAAATTGGTGTTAGGACAATTTTTCAAACAAATGATACTAATATTGACAAAAAAGAAACCATTAAATCCTGAACAAAATTCAAAAAACTGTATATACAGTATCCCGTGCGAGTGTAATAAACATTATGTGGGTGAATCATCTAGACCACTTAATGTACGATTAGGCGAGCACAACAGTTATATTAAAAAAGGTGATATAGAAAAATCTAAAATTTGTGAACATGCTTGGGAAAACGATCACAGGATAAAATGGGATTCAGCAAAAATTTTGACCAAAGAAGCAGACAACAAAAAAAGAAAAATCAAAGAATCTGCAATAATTTTACTTAATGAAGATAAATGCGTATCAAATTATTCGGCAGAATTTTGTTCAACTTGGTTACCAATGTTGAGAGAAGAAGTCAATGAAATTAATATTATTTAGTATATTTTTCAACATTTCTATGGTAAGTATCTATGGAAATGATATAAACAATTTTTAAATCAATGAAGTAGTCCATGACTCAAAGTGGAGTAAAAATGTAAAGATTAAATTTTCAAAAAGCACAAAGTCTTCTCCACGTGTAAACAAAATTTTATTAAAGAATCATAAATTTATAAAACGGTACATGTTTCGGAGATATATATCTCCATTTTCAGCCTACAACAAATTAAAATACAAAAATATAGGATAGTAGTAACTTACACAAAAATATACTTAAAACTAAAATGTGAAAAAACCCAAAAGGGAAAGTTAATTTATATTTATTTTTTAAGAAAGATTGTTAAATATAAATTAACTTTCCCTTTTGGGTTTTTTCACATTTTAGTTTTAAGTATATTTTTGTGTAAGTTACTACTATCCTATATTTTTGTATTTTAATTTGTTGTAGGCTGAAGATGGAGATATATATCTCCGAAACATGTACCGTTTTATAAATTTATGATTCTTTAATAAAATTTTGTTTACACGTGGAGAAGACTTTGTGCTTTTTGAAAATTTAATCTTTAAACAATTTTTATTTTATGCCGTGTTATTCTACACGTTACATAAAAATCTAAAGCCCAAACTTTGAAAAAGGAAACGGATATAGTTTCCGAAACATCAGCGCAGTATTTTTGTATTATTTTAATTCCTATTAGTTGTCAAAAAACACCCTCAAACTGATCCTCTGACATTACGTCAAAGGCGTAGAGGTTATTTCCCAGTTTTAAACTGGTTAATTTGAATATTTTTTAGATAAATCAACTTTTTTTGGATAGAAATCTCAAGGAATGTGGTAATAAATCCCAAAAAAGAAAAGGAAGAGAAATAATTTATGAAATGCCACAATTAACATTTAAAAAATATACTAAATATTTCCCAAAATATTGTTAAAATATTATTGAATGTTATAAAATACTTTATCAACATGAAAATTAATATTTGTATAACAAATACCAATAAATGATTCACAATATTTTTAAAATATTATTGAAATTCAAAAAATATTTTATAAATATGAAAAATAATATTTGTATAACACGTATTAAATAATTCACACAATCTTGTTAAAATATTATTGAAAGTCATTGTTTAATCCAATTAAACATATTAAAAAATTTCCAATTATAATATCATATCATATTTATTATTTTGTGTTCCACATTAATTCTTTATTGTTATTGTACTGTCATTATCACTTCGAATAACGTTGCAGGGTCACCGAAATGCAACTCTGCAAATACGTGCAACTAGTTGCATATTTGTCTAGATTCTAGATTATTAGAGCAAGTCCACTTTTATTAAATACGTTTGTTTTCGTTTTTGTTATGATAATTTTAGTATAAATTAAATGTATTTTCGTTAATAAAAACAGTTACAACTAACCTGTTGAGACTCACTGACACCCCTTTCCAAGCCATTATTTAGAACATGAGACTGCGTTCAGGGGGTATTACCAAATTTACAAGACATCTTGGTCCATGTACCAAAACAACGCCAACAATCATCCACTCTACGTATCGTATAGTGGCCCTGTTCAAATTTATGAACCCACTATTCACGAGTACATTGGTCCTTCGAGCCAGAGTCAAGTACTATGTTTGTTTGTGGACTGTATAAATTTTTGTTTGAATGATGCTTTTAGTTGTAGACACTAGTTTTGCTTATTTAACATTTATTTTTGCTTAAGAATACAAAAGGTGACGCTGTAGCGTCCAACTGCTATAAAATTTCCTTAAGTACTAACTAAAAACGAACATGGCACCTTTGTGCTGCTAACTCTTACATGCTGCTCATGCTCAGTCGTGCATTGAGCAGCACCGTCATGCAATAAAATAATGATATCATATTAACATGTACAGGGTTATCCAACGAAAAGTCCCACCCTTATATTTTCTTTATTTTAGGAAAAAATGTTTCAAATAAAAGTTGTAGTGAATCAAATGAACTCATTTATAACCCCTGCATAGAATATACAGGGTGTTCCATAAAAGCGGGACAAACCTAACTTACATTTTTTTAAATGGAACACCCTATATTTTTTTACATTTTTCAAATCTGTGTTTTTTTGTGATTACAAATACATGTATATATATGTTGTATCTTATCTTTTACTGTTTTTTATTTATTGCAAATTTCGTGAACAATATTATTTATACCACCAGCATCTGCATGCGTATCAATCAGGTTAGCCATGGATGAAAAACAATTAATTTGACACTTATGCCTTACAGAATAATTGAATAAATTCAAAAAGCTTTTCATCCATGGCTAACCTGATTGATACGCATGCAGATGCTGGTGGTATAAATAATATTGTTCACGAAATTTGCAAAAAATAAAAAACAGTGAAAGATACAACATATATATATTTGAAATCACAAAAAAACACAGATTTGAAAAATGTAAAAAAATATAGGGTGTTCCATTTAAAAAAATGTAAGTTAGGTTTGTCCCGCTTTTATGGAACACCCTGTATATTCTTTGCAGGGGTTTTAAATGAGTTCATTTGATTCACTACAACTTTTATTTGAAACATGTTTTCCTAACTCGAAAAATAAAGAAAATATAAGGGTGGGCCTTTTCGTTGGATAACCCTGTACATAAAAATTAATTTAAAATTAATCATAAAACACAACATTCCTCCGGCCTTGAAATGACCGATTTCAAAGAACAGTAACAATGTGAACATAACGTACAACACATGCTATTTGTGTAAAGTCGACAATCAATCTGTATAGTCATTGATAGGTAAAGGGCAAATCTTGCTAATTGCACGTTTAACAATGCCGCCACTGGTCAAAACTGACACTACCCGCACTAGGTTGTCGGAACCTGGATGCACTTGCACTACACGACCCATGTGCCATTGCATAGGCGAGACATTGTCCTCTTTGAGAAGAACCAAGGTATCCACTTTAATATTGTTGCTACTTTCACACCACTTGGCTCGCTGCTGCAAAGTGTGCAAATAATCTCGACTCCATCGAGTCCAAAAACTTTGAACTAATTGTTGAAGTTGCTTAAAATGGTTTAAACGATTAAGTGAGATTGCTGTTACATCTTCCTGGGGTACTGCTATCAGACTACTTCCAATCAGAAAATGACCTGGTGTCAGAGCAAGTAGATCGGTGGGATCGTTTAAAAGTGGCAAGATGGGGCGGGAATTGAGGATAGCTTCAACTTGCGTTAGTACTGTGAGAAACTGTTCGTAATTTAAAAGCTGATCCCGCCTTATATGATATTTGAACGATTTGACTGCGGCCTCCCAAATACCCCCAAAATGTGGAGAACTCGCGGGGATGAAGTCCCATTCAACATGATTTTCAAGAAAATAATTATGACATTTTTGGTCTTTGGAAATATTTGCAATGAGTTCGTGTATCCTTTTTAAATAATTGTCAGATCCTACAAAGTTTGTAGCGTTGTCTGAACAAATACGCCTGCACAAGCCTCGTCGAGAAGCAAATCGTTTAAATGCATTTAAGAAACCTTCTCTAGTTAAATCGGTGACTATTTCAACATATAGCGCTTTTGTAGCTAGGCACACAAAAATACACAAATAAGACTTTATCAATTCTCTGATTAATTTATGATACGTTGAGCATATTTCGATAAGGTCAAAATCATTTAAAACCTTGAAAGATAGTATTACATTTTCTTTTCGTGCCTCTGGTATATTCGTTATTTCGATAACCGGGCTTTTCGGCCATTCGTTGTTCGAGTTTTTTGTTAAAAACATAGGACCGTGCCACCAAAGTGGCGCATTTACTATCTTATGTGCCTCACAGCCCCGGGACACTATATCCGCTGGATTGTTTTGTGACTCGATATGTCGCCATAGACCGTTTTCCGCTAAATTTTGAATCTCTGATACGCGGTTTGATACAAGAATCTTCCAGCGATTAGGTTCTGCATTGAGCCAAGAAAGAACTATATTAGAATCGGTCCAATAATTTACTGAATCGGAATTAATGCGTAAAGCCCTTGTAGTTTTTTGCATTAATTGTGCGAGCAGTAATGCCCCACATAACTCGAGCCGTGGCAACGATAATGCCTTTATTGGTGCCAATCTAGATTTCGAACAAATTAGGTGAGATACTCGGTCACCCTGTACATTTTTTGTGCATAGGTAGATGCAAGCGCCGTGTTTGTGCATGCGCACTAAAATATCGAATAGGTCGTTCTGCACCTTGGGTCCAACTTTCAGTACATCGTTCAAACTAAGACCTGAAGATGTCTTGCTCGATGCATCGAATACGACGCGGACCTTTGTGGTTGTGCTTGTCTTTCACCACTGCGTGGTGCGGTAAGTAATTGTGGATATCCAACGAATTGTCTGCACTTACGTCAATTTTGGACATATGGCCCATATCTTCATATTATTTTAAAAATTCAATATAATGTTTACGCAGCTCAGGATTTTTTACTAACCGACTTTCTAAGGCTCGTAACCGATTTTTCGCAATAGTTAATGATTCGCCTAATTCCGCGTAATTATTTTTTAACGGTAATTTCACTGTATATTTTCCTGATTTATCGAATTTTGTGTTATTTCGAAAATCCATTTCGCATTCCAACTCTTTATTAGACAATTTAATATGCGAGTTATCAATGTTTTCAATTTCCCAAAATTTCTGCAGTTGTTCGTTTAAAGAAGTAGACAAAAAACATTTAGATGGACTTACTCTATTTCTTTAATTTATTATTTCAACTGGATCCGCTAATATCCAGCCAAGTTTTGTGCTTTGCAGAATGGGTTTATTGTAGCCTAATTTTATTTGACATTTATTTAAAATTTCAAAAAATATCTCCGTGCCCGAGTCCGTGCCTAACAAAAGATCTATTTTTTGAGAAAGATAAAAATTTGGATCTGCTAAAAGAATGTCATTCGGGATATTTAGATGTGAAATATCGAAAGAAAATTGTGGTAAGTTGCTTGTTATATTTTCGATTACTAAAACCTGAATATTTGTTTTATATAAACCATCAGTGGCTTGTATTTGACATTTAGTGCTGTATGATATATTGTTACGTATAGGCCTCTTCTCGGCCGTCTACGCACGCTAGGGGTGTAGCAAGAGGTAGGTATTCAAAAGATGAAGTAACAGAAATAAAACATTTATTAACGTGTAAAACAATATAAAAAAGGTTTCCTACTAACTAACTTATACACTAGATACATGAAGCGGTACTTACATCACAAATTCTACAAATGCCCCCATGGCTTGGAAGATATGTCTTGGCACCGCACTTTCCCGTTACCGACCAAAAGTTGACTAACTTGTCCAACAACTTATCCTTTTGGTTTTTCGAAATATTGCTAAGTTTGCAATCTTGCTAAATTTAAATTGACCCCAATTTAGGTAAAAGCAACTAATATAGAATTTTGCATTTGTTTAATTATTCGTCATAGTAATGTATACAACTTATGTTTACTTTTAGAATAATTAAACAATTTGGAGAAGGTTATTGAACAATTTGATATACCGAGTGTTTTAATTTTAAGAGTTTTTTCAGCTCTTGACATATTTCCCCGGCCTCGTAAATCTGGCCCCCAGATTTATATTCAGCTAAATTATATAAATTCTCAAAAAGAAGAAATAATTTTAAAAAAAATCCTAACCTACCCCAACCTATGTATAAATTGTATAAACTCTCAAAAAGAAGAAATAATTTTAAAAAAGAAATCCTAACCTATCCCAACCTATATGGACAAAACACCAATATAACCCACTCTAACAAACTTAATCTAAAATCATATAATACACGTGTAGGGTCCTAAAGCACACACAATTAAGTCTGCTCGGGCTTAATCCGGCACTCCGCGAAGTGCGGTCCTGTCCACTGCCGTCTGTCAGATCTGCGGGCTGTCACGCTCCTTCTATATCCTAAAGCTTGCTCTGTGCCGGCCGACAGGGTTTGACGGATTTGATATTCTGTGGTGAGTCTAACCTAACCTCGTAATCCCATGTGTTTGTTGTTTATCGTCAACTGGTGTCAAATTACCCCATAGTTAACGTTTTTAAATGAGGGGTGGTGATAACTGCTGCGTGTGCTTTATTATTAGTGTCTTTTAGCCTTGAAACTAACTGGAGCTCGGAGTTGCTACCTTTCCATAAATTTATTAAGGTAAGTTGGTGTAGTTATAAGTGAGTTTGGTTTGTACTCACAAACACTTCTTAACTAATATAACTCCTTTTTAGGTATGGTACTTGGGGACTTTCAGAAACGGCTGTGAAATTTTCTTTGAATAAATTTCCATAGGAGTGTCCAAGGAAAGACACAGGCAGTGGTTGGCTTGGGTCGAACACATACGTTGGAGAGACTCACCACCTTGTGTCTTCAGGTCTTCGTCAGCATGGCTTGCGTGTGACAGGCAGGGATATTGACCACTATACTTTCGAGGAAGGTCCTTTGTGCCATTTGCCCTCCCTGGGTGTGCTCCGAGTGCATGAAAAAAATAAAAACCAGTAAGTCCTTACCATAAAATTACTACCTAACATACTAATACGCTTTATTTGTGATACACATATATAAAAACCGAGATAAAAACAACACAACATGAAATAATTACATCACAAATTACAAATTAAAATTAATAGAAAAATATATCACCAAAAGGCGGAGATCAGCATAAGCTGTTTTTAACTCTCAAGCCGTTAATAATAGATTAAAATAAATCGAGAAATAAATATAGGTTAATGACAATAAAAATTTACTATATTCCCCGTTTGCAAAAAAACTATATTCTGTTTCATACTACGTAATTATTGTGGACTAAAACCAAATTTTTCAATCTACCTGGGTGATTAAATTTAAAATTTTGAACTGACATTAAATTTATATTGAGAAAAAAAAATTTTTATAAAGTATAATATGGATTATGTTTTGAAAATCAATCGTTTATATCTTTTTACTTGGACGAAGACTACGTTAGGTAATCAGCTATTTCCTCTGCCATTTATCTAGTAGCTCAAGCTAGTGCCACTAGCTTAAATGACCTACCAACGTTGCATCATAACCTAATCAGTGGCCCTAGTCCAGGTATGCTTTGCCAAAATTAAATTGAATTACCCACCCGAGTTGTTACTACAACTCTCACACGTGGTATCCTGAATTCCTTGTAAGACACATTGTACACTGTGCCCTGGTTTTAGAGAATTGAGATCCACATTACTCCTCATTTGTATTACGTACTCTTTCCCAGAGGAGAGGGGTTCGTTTAAGGGTGGTACTTCTGTTTCAGAGGGGTGTGGTTCACCCCTTCTCGTGGCTTTGCCACGCCTGATTAATAAAAAAAATTTTATTCCGAAATACAGAATAAAAAATGCAAAACCCAAGCATAAAAATATAAAATATATGTGATGTTCGATATTTGTTTTTCTCTCGCCTCGTACTGGGGCTGCTATCGCTGGTATAGCTGCCAAATTCCGCCTCCAAAAATTATGTAGCAAATTGCTATGGACAGTATAGTGTTCCATATAAAAAATAATTTGTCACCATGTTGTCCATATGCTTCTGCATATGAAACCCTTACTGCCGCTTCGACATTATCTACGATTTCCTTTAAGTTTGACTTTTGGGAAGTTAAATTTATATGGGGTATTTCTAATGTCCAATTTTGGCTGAGGCCGTCCTCTGGTTTTAAAAATTTTGGTAAATTATTTTGTTCGTATGGTTTCAGCACAAACGACTTTAATGAGGACCGCCGCTGGTATTATGTGAGTCATGGTGGACTCCAACGGAAGCGTTTCAGGACATGGGAATCTCCTCGGAATGAGAACCTCGCCTGCCATCCATAATTCGCAGTGGCATGGTAAGTATAGTTTAATGGAGCCTGGTGCTATATAAGCTGATTCGTCCAATTCAACTGTTGAATTTTGACATACTAATTTTGTTGTCTTTTTAGGAAATGTAATGACATATGTTTCTTCAGCAATCTCGGAGACAACAGTGGTAGTGGACGTGTGTTATTTCCTCCACAGAGGCTCCATTATACAACTTTTTCGCGCATGCTGGTCCTTGTGTCATGTCAGCCGAAAATCGAGGTAGGTAGCATAATTTATCCTTGAATGGTTGGCAATGCCGCAATCCCGACCCTGATATTTGCCTGACATGTGATTTGGATTTTAGAGCAGAGTTTGAGACCGCTAGAAATAAAGGCTCATGCTTTATTAAGCAGGTCTGATTTTCCCACGCAAACGGAACTGTTATCAACTCAAACAGATCCCATGTTTGTTGTTTCTGAGTGACGGGAATCCGGATGTTGATAAACAGTTTGTCTCCATTAAAACCACAGTCACAAATAGGGACTTGGTATAATTTTGACAAATCATGCAGTGGTATAGCTAAATTTTGCCCTAGTGTATTTAACTCTCCCTCTAATTTTTCCAGATCATGTCTCAAAACAGCAGGATTTAGGATTGAAATTGGAATTTGGTGTTGCCTACAGGAATTTATAACTCCTTGATTTTTGAGTGCCCGGGTAATTTCTATAATATGTCTTAAATTTTGAAATTGATTGTTTAGTACCGATAAAAGAAAATATTTCTTCTCTTTCTCGAATTCTCTGACATTGTTCGTAGCTTGTTGAGTGTAGGATTCTAGTTTGTGAATCCTATCCTCAGTAGCTACGAATGTACTGGCAACAGATTTTTCGTATTCTGCGAATTTCTTTGAATTTTTTGAAATGGTCGAAAAAGTTTCCGAAATTCCGTCTATTAATTTTGAAAGTTGAAGTCTTAAATTTCGTTCGTCCATTGTCAACAAGTCCAATTTGTGCTGAGTCACGACCCCACAACACCATGATAAACCGTCCCCTAAAAAATCTAAAGCCCTCCTATAACGTTCTTTTGTCCCTGAACAGTTTTGTAGATGCAATGGGCTCCAGCTACGAGCGAGAGAGTTAAATTTCGATTGATAGCTAGCTTTTAACTGGTTAAGGCTATTTAAAATAATACATTGTGAACTTTTTCCGTTTGAGTGTTCACATACCCCCTTAAACGATGAACCACCTCTTTCCTCTCCTTCTCTCCACTTGGTCTCATAAATCAATGGAACGGTGGCTTCATAGGTAACCGTTGACGGTAGCGTTCTCCAAAACCCTCCTGCTATCACCTCCATGTGGTGCGCATCCCCATGGTAGGTGCTCATTCCCACGACAGTCAATCTGTAAAAAAAAATAAAAAACATTAGATACCTCCAGATTTTCTTATTTACTTACTTATTTATTTTTGGGAAAAAAAAATTTTTCTACTCTTCAGCATTTTTTGGCACTGGAATTGGAGTCCAAGGGTCGTGGTAGGGTAGTATTCTGCTTACATGTACCACTTCCGCTTTGGATTTCCTGGTGGGGACCTTTTGGACAAGTCGACTTCACTTGTCCGTTTTACAATATAGTACGGACCAAACCACCTCAGTAAAAGTTTTTCACTTCTTCCCACTTTTCGTATGGCTGTGAAAACTTTTACCTGATCCCCCTCATTAAATTCCAGATGCCTGTGTTTGCTGTCATACCTCACTTTATCCGCTTTCTGCCTTCTTTGGATATTCTCCACGGCCTGACTCCTTATTGCCAAGGCCCGTTCTCGTATCTTGCGGATATCCCCCGAGTTACTCGTCTCCAGCAAGTTTGCTTCAGTGGGCTGTATAGCCTCCCTAGCATACACCAACATAAACGGGGAGAATTACGTGGTGTCTTGCCTAGTTGTGTTGTATGCGAAAGTTACATGGGGGAGATACTCATCCCAGTATGTCTGTTGCGTATTGGTATACATAGACAGCATATTTGCCAACGTTTTATTGAACCGTTCGGTCAATCCGTTGCAACTGGGGTGGTATGCAACTGGGGTAGTATATTGATTATAAGTACCCATGCACTTTACCAACTCTCTTACTAGCTCTGACCGGAAGGTCTGTCCTCTGTCGCTTAGTAAGTACCTTGGGGATCCATGGCGTGAAATAATTTTCTCCAGAATAAATCTGGCCACCGGCTTCGCCTTCCCCGAGGATAACGCTTCTGTTTCCACCCATCGTGTGGCATAGTCTGTTGCCACTATAATTACTGTTTTTCCATTCCGACTTTTTCGAAATGGACCTAGGATATCTATCCCTACCCTCTCAAATGGCGTTCCCACTTGTATTGGTTGTAGTAACCCGACAGGTTTCTTGTTCTGCTGCCCCTTCCTAGCTTGACAGTCCGTACATCCCTTTATAAACCTTTCCACATCTTTCTGCATGTTCTCCCAATAGTACCTAGTTTTAACTTTATTTAATGTTTTAGCGATTCCGAGGTGACCTGCAAGAGGCTCTGAATGACTGGAGTACAGGATCTCCTCCCGTAGGTGTACAGGAATCACCAGCAAGTTTTCACGCCCTTCTGCTGATGGATTTACCTTGTACAACACCCCGTCCACCATCCGGAAGTTCTTCGCTCGTCTAGCTAGGCCTATTGAGACATGCTCTGGGTTCGTCACCGCCATCATTAACTCCTTTAATGATGGATCTAACTGCTGTTCTGCGGATATATCCTCGGGTAGAAGAAGGAATGTAGGTATGTCGTCCACATTTTCTGTTTTATCCCCAGCTTCCAATACTGGGTTCCGCGATAATGAATCAGCATCTGCATGTGCAACACCATTTTTGTGCACAATGCTGTAGTCAAATTCTGACAGTCTAAGTGACCACCTTGCTAACCTACCTGTCGGGTCCTTTAATGACCTAATCCAGCATAGGGCATGATGATCACTGACAATTTTTACAGGCCTTCCATATATTAGGTGCCTTAAATAACCCAAAGCCCAGATTGCCGATAATCCCTCTAGCTCAGTTATTGTATAATTAATCTCAGCTTTTGAGAGACTTCTAATCACATAAGCAATGGGGTGGAGTAGCCCGTCCTCCCTTTCCTGTAAGAGTATTGCTCCAATCCCTATGGTACAGGCGTCCACACGTAGCTCGCAGCCCTTATTTGGGTTAAAGTGCTACAATACTGGGGCTGTCGTCAACTTTTCTTTAAGAGCCTCGAATGACTCTTTCTGCTCGAGACCCCAAACAAACCCAGTCTCCTTTTTTATTGCCATATGTAAAGGTCTAGCTATTATAGAAAAATTTTCTATAAATTTTCTATAATAATTGCATAAACCTACAAAACTTTGGACTTGTTTAATTGTTTTGGGTTCAGGGAAATCACTTATAGCTTTCAGCTTTTCCTCATCTGGAGCTATACCTTCCCTGTTTACAATATGGCCTAGTAACTTTACCTCAGGCTTTGCATAAATTCATTTGTTCGGTTTCAAAGTTAGTCCTGCCTCTCGCAAACGCTGAAAAACTTTTTCTAATTTTTTCAGATGTTCCTCCCATGTTCTGGAGAAGACGACAATGTCATCGAGATAGATCAGGACATCTTTCCATTCATACCTTCAAATACCTTGTCGGCTAAGTGCTGGAAAGTAGCGGGAGCATTACAGAGACCAAAACTCAAGACGTTGAATTCATAGAGGCCATGTTCCTGTGCAACAATTGCTGTATACTCCCTGGAGTCTTCCTCGATTTCAACCTGCCAATAACCACTGAACATATCTAATGTCGTAAAGTATTTGGAGTCATCTAAATACGTAAGAATGTCCTCGATGTTTGGGATTGGATAGGTAGATTTCCGTGTTACGTTATTTAGCTTTCTGTAGTCAACGCAAAACCTTGTTGAACCATCCTTCTTTTTATCGAGCACCACAGGGCTTGCCCATGGTGAATGACAGGGCCTAATGACATTACTCTCCAGCATCTCCTGGATCTGCTCGTCTATGATCTGTCTTTCCTTCTGGGATACCCTATAAGGGCGGCATTTTATCGGAGCAGCGTCACCAACATCTATCTTGTGCTTAGCTAAAGTCGTCAAGCCCATGTGATGTGTAGATTTAGAGCAAACATCTTCATACTCTTGTAACAGGTCTGATAGTTGTTCCTTTTCTGCATGTTTTAGATAATCTATTTGGTATTCTTTCAGTGTTACCATATCACTGGGGTCTTCTTCTACATATAAGATAATGCCTTGACTTAGTGGTTCTGTTTCTGGGGAGACAAAATGTCCTACCGTGGATCCCTTCAGCACTTTGATTTTTCTCTAGCTTTTGTTCTTAATCGTTATGTACATTCTGTTTATAGGTGCTGGGGAACTTTACCTAATGAGTCCTCTAGTAGAGTAAAAGACTTCATTGGCATGGAATTCCCATTGACACAGATCCTTCGGTTCCTGATTTCCCAAAATTCCTACTTTCAGGTTGTGTGTTTCTCCTGGCTTTAGGACGTAGTCATCCTGGACGATAACTTTAACCCAACTGCCTATTTTCTCTTCTCGCTCAGATTCCTCCCCTTGTAGAATGTCCTCGCTTTCCCTATGCACTATCGGCTTATCTGACTCTTTCCTCAACTCTTTTGAGTCTGTCCTGTTACATACTAAAATGTCCATTTCCACGTCATTGAACAGATAAAAGATCATATTCTTTACGGTCTTCCATTTCAGTCGGTCCCTTCCGCAGCCCAACCTTGGAATAGCTAGTTGCCGTATCCCATTTGCAACAATGTAGTTCTTCATTTTATATAGAGACATCCATAATTTGCTCGGCAGTGGCTTGTCCCAATAGGCTTGCTTGGTTACTAAATAAAATATAGATTGACTACCTCGTGTGAGTACGGCAAGGCCTCCAGGTTTTTGCTGCTGTTCCCTCAGTTCGGTCACGCCTCCGAATCTGCTCTTAAAAGTTTTCGCAATTCGTCTACTCATTGCCATGTCAGCGATACACAGTGTGCTAAGGAGTAGTTACTGGTCTTAAAAAATAAATCCTGCGTCTTTTCTTCAATCTTTACTTTAGTGATTTCGTTTTCATAGTTTTTTATGGACTTCATAAACCCATTGAATTCTCTGATCATCTTCTGTTCCTCGCTGTTCCCTCTTTTGGCTCTGTTGCCTTTCTTTTTTTCAATATTTTTCACTACTTTGACATTCTCATTTTCACATCTTTTTAAGGGTTTGGGCCTGTAAACTTGCGATGCTCCTCCCTTCTTTTGCTGAGAATCTAAACTGTGCTGTTCTCTAGTTCCTGTTTTATGGCTCGGCTTTGCTATTTCTGTTCTAGCTAACGAATTTCTTGCATCCTCTCTTTTTACTATGGTATTTGGGTGTGATCGTTTCTCCTCCATTTCTTGTTCTTTACTGATGTTCCAACTGACTCTTTTGTCCTTTTTACTAACGCTTTTTACTACTTCTCCTCTTGTGCTTGCCTTCTTTAGCTGTACATCTGAGTTGTGCGGTCTGATATTTGTTGATTTTCGGTTTGGTTTTGATTTTTCCGTCCTAGTTATCGGCTTCCTACTTGCATAATTTTCTCTTGTTATGGTGTTTTGATGTGATTCTTTTTCCTTCATTTTTCCAAAACTGTTTAAATTTAGACTGACGTACCTACTACCTATAGCCAATGACACAGTTTCATCCCTAAGGTTAATTACCGCCTTACAGCTTTTAAGGAACTCCATTCCCAGCAATAGCGGAAATGGTAATTTTTCTATGACCTTGGCCCTACACGTAATGGTGCGGCCTCCGATGCCAAGATTAAATTTAGAGTCTCCTAGTATAGGTATCCTTCCACCTCCAGCGACAATTAAATTTCTCCCCTGAGTCCTATTGAAGTATTTTAGAATACCAGCCGTTATTACATTCTTTTCGGCCCCTGTATCTAGGCCCCTGTATGCCCCTGTATGCCGCAGTCCGTTCATAATTTTTCATAAACGATACTGCATTTCCAGAGCAAGGATCGAACGTTGGCGGACACAAAAACTTTGGTACCGCTGGTGTTTTAGGATTGGCTAGACTCTTTGAAATTGTGACGTCCATTGCAGTTGTTGGAATTGGGTCGTTACGGTCTGGTGCGACTGTTGGAGTCGGGGGTCTTTCTATCTCCTGTCGTTTCTGGCCTTCGGGTGCATCAGTCTTCTTGCTGTGCTTGCTATTTACCAGCTCGGTACTTCCTGTTTTACCGCTTGCTGTTCCTTGCTGCCCTGCAGAATCTCCAACTTCTGTGGACTTTGCTAGACCCTGTTCCACTGCCGTATTGTCAACGTCCTCGATATCACTGTCAGCTGACCCGCCGATGACCTCAGTGCTTCTGTGTCTCGGTTCAAATCTTGGAGGGGTTGGGCCCTCTTTTAATAACAGCCTTACTGCAGCTCTAGTAACTTGTTTTCTTCTCCGAACCATTCATATGCTTAAAAACCTAATACCGTTGGGTAAAACAACACTACCTGGATAACGATAAAATATTTCCCCAAAATTATAATAATATATTAGAATTAACTGTTAAAAATAAGAATAATGTAAAATAAATTTCTGAAAAAAAATATCGTTATATGTGGCTTTCTGAAAGAAAATAAATTATTTCAACAATTTAGACACTCCTTCCCTTTGCTCCGGTCCTAGATAGTCCTGTTTCTAAATAAATAGAATATAGAAAACCTTTATGAAAGCGTTAGGTACCCCCAAAATAATAATGTAGTATTTCCCATGAAATATTTAATCATAAAAAAAAATTATATGCCCAATTACTGGTACCTACTTTCATAAAATTTATATTGTATTTTTCGTGCTTCTAAATTTTGAGATTTCACACATCAATTCACCTGGGTTACGGTACAATTTTCTATAGAGTCCCTGGGGATTACTCTCCACAGACTCTATTTTGAGAACTTACTTGTGCTGTTATCTGTTTCTAATTATATAAAAACAAACAATAGCCTTTACTCGTTCGCATAAAAAACTACTGTAACCCCATGCACACACTAAATGTAAATGAAAGATTCATACCCAAAACTTCATCTGGTTTTTACTAAATTTTGAGAAAAAAAAATACCCCTTGATAAACGTGATTGTAGACTCGGCGCCTCCACCATATGTTACGTATAGGCCTCTTCTCGGCCGTCTACGCACGCTAGGGGTGTAGCAAGAGGTAGGTATTCAAAAGATGAAGTAACAGAAATAAAACATTTATTAACGTGTAAAACAATATAAAAAAGGTTTCCTACTAACTAACTTATACACTAGATACATGAAGCGGTACTTACATCACAAATTCTACAAATGCCCCCATGGCTTGGAAGATATGTCTTGCACCGTACTTTCCCGTTACCGACCAAAAGTTGACTAACTTGTCCAACAACCTATCCTTTTGGTTTTTCGAAATATTGCTAAGTTTGCAATCTTGCTAAATTTAAATTGACCCCAATTTAGGTAAAAGCAACTAATATAGAATTTTGCAATTGTTTAATTATGCGTCATAGTAATGTATACAACTTATGTTTACTTTTAGAATAATTAAACAATTTGGAGATAGGTTATTGAACAATTTGATATACCGAGTGTTTTAATTTTAAGAGTTTTTTCAGCTCTTGACAATATTACAGCTGTTTGACTAATACCTGAAATGGGCATGTTTATTCGAGAGCCTTTCAAATTTAAACGCTCATATAATTCCTTGGTACAAAAATTTGATTGACTTGCCGACTCTAATAATGCACGACATTTTATTATTTGAAGATGAACTATAGCTGTAGCTAATAATACTTGCAATTTATTTTGATAATTGTTATTTCGATTATGCGATGCTAAAGTTACCTGAGAATTTGTTTGCGACTTGGTCGCGTTATTGACCGTACTATTATTTTCTAAAGTGACCGCTGCGACATTGTGACTTTCTTGCACCTGCTTATCTGCCGAGTTTATGGTATTGGAAATACTACTAACTCTGTTTTGAGTCTTACGCTGTTCAAAATTATTATCGTGTAATATTGAATTATGACGTTTACTGCAAATTTGACACGTTTTACCATTACAATTTTCGCTGTTGTGACCTGCTCTCAAACAATTGTGCAAATTCCGGCCTTTTTTAGCTCAAAATATCGTGATTTGTAAGATAATGCTAATAATTTCTGACATCTATATGTACCGTGACCTTTTTGTTTGCAAAATGCGGAATCAACGTTATAAGTGCTCGCGTTTGTGTGATTGTCTGTCGTAACATGAACCAAAAACTTATCTTTATTGAATTTTAAATTTAATTTGGATACCCCTTGGTTATCCAATGATTCAAGAAATTGACATCTCTTTTTTAAGAAATCTAACATGTCGTTTAATTCAGGAACGTCTTTTTTCATTGAGCTTTCCCACTCCCGGCTACTTTGTGGGTCTAACTTTGTAGAAATGAGATGAATAAGCAACGTGTCCAAGATTCGACTGGCTGTCCCAAACTTTTCAATGCTCTAAAATTTCTTAAAAAATTGTCTAATAGACTTCTTAGGCTTACGTGAGATTCCTTTGTAAGTAATGGCATGTCATAAATTGCTTTTACATGTCCTCGTATAAAAACCCTTTTATTTTCATACCGATCTTTTAATAACTCTAATGCAGTGTTATAATTTGTTTCGCCAATTTCCAATGAGTAGATGCCCAGAGCTGCATCACCCCGTAAACATGACTGTAAGTAATAAAACTTTTGAATTTTATTCAGTTTCGCGTTTTCGTGTATTAACGATTTGAATATTTCGAAAAATGGTAGCCAACTCTCGTATGTGCCCTGAAATTGAGGCAAGTTTATAGACGGTAAATTAGATGAAAAAGTGCTTGGTAACGTTGATTGTGAACCCGGAAGAGGTGTTGAATTAGTCGCTAATTTATTTTTACTTGTAACTGTTTCAATAATTCGTTGAGCTTTTGCAACCATGCCGAAAAATTTATCTTCAAATGCTCCTCGTTCTAGCTCTTGCTGCGTACCTGTATCAATCAATTCAATAGATGATTGGACTTTGTCGAACTCATCCCACATATCTTCAAATTTCTTAACACGTATTTTTAATTCCGTGACATTGTTATGATCATTAATTTCGACAAAGTATGAAAATCTTGTAAGTTGACCTTTCAACTGGCCTCGACGAAAAATCAAAATTTTTAACTCCGCGTTCTTGTCCTCGCTAGACATTTTGTTTGTTTATCTTATTATTTTTGTACAGGGTGTCTCAAATTGGCGAGGATTGAGGGGTTACACCCATTTCCAGAGTAACTGGAGAAAAACTGACGACACATTCCCGAGGTCAATTTTCGAGACGAATCGAACGGTCAAGGACTCATTTCGATATCTTTTACCGTTTTCGAGATATAAGCCAAAATTAGTATTTCTGTCATTTTAAGAGGGTACCGTAACTTCCTTATTTATGAATATTTTTTCAAATTTTAAAAACTTTCTTAGGGCACTTTTTTTACGTAGATTCAGAATCTGAATAGTAAAATTGCCTAACTCTTACAGATTTTCCGCTACGATCCAAACTTCAATTTTTTTAAACGGAAACCATAGTTGGCTGTGGCTTAAAAAATTACATATTTTTTAAGCTTTTCAAGAATATAACACAAGTCATATTCGTTTTTAATAGGAGCCGGATAATTTCGATATTCATTGAAAATTTTAAATGTTGACAGTTCACCGTTACTCAAATATAGAGGAGCCTTTACATATTATATAATATTTACATTCATGTTTTTAATATTTTATTTTTAATATAATATATTTTTAATATCTGTTAAAATCCCTTATTTAATAAATAGAGTATGATTGAGTCTTTTTTACAAAATAAGCAAAGGGTGCTTTGGAAAAAATACAACATAAAACAATGTTACATGGAAGTTTGACAGTTAATTTCATTATAAGTTGATATAGCTAATATTGTTTAGTGGCGTGAATAAAAATGTTTACAAATGAAGAGAAATATGATATGCTAAAATGTTTCATCGAATGCAACAGAAACTGTGGATATGCGGAAGATTTGTATTTAAATAGATATCCAGAGAGACACCAGCCAAATAGAAAAATATTTTTTAAGTTAGACTCAAATTTGAAAAATTATGGCTCTTTTTCGAAGCTAAGAGCAAAATATTACAACAAAGCACAACGAGAAATTAATGAAATTAATGTAATGGGCTATATCAACGCCAATTCGAAAATGTCTCTAAATATTTCAAAGCCTCCTCTATATTTTAAGCAACGGTAAACTGTCAACATTTAAAATTTTCAATGAAAATCGAAATTATTCGGCTCGTGTTGAAAATGGTTATGCCTTGTCTCATATTTTTGAAAAGCTTGCAAAATATATAATTTTTTTAAGCCACGGCCAACTATGGTTTCCATTTAAAAAAATTGAAGTTTGGGTCGTAGCGAAGAATCTGTAACAGTTAGACAATTTTCCTATTCAGATTCTGAATCTACGTAAAAAAGTGCCCTAAGAAAGTTCTTTGTTCTCTATGTAACCTCTGAGACTTGGATCACCACACCACCGAATTGCATCTGGTTATTAAAATCCTGAGGGTTTACGTTACGAAAATGGGCTAGCAATAAACCACAAGTGTTGCAAGATGTACCAGATGACTTAAGGTACAATGACGCATTGGAGATAACCGAAGATAAAACAAAGAAATCATTAGGGGTCCATTGGGCACCCTACGATGACACGTTCCGATTCAAAACCAACACTAGTCATCATCAGATGATTACAAAACGCAGCATCCTGTCACAGATAGCCAAACTTTTCGACCCATTAGGATGGTTAGCTCCCGTCACCATAAAAGCCAAACTGCTTATCCAAGAGCTTGGCTACAAGAGCTGGAATGGGATCAACCAGTCCCAGAAGATGCTAAAGCCAAATGGATTTATTTTAGCGGCCAGCTCAATGTCGTAGAAGACATTCATTTGCCACGATGGATAAATTACAACAATACAGTCAACCTACAGTTACATGGGTTCTGCGATAGCTCCGAAAAAGCATATGGGGGAGTCACATACGCTGTATCAACAAATACTCTAGGGAAAACAAAAACCACTCTACTATCAAATCAAAGGTCGCACCTCTTAGATCCAAAGCAACCATACCAAGACTCGAGCTCTGTGCCGCTCTACTACTGGCCAAACTCATGAAGAGAACCATAACTGTCCTTGACATTCAGGCAATACAAGCCTTCACGTGGACAGATTCGATGATTACTCTAGCATGTATTAAAGGAGAAGCAGCCAGATGGAAAACATTCTTTGCCAACCGAGTGGCCGAGATAAATAAGCTACTGGCCACTCAGTCCTAACATCATGTACCTACAGAAGACAATCCAACAGACGTGATTGCTCGAGGTATTGACCCTGCCAGAATCACAGGACATGAACTTTGGTGGAACGGCCCCAAATGGCTTCTGGACCAAAATCTATGGCCCAAACAAATACAGACACATCAGATAAAGGAAGAAATAAAACATTGTTACCAAAGGAATCATACAATTATTGATATATTTTTGTCATTCACAAGGATGATTCAAGTCCTCTCCTACTGCAAGAGATTCATTAACCATGCACGAAATCGTCCCAAACAAACTCGTTGCCTTACTGTACAAGAAATCGAAGATACGTTACAGCAACTGGTTAAGACCACGCAACAAAATGAATTCAACAGAGAAATCGTGATGTTGAAGCAAAACAAGCACGTAAATAAAAGCAGCAACATAATAAATTTAAACCCGTAGATGGACCAAAACGACATAATGCGAGTAGGAGGCAGACTCAGAAATTCCTCGATTCCATATGAACAAAAACATCCAATCATCCTACCATTCCATGGCCACTTATCAAAACTGATTATTCAAGATCACAATATGTTACATGGGGGAAATCAACTGACTCTGGCATACACGCGAAGAAAGTTTTAGATTATTAATGGAAAGAATTCACAGTCCTTCACAAAGATGTAACCGGAAGAGATATTGGAAATGACGAAGTAGAACTCAAATCTTGTAAAATTTGTGATAAAAATAAAAATTTGTTGCAATTTGTTGTAGTAAATAGTTATTATCATTGGAAATGTTTTTGTTTTCGTATATGGGGTCGAAAATCAGTTTCATGTTGTATATTATGAAGCATGACTTATAAAAACAGTGGCGACAACAGAGTAACGATTTTTGATTGGTTGTCTAAATCACGTGATACCGGCAGGCATGTTATTATTTTTTTATACGCCTCTTCGTGTCGGGAAAATCCCAAAGGCTATATTTCGTTGCGATCCTTTGGGTATTTAAAAAGTTATTAGCGTTTCAATACTCCCATGTCGAAGAGTTTTATAAAATTTGCGAAATTAAAAAGGCCGGATGCGCGCGCCGAATCTCCAAAACTCATGCGCGCAGGTCTTGTCAAAACTTAATTTTTCGTTAACGTCGCAAATGTCACTTTTTAGTTCGGATCTGGACCGCACAATTCACGATGTACTTTCAAGTTGGACTTTCGAGCTTGGATTTATTGCCAAAACGATGGTCCGGCGGCCTCTTTTCGTTTGGACATAAGGTTTAAAATTTTCATGTTCTCGCAAAATTCGCCAAAAAATTCATAATGGGCATTTACGATAATTGGAGCGCTACATACCGCAATGTATCAGAGCGTTCGATAATAAGAACATATCTACCGAACCGCGTTCGGTAAATGTATCGAATGTATTCGCTACATCTACCCGATCCAAAATTTATGGATCGACTACATCGGTTGGTAAATGCGGTACAACCTTAAAATATGATTTAAAAAACTTAATTTTTGACATTTTGTGAGTATTTGAGAAAAATGAAACCCATCACTGACGAAAATAATGAAGTAATTTTAGATGAGAACGGAAACATTTATGTATATGTAGAAAGAATTAAGTAAGTAAGTAGGTATACCTAAATATGCAATACATATAAATGTTTTTTTACTTTCCATTTTGACATGGCGAGCAGTATGGACTTATGAATAAGCATAAAATAAAAAAGTAATTCAATTTTCAATTATTTATTAATTAGTCAAGTGATGCTTTAGGTTACATTTGAAATTTTGCGTTCGGTAATTCTTAGCTCGGTAGATGTATTGACATAAAACAGCTGACTACCGCAATGTACCAGGATACATTACCCGCTCCAATTATCGTAAATGCCTAATGCGTCCGATAGATTGCACCTTATAGTCGATCCAGCGAAATTTAATGATTTCTTAATATCGGTCTTAGGACGGAACTGATTACAGTTTCGGACTCGGGACGACTTCAGAACCCCGAAACAATTTTCAGTTTCTCGATAGCGCCCTTCCTTCACTTTAACATTTAATTGTATTAAGGGCCGGTCTTTTCACCTCCAATTAACTTTATTCGGCAGTTATTTACCTAGGATACAATTGTTACAACAATGAAAATCAACAACTTTAACTGCCGGATAAAGTTAATGGGAAGATGAAAAGATCGGGCCTAAGTGTACAAAGTAAATTTTGTGCTTCAAAACTTTATAAGAACTGTACCACAGAATTAACAGACCAGACGCGACGTTTAAATTGCCGACTTTGATGTTGGCGTACCAAATCTACGTGACCTTGCGCCATTATTTTGTAGGTACTGTCAGGCGCGAAATTTAAATTTAATTCAAATGGTAGCATAATTTTATAACGAAAATTGTTACACAGTCGATTTTAACTATTAATAATTAGTTTAACTTAGAATTGTATTACATATTAACTTGTGTATTATCAATTATTTGGATATTATCGATATCTTGTCGAGTATTTCAAGTTTTTACAATATGATTTATCCAATTGTCCAGAATTTAAATGTACTTATAGATGATTACATAGTGGTTCACGGATATATTTTTAGTATTAAAAAATATAAACAAATACGTTTACGAAAATGTAAACATCAAATAAGCAAAGAACTGATGTGCGTTTTTACCTTTTAAGTTACGCATAAACCTCAAAATTTGTATTTTTAGAAATTGCTTAGGTAAATGTGATTATACTGGATTTTACCCATTCTTGCGGAAAACTTCATAAACAATGATTTCATCGTAATTGGAGAATTGGACTTCAACTAATACAACTAGAGAATTCAGTTTACTAGCCTGATATCGTCAACAACTAGGCATTCATGTATGTTATTGGGTTTGTTCATAGAACCGATTTGTGATATTCTTGATCCTTATAGAAATCTGAAATTTAAAAACATTTCGACTTCATATACGCAACAAATACGCATGCCTCAGATGATAATTAAATCATAAATGACTTTATTTAGGCTGTATATAAGCATAATAATAACAAACATATATCCAATTTGATATACTTATATTGATGTTTCATCTCTAAACATACAGTTATTAAATTTATTGGACCTTCTTTAAAGTCGCATAAACAATGCATATCAAACAAAGAAAGAGAATTGTAAAATAATAATTAAATGAATCACACACAAATATACACATTAACGACAATGTTTTCCAAATAAAGGACTCAAATTTCAAATAAAATTAGAAATTTAGTTTTTGGTTTTAGGTTAAGCGGTTGAAGTACCTACATAATAATGGCGGCTCCGCGCATGCGCATTCAAATTTAATTTTGACGCGAATGGGGAACGTCGCTTCTGGTCTGTTACTTCTGTGACTGTACGCTTATTTATTGAATACGTCATTTGACAGGTAATTGGATGCAAACAATGTTTGAAATTTGGACAAGCGACAATAATTTAATGGGGTATTTTACACTATAAAAAATTAATTGTGGAATAATGAAAATACATTGGTGTGTGCATGGAGAAACCTAAACATATAGGTTTTTATTGATAAAAATACAAGATTAATTTAATATTCAAGTTTTAAAAAGTGAGATTTTTAGTCTATACTGAAACGTTAGCCGCCATGATGGTTTCGTATGTGACGTCACGTAAACGAAACGCACAAATTATAAAAGGTTAACTACATTTAATATCAGTTTGACAATCAATTGAATTTGGATGGTTTGCAATTTGGTTTTGTTCGGGTTCTTTTAATAGAACCTACTATTTTATATTCAGTATAATCCTCCATATTGTTTTTCAACTTTAACATACAAAAAATTTACGTTTTTTTCATTGATTTACAGCATTTTTGGAACATTATTTACAAAATGTAACATATAACGTCTAATTTACGAACACTGACATTTTATGACAATAATTACTTTTTGTTTTTTTATTTCTATTAGTTGATACAAGATACAAGATATAAGTGCACTGTACTTACATCGAAATAATCTTTACAAAAATACAGTACTTACACTTCTTTTCGATAATAATTTTGGTTTTCTTCTTACAAGCTTAAACCAAATTATTGTTTCTCATTGTAATATCATTCGGCACTTATAAGGACTAAGTATATTAAAAAAGTAAATTAAAATAAACAAGTTTTCTAATGTTTTTATATTTGTACTTTTGCAATTCAGCACTACACACAGTACACACCAATGATAGAGATTATAACTCATATTAGACAATTAAAACAGAAAATTAATTATAATACCATATAAAGCGTATCTGTATGTGTGTGTTGATCGTAGTGACGTCACGCCTAAACAAATCATGGCGGTTAGCGTTTTCGCGCGAAATTTAAAAATTGAAATAAAAAATGCCGTTTTAGACTATTTAGCAATTTCATTTAAAAAAACAACAAAAATTCGGGTGAATCATTACTAACCATATAAACTATTTAAAACACTTTCTGAAAAACCGTAAAATACCCTATTATATTCAATTTAAATCTAATTGAAAACTAGTAATTTTTGTTACATATCGTACCTAATGCATTTGTGAGAAATAACATGCCAACGAATTTTATTGCTTTGAAATTTGGAAAAGTTAGGGATGAAATGCATGGTTGTACAGCAGCAAATTGCAGTAACTCTGCAAAAAAGGGCTTTATAATGAAACGCTTCCCCAGAGTCCCAGCAAGGAGAAAATAATGGTTTATCAAAATGAGAAGAGAAAATAATGGTTTATCAAAATGAGAAGAGATAGTTGGAAACCAACAGATTATTCTTGTTTATGTGATATATTTTATGTACCTACAGTTTATTTTTATAATTAAATGAATTTAAACTTTGCGATGAAAAGTTCCCGTCTGACGGTGATAAATCGAAGAGACCATATAAATACAAAAGTTTTAACATTGGAATAGTATATCACAATACAAGTGAAGAAAGTAAGAATTTTGCTCACACGTGTGCATTTTGCCGAGTGCGCAAAAGCACACAAGTGAGCGAATTCGTTTCTTCACCGGTGTTTTATAGCATTTTGTTTAATCCTACAATTAAAATGTTAAAGAATTATTAAATTTTGTAGAAGCTACTTTAGTTTATGGTTTTGTATGAAGTGCAAATCAACGTAGATGGCAGGTTGCGTTGCTATGCTTCGTGTAAATATAAACATTTGTAGTTGTCAAGAAAATTATTGACCTGACGCTTGGTGAACATTTTTTATAAAATTGTGAAAGAATGGAAGTAAATGATGATATTACTGTGCCAGCAGACATTCTAAAAGAAGCTAATGCTGCTAAACAATCTAAAACAAGGTATTTAAATGAAATGGAAAAATTTCGTCCGATTTTTATTGTAGTTTGGCAATTGGTAATTGGACAGTAGGGTAGGCGAAAGTGACAGTAGAGTGGGCGAAAGTGACGCAAGAGTGGGCGAAAGTATTTTCACTCACTACTTTTCCCACACGTTGCCATATAAACAACTTGAGTGAACAAAACAAAGGGTTTCGAGTATTGTTCCAAGTAAGAAACTGTATGTTTCAAGAGCAGGATTAAACAAATGTTTTTGGTTTCCTAGTACCCCTGTTACATAGGTTTTGAGAAAAAAATCTAGTGCTTTACAAAAATAGGAATGCAGTACATCAAGTCATCCTTGGAATTATTAACTGTTGCTATGGGTTTTGCCATTTTGTTAAACATGTCATATTGTTGACAGTTTGTTTCGTGATGGCATGCAAGCTAGACATTCGCAGAAGTATTCATAGACTTCTTGGGCAAATGCAGAAAAATTGCAATAGTAAGGCTTTTTCAAGCTCGAATGATGAAAGATACCATTGGAAAATCTACAAAAAAGGTTGCTCCTCGTTTCCGAATTTTCAACGCCAACCAGCATCACGGATATGGAAATTATATGTTTTGGTCGGATCAGCACATTATGCCACAGCTACACTTGATTGGCTGGAAGCAAGAAATATTCCGTATGTGCCCGGGATTGATAACACCCCCAATGTCCAGGCCAATCGAAACTTTTTGGGCTCGATGGGCTCAGAAAATCTACGACAATGGTTGGGAAGCCCAATACGAGCAGGAACTTCGGCAGCGAATTTTCCGGAAAGTAAGAGAAATGAATATAAATGACGCCCAAAACCTCATGAGACCAGTTAGACATATACTGCGAATTATTGTAGAACACGAACTCTTAGCGGCAATAAACTAACTGACTTTTGTAGAGTAAGAATTGATGTTATAAATATATTAAGTTGTGACAATAAAACTTTATTCAGTTTCAGAAAAGTAATGCCAAACTTTTTCTCAAAACTTATGTAACAGGGGTTAGGAGGTCGAAAATCAGTTTGATGTTGCATGACTTGGGCGGAATGACGTAAAGCGTAAGATTTTAGCGGTTTCAGAACAATAGACGTCAAAATTAAATTTTTTCGTTCATTCCACCTGAGCCTAAAATCAGAACGTGACCGTGCAGTGCAATTCACGATGTAGTTCTATTAGGTTCAATCCTTTACCTTGCATTTCTTACCATAACAGTCTCTCGGAAATTCGTTTGGAAGTAGTGTTTGAAGTTTTCGTGTTTTTGCAATTTTTTAAATTTTTTCAATGCTTTGTAATTTGAAAAATCATAAGCGTGGGTTTAGGACCGGGGTTGCTCTGCCAGTTTGTCGATGTCTGATTTGTACGTATTACCGAGTGTTAGAGGTTTGAGTGCTATTACTTTAACATGAGATAGATTAAGCAAAAGTATACAAAAAAGTGTTTCATTAAAGATTATTGCTTCGTTAAAAAAGTCATGCCCAACAATCTCCAACACAACTTGACATTGAGAAGCACGTCGAACAGGAAATATGCTAGCCGAAAACTAACTAACTTAAAATTTTGTAGTTTTTCGGAATTTACAAAGACAGGGGTGATTTGGAATGAAGCAAAATAATATGTATGCTCGACTCATCTATCAATCTCCTCTCATATCCAACGATATGTCACAGGATTACAGTATAGTCAAAATGCACTGAAACTCATAAAATAAGCAAGAAAATTGCGAAGTCTTTGTACAGGGTTATTCATTATAAATTACCCACCCCTTATCAGCGTTATTATTGCCTATAGAAAAAAAAGTTTTAAATAAAAATTGTGTGGTTATGACTGAATTTTGTTAAAATGCCATCAAAAGTACAGTGGCGTGGAGATTTCAGGGATACAAAAAAATAATAATTTTTTTTAAATGGGGTACCCTGTATATTATTACATTTTTGGGATTATCCTTTTTTCCCGATTTCAAAAATATGCCATATGTTACCCCTACCATATACCGTTTTTGAGTTATTAAACGTCGAATATCTTAGTTAAACTAGTTACTCTAAATATGGAAAAGTTAACATTATTAATGTGACTTATCCTTTCTTAACATTTCCTTTTTTTATTCACTTTATTATCTTTATTAGTACCAGAGAAACACAGTTTTATAGCATAGCATGTTTTTATTGATTTAATTTTGAAAAATCTAAAGTAGCTTGCTTTGGAAAACACAAGAAAAGTGTAGGCTAATGTGGTGATAACCGTGTTTATTTTCAATATATTTATCGATATGGAACGTGAAATACGAAATCTTACTGGTGAAAAATGTGCTCAAGCATTAATATTGGTTGAAATAGGTTGGAGTTATCGAAGAATTGGGCAACGATTTAATGTGGCTCATACAACTAGTCGTCATTAATAGCCTTACAGCTGAGTGGTACATATTAGACGACTACGTGGTTTCATATGCGCCATAAAGGGCAAGGACTTATGTTAATGCAGAATAATGCCAGACCTCATGTTTCTCGAGTTGTGCAATATTATCTGGAAGAAGTCGGAATTAACACCATGGAATGGCCAGCCAAAAGTCCGGACTTAAATCCACTGGAAAACGTCTGGGATAAACTTGGTAGAAAATTAAACGTAATTAATTAGACACCTTGATAGATGTTGGGCGAAAATTGGGTCAAATTTGAGAAGAATTGAACCAAAATGAAATACGGTCGCTTATTTTAAGTAGGTATGAATCGACGTTGCCAAGAAGTTATTCGAGGCAGAGGCGGAAATACTCGCTATTGATATTCTTTTTTGCATTTTGTTCATTTTCATTTAATTTTTTTTTTTTCGATATTACCTCAAAGTAAAAATATGTTACGCTATAAAATTGTGTTTCTCTGATACCAATAAAGATAATAAAGTAAATCAAAAAAGAGAATGTTAAGAAAAGATAAGGCTACAGTACGATATGAATTCTAAGTTGCTGGTGTAATTGTTGAACTTGACAGGGCGTTACAAATTTCATGCAAAAAAAAAACACGTCTCAATTGTTACACCCTGTAATCAATAAAAAAAAATTATCGGAAAAAATAGAATCACATTCAATTCTTGAATAAAGAGCCTATCATACAAAAGAAGAATCATCAAAATCGGACAAGAGCTCTAGACAAAAATTAACTTCAAACTATTGGTTATTTTATGGTGGTGCGTTAATTTCTTGGAGAAGTGGATTTACACATCCGACATTTCACAAGATTTGCGTTCTACTTCGTCATTTCCAATATCTCCTCCGGTTGCATCTTTGCGAAGGACTGTGAATTTTTTAGAGAATACTTCAGCAGCATCGGAACCTCGATATGTCACAATTTTCGGGTATTTATCGTCAAAATTACATTTCACGTAAAAAGCGAAAGAATATGGTACATGTTCAGATACTTTCACTGTAAATGATTTTTCATCATAAGATTCATTATGATGGATGGGTTTCAGCAAACTCTCGAAATAGGCATAAATTACGAACGGTACTTGCAATTGTCTTTCAATGTTTATAAATTTAAGAATATTTTCTGGAACTGATTCTCCATATTTATTTATCTTCAAATCGGTAGTTGGTACACATTAACGGAGATGTTGTTCATTTTTTAAAATTTGGGGATATCTTTCAATTTCATAGGAAACTCTAATCCATTAAAATTTAGTAAAGTATTATAATGTGTGTATAAACTTGTTTTCACTGGATCACCTTCTGCAGGAAAAATGGCTGCATTAAGTGACCAAGCAAAACATGCATTGTCTGTGTTTTGTATTTTTAAAACCGCTTTCTTTACTTCTATAGTTTTAGGAAGCTTAATATATGATGAAGCAGACATTGGTGTAAACTTATTTATGTTCACATCAAGAAACATTATATGTTTTAATGTCCAACCAGAGTCCCTTTCTTGAAATTCGGATGCTTGAAGCTTCATCTCTTTCCCGAAATCCTCAAAAGTCTCTTCCAGGTTTGTTGAAATAGTGATTATTTTATTTTTTGTATTAAGGATGTTCAAGGGTTTTATCGACGGGGCAGAGGGGAGTAGCGGGACGGGGGAGATCCCGGGGGTGGGAGAAGAAAAAATAGAGTTCAAACTATAATTTTTATTTCTTAAATCTCTCCATTGAGCTATTCTATCACATAAATAAAACAATTGTTAATTTCAAAAAAGATTTAATAACAATAAAATAAATATTATATTTCACATAATTTCCTATAATTGAGAATAACATTTTATTAAGTTATATTATGTTAAGTTATGAGATATTTTTTTATAATAATTCTAACTAAACACATTAACAATAAAATCGAAATACATAGAGTAATGTAGCATAGTAATTGTAGCATTGGATCAGAGTTATCGACACTGCCGCTGCTGCTGCTGTTGGTTCAGACGTGCAAGGCTTCATGTTCTTGAGTCTGATTAGAAGTAGGGTAGGATCTAATTTTTAAGCAGCATGTGCAAGTATAAAGTATGTCAGTACCGCCATGATGATTGCAGATACACTAATGAGATTTATTCTATTGTCTATGTCTATTTATTGTCTGATTTTCAAGTACAGGCACAATTACAGGAATTAAATTTGAAATTCTACGTTGAAACCTCTGACGGTCAACCGAGGCCTCAATCCAACACATAAGACCAATTTATGATGTACCGAACTTGAATATTATCATCGAATCTCATCCTCTTTTTAGGATCAACAGTATCCATTTTTTGCGTGAACTTCACGGATGAGTTATACATATAGAAGCATGCAGACGTATCCCACAGATTACACAGATTATCTGTGAAAAGCTACAGTCTGCGCATATCGCAATATGTCCACATGGTATAAATATCATTTCTCGATTATTTATGTGACAAACTTTGCACTTTGTGTCATCTGTTTCACATACGTGTACTGGAGACGTAGTATGAGTTTTCTTGGTGGTATAGAATGTAAAACGGCTTCTATCACTGAATACATCACTAACAGTAGAGGAGGAGGTGATAGATAATTTTTGAAGCAGCGAAAACATGTCTTGTTTCTCTTCATAAAATTTTATAATTTCTTTTAACCGAGCCAAATGAAATAAATGTTCTTGCTTAAAGGAAGACATCTTACTCATGTTATGTCTGGCTGGATATTAACTACAGGTCCAATGAACTTGCATAGAGAATAAAAAAACAAGTGGGTAGGAGGAGGGGAGGGGGTGAAGAAATAAAAGAACAATAATGGAATATACTTATACATTTATTTAGGTAAACTAGAATATAAACAGTTATAAAGTTTAAGGCTATTTCTTAAACTACATATATGTACAAGGTGTTTCTAAATTGACTACCATAAATTTAGGAGCTTGTAGAGAACGTTAAAATAAAATTAAAACCTCTATACAGTTTTGTCGGAAAACACTTCGTTTTCAAAATACAGGGTGTTATAGTGTCGACTGGCAGATCAGTTATTCAGCTATATCTCTAAACAGAGTAGGCAGAGGAATCTAAATCTTTGTGAGCGAATGTAACTTAAGACTACCGATGACTGTATAATACTTTAAATCTGATACCACCATTCAGTGGCGTAGAAAAAGGGGTAGCCTAACACTTTTTTTTTAATAAAAAAATTGCTGTCAGATGTTTTGAAAATATCGTCTCATTTTCAAATTCCCCAATCAAAATGCTATAATAAAGATGCTTATTAAATATCTCCAGAGGCGTTCGTTTTCGAGATATATTCGGTTGTGTATATAATTGGGTTTGGTTTGCCAATTATTAGTAATGCAGCATATGTACTAAATGTAAATATTTTCGCCTTTATCCCTAAATAAATAAGATTTAAAACCAAGCCGAGACCAACAGCTACTCTCTGGGCTATATGCCCCAACAAGCGCTGCATTACAAATCTCTTAGCTTGGCCGCATTTTGTGTAATAATCACATATTACCACAAAAATGCAAGTACCAATTGATTGTAGGAAACACCAGCAGAAAGAATTATTTCTTAATAAGAAACTTTCGTACCAGTCGTGCTGCACCACTTGTATCAATTGGTACTTGCATTTTTGTGGTAATATGTGATTATTACACAAAATGCGGAGATTTGTAATGCAGCGCTTGTTGGGGCATATAGCCCAGAGAGTAGCTGTTGGTAGATAGTGTTATTATGGGTAAACTAACTGATAGACCCCAAGTATTATTTGAAGCTCGACAGGAATTAAATTCTTGGTTTTTAATAAAACAAGAGCTTAGAAATACTTTCGGTGATAGGCAAAGTGTGGCGTACCTACATTTTATCCTATGTCATATCATAGTCCCTAATTATGTTCTTGTTCATATTACTTGCTTATTACCTATTTAGGTATCCATAGATATAAGATAAGGAATTTCATATTTTTAATAAATAAGATTGTCAAATTTATAGCATATTTAAAAAGCATCTTTACATTTATATCTTTTGACAATAAACAACTTTTATATTACATATTTGTATACAATATCTTTATGGTATAAGATACCATAAAATGGTGACCCCGACGTTTGCAGAAACAAATTTTGACTGACTTATCTTTGCAGATACAGTTTATTCTTCACTCCAGCCATCCCTGAATATATCCAACCACCCAGTTGTGAGGTACAGGTGAGCCCTTGCCTATCCCGCCTATCCCAATCCCGATACCCGAAAGTCCTATCCCAAGATATTCCAGATCGTTCAACAGCCAACAACGTCTTTATCCATCCAGCAACAGCAACATTATCTAAAAACCCTTGTAGTAAGTACACCAAGCCATACTTTTCCCTCACTTCCCTAAATTATTATTTCATTAATTTTACTTAATATTTGGTACGTAATTTCTTCTTAGCAATTATAAATTATAAATTTAACGCGCGATAATGACAGATGACACAACTGATTCTCAAATATCTGACCAATGTGCAACTACTGTCATTAAATTACCGCCATTTTGGGTTAGTAAGCCGGAAATCTGGTTTAGCCAGGTCGAAGCACAATTTAACTTAGCCAAAATTAGCAATGATAGGAAAAAGTATGATCATATAGTTGCTAACCTACCATTAGAAGTAATTTCCAACATTTTTGACATTATCAGTAATCCTCCAACCACCAACATGTATCTTTCTCTTAAAGAGTGCATAATACAACGGTTGACATCTAGCGAAGAAAAACGATTAGACGATTTGCTGTCAGGGGCCCATATGGGTGGCCGTAAACCGTCAGATTTTTATCGATCAATGTTAAACATTGTTGGAGGATCACAGATGGTAAGTCAAGAGTTGCTAATTAAACTGTGGAAACGACGATTGCCAAAAACAGTGTTCGTAGCTATTACCGCATCTGGAAAATCCGACATTAACGACATAATCGATCTCGCTGATAAAATATGGTTCACCGCTGATAAAAATAGTTCATCGCCTTGAAATATTCAATGGTCCAGAAATATAGGGTTTTTTGTTAGTGTAACATAGTGAGTTGGCAACTCTGCTGGATTTGCTAGGTGCTATGTGTTTTCTTGTTAAGGGAATACTTTATAAAACGCGTTGAAAATGAGGGAATTTCTCTCTTTTGTTCATCAACTAATGAACAGATAGTTTCGTTGTATGATAATTGTGGTAAAAGCACTTTTGGTTGCTTTCGGCTAGTTTCCGGAATATAATACAATTTCTGCATGTTTGGTTAGTTTAATACATTTTAGATTAAACTTAATTTCGATTTATTCGGATTTTGAAAGAAACTAATCGTCCAGATCCAGAATAGTCTGGGTAAGTTCTAGTAGTTTTTTTTGTCTTTTAAAAGACCACGTGTTTTATAGGTTAACTTAAAAAGTAATTTTGATGTAATATTTTAGACGATGTTGGTACAGTGAAATTTGAGCGATACCACCAGCTCGTACTGACAATTGAGTATTTTTGGACTGTAATTGGATTTTTGGACTTTGGATATTTTTGGCAATTTTTGGGGACTTGATTTTGGTATATTATTTTACCTAGAAGATAAGCCTAGCTATTTTATTATTGAATACCTTTGTGAACATCATATTATGCAGTAACTAAGACTTGAGACGAATACTATAACCAACGAGGACTGTAGTTCTTCCAGAAGGCTCCCTAGGCGTAACGAAGTAATCTTGTTTCTGGACCCGATTAACTCTTATTAAGTTAAGTTGATTTTTTGTACATTTGTATTCTGAATTCCAGCTGTTATTTTGTATTAGTTGCTTGTAAACTAGATTAATATTTTTTTGCCTTACAGATATTTGTCTTGACCTGTTTTAATTATTTAATTATTGTTACTAGAGACTATTATTGTATTTTAAAATCTACCCTAGTTAAATTGTTAATAAACGTTGACTATAATTTTTTTAAAAAAACACGACTTTTATTGCTCTCGAGAAAGGATTAGTAATACCCTGGACCTCACTTTATCACTACGATTTTAGATCGTAACAACCTCCAGAAACCCTCGTCTCTCCTCCCCCTCCCTCTCCCACTAATCCAGACTGGATGCGAGACCCGGACCATCCAAAAGGGCGAAGTTTTAAACTACTGAGGCGTTTGTGCTTGACTGTGTAAATAGTATTTTATAGTTTACATTTTTGTTTACGTTGTTTATTTTATATTTATGTTTACGTTGTTTATTTCATGTTTAGTCAGAATCATCAGAATTTTTACACAAGTAATGAATTTGTCTTAGAAGGCGACCTTCTTCTATAAGTTCAGGGGTAATCCAGGGATTAGATTTATATTTATTTCTTTGCCGTATTGTTTTTATAGGAAAAGCCAAGTTAAATTTTGACATGAAAGTAGTAAGAAAAAATGAAAATTTTTCTTTTACGCCAGGTGTCTCATAAACATCTGGCCATCATTCATTTATTAGCAAACTTTTAAAACAGTTAATATTTTCAACATTAAAATGTCTCCTTTGAGTTATTTTTAAATCAGGTTCTGTTTTACTTACATTAAAGCTTATTACCTGGTAACAGTGGTCAGAAAGGCCGGGGTCATTACATTGTATATCAGCATCATCTATAGACAAAGTTGGGAATATATTGTCCAGCAGGGTTTTCGAGGTACCTCGACTATTCACTTGAATACGTGAATGTTCACTTTCAATACATTGATTAAAACCATACGAGGTAAATAAATTAATTAAATCCCTTACTTCGTCTTTATCTACATCTAAAAAGTTATAGTTGAAGTCTCCACATACAAATAATGGACCCTTTAATTTACTGATGGTACTTAGAACACTTTCTAGAGAGAGTAAGAATTCGTTGTTTGCAGCATTATTTCTAGGAGAGCGATATACGCATGTCTTCTTAGAAATGTGACTCAATTTCAACAGACCATCCCTTATAGCTTCTCTTACAAAATGATGACGAATATCAATATGTTTCGTTCAACCATGAAAAACTGGATTTTCAGCAAGTTTCTGAGCTCCCATAGTTCCACGTCTGCAAGTATCTGAAAACCAAGCTGCAACAGAAATATATGTAGATAAATAACTTCTTTAGTCGCTTCTGATAAACACATGTATTTAGCCTGGGTATAAGACAACGCAACTGTGTGTTGTTTTTTGACTCCCAATATACAGGTCCTCCACTCAACATAAACACAAACTCAGTGTAAGATCGTCTATCATTTAGACAATTACCCCAGTCAGAGTCGACGAATCCTCGTACTGATTTGAAAGTGAAAATAATTAAATGGTTGATTGTTCCATTTAAATAGCGCAGTATTCGCTTTGCAGCCAACCAATGACATTTCCGGTAGCAATTGTTGAACTGGCTTAAGGAACAACAGCATGTGAAATATCAGGTAGTGTGCATACAGCCAGATACATAAGTGCCCCTACGAGTTCCCGATATGGCAGATTTATTTCTTCCGTAGATATTTTTCCTTCTGGTTTCAAGAATTTCGTATTATAATCCATTGGAGTTCAAGTAGCTCCTTAACATATCCTCGTTGCCGCATCATTATTTTGTGGTTCTCCTGTAAAAAGTCAATTCATAGGCGGTATTTGATCTTCCCTAAATCCTTAATAATGCTTGTGCAAGATTCCTCTTGATATTCTGTATGTTTTCTTCATTCTTGGATGCAATGATTATATCATCCACGTAAACAGAAATAATTACCAAATCTTCATTCTGTTACATAAAAGATATGCAAGGATCTCCATTTGAATATTTTACTCCTAGTTTAGTTAGTTCTTGATTTAAACGGATATTCCAATGTTGTCCAGCTTGCCGTAAACCATACAGAGCCTTCTTTAAGTGACAAACTCCCCAGATTTTAAATCTCGGAGTAATTTCTTAGCTTTCGTAGCAATTTCATCATGATTTTGTTCCTCTCGCAAAATCAACTTCAAACCTTCTTCGAGCAATTCTGGCATTTCCATATATATTTCTTCATCAAAAATCCCATTCTGATATGCAGTTGCTACATCGAGTTGTGAATTGAATGGTCATTTTGAATTGTGCGGCCAGCGCCATTATGATTCGAATCGAACTTAAGCTAGCAACAGGAGCAAAGGTTTCTCGAAAGTCTACTTCAGATCTTTGGGTAAACCCTTTTGCTACTATTCGAGCTTTCCTTTTCTCAATATTTCCATTTGAGTTATATTTATTCCTCAAAGCGACCCGATAACTTTGCGTTTCTCTGGACGATCTACAATCTCCCATGTATCGTTTTTTATTATGTACCTTAGTTCTGAGGCTATTGCGCTACGCCATTCATTTGCATTTTCTCCCGTAATGGCGTCGTGAATTGGTATTTCTGCTATACCGGGTGGCCACGAGTCAAGTACGCCCCCAAATTTTGGTTGTTTTTGAATTTAAAAATTTCGCTTTTTGTATACGTGAATAAAGACAAAAGTGGGCTATTTTTGGACTAACAGGAACAAAAATATCACTTCCGGTTGAACCGGAAGTGACCTCAATTTTTTTTTCTTAAACGGAAAGACCGTGTTTTTTTGTGGTGTTTTATAAAACATGAAATTCTAACTGCAGCAGTTTTTTCCAATTTCAAAAATTCCAAAAAATAAGTGAGGTACGA
The DNA here is from genome assembly GCA_963680705.1 of Rhagium mordax. NCBI lineage: Eukaryota > Metazoa > Arthropoda > Insecta > Coleoptera > Cerambycidae > Rhagium > Rhagium mordax. The sequence goes on from OY796659.1 coordinate 27,654,336, forward strand.
ACGATTTTTTATTTTGTACAATATGGCCGCGTCAGATGAATGCGATGGGAGAAAATTACTATGTAGGCTATGGAAATTATTAGTAAGGCAGTAAGCTTGTCTGTAAAGAATAAAATAGTTATTTAAATTACTGATGGATACGACTATTTTTAGGTTTTTCTCAAAAATTGGAATTTAATTTTCATTTTCATTTCCGTAGGGGTCCTATGGAAAATTTTTAAATGGGACCGTACTATTTTTTTATTATTCGGACATAATGATTCATAAGATTTAATTTTTTCGTAAATAATCATTTCTTAGCGAGATCCTTTGTAATAATAAAAGTGTATTTAAAAGGTAAGCACAAATTAAACAAGAAATAATTTTATTGAACCTTTTAAAAACACTTTTATTATTACAAAGGATTTAGTTAAGAAATGATTATTGGCGAAAAAATTAAAACTTATGAATCATTATTATTAAAATAGATTGTGAAGGTACACTTGTTGAAATTCCCCAAACTCTTGTATTTAATGTTTGGGAGTTATTATTGATAGTTTTATTAAATGGGATGGGCATATAAATTCACTTATACTTAAAATTAGGACTATGCTCTCAAAGTTTAAATATTTATTCTAAACAAATATTAAACATAAAACACATGCAAATATTATACTCTGCCTTAGTTGAATATCAATAATTGAGGTATGGTATAGTGGCATGGGGTGGACCATATTAATATACATCTGAAACGTTTGGAAATCATTCAAAAATGGATTTTAAAAATTGTACATGGTAAAAATTAATTATATTCCAGCGATTCCTTATATGCTTTAGCTAAGGTTATGGATGTAAAGCAACTATTCTGTATGGCAGTGACAATAGAAGCAAAAAAAATCTAAAACAAAACAGCAATTTCTCACCCTTATGCAACTAGATATAAAGTAGACTCTTTTGTAATACCAAAAGCAATTAAAAGCGTTGCACAAAGATGCTCTTCTTACTTGGGAACAAGAATCTATATCAATTACCAACTGATAAAAAACAATTAAATTCTTTTTCTCTTTTTAAAAAAGAGGTCAAAAAATGGTTAATGACAAAATCAAGATCTTTCATAGACAATCTAATAAACTTAAAAACATAATAAGTAATTATAAATAAATTAAAATCCAATTCTTACACACACATCATCGTTTTCTGTATTTTAGCCATTTCTCTCTTATGCCATATTAATGTAAGTTATCTAAATACTTTTTATGCAAATATTATAATGCATGATATTTTATTTTAGGAAATTTCAAAATGTTATACCTACTAATTTTACAAGCAATGTTTATTAATGTATTCATAAAATATTAGAAAACCCACTACAAGTTCTCTTTTGTGGGCTATCTCTTCTCCTTATTTATTTACAGTATCATTATTTCAAAAATGTTTTTTTTAAATAAGTATTTTTTGTTACATTTAAGTATAATACAATATTGTATCTAGGACCTAATTATTTATTTTTATATAATGTACCACTTATATTATACTACACATATATGTGTATATGTATGTATACTACGTAAATAAATATTATTATTATTATTTTATGTTCGAATAATAAAAAAAAATAGTACGGTCCCATTTAAAAATTTTCCATAGGACCCCTACGGAAATGAAAATGAAAATGAAATTCCATTTTTTGAGAAAAACCTAAAAATAGTCGTGTCTACTCAGTAATTTGAATAACTATTTTATTCTTTACAGATAAGCTTACTACATTGCTAATAATTACCATAGCCTACTTAATAATTTTCTTACATCGCATTCATCTGACGCGGCCATTTTGTAAAAAATAAAAAATCGTTCGTATCTCACTTATTTTTTGGAATTTTTGAAATTGGAAAAAACTGTTGCAATTAGAATGTTATGTTTTATAAAACACCACAAAAAAAAACATGGTCATTCCATTTAAGAAAAAAAAGTTAATGTCACTTCCGGTTCAACCGGAAGTAATATTTTCGTTCCTGTTAGTCTAGAAATAGCCAACTTTCTTGTATTCACGTATACCAAAAACGAAATTTTTTAATTCAAAAACAACCAAAAAATTGGGGGCGTACATTGACTCGTGGCCACCCGGTATAAGCGTATTTTTCTTCCGTTGATTCAGCTTCTTGCCAGTAATAATCCTTTCTTGGTCTTCCTCTAAGTAATTTTCTTCGGTCTTCCAGATCCTCTTCTGGAAGTTTTTCTACTTCTAGCTTTCCCTGGTTCAGCGTTATCCCTTCCTTGGGGAATTTGTATTACCTCTAGCTCCTTAGGATATTGTGTTCTCCCTCTACGCTCTCATATGATGCTGATGACGAAATATCCTGTTGAACTTCCAGCTCTGTTTTCGAGTTTGGCGTTTTGCTCGAGATTTTCAGATCTATCAAAATCACAAAATTCGAGTTGCTCGACTACGTCAATTTCTACTTCCCGACGTTCAATCTCCACTATTTCTTTAATCACTGTTGCCTTGTTGCCTAGGGTATTATCTAAGGTGAACTCTTCGTAGGTTCTGTTTATTGTAGTGTAGTGGAAACTTCGACCTCACGTTTCTTAGATATCCAGATATCGGTATGCTTTTGATTCTTTCAGATAACCAAGAAATAGACTTTTGTAAGATCGAACAACAAATTTTCCTCTTGTTGTATTTCTGTTAAGAACGTAAACCTCAATATCAAATTCCCGAAGATGACTTACATCTGGTACCCTTCCCAATCCATCGTTCATAAGGTGTTCTTCCTTTCAAAGAATATGTAGGGCATAGGTTTCGCACGTAATTCGCCGTAGACATAGCTTCAGCCCAAAATGAGAATGGCAGACTTGAATCAATTAAATAACATCTCGTAACTTCAATGAGTGTCCGGCTCTTCCTTTCTGCTACCCCATTTTGTTCTGGGTTACTAGGTACGGTAAGTCTTCTTCCAATTCCATGGTTCTGTAGAAAAGAATCAAATGTTTTGTTGACATATTCTTTTCCATTGTCGGATTGCAAATATTTGATCTTTTTTCCTGTAAAATTTTCAGCGGCTGCTTTAAATTGTTTAAATGCCTCAAAAGCTTCGTCCTTGCCTTTTATAAACTTTACTTCACACTATCGTGAATAGTCGTCGATAAATGTAACGACGTACCTTGCCCCGCCATTTGATTGAACTCGCGTGGGACCACAAACATCAGTATGTATGAGTTCCAATAACTTTCGACTGTCGATCTGATCTCTTCGGAAAATGAGTCCTCGTCATTTTTCCACGGATGCAAGTCTCATATTCAACATTTTCTTTACGTTTTTAGAAATAGACCCCCGTCACGGCTTCGATTCGTAACATTTCTTCAAGACTACTTATATTCATATGACCTATACGTCGGTGCTAAATTTCTATAAGATTTGGAACAGTAGTTATGACATTTTTCGCTTCAATAGTTCTGCATACGTGCTTTTTGTCTTCCTCGACTTAATAAAGTTCTCCAGCTCGCTTTGCAATTTATTTAAAATTCCCATCTACACATTCTATTGTATCAATATTATTTTGAAACGTCACGCGGAACCCTTTATCGGTTATTTTCCCTACCGACAACAAATTTGTTCGCAGGAACGGCACATGCAAAACGTCCGACACATTATTTTTCTTATCTTCAATAGAGCTTTTGATTCTCCTGATTCCCTTGGCTCTAATGTCGACAGATGCACCGCTTGCTAGGTTTATTTTTCCGTTTGTCACAGTGTTTAATTCATCGAATTTTTCTGTGTTTCTACACAAATGTGTGGTTCATCTACTATCGAGACACCATTTTTGGTCTTGACTGGTATCTTTTACTACAAAGCATTCTCTGAGACGTGATAGAAACATCTTCAGCGTTTTTAGCATAAGGTTTCGAATCCCCACCCATTTCTGGCTTTAATTTAGACTTAGACCAACAATCAGCTGGCTGTGACCTGTGACCCAATTTTTGACATCGATGACATTTAAACTTGAAGGGTTCCTTTCCTTTTGATTTTGAGCCTTCGTTACTTTTTCCCTTTTTCCAATTCTGATACTTGAAGTTCTTTCCAGCCAGTAGCTCATTAGGGTTTTCGTCCTGGGAATCCTTCTTTCTTGTGTCGTTCTCTTTGATAATTTTTATACGAAGAACATCAGGATCCGGCAGTTCATCACGTGATTCTATTGAGCATCTGAAATTTTCGAAACTCGGTGGTAAGATGTACAACATGATTGTCAATAAATCTGAATTGATATTTACGTCCATTTCTTCAAGTTTATCAACTGCGTCGAAAAATTTTCGTATGTGCTCACGCATATCATCACCGTCTAACATTTTCTGTAGCGTTAATTGCTTGAGAAGCGTTGATTTCCTGGCTGATCCTTTAGATTGAATATTGTTTCAAGTTTAAGCCATACATCTCGTGAGTTTCACATCCCTTGATTTGTTTTCATCCAGAGAGACTGATAATATCATATTTAGCGTTTCTATCCTTATCCATCCACGTTTTAATTAATGCGCCATTAGTGTTTCCTTTCGCAGGAGCCGGTTTAGAAAATATACCATTTACATATTCCCAAGCAGCATTCATGATGAGTAGTCGACATTTTGTTTCAAATTAATCTTAAAACAGGCATTGTTCACTAAAACTAAGATGGTTGTGATTTAGCGTATGAATTTTTTTCATCAAGCAAGCCATGGTTTACAAAAAATTATTGAAAATCTTTGTATTGCCATCATTAGTTGCTCACATCGAGATAATATTGTCACAATATTTCATTTGTGTGCATTATTTCTTGATAAAAATTGATGTTTTCTCATTTCATTTCAATTTTTGTAAACCATGGCTTACTTGATAAAAATTAAAAAATTAATTCGCAATTCGGCCCTTATTTTCTGTCCGGCCCTGTATTTTGATTCCGCTAAATTGAGAAATCGGTATGGCAGATTGAGTAGAATATACACACCAAATTTTGCTTTCTTATACCTAGTGGTTTTAAAGTTGTGTATCTTGGTAATTAAGCATTATTGACCCACTAACCGTAGGTGATATGTAATCACCCGAGTAACCTACATATTATGCAGGTGAAGTATGTACACTTCAACGAATCATCCGTATATTCAAATTCGCAAAAAATTTAAAATACCGGATACTTTCTAGACGGACGGAAGTTTGACAATTGGCAATTTGACAGTAGAGTGGGCGAAAGTGACAGGAGAGTGCCACTCGTTGACATATAAAGAACTTAAGTGAACAAAACTCTAACAGTCTTGCCGAGCTGATTTACTTTTCATAACAAAATCTTTACTTGTATACTTTGATAACCAGTTTTTACTATAACACGGTTCCTTTAATTTATCAATACTTAGATTAATTAGTCCCTAGATGCAACCATTACCTACAATATATAGTACGAGCCCTCATTATCTATGACTAGATCTTACTCCTTTACTGATTATAGATCAGCCACCTGGATTGGACACTGATCCCACTCACGAAACGTGTATAAGCACTTATTGCTTATTCCGTATTTTCTGATCAATGAAATTGCCAACTATACTGTCAATAAAATTAAATGATCTCAAAACACTTAATACTATTTATTTACAAATTAAAAACGTAAAGAGGTAAAAACAAAACAATAAATGGAAAATAGGGGAATAAGTCCCAGTACCAGAGGAACTGTTAAAATAGAACAAAATGCAAGTTCTTTATAACTTAAAATGCTAGTTGGCAGTGGCAAAAGTGGATATCTAGCTTAACGCACGGACAACATTTACATGAGTTCAAAGATATCCCGCAAACCACGGTTAAGCTATTATGACTAGGATTTCCAGAAAATAGACAAACATTCTGGAATCCTCGACTAGTAGAAAATCGACAGACGTCCAATAATTCAATCTACAAAACAAAACAAAAATGGATGACTGACTACAATGATTATATAAACAAACAAAATCAGAAAACACAGAACAATTACTTCACTATCTTTACTTCTTTACTTCTTACTTGCGAAACTAGAGATGATGTTAGTCGAAAAATTAAACGAAAAGCTTTAAGATTTAGCACATCAGGTTTGGTCGATTGCCTGAAGAGCGGTTATAATCGAGGGGGTAGGTAAGTCGTTAGGTAATTTAACCAATTGCACTTTGACCCGTCTCCGACTGTACCTAAGTTTGACCCAACCTGTAGCGCTATCTGCCAAGTTACGGTGGAAAATTATTCTTATGGCATATGCCTTGGCCACGCTAATAATTTACCATACTCATAATATTACTTAATTAACCTAATTATGATACATATTCATATAAAACTATTTCTATATAGCACTTGCATTCGCAACTTGAGCTGAGGGAAACCCATTCTGAATCTTCATTCCTTTAATTCCATTTTGGGACAAAACCAAGCTCAGGTGTATATAGACTCCTACCTATCTTAATATTATACACATTACATATAATGGAATATTTCCTTACTTATGTTATTCAAATTACTCTGTAAATAAGAGATAGACACCGAGATATGATTCCGGTTGACGTTTTATGACTTTTACTCGCGTATTCAATTGATCAACTACTCACGATTGATTGATTACATGTCTTCCATGAAATACCCTAATAAACCCATTAACTAAATTAGCCTTATTTAAGTGGATCGCCTGTACTATAGATCCTCCGTGATTCTCAACGTATTTCAAATATGTGATACCGATTTAGTTGAACCCTTAGGTTATTTCAAAGAAATAGCTTTTAAACTTACAATTGTCGAAAATCCGTTGGCCATTCCAAATTGTCTTATAAAAATGATTGCTCTCTTTGAAGGTATATCTTAACTACGGGTGGTAAACATGTTTTATAATTTGGGTCTGGCACTTGTACTAAATTTTTTAAATTTAAAATTAATTGACTACTTGAATATTGCCACATATAAGCAATTTCTTACTTTCAGAATATACGTGTACTTCCATATTGCAGAATATCAAAAGAGAAAAAAATTCGATAGGAAAAGTATCATACTAAACGAGTGGACCATTTACATTTCGAGTTCAATCAAATAACTTGCAGTCGTGGTGCGTCTGCTATTTTTTCCGTAATCGACAATATACTTAAAAATAGAATAATAATTACTAAAGTAACAATAACACAGTTCACCTTAGAGATAAAATTCCTTATGTGTGTTTTTGAACTAGTTTACGCTGGACTTCAAAACACCGAATACTTAATTTAATGATGCATTTTGTATACAGGGTGAAAAATTAGCATTAACATATACACAGCCATATTGTAAAATAATTTTTTTTCCGGAAGGGCTTTGTTTCAGAGTTATTGACCTCAAAGTTTGCGCACGTGATTACAATATTTAAATTTAATAACAGTAAGTCATGAGTTAAATGATATAATAAGTGGAATTTGTTAATAATAGGCCCATGAGTGCCATGGCAGAAATAGTGACATTTGCTTTAAATTATTATTTTTTTAAATTTTCAAAAAAAAAATTGTTACCTATTTTATTTTCATCGTTTCTGTTGTTATTAATGCCTATTTATAGTATATTTCTTAATAAATTATATTATTGTTTTTGTAAACATTTGATTATTTTTTGCTCACGTGCGCAAATTTGGAGGTCTAATAACTTGAAAATAAAGCCCTTCCGGCGAAAAATGTATTTTACATTTTTTTTAACAAGAATATGACTGTGTATGTTCCTTAATTTTTCGCCTAGATTTATGAAGTACCCTGTATACCTAAACTATTGCCACAGTTTAAACCGTGACCTATTAATAAATATAGCGCTTTAGCAGCGCTGCTCTAGTTCTATTAATTAGTATGGTTCATTGAATCGTATAAATAGTTAGCTAGAAATACAATTCCAACTTCCCACTTAGTAATGTAATAATACGTCACTTTCCGACCAAAAAATTGTTCATAAAATGTTTACTTTGTTGTTCAAAGAAATAAATACTAAATCATTTTTTATGATTTTGAAATTTAAATAACTAAATTGTCTAAAATCGACATTTTTAAATAAAAATTCATAATTATCCTATTATAATTCAACTTGGACATATATATATATATATATTTTTATTTCGGGGTTTTTGGCTTTGGTATGTTACCATTAGCACAGTGCCGTGTATTTTTTAATATTTATTTGAGACAACGGCACGCGGTCTTCCCGAGTGGTGTGACCCCATCTCAGTACTAATCGCGCCCAACGCTGCTTTACCTTGGTGATCTACCGAGAGCCGTTTCACTAACGTGGTTAGCCGTTGCCCTTAACTTGGATATATGACATGATTGTTTATTAATTACCATTTAAGAAAAAAATTTTGCTCAAAAATGGAAACTATTTCTTTATCGGACGTCTGTCTCTCCCTTTAAGCCTCTCTTACAGACGCAGACGGCGCCCTTCTGAATAAATAAAAAATAAATTCTAAAATACTGAAAGAGCTGTTGATAGTTATTTATATATATATATATATATATATATATATATATATATATATATATATATATATATATATATATATATATATAATACTATAATAATAATAAAACATTTTATTTTGTTACAAAATACTAATTTCTAATATAATATAATCTTTCAATTATTTTACATAAGTTCTTAAAATACTGCAGTAGTTTGTGTCACAATAAGACAACTCTATAATAAATTCAAGCAACAATAGCGTTCCATAGTTATTCTAAGAATGGATTTACGATACATAAGGTAGTAAGAAATGCATAGTCAATATTCATAACAATTTAAAAATTTTATATTTATTACTACTGAATGTTAAACCAAACGTAAATACTAGCTAATAGTTAGCGTTATCTTTAAATGCTGTACTTCTTATTTACTTGAATTATCACTTAAGTTGTTTTTATGCATATTTTATAGTAATTAATTTCCATTATGTCTGCAATGCTTACTGTAATAAAAATGCATATCATAGTTGTAAAAATGATTTTTGACAAATAAATTACTTAAAAATCAATAATTTTATTCTTATTCATTATTTCCAGAACAGAATTATGTGCGTGTGAACATTAATATAACATAAGGATATAAAACGTCGCATTATTAAACGAAATGAATGAAATGAAATTACCGTTTTAAAATCTCAGATTTTAACCTTCAAGTTTTAAATAGTAAAACAATAAGTTTGTATTGAAATTATGCACGAGGTTACTGAACGACAGGTAGAAACATAATTATTTAATATAATACCGAAAATTGGAGTGCAGATCATGTAGATCGTTTAAGTGATAGGTAAGTAATAGGATAGGTATGAAATATGTTTTAAAATTTTTGTTTGATAACATCTATATGCAAAATGTTAAACTTAAATATCGTCTTACGTATGCCGGTTACTCAAGTGGTTGACTGCGGTATACATACGGGCATCGTAAGTTTATTCAAGAACGATTTCGACGTTATTTCAGCATAGATAGCTCTTTGTAATGAAATGAGCCTGGTATGGAATGATCAGACTGACTGTTGCTTTGTGTTTAAAAACGTTATAAATACGGTTAAACAGTGTTTGTATTGTAAAAAAACTTTAGTGTTAACGTCGAATCGAAGTTTTCACATGTAAGTACATAAAATCGTATATTATGCATACCTAGACGTCACTTTGGCATTTATTCAGAAAATAAATTTTGTTAATTATACCTAATCTGATTTTGTTAATCCTACATTTCGGGCTATATTATGCTTCTTATGCAAGTGTGTACAATTTGTGTTGATCATATACCTAAGTGTTTATTGAAATATTATTTTCAATCGCTGCCACAAGATTTTCATAACATCGTCGCTGATAACATTAAAATTATTATGAAATCTTTTATGTAGGCAATTGTTACATATTAGGTATATAATTTAACTTTTTTTGTTTTCCTTAGGTTGAAATTATGCGACAGAAATGGTTCCAAGCAATCATCAATATGGAATTTGTATGTAAATTGTAAACTGTGTATATTTCGTTCGTCGATTGAAAATAATATTTCAATAAACACTAAGGTATATGATCAATACAAATTGTACACACTTGCATAAGAAGCATAATATAGCCCGGAATGTAGGATTAACAAAATCAGATTAGGTATAATTAACAAAACTTAAAATGTTTTTTCTGAATAAATGCCAAAGTGACGTCTATGCATAATATATGATTTTTATGTACTTACATGTGAAAACTTCGATTTGACGTTAATACCAAAGTTGTTTTACAATTCGCTATTCAACAGAAGCGATACGCCACCTGGCGGCACAATCTGAATCAATTCCATGTACATTGACATTCTCTTACAGATCGCTCGCACGTGGGTATTTACCTGTTAAAACGCAATTATTACATGTAATATTCAAAAATAAACACACAAATTTTATAACTCAATGTAAACAAATGCTCTAACTGCAAGTTGATGTACATGGAATTAATTCACGGTTGGCCGATGAGAGCGCTGAAGTCTTAAATTTTATTCCCAATACAAACACTGTTTAACCGTATTTATAACGTTTTTAAACACAAAGCAGATAATTAACACGAAAATAGATAGAAAAACGCTGGACACTCAAATCAAACAAGATTTAAAATGGCGTCGCAAAGCCGTGTAGAATAACAAAACGAACCGCTCTGTGTCAATTGGGCATCAGCCAAACAAATTCAGCTTATCGCCAGTCTCCTCTTTATAAGTCGTTGGTTTTTACTAAGTACTGATAAAAATGTGCCACTTTGTAGTTCATTACAGGATTTAGATTAGACATTTGATTGTACCATTGAGTAATAATTGTACACTTTCAGTACATTGTAATATATGTAATATATATATATAATTTTAATAGACCTACTTTGAACAATTGATTTTCTGGAAAGCCTTTTTATTATAACCACGAACCTACTAGATACGTTAGTGCCAAAAATTCAGAGACAATCTGTTAAAATATAACATTATGGTATTGAAGTATGTACTTACCTTTCTTGAGAACTCGAACAGCTCGCCTCCATTTCGAAGGAGTAAAGAATATTAATCAAAAAATTAATTAAACACGATTGGTTTAGATAGACACTTCAGAGTAGTTCAGAGCACTTCAGAGTATTGACCGAAAATCAACTAAAGAGGTCTCCATCATCGCCCGAAAGCGCCAAACTTTAAAATTTTACAAAATCGTCCAAAATGATTGTAAGTCAAAAATATAGGCTGTTTAGGACGCTCATAAAATAATGATCGATTTAAACATAAATATATTTCTTAATAACTTGACACACAGTAACTAGTTATACGCTAGTAGCTAAAATAATTCGAACGAACTCTCACTGAACCAGAGACATAGAGTAGGGAGAATGATCTTAGAACCTACGCGAATGGCTAATCACAATCGTCGACATTTTGAACATAATGGCAGGCAACCTAAATGATATTTGGGGATTTTTGATATGACATTTGGGGATTTTTAATGCAATACAGGGCAGATGATTTAAAATGACGGAAACATTCTTAAATATTTCTTTATTATAGTAAAATAATATAGGTTATACATATTAAATTAGATGCTAAAATCGATAAAAAAGACAACTGGATATATCGCTTATAATAAAAAATATAAAAAACCATTTATTTTAGGAATAAATTTGATACGTAAAATATAATTTATCCACGACTATTGTATAATGTACCCATTATACGTCTGTTTGCTCGACCTTAATATAACCCATTAATCACGGCAGTGATTAATGAGTCATTAATCACTACTGTCAGATGCTTCCTTGATTTAGCTATAATATTATATTGTTCTGCTACAAACAATCGGTTTTTAAAATTTTATCGTGTAAACCACTAAATATTTTCAATTCAGTTCTGTATGTACATATAAAAAAAAAATTAAAAATGTGAATTTTCCTAGACCAGATTCGAACCCGGGACCCGCGGCTGGAAGGCAAGGAGCATCTACACTGAGCCATCAGCGACTTCGTTTGTGCGTGTCGTATATCTGTTTCTTAACATACCATGTTCAACTTCAACAAAAATATTTAGTAGTCGTGGATAAAGTATAGTATTCTACTCGCGTATAATGGCTATTATCCACTCGGTGATTTAGGCCACTCGCCTGCGGCTCGTGGCCGTAAACTTCACCTCGTGAATAATACCCATCATTATACAGTCGTTGAATAATATACTATTATTCTTATTAATATTGTTTTGAGCATAAGCGTCAAGTGCATATCACTTTAAATATTTTCTTGTACATATACACATACCTGTAATTGTGTACAGTTTGAATATACTTTACACGTTTCCTCTTTGTGCTGCTATTAGTACTTGCCGAAGTATCTTGCCTAAACGATTCGTTGAAATTATATTTATATATCAAACTTCAAATGTCCGCATATCAACAATTATCATAATGATTCAATTAATTCATAGGAACTCATTTTCGTAAGAAAATAAGACCTAAAACTGAAAACTTCAAAAGTACTGTACCGTACTACAAAGGACCCTGTTTGTATACCGAAACGCAAACTTTTCTTACCGTTTCGTAAACATATTTTAAATTTCCCGCCCTAAGAGACCCCAATGGTCGCTTTATAATCACTATGTTTAGTTTTCAAAAACATTTTATAAAAATATTTCGTAACTTAAGGCCATATTTACTGCGGTGAGGCCTAACCAGTGACATATTCTGTTACTCTAATAGCTATTAACATATCTAGGAATGTTATGACTATCATAACTGCCGCAGATGTCGGTTTGAAATCCGAGCTCGTAGAGCGAGGATTTTAAGACATCTAAGGCTGTTATGATTTATAACAACCGTGATTTGTTCAATGGTTTATCGGTTTCAGAAAATAAAGACGCCCACCACTGCAATCTCTCTGTTGAGAGATTGCAGTGGTGGGCGTGGCTTGGGCAGAGAGCGGTTTACTCAGCTCAAAATATTTTATAAACCGTGGCAATGAAATTCAAATTATATTAACTGCCGCAGTATGAGTCTCAACTTCTACGTGCTGCGTCATTGTTAAGAGGCTACTATTGAATTTATTACTCATCTATTTGCTAAAAGTTGACTACTACAATACTTTTTATATTATTTGTAATTGATAATTCGTAATGTTAAATTTAGGATGATACACATTTATTACTTTATCGGTTTCAGGATATTAATCCTTTGTTTACATATGCAAAAGTAGGCTGGTAAATAAGTCATAACTAAAGTTGTACAGTTATATTTATTGCTTGTACGATAATATTACAATACAGATCTGTCAATAACTGTCAACAGATGAAATAATAAATTATGAAACTATAGGGCTATTTATTAATACAAACAGACAGAAAACTCCAAACAATAATAATTAAATACTGAAATCCAACTGAAATGTATTTTCAGGCAATCCAAGGTCCATTTTTATGTAGCCGTTGTGACATTAAAAATGTAAACATTTATTTAATATGAAAAAAGGTAACAAATAAAAACAAACAAAATATAACTGTAACCATGGCGACAAATCAACCCATACAGACTTGACCAACTAATGAAATGAAAACGTTATTAATAAGAGAATATCAAAAGGAAATATGTATTAATAATGTCTTTATTTTCTGAAACCGATAAACTATTGAACAAATCACGGAAGTTATGAATCATAACAGCCTTAGATGTCTTAAAATCCTCGCTCTACGAGCTCGGATTTCAAACCGACATCTGCGGCAGTTATGATAGTCATAACATTCCTAGATATGTTAATAGCTATAATAGTCACAAGTTTGACACGGTACACGCAAACTTCAATGACCTGTCAACTCGTATTCGTAAATGCCATTGTAAACCTACCTGACTCTGTAACCAATAAGATCAAAGCGCGTGCTTTTGTCGTCACTTCCACCACTGCAATCTCTCATCAGACAGAGTTTAATAGATATTACCTTTTGATATTCTCTTATTAGTAACGTTTTTATTTCATTAGTTGGTCAAGTCTGTATGGGTTGATTTGTCGCCATGGTTATAGTTATATTTTGTTTGTTTTTCTTTGTTATCTTTTTTCATATTACATAAATGTTTACATTTTTAATGTCACAACGGCTACATAAAAATGGACCTTGGATTGCCTGAAAATACATTTCAGTTGGATTTCAGTATTTAATTATTATTGTTTGGAGTTTTCTGTCTGTTTGTATTAATAAATAGCCCTATACTTTCATTATTTATTATTTCATCTGTTGACAGTTATTGACAGACCTGTATTGTAATATTACCGTACAAGCAATAAATATAACTGTACAACTTTAGTTATGACTTATTTACCAGCCTATTTTTGCATATGTAAACAAAGGGTTAATATCCTGAAACCGATAAAAATAATTAAAATTAAATCATTCGAATACAACATCTTTTTGCGGCAGGTTCTAACTCAGATTTTAAATTTGGTTATATATTATTAGATTTGCCTAGATCTCATTCAAAATTATCGGTAGGTTATGATGTGGAGATTTATACAAAATTACTCCATAGCTTATTGACGGTAGAATGTCCGCCTATCAACAATTATCATAATGAATCAGTTAATTCATAGGAACTCATTTTCGTAAGAAAATAAGACCTAAACCTGAAGACTTCAAAAGTACTTACCGTACTACAAAGGACCCTGTTTGTATACCGAAACACAAACTTTTCTTACCGTTTCGTAAACATATTTTAAATTTTCCGCTCTAAGAGACCCCAATGGTCGCTTTATAGTCACTAAGTTCAGTTTTCAAAAACATTTTATAAAAGTATTTCGTAACTTAAGGCGGCCATATTTATTGCGGTGAGGCCTAACCAGTGACATATTCTGTTACTGTAAAAATAATTAAAATTAAATCATTCGAATACAACATCTTTTTGCGGCAGGTTCTAACTCAGATTTTAAATATGGGTATATATTATTAGATTTGCCTAGAATGCCTAGATCTAATTTGAAAATATCGGTTGACTTGTGATGTAGAGATTCAGACAAAATTATTCTATAGCTTATTGACGGTAGAATGTCGGTCTGCCAACAATTGTCATAATGAATCAATTTATCAATTATATCAAAGGAACTCATTTTCGTAAGAAAATAAGACCTAAAACTGAAAACTTCAAAAGTACTGTATTGTAATTCAAAGGACCCTGTTTGTATACCGAAACACAAACTTTTCTTACCGTTTCGTAGATATATTTTAAATTTCCCGCCCTAAGAGACCCGAATGGTCGCTTTATAGTCACTATGTTCAGTTTTCAAAAACATTTTAGAAAAGTATTTCGTAACTTAAGGCGGCCATATTTACTGCGGTGAGGCCTAACCAGTGACATATTCTGTTACTGTAAAAATAATTAAAATTAAATCATTCGAATACATCTTTTTGCGGCAGGTTCTAACTCAGATTTTAAATATGGGTACCTATATATTATTAGATTTGCCTAGATCTAATTTAAAAATATCGGTTGACTTATGATGCAGAGATTCAGACAAAATTATTCTATAGCTTATTGACGATAGAATGTCCGCCTACCAACAATTATAATGAATCAATTTATCAATCATATCAAAGGAACTCATTTTCGTAAGAAAATAATACCTAAAACTGAAGACCTCAAAAGTAACGTGCCGTACTACAAAGGACCCTGTTTGTATACCGAAACACAAACTTTTCTTACCGTTTCGTAGACATATTTTAAATTTCCCGCCCTAAGAGACCCGAATGGTCGCTTTATAGTCACTATGTTCAGTTTTCAAAAACATTTTAGAAAATTATTTCGCAACTGTCCGCTTATCAACAATTATAGTGAATCATCTGTTTCACATAGAAACTAATTTCCGTAAGAAAATAAAACCTAAAACTGAAAACCTCAAAAGTTCCTCACTGTACTACAAAAGATCCTCCGAGTATGTGAACGTAAATTACAAGTTGTTTGATGTCGTAAAGCAATCCTAATAAAACTATTTCGGTAAAATTAGTAACGGCCCTCCGCCTGGCGCGGTGTTTTCTTTTTGACAACTTCTGTATCCGCCCGTGGGGTTATTTTTCGTTTCTGCAAGCAACAAATTACAGAAATGGCTAAATTAAATGCAGACTTCCGTACCTTCAAAAGAGCATGCGCAAACAACTTTCTTTGCGGCTCGGTCGAAGTGGTAAAGATCCAACAACGTATCTCTCTTGCCCTTATGGATTGCTCGAGTTGAGACGATGGTCTATGGTAAACATAGAGGCTTTGTACGCGCAAGGTCCCGGGTTCAAGCTCCAGCGCACTCTTTTGGTTTTATTTTTTATAAATATATCAGTTAATTTGGTTTGGTTAGATTTGTTCCTTCTTAAAATAATAAAAATGGATTTGAGAAAAAGAAAATTATAGTATTTGGTTTAGTTTGTTCGGTTTTAGACGATTTTTTGTCGAACTGCAATTTTTCCGAGAACTTTCGTGTAGGCCGGCTACGATAAATGTTCGCGCATGCTCATTTGAAGGTACGGAGGTCTGCAGGGCCCCATTCACTAGCGAACGCGGTTGGACAACATGGTTGGCCCAATGTTGGTTTAACATACACATGCAAACATTCAGTTTGGTTTTAATTTTGTGTTGCCAAGCATGCCATTAAGAAAAAAATATATAAGGAAGATATATTTTTTTTATTACATCTTTAGTAACGGGTTCGATATTACGTCTCTTATACAAATCTATTAAAGCTGCATAACCCTTATCTTTTAAGGGTCTATTGGACTATTCAGGGGACTTAATTTTCCACAGTGCAGTGTGTTCCTTATATATATTAATAAATCCAGTAATGAAATCCACTTCGTTCTGTTTCCTTTGCGCCATTTTTGAAATATTTAAATGTTAAACCTTCACAAATACTGCCAAAAATTGTTTGTGCGTACCATACATACAGCAACAAGTAGCGAGCGCAACGACGAGCCCAACGACGAGCCCAACCAGGATTTCAATTTCAACTGAAATCCGGCCAACCAAGTTGCGCTCGTATTGGCGTCAAACACACATTCGACGAGCGCAACCATGTTGTCCGACCGCGTTCGCTAGTGAATGCGGCCCTTTAGCCGCACGTACAATTTACAACTCGATAAAAGTATCTATATGCTAGGTTCTTAAATTCGCTCCGAGATGAGAGCAGAGCGAGAGCAGATTTTGGGTCACGTGGTACTCGAGTTCCGAATCGGCGGATTAAATAAAAGAACGGGGAACGATGACTAGACTAGATTCTAGATGACTTGTTTGGGAATATGAGAATTTGAATTTGAACTAACCTAACTTTGTATATTTGTTGCACCTTGCACTTTATCAAAACAATGAGGTTTTACACATAAAAATGTAACAATTCTTTTTCTTACCTTTTTGAGCCCTATTTAACTCATAAATCGATGACTCTAAATTCTACACCACTTGGATGGGTCATGGTCACTAATAATTATATTTCCAATCAATCCATAATTTATTTATTCTACACCACTTGGATGGGTCATGATGGTCACTAATAATTGTAGGTATTTCCAATCTATCCATCATTTATTTAAGTAGGAAAGTTGAAAATTCTAAATACAGCAAAGGTGAGGTTAGCCATGGAGTATTGTATCCTTGTCTTGTAGCCAATGTGATTGTCCTCTTTACGATGAACTCTCCGAGCTCGGCATTGTTGCTCGGAGCAAAAAGATTTAGCTCGAAAGCATCGCCGAGATTAAAAAAGAACACGGACAGATTTACTCTTTCTGCTCTCTATGTAATAAAAGAACGACAAAGGATTTAAAAGAGCCAATCGAGCGAATTTAAGAACGTAGCTATAATAGGTCGCATGCGCGGGACATCACAAGTCACAAGGTTATAAGGATTAATAGGATAACCAAAACAATAACAATTCGAAATGTAGTTTTCGTAATACCTAATTATTGTTTTTGTGAACTTTATATCCCATAAAATGTCAAGTTCTTGTTGTGTTTAATTGTGGAAGTGTGGCAGTACGAGACAATAATGGTTTTTGATTACAACCCGAGGAAGAAAATTTTTCCGTTAAGGGTTAGACGCCAAATTTGGTTGGTTGGTTTAATTGATTAAATTTGCAAAGGTGTATTCCAAGCATTTTGTTTTGTGGTAAGTCGTTGCATGTTAGTGAGAGATTTTGATTTTTAACTTAGGTTATGTTTTAGGAAAGATTGCCGATTTATAACTTGAGAAGTGTCGGTATTATACAGGATTTATTGTTCCAGTCCTAAAATTTGTGCATTCAGCAGGTCAGACTTATTTAACCTATGAATATCTCAAGAAAGGAAGCAGTAGCGAAAAAAAATTGTGTTTATTAAGTATCATCTACCTATTATAAAATCTACTGAATATTATGTACTTTTTTCTAATAAACAATAATAAAATTATTTTATTTATTTACATACAGTGTGCAGGGATGGCCCTATGCCCTATAGAGATGTAGGTAGGTACTTAACTTGTAAAAATTTGTATTTTCAGTTTTTCGAAAAAAGCCAATCTTCACTTGTTTTGTTTGTTATTATATATAAACACGATTCACGTTGAGATACCTCCATTTTGTTGTACATGGTGCGCAAAAAATATAAAAATGTAAATTTGCAAATTAAAAATTTTTAAATCAAACTTCTTTGAATAATCGAAAAGCCAAACACATGTTTTTCACAGAAGTTATTGTTATTAAGATATTTGGTATTAAAAATTAAATCGATGCCATTATGCTACAGTTACTCCAGATATTATTCATAACGTTTATAACGAATTTTGAAAAAGAATGGAGAAATGTGTTGGCATAGGAGGGTTTCATGTCGAATAAAACAACCTTTTGTCATTTTTGTCACTGTATTAAGTTAAACTCGAAGTTAAATAATTACAAACATATTGATTTTTTTCTCACATATAATTTAAAAAAAACTATTTTAGTTCTATTTTTAATACCAAATGTCTCGACAATAATTCCCACGAAAGAATTATTTGACTTTCCGTCAAAGCTGTTATATTTTAATGCCTCAAAAAAGTTTGAATAAAAAATTTTTTATTTTGTAAATCCACATTTTTATATTTTTTATGCACCTTGTACAACAAAATCGAAGTTTCTCAACGTGAATCGTATTTATAAAACAAGTAAAAGAAATATCGATTGCCTTTTTAAAAAACCTGAAATTACAAATTTTTACAAGTATAGTAAAGTCCATCCGTGGACACATTGTTCATATATAATATCAGACTGAATCAGAGTTCTGTATTCCCTTTTTTATATTCCATGTAATAAGTAAACTTGACACTTCGCAAATGAAAATAGTAACAAGCGTTAAGAAAAACGTCTAGTTGTCACGCAAATGAAAACGTAAGGCTTAGGAGCTATAGATACCAATTTAAGTCCGACGTTTTCTTTTGCCTGGGAAACTTGACGTTTTTTTGACACTGTGTTATAATTGTTGCCACCGTTACGCAATACATTCTATTCTATTATTAGTATTGTTAACAGTAAATTGAGATAAACGATTATGATGATTTTGCATTTTTTTTCCTTACCGGTGGTGCCAGCTAGTGTCCCTATACACTACAGCCTCTTTGACTTTTTGTGCCACATTACACTTGACATGGCTGTAAATAAAAGTAAGACAAAATACATATTATACTAAATATATGATTGATTATTATTTTTATCACAACGTAAGATTATTACTGCTCGTAAGAAGAAACCCAGATGAAATTTACAAGATATATTAATAAACATCTACATTATAAGAATAAATATATACCAATAATAGGCAAACATATTTGCACTGTTTAAAAATAAGTACTAAATAATAAGTGATATTGCAAATAAAAAAGCTCCTACATATGTGAACATGTTTTAACCTAGAACAGCAACACAATCACAGTGAGTGCAGAGTACGGAACCATCTGGATCAGCAATAATCCAAGGAGTCCATGGCTTTTGTTAAAAACGTTGAGAGTGCATAACCTGAAAAATGCATACGGTACGTTAGTAATTCATGATGTGATATTTAATTGTGCAAGCATATAGAAAAAATGTAAAAAAACAATATTTATGATAATTAAAAGCAAGTCCAAAATAAAGCTTCCACAATTTAGAAATATAAATTAAATTATTTTTATATGTCCTCATCTAATAAATTACCACGTCACAGTAATAAACTGTGTTTAGAAGCATAATTATTCATAACTAATTCTTACCTTTGCAACAATAAGCTTTTTTGTTGTAAATTCCTTGCAGAAAACTTCCTTCATCCAACCACAAACAAATTGATAGAATGCAAGACTTGAATGCTTTGAACTCGTCCTTTGTGTGTATACTTCTCTTAAAAACCAAATAATTCAAAATGTTCCCATGTGTAATATTACATCAATATTTGTGTTAAACTATCTTCTTTTTGCCAAGTATAGGGATCTAAACCGGTGGCACTAACTTTTTCCATATAGCAGCTAACCTGTACATCACGAGTCAATAATTTTGTAAAATACAAGCTCACGCCCATGTCTACAAACAAAATTAATAACGTAAAATAATTAAAATCGTGTTAAAATGATAAATAATCCAACATTATGAAGTTTACCTACGACCACTACTGTAAGTACTTAAAAACACACCGTCTGCGATCAATGTAAGATTCCTATTACGCACGGTAAAAAAATCGCACAACTTGGAAAAAAAATCGCACAGTTCGTACAGTTTTCCTAGCAACCGCCTAGCAACGGTCAATACAAACAAACTTATTCTCTAAAAATTATTAAAAATGACAAGTGCAATACTTAATTTTCTGACGCTGTCAAAACTGACATAAGCGATAAATAATAAAAATGAAATACAAACTTTCAATAAATACGGTCGTAGGTAAAGTATAGTACATAATTCGAGTTGTAAAGCAATTACGCACTCATGGAATTATCACACTCGACGCTAACGCGTCTCGTGCATAATTTTTCCATTCGTGTGTAATACGCTATTTACAACTCTTATTACGTAATATACTATTTTGAACACCAGAAAAGTCACAAAATACACTTTGAAACGCTACGTTCAATAGACAATCATTTACTGACAGCTGTTTGTTTTTCCTAGGTTCTCAAAAGTTGTGAAGTTTATGTTTTAGTTATAAATACATTTTTTTACTTTTTGGTTAATATTATTTTGATTTAGTTATTATTACCGATATACATAAATCCTAACCTTACTCGTTTGCTTATTTGAAATGTATAATATTAAAATTAAGAGCTTACTAGAATATGCAACATACCATACCCAATTTATTATTATTGAACATTTGTTCCTTAAAGTAGGCAACCCGTAATTAACCACCAAAACTCATAGTTAGCTCAGACAAAAACTACATTATTAGTTCACATTTCTTCCGCTGGGCTTACCTTCCCCTCAAATTACTTGGGAAGTTGGAAGGGATGGAGTGGAGGTAAGAGAAGACCTGGTAGGTCCCGTCTAACCAGTGGGCTCTATCGGGGTCGGACCCCGATGGAGTCCAAATGACCCCGTAAGTGGCAATGCGCCTGATTTTGCGACCCCATATGTACCCTTTGACATATATATATATATATATATATATATATATATATATATATATATATATATATATATATATATATATATAAAAACTAAGGGTAGTCTTGACTGACTAGTTAAGATAGAAAATTATAATTTTGGGGATGCAGTCATTAACAAGGGCACTTAGAAAACAAAAAGAAAACTCTTTGTTCTTTGTCAAGCTTTCGGAAAAATCTTTATTCCTTTATCAAGACATCTAAAATACAAGAACATTCCTTTTATTAAAAAACTCATAAAAAGAAATCAAAAAAGTTACAAAACGTTGAGATTGATATTGAAACTGCACACCTAAATATGAACATTTTCTTGTTAAAAAACACATACATTATAATCAACCATGTGTAAAATCAGAAATACAAATAACACAGTTAATAGTTTAAAAACAATTTTCCTATTACATTTACTCTACATTTTAAAAAAAATTTTTTTAATTAAAAACAAATCGAGAATATAACTACCACGCTTGAAAATGACATGGTCGGTATTTAAACCAAGCCAACAAGTATATATGAATAAAAAAGCACGTGGACACATGCTCAGCTGCAATTGGTCCAAAGTTCTAGTTACAAACTAGATCCTAGGGAAAATTACTACCAACATAAGTGCCAACTTAATATTTGAAATAAAAATTAATTTACGGAACATGTCTAACCAAAAACGCTTAGCTTCCCAGTCGAGAGGAAAACGAAAAAGAATACCAAGATGATAAAATAAACACGGCATTATTAAAGATAATAGTCTAATGGGAACTACCTCTTTTCAATGACGTGAAAACAACCATCTTACTATTCAAATAACCGCCATTTTCCTCCCGACCAGAAAACCAACGTCTAACCTTAAACAGTCGAATTTTGTGAAAAATTCCTGAAATTTTCTTTTTCTAATTTTAAGATATAAGTATAGATGTTACTTAAATTTTGTATGTCAGATCTCTTATTTAAACATTCTGTTTCATTGTTAATATGTATCATTTCTAAGAAAGTTCTTTTTTTAGTGTTCTTTTCAACCGCTAATACTTTTATTATTATTTATTATTTTAAACTCCTTCTACAATCACTTTTATGAGAGGTTATTCGACCGTTTAATGTCCTAGACGTTTGTCCTATGTACGATTTATTACAATTAATGCAATCAATTTTATATACAACGTCTGCTTTCTCTTTTGTTTTTAATGGAGTTTTAACTTTACTATATAATTCTGATATTGTTTTCATATTTTTCATTGCAAATCTTATATTTAAATCTTTAAATAAATTAATTAATTTTGGGGTTAAATCTTCCAAATAAGGTAATGACTTATATACAATTACTTGGTTCGTGACTTCGTTAACAATATTACTTCTACCCTGTATATTATTATTAACATTTCTATCTAACCTAGTATTAAATAAAATACTATTAACTA
The DNA here is from genome assembly GCA_963680705.1 of Rhagium mordax. Taxonomy (NCBI): domain Eukaryota; kingdom Metazoa; phylum Arthropoda; class Insecta; order Coleoptera; family Cerambycidae; genus Rhagium; species Rhagium mordax. The sequence goes on from OY796659.1 coordinate 27,677,322, forward strand.
ACTTGCTTGGATAAGAATTCTCTAACAGGACATCCCTTAGTTCTCTTAAGGACTCATCTCTATACGAAAGGTGCGAAAGTCTTATAACTCTGTTTTTTAACGCACGTATGAGGTTTAACTTCATACGAGGAGGGTGGTATGAATGATAATTCAAATACCTACCACTACTCATGGGTTTCCTATACCATTTGGTTAATAGAACATTCTGTTCTGTTCTCAACACTCTCATATCTAAGAAAGGAATGCTATTGTTCATTTCTTTTTCTACTGTAAATTGTATATTACTATCATAGTTGTTGAAAATATGAAGTACCTCATCTATATTGTTAGCAGGGACAGAGAGTAAAAGATCATCTACATATCTTTTTATAAATGGAATAACAAAAGGAATTCTGTTTAAACAATCCTTAATCAAGTCATCCATAACATAATTTACTAAAATAGGAGAAATGGTAGACCCCATAGGGGTTCCAAAGATTTGTTTGTAATAATTATTGTTAAATTCTAAATAATTTGAATCAAAAATAAATTTTTAAATTTTTAAAAATGTGTTTAAGTCAAAAGTACAAAAATCTGTAATCGTGTGCCAATTTCTAGAAATCGAAGTAACTACTAATTCGTAGGGTAGATTAGTAAAAAGGGAAACTACGTCAAAACTCACTATTACATAACCTGGTGGTAACTGATAGTTATTTATAAACTCACTAAAAACAAAAGAATCTTTAACATACGATTCATTATCTTTGTTATAGGCATTCGTTAATATATTAATAATAATAATAATAATAATAATAATAATAACTTTATTCACAAGTATATGTACATACAAGCAAAAAGGTACAAATTCGGCACAGATTGCCGGTCTTCCATTTGCCCTGAAAATCCCCTTAAAAAAGAACCCCTAAAAATTAAATAGTAAATACTAAATACTAAATACTAAAAATAAAACCAAGAACCAGGTATATAAGCACATTTACATGAATTCACTAAAAAGCATGTACGAAATACCCAGCTCGAGTAGGATAGGTTGCCTCGCAGTAAACATAGGAAATATAAGAGATCTAGGTGGTGTGGTCAGTATGATTTATTCATTTTGTTTAATAATTAACATTGTTTTTATGGCATTTCTGAATTTATTATAAGACAAGTGCTTGATCTCATTGCCAAGGTTATTCCATAACGAAGCAGCTATAAAACTAAATGATTTCTGAAAAATTGAAGTTCTATGTGGGTTTATTACAAAATTATCAATATATCTAGTGTTATGGAGATGGGCTTGGGTAACCAACTTTTGACGTAAATAATTTGGTTCACTTGTGCTTAATATTCTCCAGATAAAAATATACATATGTTGCAATCTACGATATTCCATATTTAATATTTTATATTCATTTAGATATGGTGATATGTGGTTACGATATGGAATATTATAAGTGAAGCGCATACAAGAGTTCTGGACTTTCTGAATTGTATTTCTCATTAGAATTGACATAGTATTTCCATATACAACATCACCGTAATCAAATAAGGACAATATTAAAGCATTACAAAATTTTAGTTTAATATCTGAGGTTAAAATGTTCTTTAGATTATATAATTTTCTCAATCGAAAATTTGAAATCTTAACTTTATTGGCAATGTGTTTTACGAATTTCAGTGCGGAATCTATGCAAATTCCCAGATTTTTTGCGTCATTAACAATAGGAATACTTTGGTTATTAATTACAAAATTAAAATTAATTGAATTCATTTTCTTTCTCATTAAAGGGGTACCTATTAAAATTGATTGGGATTTTGTGGCATTTAATTTTAAGTTGTGATTGCATGCATATGTATATACGCTGTGTAAATCCTGATTTATCATCATTTCCGCTGTTTTAAATTCTGATAGATGAAAAGAATAATAAACCTGTGAGTCATCTGCATATTGGTGTAGTGAACAATTTTTTAAATTTTTTGACATATCGGAGACATATATGGAGAATAATAATGGACCCAAAATAGACCCTTGAGGAACACCACTGTTTAATGTTTTAAACTGTGAGGAATTTTTATTAATAGTTACACATTGTTTTCTTTCTGTGATATAACTGGACATAAGCTGTGTTGCATTATATGAAAAACCAAAATAATGTAGTTTAGCTAACAACATTTGATGATCTAGCATATCAAACGCTTTTGAGAAGTCCAACAGCACTAGGCATGTACATTTTCCATCATCCAATTTTATAATAAAGTCATCTAACAGATAAGTTAAGGCAGTTGTTGTGTTATGATTTTTTCTGAAACCTGATTGATATATCGAATACAGATTGTTTTTACTTAGATATGCATTTACTTGGTTATGAATATGTCTTTCGATAATTTTTGAAACAGCACAAAGCAAACTAATGGGTCTCAAGTCAGTGACTTCAACGGGGTTATTAATTTTTGCTACAGGTTTTACTACTGCGTGTTTCCACAATGTCGGAAATTCATTTTGTGTTAATATACAATTGATAATGTGTGTAACAGCAGGTAGACAATATGGAATGAACATTTTAATATCAACTATTGAAAGACCATCTACCCCCGATGCATGAGTTTTTATTGACCTTATTATTTGGAGGACATCTTTTTCTTCTATATTCTTAAAGGACAGTGACTCTGTAATATTTGAATGAAGATTATTTTGATAAAAATTAAGTGTGTTGTTACATATTGTAGATTGAGCATCTGTCAGTGAGATAAAATAATTATTCACTGTATGTGGATTTTGCAAGTTTACTGGCAATTCATAATTAGGTGACTTTGTTAAATTTAGTTTTTTTGCTGTACCCCAAAATTTCTTGCAATCATTTTTTATAGAGTTAAAAAATGCAATTTTTTCTCGACGTATAGCCGATTTAGTATAATTCCGTAAATCTTTATAATAATTATGATTTTCCTCTGTTTTATTTTGTTGATACTTTTTCCGCGCTTTCTCTCTTAACTTTATGAGTGGTTTGATAGTGTCTGTTATCCAGGGAGTAAATGGTCGTTCAATAATTTTCTTCCCCACCACCGGAGCATGAACGTCTAGTAGATCTAGAAATATTTTGTTTAAAAAATAGATTTTTTCATTTACATTATTACTTTGGTAAATAGGAAGCCAATTAATATTTTCGCAATCAAAGTTAAATTGTTCAAGATTTATATTTCTGTAATTCCTGTATTCTATATATTTTTCATGTTTCACAGATTTGGGTATATTTATTTTTGCAAAAACTAATTTGTGATCCGTAATGTCCTCAGGAAGATTTAAAATGCCTGTTTCTATTAAATTTAATGAGTTATTTATAGCAATAATATCTATTAGACTATTTGAGTTCGTGTTTGGATTTTCTCTAGTTGGTACTTTTACTGTTTGCTTACAGTCATACGCTTCAAGTAAGTAGTTAAATTCAGTTTTTTCTTTAGAGTTTCCTAAAAAATTTATATTTATGTCTCCTACTATGATTATATTTTTATAAGTAGGACAGACAATTGATAGTAAATCATTGATGTCATCTAAAAAACTATTTGTGTCATTTGATGGAGGACGGTAAACAACACACACTGCCGTTTTTTGTTTATTTAACGTGATTTCAATGCACAAAGCCTCAGTGGTACAGAACTTCTCAAAATGTATTAACGAATAATTGATACTATGTTTTAAATAGAATGCAACACCGCCTCCTCTGGATTCTCTATCTTTTCTAATGAAATTATATCCCGGTATTTTATAAATTGAACTATCGCATTCATTGGTTAACCAAGTTTCAGTTATTGCAAGTAGACAAAAATCATAACTATAGACAAAATTTACAAATTCATCAAAACCTGTGTTAAGGGACCGAATGTTAATATGAGCAACTGTAAAATGTGGATTCTTCTTACCAAATGTTTCACTATTATTCTGTATTATTTCATCTGAATGCACCAACTGTACACGAATGTTATCCTGGATCGCCATCCGAGATGAATCTATATGGATTAAAACTGCGAGACGCCCTACCCATACCCAAACAGAGAATACATATTATCATTATCTTAAAACATAAAAAGTAAGCAAATAAATAAATATGTCGACATCTAGGAATTCTTATGGTAAATCACAACATCTCGACCTCTCCGATACACATGATTTATTCTATGAATATTATAGCTTGAGTTTAAAGTTCTTAACAATTTATTAATATAATTTATTAATATAAACATTTAATTAGTTTTCTTTAATATGGGTTATGTCCCTCTCACATTCCACTCTATGAATTTTATTTTTATATTTGACAAAAACATTTCCATTGTAGGACCAGACATTTTTTGAAGTAAATATTTTAACAGCAAAATTAATTAGTGCCAACCTGAATCTTGTTAGATCTTCTTGCACTGATATACCTGAGGATTTCAGCATTTATTAGTCAAAAATTTTGCTAAATTTACATTTGGACAACTAATCGAGGACACAATAGGTCTCATTGCTAACGTTGGTTTGTGGATTTTAGGTAATGCGTAGAAACGAGGTGCAACTGAATTGTAAAAAGTTAAAGTTTTAGCTGTAGCTTCATCAATTAAGCTATCCTTTTTTAGTTGAGATACCATTTTATTTGCTCTCTGTTGTAATGTACAAGTAGGATCATTTCTCAATTTTGGGCTAATATTAACAACAAACTTGCAGCACTTAAAAATAGAAGAATTTTCTTGATAAAATGTAGGAAATATGGATTGTTCCCGAACCACATAAGCAACGGAATCCATAATGTTACCAGTTTGCTACATCACCAAGGAGGAAGAACAGGAAGACAAATTAACACATTTAATTTAAGGTTAAGAAAGAAAATTTTGAATTTAGAGATTAGTGTTACATATTGTGATTTAAAAAAATTAGAAAATGAACTCAATTTTATCTATAAGAAACTTAAGTTACCTCAGCATATCATTAATGAATATAGTAGACGTTTAAAAATCAAGTTTAATACAATTTTTCATAAAATTAAAAATAGCAACATAATTAAATTCAATAGACTTAGAAGTAATGAAACAAATAAAATTTTCACGCAGAATAAATGGTTTAAAGATTTAACTACAATAGAAATTCCACATAAAGTCCAACAAGTGTTAGCTTTAGGCCCAAAATTTAGTTTATGTCCTTCGTTACATGACATTAAAATTTCAGAACTGTTAGCAGATTTAGAATTTATAATTCAAGACTTAAATGAGGAATCGAAAAATTGTTTTAGGTCACAATACACTAATGTCATTAATAATAAATAGGATTTATAGGAAACAACTACTGGACGGGCAAAGGCCCCTACTCCCATTGAATTATACCTATAAATCCAAATTGGTAGCCAAATTTGTTATTTGTCTTTTCTCCACCAGACACAGACCGGTTTCGAACTCTTTATGTTCTCATCAGTGTGCCACAGGTAGCTGAAAAGACAAATAACAAAGGCAAACCAAACTAGTCTATGGCAGACCCAGCACAAGTAAGTAGTGAGGGATAAGTGCATCCCTCTGGTGGCACACTGATGAGAACATAAAGAGTTCGAAACCGGTCTGTGTCTGGTGGAGAAAAGACAAATAACAAATTTGGCTACCAATTTGGATTTATAGGTATAATTCAATGGGAGTAGGGGCCTTTGCCCGTCCAGTAGTTGTTTCCTATAAATCCTATTTATCATGCACGTTTTAGTCCATCAGGGCTAGAGGTCGCCGCTCTTGGTGCTTGCTTGGCAAGCCGCTATCGGTCACAGAGACATCTTCGATGTCTCGACTGGTAGTAGCAACTGACCACCAGAGGGATGCACTTATCCCTCACTACTTACTAATGTCATTACTAATTTTTTGCATAAATTTCATTATACAAAGAGTGATTTGCTGGATATGTTTAAGACATGTAGAATTTTTTTGAAAGAAAACCCTGAAATTTACGTAGTTAAGAGTGACAAGGGCAATGTTACAGTAGTTATGTACAGGGAGGACTATCTTAATAAAAGTAAAGAATTGTTAGATGATGAAAAATATTACAAAAAATTGAGAAATGATCCTACTTGTACATTACAACAGAGAGCAAATAAAATGGTATCTCAACTAAAAAAGGATAGCTTAATTGATGAAGCTACAGCTAAAACTTTAACTTTTTACAATTCAGTTGCACCTCGTTTCTACGCATTACCTAAAATCCACAAACCAACGTTAGCAATGAGACCTATTGTGTCCTCGATTAGTTGTCCAAATGTAAATTTAGCAAAATTTTTGACTAACATATTAACGAATGCCTATAACAAAGATAATGAATCGTATGTTAAAGATTCTTTTGTTTTTAGTGAGTTTATAAATAACTATCAGTTACCACCAGGTTATGTAATAGTGAGTTTTGACGTAGTTTCCCTTTTTACTAATCTACCCTACGAATTAGTAGTTACTTCGATTTCTAGAAATTGGCACACGATTACAGATTTTTGTACTTTTGACTTAAACACATTTTTAAAAATTTAAAAATTTATTTTTGATTCAAATTATTTAGAATTTAACAATAATTATTACAAACAAATCTTTGGAACCCCTATGGGGTCTACCATTTCTCCTATTTTAGTAAATTATGTTATGGATGACTTGATTAAGGATTGTTTAAACAGAATTCCTTTTGTTATTCCATTTATAAAAAGATATGTAGATGATCTTTTACTCTCTGTCCCTGCTAACAATATAGATGAGGTACTTCATATTTTCAACAACTATGATAGTAATATACAATTTACAGTAGAAAAAGAAATGAACAATAGCATTCCTTTCTTAGATATGAGAGTGTTGAGAACAGAACAGAATGTTCTATTAACCAAATGGTATAGGAAACCCATGAGTAGTGGTAGGTATTTGAATTATCATTCATACCACCCTCCTCGTATGAAGTTAAACCTCATACGTGCGTTAAAAAACAGAGTTATAAGACTTTCGCACCTTTCGTATAGAGATGAGTCCTTAAGAGAACTAAGGGATGTCCTGTTAGAGAATTCTTATCCAAGCAAGTTAGTTAATAGTATTTTATTTAATACTAGGTTAGATAGAAATGTTAATAATAATATACAGGGTAGAAGTAATATTGTTAACGAAGTCACGAACCAAGTAATTGTATATAAGTCATTACCTTATTTGGAAGATTTAACCCCAAAATTAATTAATTTATTTAAAGATTTAAATATAAGATTTGCAATGAAAAATATGAAAACAATATCAGAATTATATAGTAAAGTTAAAACTCCATTAAAAACAAAAGAGAAAGCAGACGTTGTATATAAAATTGATTGCATTAATTGTAATAAATCGTACATAGGACAAACGTCTAGGACATTAAAAGGTCGAATAACCTCTCATAAAAGTGATTGTAGAAGGAGTTTAAAATCGTGTGCTTTGACAGAACATGTTACTAATACAGGACATAATATGAATTTTGAAAACGTAAAAGTATTAGCGGTTGAAAAGAACACTAAAAAAAGAACTTTCTTAGAAATGATACATATTAACAATGAAACAGAATGTTTAAATAAGAGATCTGACATACAAAATTTAAGTAACATCTATACTTATATCTTAAAATTAGAAAAAGAAAATTTCAGGAATTTTTCACAAAATTCGACTGTTTCAGGTTAGACGTTGGTTTTCTGGTCGGGAGGAAAATGGCGGTTATTTGAATAGTAAGATGGTTGTTTTCACGTCATTGAAAAGAGATAGTTCCCATTAGACTATTATCTTTAATAATGCCGTGTTTATTTTATCATCTTGGTATTCTTTTTCGTCGTTTTCCTCTCGACTGGAAAGCTAAGTGTTTTTGGTTAGACATGTTCCGTAAATTAATTTTTATTTCAAATATTAAGTTGGCACTTATGTTGGTAGTAATTCTCCCTAGGATCTAGTTTGTAACTAGAACTTTGGACCAATTGCAGCTGAGCATGTGTCCACGTGCTTTTTTATTCATATATACTTGTTGGCTTGGTTTAAATACCGACCATGTCATTTTCAAGCGTGGTAGTTATATTCTCGATTTGTGTTTAATTAAAAAAAAAATTTTTAAAATGTAGAGTAAATGTAATAGGAAAATTGTTTTTAAACTATTAACTGTGTTATTTGTATTTCTGATTTTACACATGGTTGATTATAATTTATGTGTTTTTTAACAAGAAAATGTTCATATTTAGGTGTTCAGTTTCAATATCAATCTCAACGTTTTGTAAGTTTTTTGATTTCTTTTTATGAGTTTTTTAATAAAAGGAATGTTCTTGTATTTTAGATGTCTTGATAAAGGAATACAGATTTTTCCGAAAGCTTGACAAAGAACAAAGAGTTTTCTTTCTGTTTTCTAAGTGCCCTTGTTAATGACTGCATCCTCAAAATTATAATTTTCTATATATATATATATATATATATATATATATATATATATATATATATATATATATATATATATATATATACAGATCCGTGCTACGAAAAACCGTCCATGTAATTTTAGCCGTTAAACGGTCCACTTGATATACTTTGCTGTATTATTTACCAACGTTAAACCGCTCTTATATTGATGCAACATCAAACCATCCGATTTACGCGCACACAACGTTAGTCCTTCCATAGTTATACACATGTGGATCTGTACGTTCGCTAAACTATCCTGCGATGTTGCCGGAGTTAATATGTGTACATTTTCTTGATGTTGGACTAATATTATGATTGTCTTCTTTTAATATGCATGGCGATTGTTTTAAATAACAATGATAACTGTGTCGGGGATCTCGGAAAAATTTAAGATAAATATCGCTTTCGCTTTAATTGCAGCACGATGTGACATTTTGCTTTTTATTTCATTCCATGGTAATTCATAGTGTTGACAGTTAATCTATCAAACATTAATTATCTCAGGAAGGGTTAGTTAAAATATAGGAAAGCTATATATATTTGAAATTCGAACAAAAAATTTTCACTAATAAGAATTAAATGCGCCAAATGTTACACTTTATGATACTGACTGATATTTTTTTTGTAATCGTGAAAAATTTCACATTCCTTGATTTTTGCAATTTTCACTTTTCGGATGATATGATATTACGATAATGAAGGTCATTCAATTTCGTCGGTCTGTCTGTCAGTCTATATGTTGGTGCCCCGATTTGCGCTATAACTGAAAAACTTTGTCGGAGGGAAACAATATTTGGCACGTAGTTAACACTACTAACAGGGAAGAATCGGAATAAATATTTACTAAAAAATATACAGGGTGGACGTCCTAAAAAATATTTAAACCAAATATTTTATATTTATTATACTTTTATGACTCGGAATACATTGTAAAGATTGTCTAATGTGATGGGAAGGGGGAGAATGCGCAGCACGTAAAGAAGGTGCACAGTAGTCAGGGAGCAGTACTATACCTCGTAGTCAGTTGCTATGACTGCGCAGTGAGTGGAAGTGACACTGAAAAATTGGAAATGTATATAGTTTAGGATTTCTTAAAAAGGAGGACTGCAAAATATAGGAATTCGAGGATTTTACAGCCCCAACCATCCGTTGATGTAGACAAAATGAAGAATTTAACAAAATAAAAATTTTATTCAGATGTAATAGATACATATATTAAACTAGATAAAACGAATAACTGAAAAATGCTAAATCACTTGAAAGACAACTGCATATGCAATAAAGTAATAATAACAATGGTCCTAAACGGATTTCATGAAAGTCATGCTCTATATACTTATTTTGTCTATTTACATAATAATAATAATAAATAACACCACAGATAATACGACCTCCTTTATCCCTGAAGACTCTGAAAGTCTTGTGCGGGAGGGGGCTACACATTTAGAAACAAGGGACACACACCCAATATCCGAGTATACTAGGATTAATTTTTTTGTCCGAAAAAATCCCAGTGCCACGGCCGGGAATCGAACCCGGGACTCCTGGCTGAGAGTCTAGTATCCTAGCCTCTCAACTAATCAGCCATATAATCCTCCTTTTTTAATTTTGTGCTGTACCCAAGACTCAATCGTAGCCACTGATTAATTTCTTATAAGTTTTTTTGAAACATTATTTTACGGAAACTATTTATCTCAACAGAATAGTAATCATCAATTTAGTTAGGGTGTAAACAGCGAAAACGACGTGATTTTAATTTCCTTGAAATGTTCAACCAAAATTAATATTTGAAGATATATTGCAAATGCATATAACTTTTTCAAATAATTTTATTTTTGGGATAAGCTACCGGACTCGCTACCGGACATACTTATTTATGCAGCCCAGTATTGCATTGGAGACCATGCACCAATTTTATTAAAGATAAAATTTTCGGAGAAGTGATTAATAAAGAAGTTTTCAATTTGTTTCGTACTTTATGGACCACGGTGTAGGTATATGAATTTAATTTAAACAAATGTGATGAAACGAATTTAAGTAAAGCTGAAAATGGTTAGATACTCTTACCTACTAACACCTTTATAAATAAAGTACTAAAAAATCCATTTCTATGTCTAACTGCGCCGCAACATTCTCCACTTTAAGAAAAATTTCAGTTTCATGCAGTTCTTTCCTATTTCTCTCGAAAATAGTCCATTTCCCGACAAAAATACCTCTACACAATTAAAGAGGAGAAACTTCTGCAGAAAAACGGTTTCTAGTGTTTTTTACATAAGATGTGTGTGTATGTTTTGAATTCTAAGACAACTTTTATTTTATAGTGGAGTCAATAGAGGTTTTCACTTCGGAGAAATTCCGGGAATCCGGTAATCTTTGAGAATACATCTCTGAACATGTCAGAAACAACCAAAAGTTACCAACAATGGTCCTTGAGCATCATTTGTTATTAAACAAATTAGTTGGAAAATATCGGTTTTTGTCAATATGTATATCTTAAAATATTTTTTTCTTATAATGCTGCCCCAGATTTTGTTGTTTAATGCACGAAAATGGAACGCGACTGAATTTCAAAATTTTGAAAAAGGGATACAATTTGATATGTATAACTAACTTTAACCACCTATTACTCTGGTTTAAATCGCTCCTTTAGGTGCAATTATTAAAGCTTGAAATGTGTACTTTAAGATGTTTCAAGCGGATTTAACTTAAAAATTAAATTAACCCTTTTTATTTTACGAAAATAAAGACAAAAATTTATTCCAAAATTTATGAAATTAGGGGTTAATAACTTTTACAAAAAAATTATTTAGCATACCTATCCAGCATATATTTATAGTAGGACCTCAAAATAAGTAATCCTGATGTAAAAAAAATTCTCACCAATACCATATTGAATATGTTAATTTGAGCGCAATTTGTTTAAAATGTATCGAGTTATGTCATTTTTAATGAACTTTTTATCGAAAAGTCGGCCATATTGAATCAGCCATTTTTAATATTACTTTTTTGCATCATAATCTATTTTAGCGACCTAAAAAACATCCAGTGTCAATCCGAGCGAAGTACGTTTCAAATTTATCGAGTTACGTCATTCCAATTTATTGGATGTCCGTTTTCGAAAGCGTGTTCACAAATTTTTGATTGTTTAATATCATTTTCTTTTCGCGAGATAAACGGTGATTTTCCATGGCACACTAGTACACGGAAATTAGACAAAAAATGGCCATATAGAAGAAAAAATTTATAACCAAATTATATTTTCAGGATCGATTGTTTATAGGAGTGACATTAAATATCTAAAAAGTTCCCACCACCCAGGGGTGTGCTTCACCCCATTTTCACCCCCATAGGTAACACGGCGCTGGTTTTATGCCAATATATCATAAACGCGTTACTCTACGACAAATTTGCAAGTATAAGAAAATGTTCCATGTTGTTATAAAATTCTCTATATAAAATGTCCAATGAGTTGTGAACGAATTTCTATTAGTTTCCGACTTATTAACGCACAAAGTAAAAGGGTAGTTAAATACCTTCATGAAAATACGGATTTACAACATTTTAGGATGCACATTGCTCATATCTTGATAAATAATTAATTGAAATTGTTGTTGGATGATACATATTTATATTTCATGGGTAATAGCCAGAGAAAAAGAGAGGGGAGAACGCTCTTAGACCTTTGCGCATCCAATTTTCCTAAGACACCACGGGGGCAGACATTTTGAACACTGATCACGTGGTTTGTTCAAGTGTGTTGTATGTTTGTTGTCGTGCAACTGTTAAAAAATGGTGAGTAAAGTGAGGTTACAGTTATTTAAATTTTTTGGTGTGCGTTTAATTATATTTATTTATAAACCCTACGCACTGCATATATGTTTCTATTTATTCTATGAACTAATTTAACATTTAACGCTGTGGTGTGGACTTTTTTATTGTTATTTTCTAGACTTACCTAGTTATCGCGGTGGACGTTTTTGTTTATCATTATTGTATTGCTTTTACAACTGTAAATTTTTGTTTTTAATTATGTCCTGTGTTGTAAGGGGATGTTCTAACGCAAGGCGATTTAAGCCTAAAGGAATTACATTTCACCAGTAAGTTTTTCATGAGTTTTTTTTTGCAGCCGTTTATAACAGTATAACATTCTAGTTTCTCAAGAGGTGACATGTTTAAGAAGTGGTTGGAGAATTGAGTGATGAATACATTTGGTCAGAGAATAAATTTGTTTGCTCTAATAATTTTAAAGCAACAGATTTTGTAAAAAGTGATAATCAAATTCGCCTAAAACTTAATGCTGTACCAAGATTAGAGATGTATCGGGCCGAGGCCGAGGTATAAGCTAATTAGATCTGTAACTTCAGTTTAGAATATGGCCTCATTTACGTCTTCGATGTCCTCTTCAGATGATACGATAGAGTTGCCAAGAGATGCTAAACTGAAACGACACCGTGGGTAATATTACTTGTTAATAATATTTTTTAAAATAAATCTTGAGATAATAATTGTTTTGTTTGAAGTTTGATAAATAAATATAATTTCAACGAATCGACTAGGCAAGATACTTCGGCAAGTACTAATAGCAGCACAAAGAGGGAACGTGTAAAGTATATTTAAACTGTACACAATTACAGGTATGTGAATACAAGGATATATTTAAAGTGATATGCACTTGGCGCTTATGCTCAAAGCAATATGAATAAGGTTAAATTATATTGTATGTATCAAATTTATTCCTAAAATAAATGATTTTTTATATTTTTTATTATAAGCGATATATCCAGTTGTCTTTTTTATCGATCTTAGCATCCAATTTAATATGTATATACCTATATTATTTTACTATAATAAAGACATATTTAAGAATGTTTCCGTCATTTTAAATCATCTGCCCTCTTGCATTAAAAATCCCCAGATGTCCTATCAAAAATCCCCAAATATCATTTAGGTTGCCTGCCATGGTGTTCAAAATGGCGACCATTGTGATTTGCCATTCGCGCAGGTTCTAAGATCATTCTCCCCTCTCTATGTCTCTGGTAATAGGTCTGTTCCAGCAGGCATAAGAACTGTCTCGAACTAGTTCGGAATTTAACTGAGCATGCGCAGTAGCAGATAGGCAACACTTATCGGTCTCTGCTCATGCTCAGTAAAATCCCGAACTGGTTCCGGACTAGTCCTTATGCTGCTGGAACAGACCTAATAGCACGTGCGGTATTATTGCACTACATCTCTATTTGCAGGGCGGGGGTAATTTTACTACCTACACCTGCTTGTTTCAACAAATGAGAAGTCTATAAACTATCAAAGTTTTGTTCTTTTAATAATTTAGTATGTCATTCAAATCAAGCTGTATCAAGCTACTACTACGAGAAATTCTATGTGTAGGTTTTGAAAATTTTGAATCGTTAATAATTGATCGAAATAAGGGGGAGTATAGCTTTGAAGGAAACGCCCTAAGTTTAAATTCAATTATTTACGCCATTTTTATAGCAAATATATAAGTGTCATATATATTTGTAATCAGAAGGACGAGGCGAATCCAAATATGTAAAAATATATAGGGTGTCCCATTTAAAAAAACCATACTTTTTTCTGCCCTCGTATACGGTTGAAGTAGGAAAAAAAGTAATAGCATATTCGAAATTTACGGAAAATTCTGTGTTAGACCGGTTATTGAAAAATTCAAATCGGTGGTAATTGACAGAAATAAGGGGGGGTATAGTTTTATAGGAAACACCCTGTACCTACTGAAACTTTTAGTGGAATAGGCCTACAGGGGAGACTGGAGAGAGCACTTAAGAAAAACGTGCCGGGAACTCTACCTCTTAGGTGGTGTGGAAACGAGTTTGAGCTGGTAAAAATCGTAATTCTTTATATACAGTGCACTTAAGACTCTTAAGAGTGAAACACTCTTATAACTATTTTTCATTTTCATCCGATTTAAACCAAATTTCACTCAAAGATAGAGCACATTACTTATCTACACTTTTATCTCGACATATTTTGGACATTTTCTTATTTCTATTTATTTTTTAGAATTGGCGTGATTCCCAGACACAAGTTCAATGAATATTAATTATCCGCCACAAATAAACTACAAACAATATTAGGATTAACTTATGGCCCAAAAGCCATTTGTACCTTACTAATACTAATACGATATCAAATAAACGGGAAAAATCAAAAAAACATATTAGGCGTTTTTTTATCAAAAATTTTATTATTGAAAGGTGTTGAGAATTGTTCAAAAACCTTAAGTTCAAAATTTAAACAAAATAAAAAAATATTAATATTTTGTCTGAAAAAATTTTTAATTCTGAAAATATAAATATAATTTTAATGGGTTATTGTCTTGTAATATTTTATTTTTTATTAAAAAAAAAAACTAAAGAAATACTCTGCAACTAAATACGAATGATAATTGATATTGTAAAATTATATTCTCGGACTTGAAATTTTTTAAATCAAAATATCAATATTTTTTTATTTTGATGATATTTTGATGAATTTAAGGTTTTTAGACAATTCTGAACAACTTTCATTAGTAAAATTTTCCGATAAAAAAATAATGCCTAATATGTTTTCTTGATTTTTTCCGTTTATTTTGGTATCGCAGGTGGCTTTGCATTAGTAGGGGGTGAATGGTTTTTTGGCCATAAGTTGATACTAATATGGGATCTATCATTGAGTAAAATTTGGTTCAAACCGGAAAAAAATGAAAAAAGTTGTAAGGGTGTTTCACTCTTAAGTGCGACACACTGTATATATAAAAAAAACAACTACCTACAAGGAATAAATTCACTATATTAAATTAATAAGTTTTCTATTACTCAGTTTTTGGCCGTTTCTATGCGTGTTTTTAACTAACTTTGATTTTGTGCGTTAATACCTCGGAAACTAATAGAAATTCGTTCACAACTCATCGGACATTTTTTATAGAGGATTCTATAGGGAACATTCTCTTATACTTACAAATTTGTCGTAGAATAACGCGTTTAAGAGATATTGGCAAAAAACCAGCGCCGTGTCACAATTAGGGGTGAAAATGGGGTGAAGCACACCCCTGTGTGGTGGGAACTTTTTAGATATTTAATATCACTTCTATAAACAATCAATCCTGAAAATATAATTTGGTTATACATTTTTTCTTCTATTTTTCCTAATTTACGTGTACTACACGTTACACTATCCTCCACACACATGTAAATACTGCACCAGAATGGTTTTCAGATATCAAATGTCTTAAATCGTGTTGCCAAATGTCTGGAAGGTTTAACATCTATAAAAATTATGTAGGCATATGTAGAGCATATGCGAGTATGTATGCGCCAGCGCTCCTGGTGGATATACTTAACACTATGGTTATATGCAAATTATATGAAACATACCAAAAACGCTCCATCTCAAATTCAGCATATGAGATGTAGACCGCCTAACGAGGCCAATACGAGTGATATCCTTAAACCGTCCGAAAATTGGAAGGTTTAACGTCTTCGGATAGTTTACCGTCGGTAAATTTCTATATGGTGGACGGTTTATCGTAGCAGGAACAAATGTATATATATATATATATATATATATATATATATATATATATATATATATATATATATATATATATATATATATATATATATATATATATATATATATATATATATATATATATACAGGGTGTTCCAGTTTTTTGTAGCAGGACTTTAACAGTCGATAGACAATTGAAAATTATTAAAAAAACTTCCTATAAACATAGGTTGAAAAATGCTTAGTTTTCGAGATACAGGGTGTTAAAGTTTGAAAATAAATACGGATTTATATTAATATTTCCAGAATGCTAAAAAGTATCGAATCCAAACTTGCCAATTCTTTACATATAATTTAGAGGCCTATTTTAGAATAACAAACTACTACTTTATTTAACCATGGGCGTAGATATATGGATTTACTAAGGCTCTTTTTTACAAAAAAGTAGTACGCCACTGATATTTTCTCATGTTTTCAGTTTAATTCAATAAAGCAAGAAAAAACAAAAATTTAATGTCTCTTGGCACTTTTTGATATGACAAGCCGTTTTCCAGAAAATTTACATTTAATCATTTGATGCACGCATCTGGACGAATTTTAGACAAACTTGAAGTCGCTCAGAATTTCACCAAATTTGATGGTGCGAAAAGTCTCTTAAAAATAAAGAATGAAACATTTAAAATATTTATTATAAAAGTTTATTATCATGTAAATCAAAATTTTTATAACACAAATGTATTAAAACGCAACGGTCGAACTAAAATAAATTATTAGAAACACAAACACAAAAGCTAGCGACATGTAAAAGTGTCCTACTTCATTACAAGCATTAATAACGATGTTTCATTCTTTCTTTTTAAAAGTCTTTTCGTACCATCAAATTTGGAGATATTCTGAGCGACTTCAAGTTTGTCTAAAATTCGTCCAGATGCGTGCATCAAATGATTAAATGTAAATTTTCTGGAAAACGGCTTGTCATATCAAAAAGTGCCAAGAGACATTAAATTTTTGTCTTTTCTTGCTTTATTGAATTAAACTGAAAATATGGGAAAATATCAGTGGCGTACTACTTTTTTGTAAAAAAGAGCCTTAGTAAATCCATATATCTACGCCCATGGTTAAGTAAAGTAGTAGTTTGCTATTCTAAAATAGGCCTCTAAATTATATGTAAAGAATTGGCAAGTTTGGATTCGATACTTCTTAGCATTCTGGAAATATTAATATAAATCCGTATTTATTTTCAAACTTTAACACCCTGTATCTCGAAAACTAAGCATTTTTCAACCTATGTTTATAGGAACTTTTTTTAATAATTTTCAATTGTCTATCGACTGTTAAAGTCCTGCTACAAAAAACTGGAACACCCTGTATATATATATATATATATATATATATATATATATATATATATATATATATATATATATATATATATATATACGTACTCAACTACCTATACCAAGCCCGGTACATATCACAGGCTCTCAGAAGCCCAGGCTTCCTATTGTAGTTAGAAGTGTGTATTTCACGCGACTGCGCATAGGACAATTTATATACATTTAGCAACAGGAGAGGGGTAACCTTATTTAATATTTACTTAAATATATATTTCCCAGTTCTTCTCAAGCCACCTCAAGCCACTTCACATCACCACCTTACTAAGCCCGACTGCATATAGTTTATACAGTTTACGCATTTTGAGAAGCCCACCAACGTTGCCTTTATTTTCACGTTCTCAAGTATTTTATTAGAATAATTAACGTTTTGAAAGATTTGTAGCTGTTCAACAAAATTATTATAATAATAATTTGACCTCAACATGGAGAAAACTAAAGGGCCCCGCACAAAATATAGGTAAAAATGGCTCTCGGTGAATTTTTGCTAAAATGTTAGTATGTTGTAGATTTTGATTTCCTGATCAGAACTGTCAAGGTCCCAACTCAATCCTGTGACTAGTTTTTGAGGTACAGGGTGTTAAAGATATAAAGTGGTTATTTTTATAAAAAATATTTATAGCAATTTAAGGATTCGATTGCAATTTTTTGCATGAATGTTATTTCTTTAACTTCAAATAATATATTGTGACAAATATGTGTCTGTATACAGGGCGAGACAAATAAAATAGAGTAATTTTTAAAAATCGATTTCTTTAACTTCAAATAATATATTGTGACAAATATGTGTTTGTATACAGGGCAGACAAATAAAATAGAGTAATTTTTAAAAATCGTTTTTTTCTGCTCAAACCACAAAATATTACAAAAATCTATTAGGATTTAAATATAATTTTTTGATATTACCGAAAGCTCTATTTTGTATTTCATACAGGACGAGTCAAAAGTATGGCATCGCAAATGACCCATTCTAATGGGACTTCCTGTATATTATCATATTAAGTTGGGCAAACCAGGTGTGTCTCTGGATGAGGTACCGCAGTCTTGTAAACTCTCTTATTTTGATTTGCCGAGAAAAAGTTATTCTTTATAAAAAGTTTTCCTTGTCATAGGAAGTCACAAGCAGTCGTCAAACTTAAGATAAATTATACAGGGTATTCTAAAAATTTGAAAATTTATGAACTTAACTTAACTTAAGTGAATTGCTTTTTTACATCTTTATTGGACATTTTATTTAGCAAAGTGTTTCCAATTATTTAAAAAACTTAATTTCAAAAAAATTACATTTCATTTAACTAAGTTGAGAACTATTCTACATGTAGACCTCCAAAAAGTACACATTTCTCTAATCTTTTTCTAAATTCTTCGTATACATTGGAGGTCACATCTTCATTTGTGGTTGCAAGAGCTTCCACAATTTTTTGCTTTAATAAATCTACGTCGTTTTCGAAATCGTTGCGGCCGAAATGCTCGAACTCGAACTCCAATTGTAGAATGTGCTGGACATCCGTCTTGTTGAAAAATTATTCTTCTACCTTTTAAATTTTCATTGTCCAATTTCGAAAACAAAATTATTTAAAAGTTCTAAATAAGTATCTTGGTTCAAAATTCTATCAATAAAATAAGGACCGTTTATTCTATGATGCAATATGTCATTTTTAAACTTTCGACTGTTAGTGGTAAATCGGAAAGTAGGATTTTCCTGAGCCCAGTACCTACAATTTTGAGAGGAAACTATCCCATGGCCCATTAGTCTTAAAAGTAGATTCGTACACGAATAAAATGTTTCGATAAAATGATCTATCTGCTAAATTTTCTCACCCATAGTTAAACAAAAGTCCAAACGACTAAAATCTTCTGAATATGAGATTTGCTAAAACCTAAATTTAACGACCATCTTGGGTGTTCTTCTACAATCTACAGAGTCTAAAACTACACCGGTAGCAGCGTCATCTTAATTTAATTGTTTTTGTTTTTTTCACATTTTTTACTTCCTCGGTGGTATCAAATTTATAAATTAATTTACATACTGTGAATCACTGTAACATCTGGATACTTCTCATTGAAAACTTTTATTGCGTATTTATAAGAAACATTTCCGATTCCATAGCATTTGATCAAGTAAATTCGTTGTTTCAAGTTTAAGGCGGTTTTAGACGGTCATGCAAATTGTGCCAGTTGGCTTGTGCATGCAAATTTGCACAAATGTACTGAGTCGTTGTACATCTGTTTAGATGCTCATGCAATTTGCGAAACTGCTTTGTGCATGCAAATTTGCACAAATGAACGTCATTCTATTCATTTAACGTTCAGTCTACCTTACACAGTTAGCATATCAAGAGTGTTGATTTTTTGACAATAAAAATGGAAAATATTGATGAGGAATTACTTTTTGCTACAGCTGTGGTTTGTGTTATATCAGACGTGCGACTGTCAGCTACGTTGAGATTTTGACGGAGAAGTTACGAGGATCTGAAATTTTTCACATGTATTTCCACACCAGCACGACGGGCACTCGGTAATAATAACAAATTACGCTGAACAAACTCTGTATTTAAGCTTTTCTTCATAATTGGAAACACTTTGTTAAATAAATAAAATTTCAATAACGGCGTAAGAAATGTTTGCTTAAAGTCGATTTAATATATTCTAATTTTTAGAATTAAGGGGATAATAGCACCCAACATATTTTTGAAAATTCATATTTCCGTTACTATTCATCGGAATCGTTTCAAATTTTTATGGATGATATAGAATTATGTAATCTATGGCTGTGTGCATGCATATTTGAATCGGCCGAAAAAAATTTAAAAAAAAATCGAAAAAATGTGAATTTTTCCAAACCCATGCACATGCATCTAGAAAATGTAATTCTAAATACGGTGCTAAAATTCAAATCATTTACCTGCTGTCGTTTGCGTATAAAAAATTTTCAAAACTCATCTCATTTTGTACCTGAAACGCAAAATGCCACGAATTTTGAAAATTCATTATACGCAAACGACAGCAGCTAAATGTTTTGAATTTTAGCACCGTATTTAGAATTACATTTTCTAGATGCATGTGCATGGGTTTGGAAAAATTCACATTTTTTCGATTTTTTTTTTAAATTTTTTTCGGCCGATTCAAATATGCATGCACACAGCCCTAGACTACATAATTCTATATCATCCATAAAAATTTGAAACGATTCCGATGAATAGTAACGGAAATATGAATTTTCAAAAATATGTTGGGTGCTATTATCCCCTTAAGTGACTGGCCATAAAGCAATTTTAGAATACCCTGTAAAATTATCTCAAGTTTGACGGCTGCTTATGGCTTCCTAAGACAAGCAAAACTTTTTACAACGAATGACTTTTTCTCGGCAAATCAAAAATAAAATAGTTTACAAGAGTGCGTTACCTGATCCTGGGACCCACTGTATTTTTCTCTTTAGATAATAGACTATTCTTAAATTCCAAACACTTTATAATTTTTTAATCAGTAATACCGTTTAGAAAAAAAAAAACATATTGTTCTAATTCTAACTCTAATTTTCTCTTATTTGATTTAGTTGCTTTCTTATGCAAAACTTAAATGGATAAACAGCTTTAACAGTTGAATAAACTGCATATAATCATAAATTAAAAGAGAATTAAAATTGAGATCGACTAATTTAAAAATAATGACGGTTCGAGTTTCGTGATTATTTATAGAGTATTCCACCTAAAATGAACCCGTTAAAAATTTATTGGCTTTTATTTTTATAAACAATACTGTACTTGACAATTATTAGTGAACATGGTCATAGTACTGACTACTTTCAGTTTTTTAATTGTAGTCCAATCATTAGGTACTTTTGTGGTGCAAGAGGTTGAGGAGTTTTAGAAATTTGGTAGGATTGTAGACTTGGGGGACCCTAAGTATGACTCTAAGTTGGCGACCTCTTGCGACCGCCGCTCGCGCCTCCATCTTGGAAGAATGGCGCCCGAAACTAGTTTTTTGCATGTAACTCCGTTCCTGTAGGTTTTAGAGAAAAAGTTTCTGATTGAAAGTTGGAGAGGATAAAATTTGCTACAAAATTACTCCTATACATTTTTTTCTTTAGACTAATACTTTCCGAGTTACAGGGCCGAACAGTAAGGCCAATTTATTTAAATTTCAGAAAAGCGGCATTAATGCACTACTTTTTACCAATTATCTGCCAATTATCGTACCAACAGTAGTTTCATGCAGTAAAGTAATAAAAATCAATGCATCTATCAACTCGTTTCCACACCACCTATGATGGGCGCGTTTTTTTAAACGTGGTATTCCGGTAGGCCTAATCCACACTCCAAACTTACATGCACGTTTTATGTCGTTTTGAACTACGCGATGTCCCTGGTTCACTATGTTCACTACTTTAGAATCCTGTTCACCTCCCGTCTCCTCCAATACCCACTCCAACGGTTCAAGAACGTCATCAGCCTCATATGGGTCTTCGGAGTCTGAATCCTCTACCAAATCTGGAATGTTTTCACATGCTGACCCATTACAATAGACACAGCACTTTAAGCCGGTTTTCCGACACCCACTCGCTTCTGCACAGCCTTTCTTACATTTACAGGATACCGATTTTAAAATGGTGTCCGGTCCGGATCTGCTTCTGACGTAGCGCGAACAGCATCTAGCCAATGCCTCGTTTTCTGATATTTTGCTCAGGATCTTTTTTACTGCGACTTGGTGGTACACTCGCAGGCAATGCTATCTTGCAGCATCTCTTGTGGGTGGCAGGGACAAGAGATTAAATTTGTTCTTAGACACAGGCTTCACAAAATTTTGGTAGCGAAGTGAATTTAAAGCGAGCGAGCAATTCGCGAGTAGCTAGCGAGCAGCTCGCGACCTCTTTGTCTACACCAAAAAAAAGTATTTTGTTTGCGAGCAGCTCGACGATTTTTTTGCACGTTCGTCAAAAGTTCGTGTCTTTCTTGAATTGTGTATCAAAATCGCACCAAATATGGTGGAACAAATTTACTAAATGACATTTAAATTGTTTTTGTTAAATTCACTATTTCCTCTTTTGACTTGCCCATCTTAACAAAATTTGCCTCAAAATAAACACAAACAAGTCGTGGCAATTTTCGCCGCGTCCAGACCGGCTAGAAGTTCGACACATGTTCGCTAACAAACTCTTTGATGTACCGCTTCAACACCGAACCCGATACGAGTTTGCGAGCTGCTCTGGAACTACTACCGAACACACGTCTACACTGAGTTCACGAGCTATTCGAGAACTGTTCTAGAACAGCTCTCGAACTTGGTCTGTACCCGGCTTAATGTGTCCTTTGCAGACGAGCCGCCGTACATTGCCAATAAGACCGCTTCACCAGCTGCAGCAAGAGCATCCACATCCGCTTCGAGGTTCTGGAAGATTGCTATACTGTCAGGCAACGAGTCGTTTTTATCCAGCAGACTGAGGAACTTCAATTTTCCTTGGTTAAAGAAAGCAGAGGTGGTGTCACAATCACTAATTGCATCTGCATGCTGTGTCTCTATTGTAATGGGACAGAATGTGAAAACTTTTCAGATTTGGTAGCGGATTCAGACCCCAAGGACCCATATGAAGCTGATGACGTCCTTGATTCGTTGGAATGGGTATTAGTAGAGACGGGAGGTGATATGCTAATTGGCAGATAATTGGTAAAAAGTACCGCGCTAATGCCGCGTTTCTGCTATTTAAAGAAATTGGCCTTACTGTTCGGCCCTGTAACTCGGAAAGTATAAATCTGAGGAAAAAATGTACAATTAATTTTGTTGCAAATTTTGTCCTCTCCAACTTTCAATCAGAAATTTTTTCTCTAAAACTTACAGGAACGGAGTTGCATGCCAAATTGAGCGCCATTCTTTCAAGATGGCGGCGCGAGCGGCGGTCGCTCGAGGTCGCAAACTTAGAGTCATACTTAGGGCACCCAAGTCTACACTCCTGCCAAGTTTCACTCCTCAACCTTTTGCACCAAAACACCTTTTTTATGTCTCTAATGATTGGACTATTGGTGTATTTCTTAATAAAATGAATTTATTCAGGGTAACTTCCAATTGTTTAATTAGAAGAGACAGCTCCTTTACCTGATGCGATGTTGGCAAGTTTTCGTGCTACGCATCATACGAATAAAATACTGGGCTTCGCTAAATCGGTCATATATTATCATTGTATATACTGATCAAGTTGTGCGCCCTCTGTATGAAATTTTCGGAATTAATTCTGTATATTTTGAGAGAAATACCGACCTTACCAAGCCCATCAAAAATTTGGGGAGGACGTTCCATTAGCCCTACCAAGCTTAACCACTTAAATATACACGTAAATTTTTACCAAGCCCGGAGTCGGGCTTCGTAAGTAGGTAGTCCGACACCTACTGTACAGGGTTATCCAACGAAAAGACCCACCCTTATATTTTCTTTATTTTTCGAGTTAGGAAAAAATGTTTCAAATATAAGTTGTAGTGAATCAAATGAACTCATTAAAACCCCTGCAAAGAATATACAGGGTGTTCCATAAAAGCGGGACAAACCTAACTTACATTTTTTTAAATGGAACAGCCTATATGTTTTTACATTTTTCAAATCAGTGTTTTTTTGTGATTTCAAATATATATACAGGCTGTCTATTTTACGAGGGCCACACCAAATATCTCGCTTAATATCTATTGTTGAAGAATAAAGTTTTAGAAATAGTAATCCCATTTTTCGTGAGCTATATTTCAGTAAAAAGAAATTTGAAATCCATAGCCTACTTTATGAGATATATTACAAAAAAATAAAAAGTACGAAAACTACAAACGGTTATAGCTTCCTTATTTGAAGAGATACGAAAAAAGTTGAAGGGATGATAGTTGACGGCAAAGACAATAAGAATAATAATATGTATAAAAAAATTCGAAAAACGCAGTTGGCTTTGACATACGCTCTTGTGCTAAAATTAAAATAACAAATCTCAAAGTAGGCCATGACACCATTAATTCCGTTTATTTTTTCTCTTTCCAACGATATAAAACATGTCACAAAAATTTTAACTGATAGTGCCAATATTTAATATTTTACGAAAACCACAATTCATATCGTTAAATCGTAAAAATCAGCTATGCCATGATAGTAAAAATTCACTTTATAATAATTATAATTCAGTAATTATTTATTGCAATTTAATACAAACTAACAAATGTCTCATAAATAAAAATAAAAGTACAAAATGAATATCCAAAAAAACGAAAAATTATTTATTTATTAAAATATTAATTTTTTGGGAAAGCAAAACTAGCTTTCAGCGTAGTTGCAGTTTGTTACAAGATGCCGAAGGGATAGCAAAATATTATTTAAAATAAACTACCGGACCAAACATATGACATATTCATATGGTTGAAATCAGAAAAACTTATAGAATCCAAAAATATAAAAAAATACAGGGTGTTCCATTTAAAAAAACATAACTTGTATCGGTAGAACGTAAATACGATGTTCAATTGTTTTTCTAAATATGGGATTTTTAAGCCCTTAACATATCCTACAACTTTTACTTGAAACTTTTTTTTCTAAAATTACAAATTAAAAAGTTATCGGGGTGATCATTTTCGTTGGAAACCCTGTACCTACATAATTTTTCGTTTTTTGGATATTCATTTTGTACTTTTATTTTTATTTATGAGACATTTGTTAGTTTGTATTTAATTGTAATAAATAATTACTGAATTATAATTATTATAAAGTGAATTTTTACTATCATGGCATAGCTGATTTTTACGATTTAACGATATGAATTGTGGTTTTCGTAAAATATTAAATATTGGCACTATCAATTAAAATTTTTGTGACATGTTTTATATCGTTGGAAAGAGAAAAAATAAACGGAATTAATGGTGTCATGGCCTACTTTGAGATTTGTTATTTGAATTTTTGCACAAGACCGTATGTCAAAGCCAACTGCGTTTTTCGAATTTTTTGATACATATTATTCTTATTGTCTTTGCCGTCAACTATCATTCCTTCAACTTTTTTCGTATCTCTTCAAATAAGGAAGCTATAACCGTTTGTAGTGTTCCTACTTTTCAGGTTTTTGTAATATAAACTACGCGGCAATTGAACTCGAACACCTTGAATTTTGGACAGTTTTTCAAAGTATGTAACTCAAAAACTAATAGATCGATTTTGCTCAAATTTTGACAGGTGTGTGATTGTTCCTTTGGCCTTTTAATTTTCAGTTAGCGATCCATTTTCACCTACTTGCTCCAAGATACAGGGTCAAGAAAAAGTTCGTGTTTTTTTGACAAAATTTTAAGAGACTCCCATTTTGCATGTAGAGAGGTTAGGTAGATATTCGATGTATAGTAAAGAAGAGTACCTTAGTACCTCGGGACGGTTTTGAGTTTTTGTAGATATCATGGCCCACTACAATGATACAGATATTTTTCTGATTTTCGATAAAATTTTTCAGAAATATACACGTCGCAACAAGGGCGACTGTGTGTTACAACGGAGACCCCATATGATTATTTTTCAATTATACCGAGTGTTAGAATTTTAATAATCTATCGTAGATGTCAAAATATGGAAATACGAGCTGAAATATGGTAGACTGAATGGTTAACGTTTAATTTTTTTGAAAATTACTACTAATGTATTATTTTCTTGTAAATGCTTATCAGATAAACACTCGGTATAATTGAAAAATAATCATATGGGGTCTCCGTTGTAACACACAGTCGCCCTTGTTGCGACGTGTATGTTTCTGAAAAATTTTATCGAAAGTCAGAAAAATATCTGTATCATTGTAGTGGGCCATGATATCTACAAAAACTCAAAACCGTCCCGAGGTACTAAGGTACTCTTCTTTACTATACATCGAATATCTACCTAACCTCTCTACATGCAAAGTCTCTTAAAATTTTGTCAAAAAAACACGAACTTTTTCTTGACCCTGTATCTTGGAGCAAGTAGGTGAAAATAGATCGCTAACTGAAAATTAAAAGGCCAAAGGAACAATCACACACCTGTCAAAATTTGAGCAAAATCGATCTATTAGTTTTTGAGTTACATACTTTGAAAAACTGTCCAAAATTCAAGGTGTTCGAGTTCAATTGCCGCGTAGTTTATATCCCAAAGTAGGCTATGGATTTCAAATTTCTTTTTACTGAAATATAGCTCACAAAAAATGGGATTACTATTTCTAAAACTTTATTCTTCAACAATAGATATTAAGCGAGATATTTGATGTGGCCCTCGTAAAATATACAGATAAGTCCAGGATGCTTCGAACACGACAGGGATTGCGACGAATATACTAGTGGCCGACAACTCGCCTCAGTTCGAAATTTGTACATTAGAACATAGGAAGTCATAAGCAGTCGTCAACTTAAGATAAATTATACAGGGTGTTCTAAAAATTTGAAAATTTATGAACTTTTAAGTGAATTGCTTTTTTACATCTTTATTGAACATTTTATTTAGCAAAGTGTTTATTATTTAAAATACTTAATTTCAAAAAAATTACATTTCATTTAACTAAGTTGAGAACTATTCTACATGTAGACCTCCAAAAAGTACACATTTCTCTAATCTTTTTTTAAATTCTTCGTATGCATTAGAGGTCACATCTTCATTTATGGTTGCAAGAGCTGCTACAATTTTTTGCTTTAATAAATCTACGTCGTCTTCGAAATCGTTGCGGCCGAAATACTCGAACTCGAATTGTAGAATGTGCTGGACATCCGTCTTGTTGAAAAATTATTCTTCTACGTTTTAAATTTTCATTGTCCAATTTCCAAAACAAAATTATTTAAAAGTTCTAAATAAGTATCTTGGTTCAAAATTCTATCAATAAAATAAGGACCGTTTATTCTATGATGCAATATATCTTTTTTAAACTTTCGACTGTTAGTGATAAATCGGAAAATTGGATTTTCCTGAGCACAGTACCTACAATTTTGAGAGGAAACTATCCCATGGCCCATTAGTCTTAAAAGTAGATTCGTCCACGAATAAAATGATTCGATAAAATGATCTATCTGCTAAGATTTTCTCACCCCGTTAAGCAAAAGTCCAAACGACGAGCATCATCTCCAACTTGAAGTTTGTGAATTAATTTAGGTTCGAATGCACGAAATAATAATAATAATCATAATAATAAAATGACTTTATTTCAGGCGGAGTCTAGCCTAAGCTATCCTCTGAATATGAGATTTGCTAATACCTAAATTATTTAACGACCATCTTGGGTGTTCTACAATCTACAGTCTAAAACTACACCGGTAGCAGCGTCATCTTCATTTAATTGTTTTTGTTTTTTTTCACATTTTTTACTTCCCCGGTGGTATCAAATTTATAAATTAATTTACATACTGTGAATCACTGTAACATCTGGATACTTCTCATTGAAAACTTCAATAGCGTATTTATAAGAAACATTTCCGATTCCATAGCATTTGATCAAGTAAATTCGTTGTTCCAAGGTTAAGGCGCTTTTAGACAGTCATGCAAATTGTGCCAGTTGGCTTGTGTATCCAAATTTGCACAAATGTACTGAGTCGTTGTACATCTGTTTAGATGCTCATGCAATTTGCGCAACTGATTTGTGTATGCAAATTTGCACAAATGAACGTCGCTGAATTCATTTAACGTTCAGTCTACCTTACACAGTTAGTATATCAAGAGTGTTGATTTTTGACAAAAAAAAACGGGAAATTATGATGAGGAATTACTTTTTGCTACAGCTGTGGTTTGTGTTATATCAGACGTGCGACTGTCAAACATCGTTTACACGAGCATGCAAATACTTCAACCTCATATACGTACCCAACAACTTATACCAAGCCTAGTACATATCACCGGCTCTCAGAAGTCCAGGCTTCCTATTGTACTTAGAAGTGCGTATTTCACGTGACTGCGCGTAGTACAATTTATATACATTTTGCTAGAGGAGAGGGGTAACCTTATTTAATATTCACTTAATCATATATTTTCCAGTACTTGTAAAGCCACTTCATAGCGTCACCTTACCAAGCCCAACTGAGTTAATATATTACACTTATTTTGGGAAACCCTTATTTTCAACTCATAAGTGTTGAATGAAATTATTATAATAATAATTTGACCCAACATGGACAGAACTAAATTCATAAAATCCAGATAAAAAAGGTAACCCACATAAAGAAAATTTTCTGATATTAAAAAAAGTGCAAGTTAATGGTATATGCTTATTTAATTTTCATATGAAACGAATATCTTGACAATTATTTAAATTATGAATAATATTTCCTGCACATATAAATAATAAAGCTTTAAATAAAGCATGAGTTAATAAATGAAAAAAAGCTAATTTATACTCTCCTAAAGCTAAAATCCTTATTATTAAACCTAATTGACTTAATGTTGATAAAGCAATAATTTTTTAAAATCAAATTCAAAATTAGCCCCTAAACCTGATATAAATATAGTTAAACTTGAAATTAATAATAAAATTAATATTAAATTTGAAGAAAAACAAAAATTAAAACGAATTAATAAATAAACCCCAGCTGTAACTAAAGTTGAAGAATGAACTAAAGAAGAAACTGGAGTTGGAGCTGCTATAGCAGCAGGTAATCAAGAAGAAAAAAGGAATTTGAGCTCTTTTAGTTATAGTAGCTAAAACTACCATTATATGAAATTAATTTTATAGAAAAATCTTCTTTTATTAAATCCAAATAAAAAATAAAATTTATTCTTCCATAATTTATTATTCAAGCAATAGATATAAGTAAAACAACATCTCCAATACGATTAGATAATGTTGTTAATATCCCAGCATTAAAAGATTTAACATTTTGGTAATAAATTACTAAACAATAAGAAACTAAACCTAATCCATCTCAGCCTAATAAAATTGAAATTAAGTTAGGTCTAATAATTAATAATATTATTGATAAAACAAATATAACCACCAAATAAATAAATCGATTTAAATTTTCATCAACAAACATATATTCTTGACTATAATAAATTACTATAGAAGAAATAAATAAAACAAATCTTATAAATAATAACGACATTCAATCTAATAAGATAGTTATAATTACAGATAAAGAATTTAATGTTAATAAATTTAATTCAATAATTAAATTAAAATTTTGGATTAAAAAATGAAGCCTAAGAGAAAAAAAGTGATAAAAAAATTAATAAAAATAAATTAAAATAAATTTACAAATAGAATAATTATCTAAAATAGAAAACTATATCTTTGAAATCACAAATCATTATTTTTTATAAACTACTTAGATTAAATTCATAACACCAAATATTCACCCTTTAAAATTAATAAATTTAAAGGTATTCAATGTAAAAATAATAATAAATATTCGCGTAACATTCCTTGATAAACAGAAAATGTCCCTGAATAAAAATTACCATGCTGAGAAAAAAAATATAAAAATAACTCTAAAAAACGAAATTAAAGATAAAAATAATATTCTTATTCAACAAATGAAATTAAACTATTAATTAACAAAATTTCTCCTATTAAATTTAAAGAGGGAGGAGCCGCTATATTAGAAGAACAAAGTAAAAATCGTCACAATGAAAGTCTAGGTATAATTTAATTTAAAAATCCCTTATTTAAATAAAGTCTTCGTCTCCCTATTCGTTCACAAGATATATTAGCTAAACAAAATAAACCAGAAGAACATAATTCATGAGCATTTATCATTACCAGAGAACCTCAAAACCCTCAAATATTTAACGTTATAATACCTGCTAATACTATCACTATATGTGCAACTGAAGAATAAGCAATTAAAGATTTTATATCTCTTTGACGAATACAAATCAAAGAAACCAAAAATCCACCTACTAACCTAATAATAATAAAATAATAATGAATTTTTATTCCAATTTCAATAAATAATATTATTAAACGTAAAAATCTATAACCTCCCAATTTTAATATAATACCTGCCAAAATTATTGACCCTGAAACAGAAGCCTCTACATGAGCTTTAGGTAATCATAAATTAATAAAAAATATACGTATTTTAACAAAAAATACTAAATTTATACATAAATATATAAAAACTCTATTTACATTATTATTAAAAAAAAATAAAAACTTAAAGAATTACATTTTTCACGATAAAAAAAAATTGAAATTATTATAGGTAAAGAAACTAATAAAGTATAAAATAATAAATAAATACCAGCTTCAATTCGCTCAGGTTGATAACCTCAACCAATAATCAAAATTAAAGTAGGAATCAATCTAATTTCAAAAAATAAATAAAAAATAAATAAATTTAAAGAAGAAAATGTTAAATAAAATCTAATAAGAAAAATTATATTCTAATTTTTAGAATTAAGTGACTGGCTGCATGTAGAAATACTAATGCCATAAAACAATTTTAGAATACCCTGTAAAATGATCTCAAGTTTGGCGGCTGCTTATGGCTTCCTAAGACAAGCAAAACTTTTTACAAAGAATGACTTTCTCGGCAAATCAAAAATAAAATAGTTTACAAGAGTGCGTTACCTGATCCTGGGACCCACTGTATTTTTCTCTTTAGATAATAGAATTCTTAAATTCCAAACACTTTATAATTTTTTAATCAGTAAAACCGTTTAGAAAAAAAAACATAATTAATATTCTAATTCTAACTTTAATTTTCTCTTATTTGATTCAGTTGCTTCCTTATGCAAAACTTAAATGGATGAACAGCTTTAATAGTTGAATAAACTGCATTTAACCATAAATTAAAAGATAATTAAAATTGACATCGAATTACATCGACTAATTTAAAAATAATGACGGTTCGAGTTTCGTGATTATTTATAGAGTAATCCACCTAAAATGAACCCATTAAAAATTTATTGGCTTTTATTTTTATAAACAAAACTGTACTTGACAATTTTATTATTAGTGAAAATTATCATAGTACTGACTACTTCCAGTTTTTTAATTGGTGTATTTCTTAATAAAATGAATTTATTCCCGGTAACTTTCAATTGTTTCATTAGAAGAGACAGCTACTTTACCTGATGCAATGTTGGCAAGTTTTCCGGCTACGCATCATACGAATAAAATACTGGGCTTCGCTAAATCGGTCATATATTATCATTGTATATACTGATCAAGTTGTGCGCCCTCTATATGAAATTTTCGGAATTAATTCTGTATATTTTGAGAGAAATACCGACCTTACCAAGCCCATCAAAAATTTGGGGAGGACGTTCCATTAGCCCTACCAAGCTTAACCACTTAAATATACACGTAAGTTTTTACCAAGCCCGGGGTCGGGCTTCGTAAGTAGGTGTCGGGCTTAGTATACTCTAAAGATATACAATTTTGGGCCTGATAATGCCGGTTTATATATATATATATATATATATATATATATATATATATATATATATATATATATATATATATATATATATATATATATATATATATATATATATATATATACGTTCTTGAACCGTTAGAGTGGGTATTGACGGAGACGGGAGGTGAACAGGATTCTAAAGATAGTGAACATAGTGAACCAGGGACATCGCGTAGTGCAAAACGACAGAAAACGTGCATGTAAGTTTGGAGTGTGGATTAGGCCTACCGGAATACCACGTTTAAAAAAACTCGCCCATCATAGGTGGTGTGGAAACGAGTTGATAGATGCATTGATTTTTATTACTTTACTGCATGAAACTACTGTTGGTACGACAATTGGCAGATAATTGGTAAAAAGTAGTGCATTAATGCCGCTTTTCTGCGATTTAATGAAATTGGCCTTACTGTTCGGCCCTGTAACTCGGAAAGTATTAGTCTGAGGGAAAAAATGTATAGGAGTATTTTTTATTTTATTTATTTTATCCTCTCCAACTTTCAATCAGAAATTTTTTCTCTAAAACCTACAGGAACGGAGTTACATGCCAAAAACTAGTTTCGGGCGCCATTCTTCCAAGATGGCGGCGCGAGCGGCGGTCGCAAGAGGTCGCAAACTTAGAGTCATACTTAGGGTTCCCCCAAGTCTACAATCCTACCAAATTTCAAAACTCCTCAACCTTTTGCACCACAAAAGTACCTAATGATTGGACTACAATTAAAAAACTGAAAGTAGTCAGTACTATGACAATTTTCACTAATAATTGTCAAGTACAGTATTGTTTATAAAAATAAAAGCCAATAAATTTTTAACGGGTTCATTTTAGGTGGATTACTCTATAAATAATCACGAAACTCGAACCGTCATTATTTTTAAATTAGTCGATGTAATTCGATCTCAATTTTAATTCTCTTTTAATTTAAGGTTATATGCAGTTTATTCTATTATCTAAAGAGAAAAATACAGTGGGTCCAGGATCAGGTAACGCACTCTTGTAAACTATTTTATTTTTGATTTGCCGAGAAAAAGTCATTCTTTGTAAAAAGTTTTGCTTGTCTTAGGAAGCCATAAGCAGCCGTCAAACTTGAGATAATTTTACAGGGTATTCTAAAATTGCTTTATGGCATTAGTATTTCGACATGCAACCAGTCACTTAATTCTAAAAATTAAAATATATTAAATCGACTTTAAGCAAACATTTCTTACGTCGTTATTGAAAATTTTATTTAACAAAGTGTTTCCAATTATGAAGAAAAGCTTAAATACAGAGTTTGTTCAGCGTAATTTGTTGTTATTACCGATTGCCCGTCGTGCTGGTGTGGAAATACATGTGAAAAATTTCAGATCCTCGTAACTTCTCCGTCAAAATCTCAACGTAGCTGACAGTCGCACGTCTGATATAACACAAACCACAGCTGTAGCAAAAAGTAATTCCTCATCAATATTTTCCATTTTTTTTTGTCAAAAATCAACACTCTTGATATGCTAACTGTGTAAGGTAGACTGAACGTTAAATGAATACAATGACGTTCACTTGTGCAAATTTGCATGCACAAATCAGTTTCGCAAATTGCATGAGCATCTAAACAGATGTACAACGACTCAGTACATTTGTGCAAATTTGCATGCACAAGCCAACTGACACAATTTGCATGACCGTCTAAAAGCGCCTTAACCTTGGAACATCGAATTTACTTGATCAAATGCTATGGAATCGGAAATGTTTCTTATAAATACGCAATAAAAGTTTTCAATGAGAAGTATCCAGATGTTACAGTGATTCACAGTATGTAAATTAATTTATAAATTTGATACCACCGGGGAAGTAAAAAATGTGAAAAAAACAAAAACAATTAAATGAAGATGACGCTGCTACCGGTGTAGTTTTAGACTCTGTAGATTGTAGAAGAACACCCAAGATGGTCGTTAAATTTAGGTATTAGCAAATCTCATATTCAGAAGATTTTAGTCGGCAACGAATTTCATGCATTCAAACCTAAATTAATTCACAAACTTCAAGTTGGAGATGATGCTCGTCGTTTG
This sequence comes from Rhagium mordax, assembly GCA_963680705.1. NCBI lineage: Eukaryota > Metazoa > Arthropoda > Insecta > Coleoptera > Cerambycidae > Rhagium > Rhagium mordax. The sequence continues at coordinate 27,711,058 of OY796659.1, forward strand.
GACTTTTGTTTAACTATGGGTGAGAAAATTTTAGCAGATAGATCATTTTATCGAAACATTTTATTTGTGGACGAATCTTCTTTTAAGACTAATGGGCCATGGGATAGTTTCCTCTCAAAATTGTAGGTACTGGGCTCAGGAAAATCCTACTTTCCGATTTACCGCTAACAGTCGAAAGTTTAAAAACGACATATTGCATCATAGAATAAACGGTCCTTATTTTATTGATAGAATTTTGAACCAAGATACTTATTTAGAACTTTTAAATAATTTTGTTTTGGAAATTGGACAATGAAAATTTAAAACGTAGAAGAATAATTTTTCAACAAGACGGATGTCCAGCACATTCTACAATTCGAGTTCGAGTTCGAGCATTTCGGCCGCAACGATTTCGAAGACGACGTAGATTTATTAAAGCAAAAAATTGTGGAAGGTCTTGCAACCACAAATGAAGATGTGACCTCCAATGCATACGAAGAATTTAGCAAAAGATTAGAGAAATGTGTACTTTTTGGAGGTCTACATGTAGAATAGTTCTCAACTTAGTTAAATGAAATGTAATTTTTTTGAAATTAAGGTTTTTAAATAATTGGAAACATTTTGCTAAATAAAATGTTCAATAAAAATGTAAAAAAGCAATTCACTTAAAAGTCCATAAATTTTCAAATTTTTAGAATACCCTGTATAATTTATCTTAAGTTTGACGACTGCTTATGACTTCCTATGACAAGGAAAACTTTTTATAAAGAATAACTTTTTCTCGGCAAATCAAAAATAAGAGAGTTTACAAGAGTGCGGTACCTCATCCAGAGACACACCTGGTTTGCCCAACTTAATATGATAATATACAGGAAGTCCCATTAGAATGGGTCATTTGCGATGCCATACTTTTGACTCGTCCTGTATGAAATTCAAAATAGGGTTTTCGGTAATATCAAAAAATTATATTTAAATCCTTATAGATTTTTGTAATATTTGTGGTTTGAGCAGAAAAAAATCCATTTTTAAAAATTACTCTATTTTATTTGTCTCGTCCTGTATACAAACACATATTTGTCACAATATTTGAAGTTAAAGAAATAACATTCATGCAAAAAATTGCAATCGAATCCTTAAATTGCTATAAATATTTTTTTTGTAAAACTGTCATTAAAAATGACATTTTTAATGTATTGACAAGTGAAGTAAAAATTAACATTTATAATGTTACGTGTTAAAAACAGTTTTAACACTAGTGTTAAAAATATTTTTAACACTAGTGTTAAAACAGTCTTTGACACGTTCAAAACAGTCTTTCACACGTTTAAAACTCATTTTTGTGCACAAAATTTATGATACAGAATCAATAATTGTAGTTACTAATAAACACTAAACAATTTCCCTTTGTTTTACTTAGTTACCCTTTATTTAGTACCTGAATATTTTATTGTCACATGTACATGAAACGATAAGGTGGTTCAGGTGGAACCGCGTTCGACACGTAAGCAATTCGCGAAAATCACGGAGTGGGCGACATCTATATTTTTTGGCGTAATCTCAATATGATGAGTCATTCATAGTGAACAACAAACCGCTGTCACTACTGTCACTGTCAGTTTGCGGGTTTCTTAAATTTATCTTGTGATTTTTGTCAAAACACTGTCAAAAGTTTGTTGTTCACCACTTGGTTTATACACTCACTAAATTTTCAGCGCCATCTCGCGGTACGTGATTTTCGCGAATAGATCGGGAGTTCGAGCCCCGCATCCGGCTAGTTTTTTTTTTTTTAATGACAGTTTTACAAAAAATATTGTATGATACATTTGTTAAAAGTGATTTTATTTTGCTCGTGGGGTTGCTCCACTCGCTACGCTCGTTCCGCAATATTCCCCACTCACAAAATAAAATCTCACTTTTAACACTTGTATCATAAATATCTATTATAAAAATAACCACTTTATATCTTTAACACCCTGTACCTCAAAAACTAGTCACAGGGTTGAGTTGGGACCTTGACAGTTCTGATCAGGAAACCAAAATCTACAACATACTAACATTTTAGCAAAAATTCACCGAGAGCCATTTTTACCTATATTTTGTGCGGGGCCCTTTAGTTTTCTCCATGTTGAGGTCAAATTATTATTATAATAATTTTGTTGAACAGCTACAAATCTTTCAAAACGTTAATTATTCTAATAAAATACTTCAGAACATGAAAATAAAGGCAACGTTGGTGGGCTTCTCAAAATGCGTAAACTGTATTAACTATATGCAGTCGGGCTTGGTAAGGTGGTGATGTGAAGTGGCTTGAGGTGGCTTGAGAAGAACTGAGAAATATATATTTTAGTAAATATTAAATAAGGTTACCCCTCTTCTGTTGCTAAATGTATATAAATTGTCCGATGCGCAGTCGCGTGAAATACACACTTCTAACTACAATAGGAAGCCTGGGCTTCTGAGAGCCTGTGATATGTACCGGGCTTGGTATAGGTATTTGGGTACGTATATATATATATATATATATATATATATATATATATATATATATATATATATATATATATATATATATATATATATATATATATACGTACATATCACAGGCTCTCAGAAGCCCAGGCTTCCTATTGTAGTTAGAAGTGTGTATTTCACGCGACTGCGCATAGGACACTTTATATACATTTAGCAACAGGAGAGGGGTAACCTTATTTAATATTTACTTAAATATATATTTCACAGTTCTTCTCAAGCCACTTCACATCACCACCTTACTAAGCCCGACTGCATATAGTTAATACAGTTTACGCATTTTGAGAAGCCCACCAACGTTGCCTTTATTTTCATGTTCTCAAGTATTTTATTAGAATAATTAACGTTTTGAAAGATTTGTAGCTGTTCAACAAAATTATTATAATAATAATTTGACCTCAACATGGAGAAAACTAAAGGGCCCCGCACAAAATATATGTAAAAATGGCTCTCGGTGAATTTTTGCTAAAATGTTGGTATGTTGTAGATTTTGATTTCCTGATCAGAACTGTCAAGGTCCCAACTCAATCCTGTGACTAGTTTTTGAGGTACAGATATAAAGTGGTTATTTTTATAAAAAATATTTATAGCAATTTAAGGATTCGATTGCAATTTTTTGCATGAATGTCATTTCTTTAACTTCAAATAATATATTGTGACAAATATGTGTTTGTATACAGGGCGAGACAAATGAAATAGAGTAATTTTTAAAAATCGATTTTTTCTGCTCAATCCACAAAATATTACAAAAATCTATTAGTATTTAAATATATTTTTTTGATATTACCGAAAGCCCTATTTTGTATTTCATACAGGACTAGTCAAAAGTATGGCATCGCAAATGACCCATTCTAATGGGACTTCCTGTATATTGTCATATTAAGTTGGGCAAACCAGGTGTGTCTCTGGATGAGGTACCGCAGTCTTGTAAACTCTCTTATTTTTGATTTGCCCAGAAAAAGTTATTCTTTATAAAAAGTTTTCCTTGTCATAGGAAGTCATAAGCAGTCGTCAAACTTAAGATAAATTATACAGGGTATTCTAAAAATTTGAGAATTTATGAACTTTTAATTGAATTGCTTTTTTACATCTTTATTGGACATTTTATTTAGCAAATTGTTTCCAATTATTTAAAAAACTTAATTTCAAAAAAATTACATTTCATTTAACTAAGTTGAGTACTATTCTACATGTAGACCTCCAAAAAGTACACATTTCAATAATCTTTTTCTAAATTCTTCGTATGCATTGGAGGTCACATCTTCATTTGTGGTTGCAAGAGCATCCACAATTTTTTGCTTTAATAAATCTACGTCGTCTTCGAAATCATTGCGGCCGAAATGCTCGAACTCGAACTCGAATTGTAGAATGTGCTGGACACTTCTACGTTTTAAATTTTCATTGTCCAATTTCCAAAACAAAATTATTTAAAAGTTCTAAATAAGTATCTTGGTTCAAAATTCTATCAATAAAATAAGGACCGTTTATTCTATGATGCAATATGTCATTTTTAAACTTTCGACTGTTAGTGGTAAATCGGAAAGTAGGATTTTCCTGAGCCCAGTACCTACAATTTTGAGAGGAAACTATCCCATGGCCCATTAGTCTTAAAAGTAGATTCGTCCACGAATAAAATGTTTCGATAAAATGATCTATCTGCTAAATCAATTGTGGAGTCAGCAAGCCGCAGCGCCCTTCCTTTCAGTGTGATGGCTGCAGTGGTACGCTCCACGTTACTTGCGCTGGCCTTAGCGAAGACGAAGCTAGGATTACACGCTCTTCCTCAAGAAAATTAAAACTATTCTGTAACAATTGCAATACGAATATTACCCAATTCAATCAACTAAAGGAAATGATTGCCACTTTTGAATCCAATTTTAACAAGAAAATTACCTTGTTAGAAAAAGAAATTTCTAATAAGTCTAGTACTGGAATTAGTCAACTAGATTTTGAGGAAATCATCTCCGAAGTAAGCGAAAGACAATCTCGAGCAAACAACGTTATAATTTATGGTCTGGCTGAGCAGAACGGTACGCCCACGGAATGTGCTTCTAAATATGAGGCTGTAGCAAATGACATTGTGCGCACTATACTACCCAACCAAGTTATTCCAGTGGCAAACGTTTCTCGTCTAGGAAGATTTCCTAGCGAGGCAAATGCAAGACCTAGACCGGTTAAGTTGAGCCTTCCCAATAACACTACAGCTAAATCTATTCTCAGACTGCAAAAAAACCTGCTTACCAGTCAATTTAAAACAATAAAACTTGGTAACGACAGAACTAAAAGAGAAAGGGATTACTTGCAACGAATACGTAATGAACTTAATTCACGTTTAGAGAACGGAGAAGATGGTATTACAATCAAATATAGAAATGGCATTCCATCAATTGTAAATGTCGAAAAAAACTAGCCAAGTGCCACGTATATGACTGGCCAATTTTTTACACAAACATCGCGTCCCTAATAGCTAAATTTTCCGATCTACTTTTAGTAATCCAAAATACAAAACCTGCAGTAATTCTTCTCACCGAAACTTGGTTAACACCCTGTATAAGTGATTCGCTAGTTCATATTAAAGGCTACACTTTACACAGATCTGACCGTCTCGACAAAAGAGGAGGTGGTTACTGTATATACACTAAGAATGACATTTTTCCTGACTCTTCTACTGAGCTAATCCCACTAGTGTGCCCTAATATTGACATAACCTGCCTTATATTTCAAATATCCAAATATACGTTTGTTTTATGCTGCATTTACAGACCACCATCTACTACATTTGATCAAGACACTGAACTTTGCGAAACATTATTGCATCTCTCTGATAAATACGAAAATTTGATTATACTCGGAGATTTTAATTTTCCAAATTTAACATGGCCTCATCCTCAATTCCCAAATGAAATAAACTCAGCATATATATTCCTGGACATGATTATTAAAGCTAATTTATCTCAAATATTATCTGAAAATACACGATTTAGACAAAACCAAGAATCGTCTCTTTTAGACCTCGTCCTTGTTTCAAGTGAATCACTGTTATCTTACCCAGAATACGGGGTCCGCCTATTGGTAAATCTGATCATATAGTAATAACATGCAGTCTTCAGTTTATTCATGATCCTGAAATTAACCACAAGTACAATTATTTCACAAAAATTGACTTTCCTGAGGTAAATCGATATTTACACCATATTGACTGGTCTAATACACTACAGGGGTTAAATGTGATAGAACAATGGAGAATTTTTGTAGATACCTGCGAGTATGCAATATCTTGGTTCCAAGCAAAGGTAACTTACAAAACCTGTAAACTCAAGCCATGGATAGACAGAAACTTAGAAAAAGAATTAAAATTCAAAAAAACATTATGGCAAAGATACAAACGTTCTCATGATCCAGTAGACTTTCGTGCACACAGAACTTACTCGAACAGTATCTCATATAAATTGCATATGGCTAAGAGTCAATTTGAGAACAGATTAATTCACAGCAAAAATAAAAAATCCTTTCATAGATATATCCGAAACTCACTTTCTACTACCATTCACACCCCTAAAATCCACAATAGCGATGGTAACTTATGTGCAACTAACATTGAATGTGCAAAAACGTTTTGTAATTTCTTTGCATCAACATACTCACAGGAACCTGCCGGACAGTTACCTCTATGTAATATGGAAATGAACCCGAACTCACTGGATACTATATATTTTAATGAAAATACAGTTTTGGAGAAATTATCAAATCTTAACAGCTCTAGTTCACCTGGACCTGATGGACTCGTGTGCGAGCTCAATTTATAAGCCTCTCTGTATTATATTTCAAAATTCTATGGACTCGTCCACTGTACCTCCTGTTTGGCTTGAGGCATCTGTCATTCCGATTTTTAAGAAAGGCAACAAGTTATGTGCAGAAAATTATAGACAAATTAGTCTAACATCTATACCACTAAAAATTATGGAAAGATTAATTGTGGACCAGGCGTTGCCCTTTTTGACGTTAAATAACATTATTCCTGACCAACAACATGGATTCTTGCCTGGACGATCCATAACTACTAATTTGTTGCAATTCTTAAACGATTGGACCCAGGCTCTTGACAAGAAAGAACCGACAGATATCATATATTTAGATTTTGCCAAAGCATTTGACAAGGTTCCTAAAAATCGACTATTACTGAAACTCTGTCACTTTGGCATTCGAAGGCTTTTATTGTCTTGGATTTCGGAATACCTATCCAACCGCTCATTTAAAGTGAAAATTGATACTGACTTCTCTCCTGCACAACCTGTGTCTAGTGGTGTCCCACAGGGATCAGTACTGGGCCCCATTCTATTTTTACTGTACACCTCTGATATTCCTAGGCTATTACTTTGTAAAACATCGCAGTATGCAGATGACACAAAAATTTATTGCAATCCGAACTTACAACATGCCTCTCTCCAGGCGGATTTGTATCAAATCTCCTCGTGGTGCGAGGACTGGCTTATTCCTTTAAACATCAACAAGTGCGCCGTCCTTCATATAGGTAAAAATAATCCCAATCTGAACTACAGCATAAATAGTGACGTGATAAAAACCGTGTCTTCCCAGCGTGACCTAGGAATCTTGATCACAGATAATCTCACGTGGTCTGATCACATAACTCTTTCGTGTAAAAAATCTAATAGTTTGCTACATGTATTAAAAAAAGTATTTAACAAACCCTCACCAGAAACTGCATGTGCTTTATATAAAACTTATGTGAGACCTGTGCTGGAGTTCGGCTCTGCGATATGGACGCCGTGGTTAATGCGTGATAAAGAAGCTATCGAAAGTGTTCAACGCAAGGCCACTCGTCTTCCTTACGGCATCCAGAGACCCTCTTATCCTGATAGGCTTAATATATTTGGCTTAAGTACTGCTACAAATAGACTTATGCGTGGAGACCTTATCACCACCTACAGAGTGTTAAATGATACGTTTTCATTGGACATGGGAGAACTTTTTCCGTTAAATAGTGATATTAGACTTAGAGGCCACAATTTCAAACTACTACATGAATCCTATGCGACTAGATGTCGACAATTTTTTATCAACAACAGAGTTTTTGACCTGTGGAACTCGCTACCGAATGAAGTGGTTAACGCCCCGTCAATAAATGCTTTCAAAAACAGACTCGATAATTATCTCTCGATGTTATGATTTCTCACTCCTATCTCTGTCTTAACTAAATAAAATATGTCCCTATTGTTACATATTTATATGTGTACTGTATAACATACATTTATTAAGTGTACTATTATACCTATGTAATTTTTTCTTTACTCTTACATTGTATTTTATGTGCTATTTTATTTTGAGCTCAATAGGGTTAGTCCCTTAGCTCTTCTTAATATTGTAATAATAATAATAATAATAAATTTTCTCACCCATAGTTAAACAAAAGTCCAAACGACTAAATCTTCTGAATATGAGATTTGCTAATACCTAAATTTAACGACCATCTTGGGTGTTCTTCTACAATCTACAGAGTCTAAAACTACACCGGTAGCAGCGTCATCTTAATTTAATTGTTTTTGTTTTTTTCACATTTTTTACTTCCCCGGTGGTATCAAATTTATAAATTAATTTACATACTGTGAATCACTGTAACATCTGGATACTTCTCATTGAAAACTTTTATTGCGTATTTATAAGAAACATTTCCGATTCCATAGCATTTGATCAAGTAAATTCGTTGTTCCAAGGTTAAGGCGGTTTTAAATGGTCATGCAAATTGTGCCAGTTGGCTTGTGCATGCAAATTTGCACAAATGTACTGAGTTGTTGTACATCTGATTAGATGCTCATGCAATTTGCGAAACTGATTTGTGCATGCAAATTTGCACAAGTGAACGTCATTGTATTCATTTAACGTTCAGTCTACCTTACACAGTTAGCATATCAAGAGTGTTGATTTTTGACAAAAAAAAATGGAAAATATTGATGAGGAATTACTTTTTGCTACAGCTGTGGTTTGTGTTATATCAGACGTGCGACTGTCAGCTACGTTGAGATTTTGACAGAGAAGTTACGAGGATCTGAAATTTTTCACATGTATTTCCACACCAGCACGACGGGCAATCGGTAATAACAACAAATTACGCTGAATAAACTACAATGTATTTCCACACAAGCACGACGGGCAATCGGTAATAACAACAAATTACGCTGAACAAAATCTGTATTTAAGCCTTTCTTCATAATTGGAAACACTTTGTTAAATAAAATTTTCAATAACGACGTAAGAAATGTTTGCTTAAAGTCGATTTAATATATTCTAATTTTTAGAATTAAGTGACTGGCTGCATGTCGAAATACTAATGCCATAAAGCAATTTTAGAATACCCTGTAAAATTATCTCAAGTTTGACGGCTGCTTATGGCTTCCTAAGACAAGCAAAACTTTTTACAACGAATGACTTTTTCTCGGCAAATCAAAAATAAAATAGTTTACAAGAGTGCGTTACATGATCCTGGGACCCACTGTATTTTTCTCTTTAGATAATAGACTATTCTTAAATTCCAAACACTTTATAAATTTTTAATCAGTAATACCGTTTAGAAAAAAAAAAACATAATGTTCTAATTCTAACTCTAATTTTCTCTTATTTGATTTAGTTGCTTCCTTATGCAAAACTTAAATGGATAAACAGCTTTAACAGTTGAATAAACTGCATATAACCATAAATTAAAAGAGAATTAAAATTGAGATCGAATTACATCGACTAATTTAAAAATAATGACGGTTCGAGTTTCGTGATTATTTATAGAGTAATCCACCTAAAATGAACCCGTTAAAAATTTATTGGCTTTTATTTTTATGAACAATACTGTACTTGACAATTATTAGTGAACATTTTCATAGTACTGACTACTTTCAGTTTTTTTATTGTAGTCCAATCATTAGGTACTTTTGTGGTGCAAAAGGTTGAGGAGTTTTGAAATTTGGTAGGATTGTAGACTTGGGGACCCTAAGTATGACTCTAAGTTTGCGACCTCTTGCGACCGCCGCTCGCGCCGCCATCTTGGAAGAATGGCGCTCAAAACTAGTTTTTTTGCATGTAACTCCGTTCCTGTGGGTTTTAGAGAAAAAGTATGAAGAGCATAAAATTTGCTACAAAATTACTCCTATACATTTTTTCCCTCAGACTAATACTTTCCGAGTTACAGGGCCGAACAGTAAGGCCAATTTCTTTAAATCGCAGAAAAGCGGCATTAATGCACTACTTTTTACCAATTATCTGCCAATTATCATACCAACAGTTGTTTCAATCAGTAAAGTAATAAAAATCAATGCATCTATCAACTCGTTTCCACACCACCTATGATGGGCGCGTTTTTTTAAACGTGGTATTCCGGTAGGCCTAATCCACACTCCAAACTTACATGCACGTTTTCTGTCGTTTTGCACTACGCGATGTCCCTGGTTCACTATGTTCACTACTTTAGAATCCTGTTCACCTCCCGTCTCCTCCAATACCTACTCCAACGGTTCAAGAACGTCATCAGCCTCATATGGGTCTTCGGGGTCTGAATCCTCTACCAAATCTGGAATGTTTTCACATGCTGTCCCATTACAATAGACACAGGACCGAACACTTTAAGCCGGTTTTCCGACATCCACTCGCTTCTGCACAGCCTTTCTTACATTTACAGGATACCGATTTTAAAATGGTGTCCGGTCCGGATCTGCTTCTGACGTAGCGCGAACAGCATCTAGCCCATGCCTCGTTTTTTGCCATTTTGCTCAGGATCTTTTTTACTGCGACTTGGTGGTACACTCGCAGGCAATGCTATCTTGCAGCATCTCTTGTGGGTGGCAGGGATACGAAATTAAATTTGTTCTTAGACACAGGCTTCACAAAATTTTGGTAGCGAAGTGAATTTAAAGCGAGCGAGCTATTCGCGAGTAGCTAGCGAACAGCTCGCGACCTCTTTGTCTACACCAAAAAAAAGTATTTTGTTTGCGAGCAGCTCGACGATTTTTTTGCACGTTCGTCAAAAGTTCGTGTCTTTCTTGAATTGTGTATCAAAATCGCACCAAATATGGTGGAACAAATTTACTAAATGACATTTAAATTGTTATTGTTAAATTCACTATTTCCTCTTCTGACTAGCCCATCTTAATAAAATTTGCCTCAAAATAAACACAAACAAGTCGTGGCAATTTTCGCCGCGTCCAGACCGGCTAGAAGTTCGACACATGTTCGCTAACAAACTCTTTGTTGTACCGCTTCAACACCGAACCCGATACGAGTTTGCGAGCTGATCTGGAACTACTACCGAACACACGTCTACACTGGGTTCACGAGCTATTCGAGAACTGTTCTAGAACAGCTCGCGAACTTGGTCTGTACCCGGCTTAATGTGTCCTTTGCAGACGAGCCGCCGTACATTGCCAATAAGACCGCTTCACCAGCTGCAGCAAGAGCATCCACATCCGCTTCGAGGTTCTGGAAGATTGCTATACTGTCAAGCAACGAGTCGTTTTTATCCAGCAGACTGAGGAACTTCAATTTTCCTTGGTTAAAGAGAGCAGAGGTGGTGTCACAACCACTAATTGCATCTGCATGCTGCGTCTCTATTGTAATGGGACAGAATGTGAAAACTTTTCAGATTTGGTAGCGGATTCAGACCCCAAGGACCCATATGAAGGTGATGACGTCCTTGATTCATTGGAATGGGTATTAGTAGAGACGGGAGGTGATATGCTAATTGGCAGATAATTGGTAAAAAGTAGCGCGCTAATGCTGCGTTTCTGCGATTTAAAGAAATTGGCCTTACTGTTCGGCCCTGTAACTCGGAAAGTATTAGGCTGAGGAAAAAATGTACACAAGCAATTTTGTTGCAAATTTTGTCCTCTCCAACTTTCAATCAGAAATTTTTTCTCTAAAACTTACAGGAACGGAGTTGCATGCCAAATTGAGCGCCATTCTTCCAAGATGGCGGCGCGAGCGGCGGTCGCTCGAGGTCGCAAACTTAGAGTCATACTTAGGGCACCCAAGTCTACACTCCTGCCAAGTTTCAAAACTCCTCAACCTTTGCACCAAAACACCTTTTTTATGTCTCTAATGATTGGACTATTGGTGAATTTTGTAATAAAATGAATTTATTCAGGGTAACTTCCAATTGTTTAATTAGAAGAGACAGCTACTTTACCTGATGCGATGTTGGCAAGTTTTCGGGCTACGCATCATACGAATAAAATACTGGGCTTCGCTAAATCGGTCATATATTATCATTGTATATACTGATCAAGTTGTGCGCCCTCTGTATGAAATTTTCGGAATTAATTCTGTATATTTTGAGAGAAATACCGACCTTACCAAGCCCATCAAAAATTTGGGGAGGACGTTCCATTAGCCCTACCAAGCTTAACCGCTTAAATATACACGTAAGTTTTTACCAAGCCCGGAGTCGGGCTTCGTAAGTAGGTGTCGGGCTTCCTATACTCTAAAAACATTTTAATGTTAATAATTAAAATGATTAAATTAATTCACATTGTCACGAATTTTATTAAATATCTCAAAAACAAAGCAAAATATCGAAAAAACAAAAGATACGAAAAAGTTACAAAATAGACCAGTGAATATGCCAGCGTAGCTATTTTGTGATTTTTCTTTTTTTTTGTAAAAGTTTTGAAAAAAGTAAGAAGGGGTAACACACAAAAATACACTTCCAAGAGGGATGAGGGGTTAAAACTTAAGAAGCTTATGTAAGGTCATAAGCAGTGTTTCTATACCAAATTTGACCTTGATCGGATCCTTGGTTCAAAAGTTATGGTGGAAAAACGAGAAATGATATGGAACTTCAACGCCCTCTATCGCCCAAAAGAAGCGTTTTTGGACATAAGTTTATACCACAAACAAACATTATTTTAACCTGTTCTATTGATTTTTAAAGTTAGCAAGATAAAAACTGAATCACCCTGTATATATATATATATATATATATATATATATATATATATATATATATATATATATATATATATATATATATATATATATATATATATATATATATATATATATATATATATATATATATATATATATATATATATATATATATATATATATATATATATATATATATATATATATATATATATATATATATATATATATATATATATATATATATATATATATATATATATATATATATATATATATATATATATATATATATATATATATATATATATATATATATATATATATATATATATATATTTGCCTGGCATACCTACACACCTCCGAAATGATATCTGACTGTTGTTTACGCCTCCGAAATCGGAGGCGAGATCGTAAATTCGGAGGCACTTACGTTTCCCTAATAAAAATTTCACAGAATGTATGTGATGTCATCATGAGTGCTCTGACAAAATTTTTGCTGGAGGTCTATACGACCTATACACATATACAGTTATACAGATTAGTTCAGCAAAATTCCGCTTCCTAGCGCTAGAGTGGAGGCATATAATTTTATATATGCGGATAAACCGAATAGGCCTCCGCATAGTCGGCCGTATGTACACACCTCCGTATAACTGGCAACGTCGCACATCGTTTAGAGGAGGCGCAAACGTTGCTCTCTTATATACTATCTCAAAGATGAGTATTTTTAAATGATTGCGCCGAAAATGCTCTAGTTTGTCTCCACAAACAGAAATACATTGAAGAGTAAACACTGAAAAATACGGATTGTTCTATTTTAATAATGTACAAGTTATTATAAGCTCAACATAATATGTCCCCCACGCCGACAGAAGTATTTTTTTCAAAGTCTATAAATTCTTAAACGGGATAAGCAATTATACACTATTCAGGTTTCAAGTCCTCCTCAATACTATTTTTCAGATCTTTCAGGTTTCCATGTATAAAAAATTGTGGTAAGATCATAGGATATTATCTTTCTCATGGAATTTGTAGTAAGTATTTCATTTACATAATTGCTAAAAAGTATAAAGCTCAAATCTGTACAGGATGTTTCGTTTGAAACCATACCCTCATGTTTTTTTATTAATTATTATTAAATAAAATTTTTCAAAAACTAGTTCTATGTAGTATATCATTACTTTTTTTTATCTTAAAAGATATACGAGGCGCATAGAAACTTAAATTTTTTTAAATGGAACACCTGTACTTTTTTATTTACATCGCGTCTTTCTTATTACGATGGTATTACTTGTATGTTTTTTTAAAAATTGACGTAAATATTTCCAACAAAATATTTTACCGTTTCTCTAAAAACGAAGTTTGAAATGGAAGATTCAGAAAAAATTTGCTTTAACATATTTTTTAATGTGTGCCCATTTTCTGCATTATTAACTTGTGATATAAATAATAATTATTATTTCTGTATGTTGATTTAATTATAATAATTACAATTTCAGTAGAGTAGTAATGGCGGAGCTGGGTCTCCCCCCACCCTTTTTTTTTGTGGTGGGGGGTAACTAGGGTAATTCGAGTAATGTAGGTAATTAGACTGATGTAATTGCAATAGAGGTAATTAGAGTATTGTCGGTAATTAGCCTGATGTAGTTGCAATAGAGGTAAGTAGAGTAATGTGCAGTAATTAGACTGATGTAATTGCAATAGAGGTAATTGGAGTGGTGCAATGCAATTGTAGTTGTAATTAGTGTATGTACCAATATGTGTATGAGTACTCCAAGTAGTGGTGGTGGGGTAGCTCAGCTAGACTGCTATAAAGAAGATGTAGTCGCAACACAAAATCATTTCTATCGTGTTCTATCGTGAACCATCTACAGCTAACAAATCAGCCTAGTGCAGTCAGTGACTTCAGTTATTTCAAGTGAGCAATATCTTATATTACTCTTTATAATTCTTTCATTATATTCATTTTAAATATGGCAATTTCCGAAGTTGACTTATTAGCACTTAATGAGCTAATAAATCAAGATATGCAGGTTTTAGAGCAAAGATCCATTTCAGCGTTAATTTTAAATAAACCTTATATCATAAAAAAAATATCTTTGGTTAATACAAGATTTGGAAAATCAATCATAGTAACTTTGTTTGAGGAAAGTTCAATTACGACTTTTAAATCATTTTTACCGAAACGGTTTGTGGAAATTATATGTGAGAACACTATCGATAAAATAAATTCGTCAAATGGTAAAGTTACATTGACATATTTAGGACAAAGTTCTCCAGCTTATCCTGGAGCAAAATCTAGTCCATTAATAAGTTTCGGTGTTTAATTCTCAAACAAAAATAATCGTAAAGTATTTAAGTTAGCTAAGTTTAAGTATTAAGTAGAAATGGAATATTGTGGAAGAATGCTAGGAGTATTATAGAATAGTATCACTTGTTAGCCTATAAAGATTCTGATATATCTAAATTGACATTTGTACAACATATTTTTACTTCGTGTACACCAATAGCTCAAACGTAAGTCCATTTAGTGCTGTTTTTTATGTATTTTTTTACATTTCATTTTTTATTTGTAGGTACGCAGCAAAGATGTGGATGCAATATTCAACCCAAACATGGACCCCTGCAGAAGACATTAAATCTGCCATTGAGAGATTGTCTTGTAAACTAGATGACTTAATAAGGGATGCATTGGTTTCATTAAATTATGATATGAATATCTGCTTCGACGCTGAAGAAGTTCGACGGGTTAAAGAAGCTTCTAAAGCGTATAGCATTGGTGTAAATCTATGTGGTAGATATTCCCGTGGCTTCTTAAATTTGGATGAGTTTTGTGAGCATATGGACAGAGTGGAACTAAAACATTTTCTATACGAGATAATGGAGTACCTACCTAAGAATATTATTGAAAAATATCAACTCGACCAGTCTGATGTAGAAGATAACAATGTAGATACATAAATAATATTCATCTTCTATTGTCATATTTATTACACCAAATATTGTATGTATCTGTAGTAAACAATATTCTGTATTTTATATTATATTATAAAACTGAATAAATAAAATACACATTAAAAGATTACATTCATTTTATTTCATATTTCTTATTACACAACAAAAAATACAATCATAGTATAATTAGAACAGTTTTTATTTTAATTTTATATTTAATTCTACAATTACATTCTGAGAAAATAAACAGTTGCAAGTACATCATGATTATTGTTGATAAAATTATCCAGATATCTTGATAGAAATAGGTTGCACTACTTAATTCCACAATAATAAATATTTTCTTTTTTTACTTGACATCGAGAAAACCATTCTGAACCGAGCCATCTAATGCGTTATAACTTAAATATGTATCATGAAGTATAAGTGCATACACTCGAGTTTGTTCCGGAAATTTCGCTTTTCGTGTTTCAAATTCTATTTTTATGTCGACAGTAGATGATTTCACTGCAACAGGTTGGTGTGAACAATCAATGACAAACAAAGGATTCTTCCTGAATTCCCCAAGATCCATCATGGGTTCGCTCATATCTTTATCATAGTAACTACGTTGGAAGTTCTCATAAGCATAATATGCTGCAGAATCGAGCTTCTTATCGAAATCTAAATTCCAACGTTCATATGGATATACTTCAGAGTTTAGAAATAGTCGAATATTATTTATGTCTGCGTGTTTGAACTGTGTAACATCCTTTGTTCTATCATTGGCCTGATCAGTGCCTTGAAAGCCAAGAAGGATGAAAAGTGGGCTTTCAAGACGGGTGGAGAGTTTAAGAGCCCATATGTCATAGGTAGTATCGCGTAGACAGGGAAGCTCATAAAAATCCCACGCACGGTAGACCATCTTAACTTTGGTATTATTACCACTTTTATTAATTCGATTCAATAATTTTAACTTTTGTCGATCTTCAGGTACAATGTGCCTTATCTTCCACTCAATTTTGCTGATTTCCAACTCTGCATCAACCTCACCGATATAGGAGTCTTTAAATGAGCGTGCAATTATCATAATTAATTCTTGCTTCACATTCAGAATGCCTTTGGTATAATCTTCTGCAAAACCCATAAGGAACTTAAGGGGTAGTTTGCCACTGAACACGTGACTGGCGGTATCTAAAATATTTTGTCTCGTTTGAGTGAGACCCCAACCTGTTGTTATTAATGAGCGTGCATGCGTTTGCCCATACGACACCATAGTTTTCATTGTGGTAGTAATACCAGGTCTTCTAACTACTGCTACTTGTTCACCACCCATTTCCAGTCGTATCTCTTCAAAGAGAAATGTTAGTGCATTATTGGATAAATAACAACGCTTTGTGGTGTCGCTAGGAGTAAATTTTCCCTCTATGTATATATAACTTTCTGAAATGTCGAGTATAACATCTTGAAAATTGATGGGAATACGTATTTCATCAGAGTTTCTGTAATATGGGGATCCATATGGTTTATATGTATGCTCATGTAGGCTAACTAGGGAATGATCTAACACAGGTTCATCAAACACCTCAAGTTTGTCACTAGTTGCAGTAGCCACCATTATTATGACCAATTTTTTCGCAGTTTTAATCCAATAGATTTTAAAAAGGCTTGATCCTCAACTGACAATCTATGTCTTAACTGTTTAAGGTATAGACTTTGAATGAATTGCTTTCCACATCTCCCTTTCTTTTTATCTATACTGTTGTTCGCTACAGTATCATACTGATGGTGATGTACTTGCTGTCGCTGTTTATATCTAAAACCCATTTGGTTGGTGATATCCGACTTTCTTCAATTCTAGCCTTACAATAATTTTCTCACCTCGAAAATCGATCAAATCACCGTTATCGTCCAGTATGCGTAGTGTGATGTTGTCTATTAACTGACACCCTTTAGGTCTAACAGGTAAATATATGATATTTTTGGGTTCTCTAGTAAGTTTGTAGCCAGGCTCAACGTCTATGTCAAATTCAAAGAGAGTGTGTGACTCTTCTGCATTCAGATAAGCTCCAGAAATAATATTGCAATCTACGCGTATCATCCTTACTTTCATAATATCAACAGGCTGTGTTGATTCGTAATTTTTATTTGGTTGTAAATATATTTGTCCAAATCCCAACAGACTTCCTATTGAATTTGGTTGTCTAAAATCTACTTCATACTTTGACAAAATCTCGCACTTTAAGGTATTGTTGTTTGCCCTTAAAGTGAATATTTGCGTGTAATCCTTTCCATCAATATTCATAGCTTTCAACATTGCAGCATAGATTTCATCAATTTCATAAGCCCCCAGAGGTATGTGAACAGTAGTGAATGTATCTTTAGCACTAACCCTATATTGGAAGATGTTATTTGTTTCATCCACATTGTATATGGAGTTGTAAGAGTAGAATCCAATTAAACCTAACCCATGACGACTGCTCCTATCCAGTTCAATGGGTGGATCAAAGTTGACACTTAGCTCACTTAAGCGGCTCGTTAGTGTGAACGTGTACGACATGACTGATATAATTAAATTGTGTTACCCAATTTATTGTGGATTACAGCAATAATGGTATAATTTCCTCTTCTTAGAAGTTGATGGTAATATATTTACATTGTTATTGGATGCCACATTTACATCGTTTACCTTACAATAGCAGCAAAACATTTTTCTAGGTGTTGGACCATCATTTACGTCAACATTGCTTTCATAATCATTAAGGTAATGTTCTGTACAATATTGATATTTTAATATATCGACATCGTTCTGAAGATGTGTAGGTAGCTTATCCCATACTAATGCAATTTCATGTGAAGCCAACCCAATCATCACCTCTTTGGGCATATCTGCTAGTTGTTGTTTGCTCATCTTCAACAGACTACGCAAACGGGAGAATGCAATTAGTGAGTGACCCATTCGCTTGATACCTTCTCGATCTATTGCTGGGGTCATAGATTTCAGTTCCATGGCGTTTTATATTTGTTTCGTAGAGAGAAACTTTAAACACAAATGTCCACACAACACTGTGTTAAAATTCTGTACACGTTTGTAGTTATAGAATATTTGGTTGGCCCTCCTTGAATCGTTATTGAAATATGTAACTAATTCTATAGGTGGGGGTAAGTCGCCAAAACTATCAAAATAATTTACTAAACTACCTCGTTTTTTATATGCCACCCAATGTGTCCCAGGACCATATATACTATCCAAATTGATTATTGCGGATTCATTGTAATGTGGCCCATGTCTTGGTAGTGAGTCACGCATAAATACACCTCGAAAGTATGCTACCTTCATTTTATTAGCATAATATTTAAGATCAATGTCGGTAAGAGGTCTCCGAGGTAGGGAGTCTATTAGTTTTTTGAATTCTGTTTTAGATAAAGACCCATCCCCTTTCGGTATGGCTTCATATACATCCCCTTACCACTTTTCATAGCTATTGCTTCCATACTTCTGTTGTGCCGATTTGCTTCAGCTAATTCTTCTCTACCCTTTTTCACATCATTTACAGCTTTAGCAATACCAGCAGCCGTACCAGCCAAACTACCCAATGCAGATAATCCAGCAAAAATGGGTATTAGAGGTAAAATACCACCAACTTTTGGAATTGGTATAATTCGAGGTGTTTGAATATTGCGTTTTCCACCGGCCTGTTTTATATATCGACGTGCAGCTTTTAGAGCAATTTCAACCACCTTCTTTTGGTCTTTTACTTTTTTGCCTCCAGCATTTCGCAGTGTGTCACGCACTTTTCGTACTATCCCAGATCCAAACGCTGTCTTTTTAACATTCTTCTTACCTTTCTTTGTTTTCTTGATGATTCGTTTCCTTATTGGATTGCGAGATATTGTTGAATTACATCCCATACCAAGACGTTGTTTTCCCTTCATTATAGTTGTGACTAACCAAGCAGCTGCCTTTTCTCCACGTCCTGCGTCTTTGGATTTCACCCGTTTCCACGCAGCCTGTTCAAGCTGATAGTCTGCTTTATGGCGGGCTGCTTGATTACTGCTATTTTTGTCGTATGCAATATCGTGTTGCTTACACGCTTTATCGAGCTGATTTATGCCAGAATCACCTCGTGCTAACCTTTTATTTAAATCTGTGCCTGGACCACAAAATTGATAACCTGGCAAATGCAACTCGACGGGGAGCTTATTAATCAGGGAATTAACTAATCCTCCACCGCGCTTCGTACGTTTTTCACGTGTGTATCGTATCGTAGAAACCATTTAAATAAGAGTTGTAAATCACACATCTACTTATATAACATTTAGCCGCGGTACAATGCACATTGTGAAACAGAAACAAACGCTTTCTATAGATAATTTGGATGAAAAAGTTGGGCGTGGGTTAAGTGCTGATAATCGCCATGGACCACTACTACCTTCAACTGTACGTGCCCTCATAATAGGACCCTCGAATTGTGGGAAAACAAATGTCTTAATATCTTTGATCACGCATCGTTTAGGTTTACGTTTTTTAAATATTTACCTATACTCAAAGTCTATAAATCAACCCAAGTATGAGTATCTACGTAATGTATTAGCGCCGATTGAGGGGTTAGGATTTTATACATTTAGTAATGGTACGCAAATAGTGGAACCATCCGAGGCAAAGCCAGAGTCTGTGTTTATATTTGACGATGTAATATGTGAGAAACAAGATGTTATAAGGGGATATTTCAGTATGGGCCGACATAGAAATGTGGATTGTTTTTATCTTGGCCAGACATACTCTCGAATCCCGAAGCAGCTAATAAGAGACAATAGTAATTTAATTGTTGTCTTTAAACAGGACGACATGAATCTGCATCACATCTTTTCCGATCATGTGTCACCTGATGTAACGTTTACAGTATTTCAAAATATGTGTGCAAAGTGCTGGAATGACAAATATGGATTTCTAGTGATTGATAAGGATAGAGAAGTACAAGGTGGGCGATATAGAAAAGGGTTTGATAGCTTCATATATCCATAATGCATTTTATTAAAAACTTCACTTGAATTACATACGTCGTTAGGATTACTTCGTTTACGTATGCGCTAAGATGAAGGTTACCAAAGATAATAAAAAATATAACAATCTTGCACATCCCAGTAGCGAAATAACACTCAAGCGACAGCTGATTGAGGCAACAGATGCTGTGCGGAAGAAGTTTAACTATATCAAGAACAAAGATATGGAGATGCACGTAACACTTGAAAAGATCTACCAACCGATAACTGAACCTTTAAATGTTATATCTTCAGCAGCAGAGAACAAATCTCATATCCAACAATTACATTCAAAACCATCATCATCAAGGGTGTCCACCCAGAGGGCTGTATCATGGGAGAGTGCTTCTGAAGAAGGATCCGATAAGTATGTAGGTGGTGATGATGTTCCACATTATATCCCCATTATGGAAACACCACCATCGTCAATAAGAACAACCCCTGTATCCGAAACTTCTCCAGCTAGTAAACTAGAAAAAAGACATGAGGTTGTAAAAAGACATATACAAAATTTAAAATCTGGTGATTCCAAGTATGATAGTTTATATGGAGTGCGTGTAGATCCCAAGACAGGCAAACTGCTGATGGGCAATGCCGAAATACGTTTTTCCCATGGAAATATTACGCTATGGTATGGCAATAAGAAACTTGGCGTGTATCTAGGTAGTCCTAAATTGTACGATCTAATATTTCTAAAACGCCCAACAATTTTAGATGATAATAGAGAGGGTGTTCTCGATGATGAATGGAGTAAGATATATGGAGAAATACTAAGAAAAACAAAGGCACCTTACAAAAAATTCGATGTAGCGAATGGCTATAACACTACTAAGCGTGGAAAATTTCACAAAATTATCAAACCATTAACATCTTCTACAATTGCGACACGATCGTCAACAAGTGGTCACGGCTTAAAACGTGTACCTACCCACAAATTGTACAGAAATAAAGATAAAGAATATATTTTTTGGAATAAACCCAGCGAACTCGTGGATCGTCTACGTCTACTATGGAGTTCGAAAATAGCGGGAAATAACAACCACGACAATGAAATAATAGAAATAATATCAGAACTTAGGGAAGAAAAAATAGTGTATTAAAGATGAAATAAAACATAGTATCATTATACTTAATAAGTATTATATAGTCTGAAATTTTATAAACTGGATCAGATGCAGTCAGAAATGTCTACTGTAAACACTATCGACAAATTTGGACGCAGCAAAAGAATTAGTGCGAGTAAGTTAATAGCCCATCGTGGATTACCTGGCGTGGGTTTTAAACTTACCAGAGATAATCACTATGATATTGAAAATAAGCGTTTAAAAAATTTAGGGGAACCTGTCGATGATCAAGATGGTGCAACATGTAATTACGTTAACAAGCGTCTACAAACAAATGATGAAAATGCTGCCAAAGCTATTTTTGATACAACCGATGTAATTATTGGGGAAATGAAAAAATATGTTGATGTGGGACTTATAAGAAGTGGAGAAGAAAATCGCGCTATTTTCAATAAACAAAATAATGAGATGATGCAGAAAATGAAAATAGAAATGAGGAAATATGTTGATAAAGCAATTTCTGAAGTTAAACGTTCGGCCATAAACAATCGCAATACTTTAATCACTAGAATCTCTAAATTAGAGCATATTGCCACCGAACTCCAACCAAAGAAGGTGCAATCCGGAGGCCTAGCATTTCCACCAGAACTAATGCCTGAAGTTGATATATAGCTGAAGACAATTTTATAATGGAGGTTAGCAGCGAAAAATTACAAGTTGTTAACGAGTTACATAGAAATGCTCGACGAAATTTTCGTAGAAGGCGAACCATAATTAAGGGGTTTGGTGATTTGTGGCAAGCAGACCTAGCTGAAATGCAGCCATACGCTGATAAAAATAGAGGGTATCGTTATATTCTTGTAGTGATTGACTGCTATTCCAAGTACGTATGGACCAAACCTATTAAAAATAAAGCAGCTGTAGAAGTTACCAAGGCTATGCAGACTATTATTCAAGAAGCAAATTATTCACCGAGAAATTTACAGACCGATAATGGTACTGAATTCTATAACAGAAAGTTCTCCGCATTAATGAAGCGGCACGAAATTAATCATTATTCTACGTATAGCACAAAAAAAGCAGCAATTGTTGAGCGAGTAATCCGCACATTAAAAAATTGGTTGTATAAAGAATTCTCAGCTATGGGTAAATATAAATGGCTCGATATCCTACCAAACGTTACAAAAAGTTACAATGACAAAGTCCATCGTACAACTGGCAGAAAGCCCATTGATGTCAAACCAACTACACATTTAAACGTATATAATTATATTAAGATTGCTCTGAAACCGAAATTTCATCTCGGTGATATAGTTCGTATTAGCAAGTATAAAGGTGTATTTGATAAAGGGTTTACACCGAACTTTTCAACAGAACTTTTTAAAATTACCAAAATAAACATAACAAATCCCACAACTTACCTGATAGAAGACTTGTTTGGACACCCAATCAAGGGATGTTTTTATGAAATGGAGCTACTAAAAGCAAAATACCCCGATGTGTATCTAGTTGAAAATGTATTAAAGAAGAAAGGAAATAAAGTGCTGGTAAAGTGGTTGGGGCTATCTGTAGAACACAATTCGTGGGTTGATATAGCTTCTATTGTTTAAAATTGTCATTAACTAGAAAAATATATTAATGTATCATTATATAGTTATGTCGATTGAAATATTTTAATATGTGTCACAAATGAATAATAAAATGAATATACTTTATTAATATTTATTTAATTTATTTCCTTCATTTTAAATTGTAAAAAAATTAAAAATAATCATTTTTTTTTTTTTTTTTTTTTTAACACTTGAAAGATAATAAACATACACATAAATGTTTTAATTCCTTTTTATTTTCCTACAATCTATATTATAAGAATGATACAAATATACATATAACATAAAACATAAAATTAATTAAATATAATTAAAAATTAAACAAACATAAAAAATAATATAAAAAGTACAAACTAGAAAATCTAATATTATTATATGGGTACTGTTCTTTTTCCAGTATTATTGCACACAAAACAACCTTCGATGGCACCGACTGTCACTGTGTCATCGCCACAAGCTTTGCACTTTATGGTAGGTACGTCCCACCACTCAACCGTGTTGTGCAGACTTGCGTGTTGGTGAACAGCCCCCTCTACGACCATGCGAGAATACGATACGTAGCACCTAGTGCACATAAAGTATTTTCCCTGGTCAATGCTGCATACCACAACGAAGGCCGCTGTAGCACACACCTTGTCCATTGTACCAGCCACCATATCTTTTATCTGGAAAGCCATCTCGTGCTGGTCTTCCTCGATGAGGTCCGCAACATCGACTTCTATACCATCGTCCACCATTTCGTCGACTCCATCGTCCACTATACCATTTTCGCCGCCTTCGATGACTTCCTGGATATCGATGTTGGCACCATTGGCATCAACATCAGCAGGTGCTCCAATCTCCACAGCCTCAGCAGGTACCCCCATCTCCGCAGCCTCATGATTAAACAGCATCCAATTATTGGAATCTTCTTGCGCCAACCGTCTTAGAATAGATATAATAGATGGATTTGCCATTTCGATACGTGGTATATAGATAGAAATAGTAAATGCAACTAAGTTTGGTTTAATATTACTCCCATATATATAGTAGTGTGGGGAGGGAGTCACTCTAAAATAATAGAGGGGGTATTCATATCCAATCATAGGATACGTGTTATTATGAATTTTAATTAGTGAAGTTTGACACCTTAACCACTCGGCCAACCTGACTTATTCATTGATTCAGTAAAACACTATACATTAAATGTTTACCCCCTCTCCATCATCAATAATAGAGGTGCCTGTAAAGTAATGTTTGTAGGAGGCGCCACTGCTGGGGGTGGAGATTAGTTTGCTTTATATAACACACAGCAACGCTCTTGTTTGTCAGATTTAAAATTATTAACATCATGGACACTTCTCAAGTAAATTGCGTCTCCTCCAGCACCGACTCAAAATCAACGTCATCGACCTGGTCAATGCCTAGTGAATACGACCCAGACAGCAGTGATTGGTGGGAACGGTCACCTCCATCGTATTCGATAGACGAAGAGGACCAGGAAGACGAAGAGGACCAGGATGACCAAGCTACCCCAGATAGCATTGACGACAGACCAATATCACCTTCATCTTATTGGATAGGTGAGAATCTAGGCGAGGACCAGGGAGACCAAGATAACCCCCCGGACAGCAGCACTGATAGGGCAACATCACCATCAGCATGGTCTATGGAAACGGTGTTCTACGATCCAGACGGCCAGCCATCACCTGACCAGAGCCACTGGTCAGATTATCAGCTCTTGATAGAGTGCGATAATGTCTGCGAGGGAACAGATTAGGCATCCATATAAATTAAACATTGTAAATAATTTAATAAATAGTTTTAGTAAATAAATTAATTGTAAGTCATTTAATACATTTATTTACTTAATAAACTCTTAAATATTTATTTAATTTATTTCCTTCATTTTAAATTGTAAAAATCATTTTTTTTTTTTTGTATAATTTTAAAAGTTTCCTACAAAATAATATGTTATTACAATACTAAAAATATATTTACAGTTTATGGTTATAATATATATTACATACACACATACATATATACAAATAATATAATTTATTTATAATTAAGACACCAACAGTCCCTATTATGGTGAGTCCAACTACTATAAAACACACCAATGCGATCACACAAGATGAGTGCCCCTGACATACATTTTATGCAAATGTTGTTCCAACAATTGTCCTCGTACTTACTACAGTACACGCATCGTTGTCTTAATTGTGGTTGGTCTGCTTTGCAAGCTTCACATACGTCTCGATATATACCAAAATTCGTTCTTTTGAGTATGGTAAGACAATTGCGACATTGTGTTTCATTTGGACAATTGTCTCGAAATTCTTTTTTCTGCACTGGGTTCTGAATTACACACTTTTTGCACAGTCCAGTGCATGGGTTGATAATTTGCTTCCTCCATGCAGTATAGCAATTATGGCAAATTCTTGAATTATTGTAACTATACGGTTGTACTGCTATTATTGGTTTTAATTTCCACTCTCTTGGTAGGACCATTGTATGCACTTCTGTTTTAAGACACGATTGTGTTACGTAAGAAGTTTGAATGCGTTCCTCTTGTGGTCACTCTTGGTTTAAATAGCTAATAGTAAACTTGACGCAATAGGAAGGGCGTCACCGTCACGAATTATAGAATATAAAACGGAGGAGGTTTAACATCAAATCAGTTGAGTTCCAACATTTAAAGATGGCTTATAGACGATTCCTCACTGAACTGGCAGAAAATGATATGGGTGCAATGGTGTTACACCGAGATGGTGTAAATCAAGAGCTTCAGGACTTGAATCAAGATGGCAACCTGGTTCCCGTCAGTGTAGATGAAGGTCTTGGGGATGATGTGGAAGACGAAGCGGGAGAGTTAGCCTTCTCCGGAAAAATATTAAACAATTATGATGATCGGCGGAGACTATATTGCACGTCAGCGTCTTTTGTCATAATCAGAACCAGGCCGGATGCAACCAAACACTTCCTGTGTGGGCTATGTTATATATCCTATACACGGATAGTGTCCGGACGTCACCAGCATGTAAATATTCACAAAACGACGACGTTGGATGGTGCAATGATAACGAAATGTAAATGTTGCAGCACAAACTTGGTGCAATTGCATCGAATTGAAGTATGTCATACATGTAATAATGTAAATAAAACAATTGCGTGAACGATACAACGTGTTTTACTAAATTTGATTCGTTATAAGTAGTATTTATTAATGTAAATTTATATTTCATTTTATTTTTAAGTTTAATTGTATATATTTTTTAATTAATAAAAATATTTGTGCCACCCTGTATATTACAAGTTGTGAAAATTAGTAAATCATATAAATATTAAAACAAATGAACATATGAATGATTTTATTAAAAAGTATTTTGAAAAAAAAATGGTTATCTTTTATTTATTATTATTTAAATTAAATTAAAATATCTCAAGATATAAACTGATTCAAAATAATACAGTTGTAAATGTATAAAGCCGATAGCTTGGGTTGATTTTATAGCCTAAGGCCATGCGACCCTGCCTGGTAAATACGGATCGATGAGCAGGTAGTTTTTTGTTGAAATTAGGAAATAGACCTAACTCTTGTGGGGCGTTCGAGTAGCCGAGCGGGCAAATACGCGTCGATCTTGAGGTCACTCAGAAGACCACAGGATCGAATCCTCGGACGCCCCCCGGAGAAAGGAGGTGGTGGTTCTCCGGTTTTTTTTTTAAATTTGACCTTTGACCTTTCCTAATTAACCATTAATTTTGATTTTCATGTGTTTAAAATTCGATTTTTTTAATTTTTTTTTTTTTTTTTTTTTTTTTTTTTTTTTTTTTTATGTTGTTATTAACCTATTAAACTCTTTATTTATTTAAATTAATTAACCTTTACATTATGTGTTTATTCATGTCAAACATGTACTCATAATATGCACAATTAATTAATTACATGTGGTGTATTTATTTTATTAACTAATTAATTTTTTTATCATTTTTTATTCACTTTTTAAAATTTGTTTTAAACTTTTTTATATTTATTTTTAACAATATATTCTTACATAATAATACACAGTAATTTATTTTTTATCATTTTTTGTCTTTTATTTGTATCATTTTTTTGTAATTATTTGTCATTTATTTTTTTGACAAACTTTTTAATTTTTTTTAATATTTTTTTATTAATAATATATTTTAAACCTAATTAACAATCTTATCTGACTAACAATATTCTTAAATAACTTAAAAATCTAACTTAATTAATTTGCCTTTATTTGTATGCTCTTTTAATTATTTTTGTCATTTATTTTTTTTGACAAATTTTTATTTTTTTTGGGGCATTTATTTTTTTAATTATTTTTGTCATTTATTTTTTTTGACAAACATTTTAAATTTTTTTTTTGCATTTATTTTTTTAATGTTTTTTTATTAATACTATATTTTAAACCTAATTAACAATAATCTTATCTAACTAACAATATTCTTAACTAACTTAAAATCTAACTTAAAATAACTTTCCGCCGCGTGTGCGCAAGTGCTCAGCCACCCATTTGATCCGAAATAAACCTCATCTGCTTTGCAGTTTTGTCGAGAGCCTCCCTTTGTCTCTTTACGTCGCGTCGGCCTCTAATTTTGCGGCTCTTTCCCGCATATCAGCAGCACGACGCAAGATTTTCGGATGATCCCGACAAAGCCTCAAATTTAAATCATGTGTTCTCTTAAGTTGACCGTATATTTTAAAAAATTGTTTAACAGATGTTTTGGTGTCAACTTGCGAGAACACCTCCGATTCAGAATCAGAGTCCGCTTGTGCTGGGAGCGGATTCTCATTAACAATCGGAGCTACCTCTGGCGGCGGTGGCAACACCGCATTAGAGCAACCCGGTTGTTCTAATGCGTCATTGCGTGGTGGTGGCAACACCGCATTAGAACAGCTTGGCTGTTGTAATGCGCTATTGCCAGGTAGAGGTACAGCCACAAACGACGCAGACGGTTTTACCTGCCCTTTACCTGCCGAAACCTTATTTTTTTTTGGTGAAGCAGGTAGCGGACTTAGAGGGGCAGGTACAACTGTCTGCGCGAAATCCATTATCTCGTCCCATAAAGTCGCGTCACAGTCTATGGATTGTGTTTCTGTACGTCTACCTTTACCTTTTGATGGCGCCGACGACGACTTTGTGTTTTTATTGTTGTTTACATTACTAGGCAAAAAGTCGTCATCGGAGTCATGTGCCACCAGAGACATAGATGATTTGCGCGGATGAGATGCGCGTACATCCTGACACCCTGAAGTAGATGGTGTGACTTTAAATTTTTTGTTTAAAGCCAAACCATGTAATTTCGGGGTATGAACGGCTTTACCTGCATTACTCCTGGATACGGTGACATTGACGGTATTGCCGAGGTCACCATCTTCAAGGTGCAAAACAGGTAAATCTGCGCCAGGATGTATATTGCCGTGCATCTGCTGATGGTGCCCATGATACGCTAGCTGACTACCGCCTTCGTTAGAACACGAAGCGCCCCCAACGTCAGCAGCAATACCATCTTTAACAATAATGTTGTTTAAAACATTAACCCTGCCAGAGGATGGATTTTTTATTGCTGACTTCACAGCACCGCCATTAATGGCGGAACCTGACGCCGTAGATGCGTCAGGTGATGGTTTAAACGTAGCCAAATACGTCATTAAAGTCAAGGGCGGTAAAGTTGGTGGCGGTGTCGACGAGCGCCTTTTACGCCCACCAGCAGATGATACATTTTTAACGGTTCTTACCATTTTGTTCACAAAAACTGAGCAATGAAATTCACGAGAGCACACTTGCACACACTAGCACAGGCGAAGACGGAAAGAATCTTGTAAGCGTCCTCAAACCCAAGCCAAGCTAACTTCCCCCTCCAACGGTAGGGAGTGGGTGACCACTCTCGTCTCTCATTGGTTGGACGACATCACGTGATTTATGCAAGCCAAGCTTTCACCCCACTGTTGATTTTCTTTGTCTCAACAGAATCCCGCTACAAAGTGACGTCAAACTTTTCTAAATGTCATGCGCACATCGAATAACTGACGCAACAACTTTCTATTTGAAATGACATCACATTCCTGACTGCAGCATAAAACGACATTTTAGTTTTAGCAACGTCACCTACTCTTACATTGTAAAACTGTATCATTACACACACCTCTTCAAGTCACTACCTACATTATTTATAATTTACGATTTAACCTAATCGATATTTAACTTATTTTGGGAGAAAGGTTTACTAATAACAACACTGTGATTTTTATTTAGATATTTTTATTCTATTATTTGAAAGTACTAAAAATTATCACAATAATTTTGTATTATAATGTTACAATTAAATATTGGTGAAATTTTGTAGTTTGAATTTTCCAGTTTAGTAGTTCATGTATTCGAATTTTCGACCTTTACGTTAGAAGATGAAATAAAAATTTTAAATTAATTATTGGCTTAAATCAGCTATTGCTGCAAGTAAAGCGTCCAAGTTTTCATTTTTTTTCTCCATATTATTTATGGCAACTATCAGTCGTTCTATATTTTGTTCTTGTTCGCTCTGAAAAAATGATATGTCACGGTGCCCCCACGGTAATGTTTTAGTAGTATTAGGAATAACAAAACGTTTGTCATCGTGTTGGGACAAGGCCACTTTGTTCTTTATTTCTGTGTAAATGTCATGCAAGCAACTCCGAAACGTATTCATTTTTCTAAATATTAAACCTCCCCGCTCAACGATTTTCTTATAGTCATCTATTGACAGCTGCTTTCTAATAACAGATTTCTTCACACCTTTAGCTTTTTTGAGTTCATTATCCACCGATTGTATATAATAAGCTTTCGCACCCGTACCATAAAAACTAATAATGGGATCAGAGGGGAACTCGTCTTTCATTTTACCTAACACCGACAAGCCCTTATGAATATTAAATTTATTTATTTCTTCGTAGTTAGATGTATCGAATTTGTCTGGATTCTGTATTATGAAATTATAAAAGTTATCTGTAAATGTTTTTATAATCAACGAATCCGTATCTGTATACAGCAAAGAAGCATTATCGCCGAAATGTTTTTTGATAACGTCGTAGAAAAAGTTGTATAATACTGTCTTAGACAACTCCAAGATACAAAAACCAACGTAAATTGGTTTGTTGTAGACTACCTTTAGTTTACCCATATGGATGGCTACAAAATCATCAGTAAATATTGAGCATGATTTAAAGTTAGGGCGTGTTATTAATGCATTTGCACCCATACTCCGCCTAACGCTCTCCCAGTGGGTAACTAATTTTATATCCATTCTATTATCAACATTTTCCATTGTCTTACCGAATACTGCGTTATTTAATAATTTATACTGATCTTTTTCAAATTTATTCTTAGCCTTATTTCTCATATCGGTGTTTAGGTCAATATATTTTTTAAGCCAAGGTGATTGTTTGAATTTAAGTATTCTATGTGTTTTTATAACCATTAACCCGTTATCTAGCGCTTGTTTCAAATTTATATAATGCACAATATATCTCCTCTTACCGTTTAAATTTGGTATCAGTTTTGTCAATTTCGATTTTGATTTTGGTGGAATAATATTTTCTACTAAAAAGGGTAGGTCTGAGTGTAAGTCGTGTAAATCTTGTGGATAATGTATGTCTACTTCGAGAACATACCCATGGGTGCTTTCATCTGAAATGCTCGTAATATCTAAATTCATGATTTCTTCTTCGGACAGCCACACGAATCCACCTGTCGGCAATTGTTGCGACATACTATGCCCATATAGGTTCGTGGCATCTAGATATGTGATGAATGAAGAAGGTTCTTTGGGGTCGTAGTTAGGGAGAAATTTGTTATTCGCAATATGTTTCCTTTCCGTACACTGGCTTACTCCACCACGTATTCCCTTTTTAAAAAAATGGATCATATCAATGTCCGTTAATAATTCCAACTCCACTTTGGTTAGTTTTAACATAGCGTCCCACGAGAGACCCGGACAAGTGTAATACTGAGCAGGATCAAGTTTATATTTTTCCAAACAAATTTTACGAAAATTTTCAAATACGTCACACAAAAGGAGTACGTCTGATTTTAAATAAAGATCTGAGTAATCGCCCAAATTCTGACAATCAAACAAGTTCCACACATCGTTAGCCCTCTGATAATCTTTATCTGTTATATGTTCTTCATTTAGGTTATCGTAAAATTCATCTTTCGAGGGTAACTCTACATTATTTAGTTTCTCTAAACTATCCATAAAACTATATGGAAATACACCCTTTTGCCTCATTAAATTAAATTTTTCCTTATCTGTATAGAAACTTCCCGTAACAAACAATTGGTTATCAGTTAAGTTGCCCCCTAAATTTTGCAACGATGTTGATAAGAACTTAAAACTATCGATGAATCGTAGTTGTATAAATTTCCGTTTTTTCTCCCCTTTCTTATTGACGTAATCATGCATATAAAGGTGTTTCGTGAAAGATATATATTTTTCTTTATTTTGTGCTATAACATCAACTCTGTCCTTATGTGCACAGAGCTGTTTTATAAATAGGTGACTGTCGTAGCCACTCATATTGTGAAATATGATAGGTACAAAATTTGGTAATTTGTAATTTAAGTTACATACAGAGTGTGCGGCACCAAATCTTACTTTACCAGTTATATGACAATGATCTCTAACTTTTACATCCTCTACTTTAAATGGTTTCTCACATATACCGCATACGGTCGCATTCAGGAAGTCTTGTCTTTCTTGTGCTGTGAGTTTAGCCATTGGGACTATATCTTTCATATATCTGTTATAGATTTCCCTTACATCGGCTTCAATACGCGATACAAAAACTTTGGCTACATCAGATCCTCGATAGAGTTCAAATTTTGATAAAGAATTGTCAAAAGAACATTTTATGAAATATGCGAAGGAGTAAGGTTCGTGTATAAAAGTTTTATTTGTATAAGAACGTTCGGGGTTCGGTTCACAAGTATGAATAGGTTTCAGAATTGATTCAAAGTCTGCATACACTACAAATGGTACTTGCATTTGTCTTTCAAAGTTTTCAAATTTTAATATATTTTCAGGTACTTGTTTACCATATTTATCAATCCGAAATTGTGTCGATGGTGTTGTTGTATAAACATGATTACAGTCATTTCTCTGATGCTGGAATAACTGACGCTCATTATTAAAATATAGTAAGCAACCATCACAAAAGTACTTTTTATGATCATGAGCTGAAATTTGAGCGGAAACTAGCTTAGACAAGTTTTTTATCCAACAATAGTGATTATTAGCGCAATCTTTCTTACAGTGATGATTTACACCACATTCACCGGAAAGTAGTAACAAATTTACATGCATAAATAGTTTTTTTTCAGAATAACGTAAAGGCCCAACAACTTCATACTTTATTCTATTATTCTCAAATTTTTCTTCTAACCCGTACACGTTAATTGAAATATTATTCATCTCCTCAAATTTTGAAATATCCCGCAATTTTACTGGAAAATTCATACCTGATAAATTTAAAACTCTTGAAAAATGTGGATATGATGAGGTCTCAGATGTGCAGCCATTTGCAGGATACAACGCTGAAGTTACAGCCCAAGCAAAACAATACTGATCCTGGTTTTTTACATTTACCACTGCCTTCTTGTTTTCTATCAACTTCGGAAATTGCCATATTTAAAATGAATATAATGAAAGAATTATAAAGAGTAATATAAGATATTGCTCACTTGAAATAACTGAAGTCACTGACTGCACTAGGCTGATTTGTTAGCTGTAGATGGTTCACGATAGAACACGATAGAAATGATTTTGTGTTGCGACTACATCTTCTTTATAGCAGTCTAGCTGAGCTACCCCACCACCACTACTTGGAGTACTCATACACATATTGGTACATACACTAATTACAACTACAATTGCATTGCACCACTCCAATTACCTCTATTGCAATTACATCAGTCTAATTACTGCACATTACTCTACTTACCTCTATTGCAACTACATCAGGCTAATTACCTGCAATACTCTAATTACCTCTATTGCAATTACATCAGTCTAATTACCTACATTACTCGAATTACCCTAGTTACCCCCCACCACAAAAAAAAAAGGGTGGGGGGAGACCCAGCTCCGCCATTACTACTCTACTAATTTCCTTTTTTGACATCAATTTTTATTACTTATCCTCAGATTTATACTACAAACATTCTTAAATATACAGGGTGTCCCACTTAAGATGTATCCCTCCTCCTACCGATTTTCGAAATCTTTTTTTTACTGGACAGGGCTTGGAAAACTGCATTTAAGCTATACCTTATATTTCTTAAAAAGGTACATCATGACCTACTGAGACGTATTTTTTTTAGCGAAATTTCGAGAAAACTATTAGCGATTTTTTTAGAGAAAAACTAATACCAGAATTAGATTCAGGACCTTTTAAAACATAAATGGTGTGAATTTTGCTACGCTACATTAGGATACAGGTTGTTAAAGAAAATGGAGAGAAATTTTTAATAACGGCAAACTTTTTTTGTAAACAAAATCGGTACTATTGAAATTATCAGTAATTTAACATTTTTCACAATTCTCTGGTTTATTTGAAGACGTATTAAGAAAAAATCGACAGTGCGGTAACGCCTAAAAATGGTATCTAATGCTGTTGATACGGTTATTGAAAACAAATAAAACATTACATTAGTTATTAAAGCTAATTAAACAATTCACTGGAAACAATATTATAATAATCCTTTGAAAAAACAAATCGTAAAAATAAAAACAACAAATAAACAAATAATTTATTAAGATTTACTGGTAACAAAACTACGACAAAATTATTAAAAGAACAAGGTTCCTAAAAATAATCAAATTAATCAACTAATAATTAAATTGAACTATTCTCAATGAATCAACCATTCGCCCTTATGCATATTTCAAAACCGTGTTTTTTTCAAAGGATTATTACAAATTTTTTTCCAGTGAATAGTTTAACTAGCTTTAATAACTAATGTATTGTTTTTTTTGTATTGTATAACAGTATCAACAGAAATTAGATACAATTTTTAATCGTTACCACTGTCGATTTTTTCTTAATACGTCTTCAAATAAACCAGAGAATTGTGAAAAATGTTAAATTACTGATAATTTTAAAATAGTACCGATTTTGTTTACAAAAAAAGTTTGCCGTTGTTAAAAATTCCTCTCCATTTTCTTTAACACTCTGTATCCTAATGTCGCAAAATTCACACCACTTAGGTTTTAAAAGGTCCTGAATCTAATTCTGGTATTAGTTTCTCTCTAAAAAAATCGCTAATAGTTTTTCTCGAAATTACGCTAAAAAAGACGTCTCAGGATGTACCTTTTTTAAAAATGTAAGGTATAGCTTAAATGTAGTTTTCCAAGTCCTATCCAGCAAAAAGAAGATTTCGAAAATTGGTTCACAAATAAAGATTTTAGGAGGGTGGATACATCTTAAGTGGGACACTCTGTATAAGTATTATATGCCATCGTAATCAGAAGAACTCGACGAATTCAAACATATAAAACATAAACAGGGTGTCCGTTTAAAAAATTATAATGTTTGTATTTACCTCGTTTATCTTTTCAGCCAAAGATATTTTAGTCAATAAATATTTACAGAAATAAGTGGGAGTATAATTTTAATTGAAACACCCTGTACTTTGGGGCACCCAATCATATACTTAATACAAAGCAAAATCCGTTGCACGTCATCACCGACCAAGAATTATTAACGAAGAGTATAGCCTACATCGGCATATATTTTGACCTTAAGGTCAACTGTTGGGACGTCACCATGGTTGACTTCCCAACTGTTGACCTTAAGGCCAAAACATATGCCGATATAGGCTATGCTCTTCATTTATAATTCTTGGTGGGTAATGACGTGCAACGGATTTTGTTTTGTATTAAGTATATACTATATGTATAATTCATGGTTCACTAAGTGTTTGGCCTATTTTCCAGGTAACTTTTGACTAACTTGACTACAGGAGATACGGAAAAATTCTAAACATAACGGTTGTTGAATGTCAAATAATTATTTTCCATTATACATATAAGATGTTGTATGTGTGTATTAGGTAACATATTATCTCCAAAGTATTTGAGATGTTGACAGCTTTTGAAAGAAAGAACTGAGAGTTGAATACCAATTTTAAGAAACATATATGTATTTGAGACACCAAAAATGATTAGGCTGAGCAATTTTTCTCATATTATTAGCGGACCATAAAGTATTCCATGAAGAAGTGAAAATTTATGAAAACTGTACATGGTGTTCACAATGCATAGCTAATTTTCAAAAATCAAATTGCTTAAGATTCCTTATTTTAAATGGAACACCTTGTCTATTATAATAGTAGTATTAAAATCTATATAAAATTGAAGCCAAAATATGAAGGTCTATGCGGTATTTAAATTTTTTAACAAAATATTGCCAGTACTCTTTGATTCTAAAATTGTTCGCTATGTATATACTATGAAATACAATATAAAATGTGCCTTGTTAAATAATGATAAATGTATTTGAATTACTTGGTTAGTATTATTGCAAAAATAATTTAAAAATAATATCTGAAATTGCAATTGTAATTAATTTAAATAAATTATACTTCCGATACAAGAACAAATCGCAAATCTATTTAAATCGGGAAGCAACTAAACAATTCTTATAGCATTTGACCATCACGAACTTATTCTCGTTTAGATAATCGCATCCTAGGCAGTTTTTTTTTAAATTTTGACAAATAACTATATCTTCAAAACCATTTCAAATAAATATCGGAAATTTCTTGAAATTGTTTAATTGAATATGAAGTAATATACAGGGTGTTCCATTTTAAATAATAAAGGTATTAAAGTTTTTAAATATTCGGGTTCAACACAAAATTATGAACATCCTATAAATAAAATTCTAAAACCGAATACATGATTTCAAAGCTCTCTTCTAGGCTAATGAACTGCCGTAATGAAAAATTAGTAATTATTTCAAATATAAAAAATACAGCGTTTTTCATACGGGTGTACGAGTATATATATTTTTAGATAGGATTCGTGGGGTCAAATATAAATAAATAAGAAACCAAATCGTGCCATATACCCCAAAAGATGAAACTGGTGCAGCTACGGACACGTGTTTCGGAGTTATTGCTCCTCGTCAGCGTAGCGTAGCTAAATAAAGAATCTAAGATCTGAAGCAATAACTAATAAAGGCCAGTTTCATCTTTTGGGGTATATGGCACGATTTAGTTTCTGATTTATATATATTTTTGCTTATGCATTATTTAGAAATTATAATGATATAAGGTGTGATAAGATCGTTTTTCTTTATTATTGTGCACTCTTTATACACATGAAATAAAATTAACGGAAGGGAAATTAACGCTAAGACTCAAATTTTACTTTTTAGATTAGGTTTTTGAACGTTAATTTGGATTTCTAATACACAATCATTCATAACTTATCGTTATTCATAATAACTCATAACATAATCGAAATTTTTCAATCCTTCGTTGTTTGTTTATTGTTTATACACACTACACAGTTACAGATTAAACACTTATTTCATAAAAAGGTCTAAATGCATTAAACAAAATATACCCATTTACATATACAGTGTGTCCACGGATGGAGTTGCCTATAGGAAAAACCTTAAAACCCTTAAATGGTTATTAATTTTTTGGTTTGTGAATTATGAAAAAAATCTGTCTATTAAAAAAGCTGCATCACAAAGACTTCCAATAAGTATAAAAAAAAGTTGGTTTATTGACAGGGTGCCCAAGAAGTGAGTCTAAAATATTTGTTTGCGGATTTTTTTTTTAATAATTCTGTTTCTCATAAAATCTTCAAATCGCTACTAAAATTTCATTTTACACAGGATGGATAAAAATAAAATACTAATTGCTTATAGGAAATCTATTTACTAATAACATTAATAATCCATTTTACAACGTAGAGGAATTAAAGCAAAGAATAAGGGATGCAATAAACGAAATTAATGTGCCCAGTGTAGTACATTATTTTACACTCAATTCATTAAAAGAGCTGAAAATGCGAACAAGTTCGAGGTGGTTATGTGGAATTATATTTGTTAGTTTTATTTAGTTAAATGGATTGTTAATATTAGTATTGTTAATATTAGTAAATATATTTCCTATAAACAATTAAGTTTATTATTTTTATCCACCCTGTCTTAAAATAAAATTTCAGTGCCGAGTTGGAGACTGGAAACAGGATTATTATAAAAAAAAATTTTGGCGCAAAATCCGCTAAGAAAAATTCTAGGTTCAATTCGTGGGGCACCGTGTCAATAAACTAAGTTTTTTATACTTATTGGAGATATTGGAGGATATTTTAATAGACACAGATTTTTTTTCATAATTCACTAAAAAATAATAACTTCCCCTGGGGACACCATGT
The DNA here is from genome assembly GCA_963680705.1 of Rhagium mordax. Lineage (NCBI taxonomy): Eukaryota > Metazoa > Arthropoda > Insecta > Coleoptera > Cerambycidae > Rhagium > Rhagium mordax. Next base: position 27,748,580 of record OY796659.1, read on the forward strand.
ATATAATCTTAAATTTAATTGGTTATTTAAGGGTTTTAAGACAAGCAGAATTTATTATGAAGAATAAGTTTTTTGCTTCCAAAATAAAAAAGTTTTTCCTATAGGCAACTCCATCCGTGGACACACTGTATATTACATCAATATTTGAAAATTTATAGTTTGCTAAATCCATTTTAAAGTAAACTTGTTTCATTCAACGGTGTTACACATAATGCGGCTATAATTTGTAATTTGCTTGAATTGGTCTATATTTTACACGGCAACACTGTTCGGAGGCCTAAGCGGCGATCAAATTTATAAATTTTATACAAATGGAGGCATGTACGTCAGGTTCACAAACGGAGGCCAGTTGATACGTTCAATTTATCTCTGCATGTTTGTAAAAAATATTAAAAATGTTTACCCCTCTGAAGTTCCCATTGCTTAATGATAAAAAAGGAATTGATACATTCCAAAAATTTAATTATATCTACTTCCAATATGCCGGAGGCCTGAGTGTCTGTTTGGTAGTCGGAGGCGAAATAGATAGCTGGGCGGGTATATATATATATATATATATATATATATATATATATATATATATATATATATATATATATATATATATATATATATATATATATATATATATATATATATATATATATATATATATATATATATATATATATATATATATATATATATATATATATATATATATATATATATATATATATATATATATATATATATATATATATATATATATATATATATATATATATATATATATATATATATATATATATATATATATATCTATACGCGGTATGTTGTCACCTCCACTACATGGAAGAGGCGACCTCGCCTCCGGGTCTCCCCGTTCAACTAGAGAAAAAAAAATTTCATATATGGGGTGAGGAGAGGGTCACGAATCTGTATTTCAAAAGAGGGGAAGAGAAATTTGACTTTTAAGGAGGTCTTATATGGAAACCACATAAAGTACTATGTGACCTCCGAAATCTATATATAAGCGCTCACGTTAATAACGTTGTCGGCTCCGACAGTGTTGTCACATTATCGGAGGTCACAAAGACACCTCTGTATCCGTGCTTTATAAGGACGTGTTTTTAATATGAATATAAATTCAGTTTCAGAATGTTTTACTCATGAAATATTACTTATCGAAATATTAAATAAAACGGGATAAATGAGGAACATGACTTTTGTAAGGTAGGGAAGGACAAGGAAATTGTGGTCAGTTAAGGAGAACTGTAAAAAACTAAGTCAACAAAATATATTTGTTTATAAGTACGTTTGTTTAGTTATAAAATTTATTAAAAACATGACAAAGAAATATAATTTTCTTAATTTAAAAGTAAGTTGTTTTGACTCGCATTACCCAAGAAGAGATAATCAGAACGGTACAAAACTAGTCAAAAAAATATATTTTTTTAACCTTAGTTATTACATTTTCGAAAGCAAATACGTTTCTTAAGCTATAAAACTAACTTATTAGCAATTTAATAAAAAATAAAATGTAATATATTACATTTTAATATATCACTTTAATAAATTACTTTAATATATTACTTTAATATATTACTAATAAAATATAATATATTACATTTTATTTTTTATTAAATTGCTAATAAGTTTTACAGCTTAAGAAACGTATTTGCTTTCGAAAATGTAATAACTAAGGTTAAAAAATATATTTTTTTGACTAGTTTTATACCGTTCTGATTAATTCTGGTTAATTTTCTTAAAAAGAAGTTGTTTTGACTCCCATTGCCCAAGATACGTGGTACCTAATCATGATTGGGGGTGATAAGAACCAGAGGAATTAAGATATAAAACATAAGGAAAATAACAAACTACTCCTTTAGGGACTTAAAATACACAATAAAACATTTCAACTATTGTGGTTTATACATGGTGTCCAGGAATGGAATTCCCTTTTTAAAGGCTAATAATAAATTTGCTTGAAGTTTTAAAATAAATTTATTACTACAAAAATACACACAATATAGGCGGATTTTATGTTTTAAAAATTATATTGTCGAAGCGCCTTCCATTTCGGTCAAAACACTCCTGCAATACCTTCTCCATGTGATTAAAAACTGCTAAACACATCTCAGGTGGAATTCTATTAATTTCTTCTCATATTTTTTGTTTTAATTCTAGCAAAGTCATAGGCCTATTAACATAAACTTTACATTTAATTAGTAATTACTAATAAAATTGTCCTATTATTATTTTTTGCAGTAGCTCCCTGGAAGCGATCATTTCAGCATAATTCTATTATTAATTAGATACTAAGTACCTAGAGAACTGTGCATCCTACTCGTTCCGTTGTGATTTTTTTGTGATTATTGTTTTCCAGAAACTCAAATAACTCGAAAACGGTGCGCCATATCAAAGTACAACTAGAATACCTTTATTGCAGAAAAAACTCTGGTATTCCATAATTTGCTACCAAAATTTGGAAAAACTTACATGCGAAAAAGTTGTGGGGCATTTTACTCCACCCCCTCCCTGTTTGACCCACCCCTGAATGAAATTTTTGATTCATTTTTACACTACCTTATTGGTCATAAAATGATTAGTAATTGACCAAAATTTCATGTTTTTAATTTCACCGGTTTCGGAAATATTATCTAAAAACCATCATCAAGGAAGCACTTTTAAAGGGTTGTAGCTCCCTTAGGAAGCCTTTCTGTGGCTATATTTGTAGGAACTTCTTGCCTTATTTTTGAATAAGCTGGTAAAATGATGACCACTAATTTCGGGACACCCTGTATATGCATAATAATTTAACTCCTGTTAACTTTTACCTATTAAGAAGACCTTCCATAAGTACAAAGTCGTGCCCAAATTTCATTCCGCCAGCTTAGTCACTTTCGAAAAAAAAAAAAAATCAAATCACTTTTTGGTGCCCCCTTTTGAGGAGATCTAGCGGCTCAAGGAGGCCGTTCTCGACTTTACTGTACATAAGAGATTATATTTATTTCTTGATGAGGAAATACCCTTAAGAGGTTTTCACGTTATTTCGGGACACCCTGCAGTTTTAATTTTGTAGATCATTAAAAATAGGCAGCTAATTATAGATTGGATTTCCAACCAACAAAAACAATCTTATTTTATTAGATTAAGGCAATTAAAACTTCATTAATAATGCACTGAACAAGATTTTAGTTAATAGTACAGGAGCAGAAATTTTGATAAAAGCAGCATATTTGAAAATCGTAAAAATTACATATTTTTGAGGTTAGTATTGTGACGTCACGTGCACGAACGAATTTATTTGGACTTTAACCAATAACGAGACCGTCCGTTTTTAACGTCATTAATGGAAAACTGGCGAGACTTTTGAAATTGATACAACTTATTAATATTTAAAGCTACTGTAAGAATGCTATATTATTGGAATTTATTGCATTATTATATTTAATATGTATTCAACTTTGACGTAAATCTATTAAAAACCTTTAATTCAATTAAGGTGTAAGAGTTTATTGTCAAAAGATTAAACTAAACAGACATTTATATTTATAATTAAAATAAGTCGTCAATTTAATTCAATTTTCCATTAAACAACATCTTGCCAGGTTTCAAGTTTTTATACATTTCTAATAACAAATAGGGAAATAACTCAAAATCAAATACATTATGGTTAACACTTGTAGAGACCTAATTTACTTAGAATTGACAAACGATTATAAAAATTATTATAAATCTTTAAAAAAACCCAGACGCGTCCACTTTTTTAAAAAAGGGGATCAGATGGCCCCGATTTGTATGCCACTGGATCTTGTGTTAATGTTAAGGAGCACAAGAATGAATGTGGTTTTGTCCAAAACTATCATATACCAAATTTGACTGAAATATCTTTTCCCGTTTCAAAGATAAAAAATAAAAACACTTGGTATCTCACAAACTAAGCAATTTTGAGGATATGTTTATATAACAAAATTTTATTATTATTATTCGTTTGCGTTTATCCCATTAAAACTGATTCACCCTGTATATGTATTGTATATTTGATCCAACCTTTTTAGTCCATACGGCGGCAGGACGAAAAAACCCACAAAAAAATACAAATTGATAATACATTTTTTTTTCTTAATGATCTTGTTTCAGAGACATAAAAAACATATCAAAAGTGTGATTACCCCCGATGTCGGCAACTACCCTTAATTGTGCGATTTATGTATTAAAATCTGGTTTTTTAACGATAAGGTGCTTCCTATTCACCCTACGAGAGAAATAGTGGTATACAAAATTGAAGACATTAAAATTCTCTATAAACTTTACATATTTTTGCTCAGACCAAAGGTTTTCGCTCGCTGTGACCGTCACGAATTTTTCAATTTTGTGCGGTTAGTATAAAAAACCGTTGGTCTGAGCAAAAATATGCGTAGGGCATCTTTTATAGAGAATTTTAATATCTTCAATTTTGTATACTACCATTTCTCACGTAGGATGAATAGGATACCAGTTATTGCTAGAAAACCGGATTATTGTACCTAAATTGCAAAATTAAGGGTAGTCTCCGACCTCGGAGGTAATTACACTTTTGACATATTTTTTATGTCTGTGAAACAAGATGCTATTATCAATTTGTGGCGAAAAAATACTTGCAGCTTGGCCTAATTGCCCAATAGACATCAAATATCAATGTCTGCAAAATAAAAAGAATCAATTTTGCCACGAAAATTTTATATTTTTCTACTTTATTTTATTAATTAAATAGGAATTTTTGAAACATGTTACGTTGCACAGATGATCAGTTCAACATCAAAAACATGCGGTTTTCTCCGCGATCCAATTAATTATGTGAAAATATAGGAGGCGTCAAATCAGTTTGGTCAGAAACAAAAGCATTACTATTTTAGTTTGATATTTCTCTTACTAGCCCTAGTTTTGGTGGCTACATTTTTAAGTCAAAATGGTTCTTGTTCAATCGAATAAAAAAATGGCATTATTGATTGTTATGTGGCATGTGGAACACCTTTTCATAAAATATGTTTTTTTTGTAAAAACATGATTTACCTAGTATAAAATAACAAAATAAAATGCAGAATGGTATTTCTAACCAATATAATTTTCAAGGCAACCCTGTTTTTCTACATATTTTGCAAAAATTTATATTAGAAGAAGTTGAGCAAAAAGTTGAGCAAACATACAATACATGTACCGGGTGACCACGAAATGACGCTCGTCCCTATATCTTCTTGTTTTGACAAGATATGAATTTCAAATTAGGGCACGTCAAATAACGGTTAAATATGCATTATGTCGACTGATTTTTCATTTTCTGTCACTTCCGGTTTTACCGGAAATGTGACTAACTTTGGTTTTTTAAATGGAACACCCTATTTATTTTTACATTTTTATATTCAGGAGGTCATTTTGGATACAGTTATGGCATATTGAGATAAAAATATTACTGGCAGACATTTTTATGAGCAAACTTAATTTTTCATCCAGGCGGCCGTGATCTCAAAAATATGTTTTATTTTGCTTCAATAATTAATCAAAAAATGCAATTATGGTGTTATATCATATGAAATTTGTGTTATAAGATCTGAAATATTTTGAAAATAATTTTTTCAGGATAACTATTTTTTTTTAATGGCACCATGATGGATTTGTTCATATTATAATACATAAAAATACATAAGAATAATATAACATTCAAAAAGATATAAATGAAAAAAAAAACTCATATTTGTGGATCTCTAGCATCTGACCTGCTGAATAAAAAATGTGAAAATATACAGGGCGTTCCATTTAAAAATCCAATGTTAGCATAATTTCCGGTGAAACAGGAAGCAACGGAAAATGATAAATTGGTCAAATTAATAAATATTATTCAGCCGTTATTTGACGTGTCCAAATTTGAAATTCATATCTTTTAAAACCAAGAATATGACCACAAGATGTCACTTGCCTCTATCTCTTCTTGGTTTTACAAGATATAAATTTCTAATGTGGGCACCTCAAATAACGGCTAAATATGCATTAATTCAACAGATTTAACATTTTTTGTCGCTTCTGGTTTCACCGGAAATAATGCTAACTTTGGAATTTTAAATGGAACACCCTGCATATATTTTTACATCTTTAGATTCAGGAGATCAAAGGCATCTACTTGATAAAGATCCACTGTTAAATATTGACTTTTTTTCATTTCTAGTTGAATGTTATTCTTATGTATATTAATGTATTACAATATAAAGATATAGTGAAGTCCTTGGTACCAAGTAATCGGTAATAAAATGCTTTATTGAAATAACGTAGTGTACCACCATGGTGCCATTAAAAAAGGATAGTTAATTTGGAGAAATGATTTCCGAAATGTTTAAGATTTTTTAACACAAATGCCATATGGCATAACGTCATAATTGTATTTTTTATTAATTACTGAAGCATAACAATAGTAATTTTCGTCACAAGTCCGGAAGGTGACTTGTTACAGTCGAGTAGATATTATGGACGAGGCGACGGCAGGAGCCGAGTCTAGAATATCTAAACGAGGCTGGAATAACACCTTACGGACGTGTGTCGAATGATATTTTATTTCATCCCGTCATTTCTTGTATATTAGCATTTTTGTATAATTTGACACTTGGTTATTTTCTTATGTCATTTGACATTTGACACTATTTTTTAATTTACGGTTGATTTTTATATGTCAAACAACTGTCAAAAGGTATAATAACAGTTTGTGATTGGTTCGTAATAAGTTTCCGGTGGTTTCCGGTACTTTGCCGGCTCTGATACCGTAATGTCTCATTTTCCGGCCTCATATGAATACTGTACTGTTGTACTTTCCGGACGGGATGAAATAAAATATTTTTTTGGGATTACGGCCGCCTAGTAAAAAATTTAATTTGCTCATAAAAATGTCAGTATTAATATTTTTATCTCAATATGCCATAACTACATATATCCAAAATGACCTCCTGAATCCAAAAATGTAAAAATCTATAGGGTGTTCCATTTAAAAAATCAAAGTTAGTGTAATTTCCGGTGAAACTCAAAGCGACTGAAAGTAAAAAAGCGGTCAAAATAATGCATATTTAACTGTTATTTGACGTGCCCAACTTTGAAATTCATATCTTGTAAAACCAAGAAGATATAGAGACGAGCGTCATTTCGTGGTCACCTGGTATATCGTCGGAATCGGGATAATGCGTAGATTTCAAAAATATAAAAACATACAGGGTATTCCATTTAGAAAAACAAGTTAGGTTTGTATCTCCAGAACGCCCTGTATAATTGTAATTTCGATAAGTACGGTGAGATCGCGGGAAAATTTCACACAACTTTTGTATTTACCATTATTTTCTTAGAAGAATAAAAATGTCATAAGGGGTTAATCTTTCGATAATATCCCTGTACTGGCCTGTACAGTCTGACTCGTTCTCACCCACTTTTTAGTCTTACATTACATTTTACAAAGAATCTCCAGATGTGCATGAAATTATACGTCTTAAGCTAAAAGTAAGTTATATTGTTTTATTTCTCCAAAAATATATAATATATTATACTTAATATCTATTCCAATCATATCTTGAAATATAGCTTCTTGAATTATGAAAAATTTCAAAGCTGATATATTGTATCATTCCGGTTTTCTGCAAAAATTTTCAGTATGCCACGTAAATAAAACAATAACTATAATTTAGGATGTTCAAATGACATAATTGATGAGATATTTAAATTATCACTATCCAATCTCATAGGGCGAGTTGCTTTATTCACCGGTGGATCCATCAGATGTGTTTTATCTCGTTCTATGTCCGAGGTTAGAACGAGATAAAACACATCTGGTGGATCAACCCGTGAATAAAGCAACTCGCCCATAATATGCTGAAATGTCCTGCGACGTTGCCTTTTTAAGGAGGCGGGAACGCTACGCTTGTGACAAAAAATTCAGCTTTATATATCAGGAGGTGACAACGTGCTCTCATTGAATACTGAATGCGACATCAGCGCCAGCGTTATATATAGGAACTAAAATATTTATTTGTGAGTATGGAAGGTACTTTGTCGCCTCCGAACAAATTTTCGTTTTTGAACTCTAGATGTCACCTTCTTTCCAAAACCGATGAAAAATAGGAGAAACGTTGTCGCCTCCGAAATCGGAGGCCATAACGTTATATATGAGGTGACAACGTATCTTTGGTATCTACTTTGGAGGCCACAACATACCCTTTATCAATATATATATATATATATATATATATATATATATATATATATATATATATATATATATATATATATATATATATATATATATATATATATATATATATATATATATATATATATATATATATATATATATATATATATATATATATATATATATATATATATATATATATATATATATAAAATTCAAAATTTATTTTTTAGGGAATACAGTCATGTGACCAAAAAAGAAAACTCTTTTTTATATTCAAGCTTTCGAAACTCTATTGTTTCTACAAAAACTCAGTTTCATGTTGCATATTATGAAGCATGACTTAGGCAGAATGACGTAACGCGTGAGATTTTAGCGGTTTCAGAAAACTAGATGTCAAAATTAAACTTTTTCGTTCACTCCTCCTGAGCCTAAATTCAGAGCGTGACCGTGCATTCACGATGTAGTTCTATTAGGTTCAATCCTTTACCTTGGATTTCTTACCAAAACAGTCTCTCGGAAATTCGTTTGGAAATAGTGTTTGAAGTTATCGTGTTTTTGCAATTTTTTAAATTTTTTCAATACCTTGCAATTTGAAAAATCATAAGGGTGGGTTTAGGACCGGGGTTGCTCTGCCATTTTGTCGATATCTGATTGGTACGTATTACCGAGTGTTAGAGGTTTGAGTGCAATTACTTTAACATGAGATAGATTAAGCAAAAGTAAACAAAAAAGTGTTTCAAGGGAGATTATTGCTTTTAAAAAAGATCTACAAGTACGTAAATGTTAGAAAAAGGATTAAAACTCCTTCCCTTGTGCACAAAATTGGTTATTATGTTAGTAGTATGTGTCAGGAGTAGATTTTTTTCCCTGTTACTGTTAATATTACATTCCAAAATAAAAATAATAGTTATTTATTACACAAGGGAAAAAAGTTCTAGATTTTAGCTCGAGGTTGTATTGTCTCCCGACGCGGAGCGGAGGGAGACAAAAAAGCGAGAGCTAAAATCTAATTTTTTCCCATGTATAATACATTATTTTTTTCTGTGACGAATATTGAAAAAACATATTAAAAAAAATATATTAAAGTCAGAAAATTAATAATGTGAAATTTGAAGTTTTAAGCTGGTAGGCTGTGTATAGCGACAAGTAGACTTGCGTTGCTAAGTAATCAAAAACCTTAAAATAAATAAGTAATCAAATACGTCAAATTAATTTTATAATTCGATGGAATTGTCTGATTCTGAGTTTTCTCTAACTCCACCGGAGTTGGTAGAAGCTGCGAAGGTAGCGTCTCAAAAATTATTGCCAGCTAAATCGCGGAAAATTTATGAAACCGCCTATTCAAGATTTATGGAATGGAAGATGAAAAGGACATGCAGTTCTTTCTCGGAGACGGTGTTATTGGCTTATTTTTCGGAACTGACACAACAACATAAGCCATCAACAGTGTGGTCGAATTATTCAATGATTAAAAGTATGTTACAATCTAATAATAATGTAGACATTTCAAAATATTTCAAATTAATTACATTTCTGAAACAAAATGGGAAAGGTTACAGGCCCAAGAAAGCTACGATTTTTACGAGTACACAAATTAGTGATTTTTTAAATAATGCTCCCGATGAAGTTTATTTAATGGCCAAGGTTGTTGTTGTATTTGGGATTGCAGGAGCTTGTCGAATTTGTGAAATAAGCCAGATAACATTAGATGATATTGAAGATTCAGGAACGTTATTAATTGTGAAACTTAAGCAAACAAAGAATGATGTAAACAGGAGATTTGTTGTTACTGAGGAATATATTAAATTTTACCGAATGTACATTGCCCTTCGTCCAGCAGCAGCAAAGGATCACCGCCTGTTTTATGCATATCGCAATGGAAAATGCATCAACCAAGTTGTGGGTAAAAATCAGTTTTATAAGGTACCTGAAACAGTAGCTAATTTTCTTCAGCTTGAAAATGCTACCTCATATACAGGTCATTCATTTCGAAGATCGTCTGCTACACTTTTAGTTGAATCTGGGGGAGACTTGATGTCACTAAAGAAACATGGCGGTTGGAAGTCATCAGCGGTCGCTGAAGGGTATGTTGATGAATCGGTAGCATACAAGACAGAAATAGCGAATAAAGTGTTTGGAACATGTGGCAATGCTGAAATAACACCCGATTTGCGACGAAGTACATCAACGGCAGTTGTGTCCGTGGCGGAAAGAAATATAATTTCAACACAAGAAAATTCGACTATTGTACCGAATAGTTCAAGGAACATGTCATTCATGCAATGCACATTTAATAATTGTTCTTTTAATATAAAGGAAATGTAACTTTTTGTATAATAAAATATTCTAAAATTAAGTTCCTATCTTTGCTTATGTGTACATATGTAGGTATATCCGGGAAAAAAGTGCTCACTTTTTTCCCGAGGAAAAAAGTAATTTCATGAAAAGTGACATTTTAGTACCTGTCAATAGAGATAAAATGTCAAATTTTTTTCCCGTCACAGAAAAAAAAAATAAATTCTAAAAATATAATCACAGTGCGAATTCATATAAATTATAATAATATGTATCAAGCTTTTATAATTTGTACTCTTTTATTCGTAAGTTTGCTTGCTTTAAATGTTCTCCATCTCAATATTTTTCATCGTTGTTAGATAGAGAGGCGAGATTCGCTTGCATTAGAACAATTACTTCATCATTTAATTTTTTTATAGATTTTCTAAGGTCTTGTATAGAGCCTCTCTGTTTATCTAAACGAGTAGAAGTGTCCTTTCGGTAATTGTTAAAGTCCGTTACTATAGTCGTAGCAATAGCAGTACTTTTATTGACATCATCCATGTACTTTTTATTGACAGCATCACCATCTTCAGTGGGAGGTTGAACATTACACAATTTCAATTTTTCTACATCAATGTTTCCATCTTTAGTGAAATTAAAGCCTCGACTTTGAGGGAATAGTCTGATGTTATTGCTAGTGCCACCTCGGGTTGAACGACCGAACTTATCGAGACTCATTGTGAATATGATACGTAGAGGGCTGTAACAAACTTAATATATAATTCCGGCTTCTTTCAATTCATTTAAAATAGCTATGATTTCGTTGTCGTGGGAATCAGTATTTCCTGCAGCTTTCGAGGCATTTGAAAATCTTAACCTGTCGATTAATTCGTTTATGTCGTCCAAACCATCATTGGCATACCCTGTCCACTACTATGAGATTGAATATGTTTTATTTTAGGAGTGTCACCGCCACCACTATTGTTTTAAATAATGGTTTTATCACTTTAGTATATTTACATGATCGAGTGCCATTTAATTGACAGGATCATAATTTCGTTTATGTGCGTTAGAGGTTTCTAGAATTTCCCTGTAATCATCCATATCTTGTTCGATGTACCTTAAGGCTTCTTCATAAATAGCAGTTCTTCCAGCGAACATTTTATTACCAATACTTAAGCTGGCATTAGAACCGATATTTAGTTCCATAGATCCGATGTATAATTTATTCATTTCGCCATTAAATCTAACCCCATATGTTTCATCGTAATCCTTACTTTTATCATAGAGACCTGTTAAATATTGCTTAGCTAACGTAGGATACTGAACAAGATCAATCGTACTACTTGTATATTCAAGCGCTTCAACATCTTCTTCTTCTCTTCTTTTAATTTTTTATTTCAGTTTTACTTGTATCGCTACCTGATGGAGGCTGTTGCCTAGGTGAATTCTTAACAGCACTGATTTCTTGTAATAGACCAATGACCGGTTTCAATGAACGCCTAATTGTATCGTCTTCCTCGGCTCTACCTAATTTTAAAGCCAAATACTTTCTTTGAATAGAATCTGAAGCTTTTTTTATCTTCTTCTTAAGCGCTAAATCTTTTGCAAAACCATAAACCTTCTCCCTAGGCGGTTTATATGTTGCGAGAGTAAATTTTTTATTAACCTTCATTGTTAAAGTAAAACTGAACAGTTAAACAGGTAAACAAATATTTTAAACAGGTAAACAGCTATTTTAAACAGGTTATAAACAGATACAGGGTTTTTCACAACAGATAACCTGTTTTTCAAAACAGGTCTGTACAGTTTGAGCGTCTATCTAAAAATAACTACGCTATCGAAATCTCATATACTTATACAGGGTGTTTCAGTTTTTTCGTTCATAACTTCTGTAAACGATAGAATATATCAAAATAATAGGACATTTGTCTCTAAAACTTTTCGTTTTCAAGATACAGGGCGTTAAACTTTAAAAAAATTATTACTATTTATTCATTATCTCCTAAACAAATAAAGATTTTTTATTCAAATATTGTATACTTTAGTCATAATAAAAGACCAATTTTTGGACGTTCCAAAAGTTTTTCTTACAAAAGCAGTGGTGTAGTTATGGGGTTCTGACCGTATTTAAAACCCCTGAACTTCTACGCCAATGATCAGGAATTATATTTTTATACAAATTGTAAAACTTTGATGTAGTTCCCATAAAAAAGTACTCCTGATAAAAGTAGCTAGGAGGCTTTCTGTTCGAGATATTTAGATTCTTACTAATCAGGGGTATATTAAGGAATCTTGGTTGAAAATGACAGGATTAAGTAGGCGTTAAATCATTGACAGTTATTTACAACATAAACATAAAGAAAATGGATATCATTTTGAGCATTTATTGTAGATTATTAATTATTTATCATTTTAAATAAATATGTATTAAAATAATTTTTTAATTTGTTTAGCAAATAGCCTGTCAATAGAAAGTACATAGGATACCCCTGATTAAAAAGAATCTAAATATGCATCTTGAATAGAAAGTCTCCTAATGAATTTCACCAGGAGTACTTTTTTATAGGAAATACATCAAAGTTTTCAACTTTGTATAAAAAAGTTTAGGGGGTTCAAATACGGACTGAACCCCATAACTGCGCCACTGCTTTTCTCTGAAAAACTTTTTGCAAGTGAAAAAATTGGTCTTTTATTATGTCTAAAGTGTACAAAAGTTTGAATAAAACATGTTTATTTGTTTAGGAGATAATGAATAAAGAGTAATAATTTTTTAAAAGTTTAACGCCCTATATCTTGAAAACGAAACGTTTTAGAGAAAAATGTTATAGGAAAGACTCCTATTATTTTGATATGTTCTATCGTTTACAGAAGTTATGAACGAAAAAACTGAAACATCCTGTATACTGATCAAAGCCTTAGCGTCCTTTATGTATTTCAAAACCTTTACAATAACCAGCACTTCGTATTTATCGTTCCAGCATTCTCTGCATAAATGTTCAAATTGTTCAAAGCTCATATCGGGTGTCACGTGATCATCAAACGTGATGTAAATTCATTTTATCCTGTTTAAATAATATTAGACAGTTACAGTTATCTCGAATGAGATGTTTCGGTATATGTGTATAAGTCTGACAGAGATAGAAACAATCTACAAGCTTATGTCTTCCCATCGAGAAAAAGCCGCGTATCTTGTCTTGCTTCTCACATGTTACGAACATCGCATATTTATACTACAAAATAGTAATTTTCGTCACAAGTCCGGAAGGTGACTTGTTACAGTCGAGTAGATATTATGGACGAGGCGACGTCAGGAGCCGAGTCTAGAATATCTAAACGAGGCTGGAACAACACCTTACGGACGTGTGTCGAATGATATTTTATTTCATCCCGTCATTTCTTGTATATTAGCATTTTTGTATAATTTGACACTTGGTTATTTTCTTATGTCATTTGACATTTGACACTATTTTTTAATTTACGGTCGATTTTTATATGTCAAACAACTGTCAAAAGGTATAATAACAGTTTGTGATTGGTTCGTAATAAGTTTCCGGTGGTTTCCGGTACTTTGCCGGCTCTGATACCGTAATGTCTCATTTTCCGGCCTCATATGAATACTGTACTGTTGTACTTTCCGGACGGGATGAAATAAAAGATGTGTGCGAAGTATCTACAATATGAAAACAACAGAAACCTGCAGACATATGTTCAGGGAAAAAAGAATTACTTACGGTATGCATTTACATCCTAGAAAGTGCCAGTTATGTAAGGGAACATTATGAGATGTTTGAAAAACATGAATACCAACATCAACATAATACACGTAAAGAAAGAAATTTACGTCCTATAAAGACCAATCTAAGTTTAGTGCAAAAAAGTGTTATAGGTCAACTAATAAAAATTTACAAACATGTTCCAAATCATTTTAAAAGTTAAAAAACTAGATTATTTAAATCAAAACTAAAAGAAATCCTGATAAAAAAAGCGTACTATTCCTTAGACGAATATTTTTCTGAGACATTATAAAAAGAGTGTAATATTTTTTGTTTGTACATTAAGGTCTATTGTCTATATACACAATTTCTACTTAATGTTTTTAAAAATAGTACTAAGTATAAGTATATATAAGTTTGTAAGTTAACCTTTTATATTGTTATGTGAAATTGTTTCTTACACGTCATGTTTTCAATTTTATGTTTATGTAGTATGTAACTTACATGTTTTGTTTTTCTCCTTACTAGTTTTTTTTTTGTTGTTGTTGTTTGACTCGTTCTACACCGCAAGGTATTATTGAATAAAGATGTATTATTATTATTTTTTTTTTTTTTTTTTTTTTTCGGTTTCCCGAACCTAATGCTGGACAGTCTCCCTGTGGCCTCCGACACCACACAGAGAGAGCGCCAGCGAATAATCTACAGCAACTCCCCACAACCAGCAGGGTTAGTCACTGTAGATTCCAGACTCGTGTGCCCTAAGTAGACGAAGGGATCCCAGGATGACCGCTTTCTGCATTTGACCAGCCAACCATTCTGCCGATGTTTGGCAGGCAGGCATGGTCTTTAATGCGGAGAGCAGCGTGGGCTTCATACCTCCGAGTACACCGATTATCACAGGACGACCATCTTGACAGAGTAGCCTGGGTATAGCACTTGGAGCTCGTACCGGAGATCTCTGTATTTAGTCCGTTTCTCCTCCTCCTTCAAGGCGATGTTTGTCTCAGCAGGTGCTGAGAACTCGATGACATACATCACCTTGGTCTGATGGTCGAGGAGGACTATGTCAGGCTTATTGGCTTGAATTCGCCTGACGGTCGGGAACGAGTAGTTCCAGTAAATCCGGCATTTCTCGTTCTCGACAACGGACCCGATATCTCCGGGGATATAAGGCAGCACTGGTGTTTGGTCTATCTTGTACGAGTGCCGAAGATGGTAGTATAGCACTCGTAAAGCCGCGTTATGTCGTTGGATGTAGGCCGAAGTCGCATAAATCTGACATGCAGATAATAGATGCATGAGCGACTCCGGCGCCTGACGGCAGGTCCTGCAGTTGATATCAGGAACCTCTACACCCATCACGCGACTCCGATAGACCAATGTGTTAATAACACCATCTTGGCAGGCCACAATGAATCCCTCGGTCTCCGACTTCAACCCCGCTGACCTTAAGAATGCGAAGGTCAGCTCTGTCGATAAACCCAGTGCTTCTATGTTGTTAAAGAAAACACCGTGCAGGGGCTTATCGACGTGCTGCCTGAACAGATTCCTCTGTTCGGCAGCTTTAATTTGGGCTGTCAGACGATTCGGCGGAAGCTCAGTAACTGATTCTGCATCAGCACCTCGCCTGCCTCCTCGCCTGTAGTCGAACACGAGACCGAGTTCATCTGCGGCCCTCTGTGCTGCCTTAAACAATAAAGCGCCAACTCCCACGGTTTCATGATCTCTCACTAACCGTAGGAGCGGATCCGAGCTCCTTAGGATGTTACATGCCATACTTAGTGCTACTCTGCCATGCATACACTCCAGACTCAAGAGTCCTCGGCCCCCCCGTTGACGTGGGAGGTACACACGAGGAACGGACGATCTAGGATGAATACTCCTATGGATATTCATCATTTTGCGGGTATCCCTGTCCAATTGGCGCAGCTCATCTACTCGCCATTTAACTACTCCAAAGGAGTAGAGCAGAATCGGAACGGCAAGCATATTAGTGGCAGACACCTTGTTCTTCCCCGAAAGTTCAGAAGACCAGATCTCTCGGAGTCGGTGTCTGTACTTGCCACGGAGAGAATCCTTTATTTGGTTCACATCCTGGATGTGACGTTGTTCCACACCCAGGTATGTGTAGGTCTCTCCGGCATCCAAATGTCGTAGGATGCTTCCGTCTGCGAGCTGCGCATCTTCGTGGAATTCCCCGCATCGTCCTCTCTTGAGGTGGACGACTACGCATTTGTCCAACCCAAACTCCATTCCAATTGCCCGCGTGTATTCCTCGACCACCCTGAGAGCATTTTGAAGTTCTCGCTCTCCGGAGGTATTGAGTTTAAGGTCATCCATATAAAATAGATGGGTGACCTTATGCCTCCGGTTGCTGGGTGGCCCACACTGATACCCGCGGGTTTGGCGGAGTCCAACAGATAGCGGCAGCAGTGAGATGCAGAAGAGGAGCGGACTCAAAGAGTCACCCTGAAACACTCCTCTCTTAAATGTCACCAACTCTGTCGAAACTCGCTCGGCACCGGATGTTATGGTGAAGCGAGTTCTCCAAAGCGGTAACAGTTGTTCGATGCATCTCACTAGTGGTGCTGGTACAGCAAGACATCCGAGCAAGTGTAACAAAAGCTCGTGGGATGTTGTATCAAATGCCTTGCGATAATCAATCCAGGCCATTGACAGATTCCGCTTGTACTGCACAGAATCCTGTGTAATACAGCGGTCTATCAGCAGGTTTTCCTTGCAACCTGCCAGGCCCTTCTTGGCACCACGGTGTTTGTTTATCTGTTGGTAGACTGGACCAACAGACCTCAACATCCTGGTATACAAGATACGAGTAAATAACTTGTAGCAGGAGTTGAGGCAGGTAATCGGCCTATAATTTTTTGGGTCAGACAGATCCCCCTTTTTGGGGATTAGCACAGTTCGCCCCTCGACAAACCAGTCCGGAATTTGCTGCCCCTCGTTCAACCATGAGTTGAAAACTCGGGCCAGATGGCGGTGGGTGGAAGGAAACTTCTTCCACCACCAGTTGTTTATACCATCTGGACCCGGGGCAGCGAAGTTCTTGGTTCCAACAAGTGCTTGTTGAACCTCTTCCGTACTGATTGCCGGGCACACTTCGTCTGGTTCTTCTAAGACTCTACGACAGAGAGCCTCGAAGTGTGCTATAGCTGGAGTGTCATTATCGAATGGACTCGCGACTTCGTAGATTCCTTTCCAGAAGGCTTCGACATTATCAACAGTTGGCGGATTTTCGACAACACGCTGTGGCTCTTGAAACAGGCGAGACGGATTTGTTTGAAACAATTTGTTTTGTTCCAAACTTCGCATTCGCCTGACCAAAGTTTTCTTAATAGCCATAAGCGCTCGAATCCTATCTAGACAGTGCTGCTTGTTGGTCTGCAGCACTGTGCGATTTAGAGTGTGGTGTTGTTATTATTATTATTATTTTTTTTTTCCGTTTCCGGAAGAAAGTGCTGGACAGTCTCCTTGTGGCCTCCGACACTACACAGAGAGAGCGCCAGCGAATAATCTACAGCAACTCCCCACATCCCGCAGGGTTAGTCACTGTAGATTCCAGACTCGTGTGCTCTAAGTAGACGAAGGGATCCCAGGATGACCGCTTTCTGCATTTGACCAGCCAACCATTCTGCCGATGTTTGGCAGGCAGGCATGGTCTTCAATGCGGAGAGCAGGGTGGGCTTTATACCTCCGAGTACACCGATTATCAGGACGACCATTTTGACAGAGTAGCCTGGGTATAGCACTTGGAGCTCGTACCGGAGATCTCTGTATTTAGTCCGTTTCTCCTCCTCCTTCAAGGCGATGTTTGTCTCAGCAGGTGCTGAGAACTCGATGACATACATCACCTTGGTCTGATGGTCGAGGAGGACTATGTCAGGCTTATTGGCTTGAATTCGCCTGACGGTCGGGAACGAGTAGTTCCAGTAAATCCGGCATTTCTCGTTCTCGACAACGGACTCGATATCTCCGGGGACGTAAGGCAGCACTGGTGTTTGGTCTATCTGGTACGAGTGCCGTAGATGGTAGTATAGAAATCTGCATTTGCTAAAATATAAATGGCAAATAAAGAAATTACTTGTTCAGAATGCATATTATAGTATTGATGAATTTATGGGTAGACTATAATAGTGGAAGTATTGACAATTATGTAGGTACTAGCTTATAGTATTATTTATTATTATATTTATTTATTTATTATACTTTATATACATATCTACAGTATTTACAATTTTATCGATATATTATATAATTTTAAATTGTGATGTTATTGTACCTGACTTACCATATTATTTGTATCCAACATGGTGAAATAAATATTATTATTATTATTATTATTATTATGATGACCGCTTTCTGCATTTGACAAGCCAACCATTCTGCCGATGTTTGGCAGGCAGGCATGGTCTTCAATGCGGAGAGCAGCGTGGGCTTCATACCTCCGAGTACACCGATTATCAGGACGACCATTTTGACAGAGTAGCCTGGGTATAGCACTTGGAGCTCGTACCGGAGATCTCTGTATTTAGTCCGTTTCTCCTCCTCCTTCAAGGCGATGCTTGTCTCAGCAGGTGCTGAGAACTCGATGACATACATCACCTTGGTCTGATGGTCGAGGAGGACTATGTCAGGCTTATTGGCGTGAATTCGCCTGACGGTCGGGAACGAGTAGTTCCAGTAAATCCGGCATTTCTCGTTCTCGACAACGGACTCGATATCTCCGGGGACGTAAGGCAGCACTGGTGTTTGGTCTATCTGGTACGAGTGCCGTAGATGGTAGTATAGCACTCGTAAAGCCGCGTTATGTCGTTGGATGTAGACCGAAGTCGCATAAATCGGGCATGCAGATAATAAATGCATGAGCGACTCCGGCGCCTGACGGCAGGTCCTGCAGTTGATATCAGGTACCTCTACACCCATCACGCGACTGCGATAGACCAATGTGTTAATAACACCATCTTGGCAGGCCACAATGTATCCCTCGGTCTCCGACTTCAGCCCCGCTGACCTTAAAAATGCGAAGGTCAGCTCTGTCGATAAACCCAGTGCTTCTATGTTGTTATAGAAAACACCGTGCAGGGGTTTATCGACGTGCTGCCTGAACAGATTTCTCTGTTCGGCAGCTTTGATGTGGGCTGTCAGACGATTAGGCGGAAGCTCAGTGACTGAGTCACCTCGCCGGCCTTCTCGCCTGTAGTCGAACACGAGACCGAGTTCATCTGCGGCCCTCTGTGCTGCCCTAAACAATAAAGCGCCAACTCCCACAGCTTCATGATCTCTCACTAACTGTAGGAGTGGGTCCGAGCTCCTGATGACATTACATGCCATACTCAGTGCCACTCTGCCATGCATGCACTCCAGACTCAAGAGTCCTCGGCCCCCCCCGTTGACGTGGGAGGTACACACGAGGAACGGACGATCTAGGATGAATACTCCTATGAATATTCATCATCTTGCGGGTATTCCTGTCCAATTGACGCAGCTCATCTACTCCCCATTTGCCTACGCCAAAGGAGTAGAGCAGAATCGGAACGGCAAGCATATTAGTGGCAGACACCTTGTTCTTCCCCGAAAGTTCTGATGACCAGATCTTTCGGAGTCGGTGTCTGTACTTGCCACGTAGAGAATCCTTTATTTGGTTCACATCCTGGATGTGGCGTTATTCCACACCCAGGTATGTGTAGGTCTCTCCGGCATCCAAATGTCGTAGGATGCTTCCGTCTGCGAGCTGCGCATCTTCGTGGAATTCCCCGCATCGTCCTCTCTTGAGGTGGACGACTGCGCATTTGTCCAATCCAAACTCCATTCCAATTGCCCGCGCGTATTCCATGACCACCCTGAGAGCATTTTGAAGTTCTCGCTCTCCGGAGGTATAGAGTTTAAGGTCATCCATATAAAATAGATGGGTGACCTTATGCCTCCGGTTGCTGGGTGGCCCACAGTGATACCCGGGGGTTTGGCGGAGTCCAACAGATAGCGGTAGCAGTGAGATGAAGAAGAGGAGCGGATTCAAAGAGTCACCCTGAAACACTCCTCTCTTAAATGTCACCAACTCTGTCGAAACTCGCTCGGCACCGGATGTTATGGTGAAGCGAGTTCTCCAAAGCGGCAACAGTTGTTCGATGCATCTCACTAGTGGTGCTGGTACCGCAAGACATCCGAGCAAGTGTAACAAAAGCTCGTGGGATGTTGTATCAAATGCCTTGCGATAATCAATCCAGGCCATTGACAGATTCCGCTTGTACTGCACAGAATCCTGTGTATTACAGCGGTCTATCAGCAGGTTTTCCTTGCAACCTGCCAGGCCCTTCTTGGCACCACGCTGTTCGTTTATCTGTTGGTAGACCGGATCAACAGACCTCAACATCCTGGTATACAAGATACGAGTAAATAACTTGTAGCAGGAGTTGAGGCAGGTAATCGGCCTATAATTTTTTGGGTCAGACAGATCCCCCTTTTTGGGGATCAGCACAGTTCGCCCCTCGACAAACCAGTCCGGAATTTGCTGCCCCTCGTTCAACCATGAGTTGAAAACTCGGGCCAGATGGCGGTGGGTGGAAGGAAACTTCTTCCACCACCAGTTGTTTATACCATCTGGACCCGGGGCAGCGAAGTTCTTGGTTCCAACAAGTGCTTGTTGAACCTCTTCCGTACTGATTGCCGGGCACACTTCGTCTGGATCTTCTAAGACTCTACGACAGAGAGCCTCGAAGTGTGCTATAGCTGGAGTGTCGTCATTATCGAATGGACTCGCGACTTCGTAGATTCCTTTCCAGAAGGCTTCGACATTATCAACAGTTGGCGTATTTTCGACAACACGCTGTGGCTCTTGGAACAGGCGAGACGGGTTTGTTTGAAACAATTTGTTTTGTTCCAAACTCCGCATTCGCCTGACCAAAGTTTTCTTAATAGCCATAAACGCTCGAATCCTATCTAGACAGTGCTGCTTGATAGTCTGCAGCACTGTACGATTTAGAGTGTGTTGTTGGCGTCTCAGTCCGGCTGCCACTCGCCGGACCTTCGGTGTAAATAGTCTACCTGCGACTATATAATCCACCACACTCTGGATTCGAGAAGCGTGTTGCCTTGCTGATCGAATTTTAGCTTCGATCTGCTGTACGCGCCGCTTAGCTTTCCCGACCCTATCAACTGCGCTTTCCAGGCGCTGTTGTGGGACGAGTTGCTTGGCGGCAGCGTACACCGCGCTGTTGATCTGCCAGATGTTGGCATCTTCTGGAAGCTCCTCACTAATCAACGAATCCATTCGTGCCAGGTCTTGTGGCTTTGGGTTAACCCTGGTGTTAAGGTTAACCCTCGTCCTTAAAGCGATATCGGTGTACTCAGGAGGATGTTCCTCGTCAGCTGGTATTTGCCGCGGTGGAAGTGCGGCAGGCACTTCCTCACGCTGACGAGGTGCCCTTACGTAACCTGTTCTGCGCAGGAAGGATACTTGATCTCTCAGATGTTGTTGAGAGAAGGCGCGATACTCCGGGTGCATATCGCACCACAACCGGTGTAATCGCGCCATGTATCCCCTGCGCTCAGGTTCGCTGCTCTCGTAGCAGGTCAGCAGGTCATCCCTTAATCCCTCCGTCCACCTAAAGCGTCCATGTTCATTGCGTGGGTCGTCAACATTGAGACCGTCCGGTGAGGCCCCTCCCATCTGTCTCTGACCCCCATCCGGTTGGGGTCGATTGTGAGGGGCCATTTCTGGGGTCTGTGGAACCATAATAGGGGGGTTTCAGGGTAGTTAGCCCTGAAACCCCACGTCCGACAGTTGTCAGAGAGGGTTACCCCTCTCTGTCCAGGGTGCACCGCGTGGAGGTTGCCGGTCCGGTTTCGCACCCCTATTATTATTATCAAATATAAATATGGAATTCGTTTTAGCTTCGGATGGATCGATGATGTTTACGTTAGAGGTGTATGGAAAGTAGCCTACACCTTTTACCTCCTTCAGTACATCTTCCAATAATTTATATTTAGGTTGATACATGGATTTACATTCTCAAACCATAGTCCGTTAGAGTTGAATAATAGACATAGTAGAATATTTGTCTTCCCCACTCCGCTAGGACCACATACGATCGTTCTTAAAGCGTTAGGAAATAACTCTTCATGCTTATCACATCCTTCTACAGAACGATCTGAAGTTAATAAATCTAAATTCTCTACATGGAGAGACGTCTTTTGTCTTTGAACGCGCATCATGAACTCTAAACTTTTCACTCTGTACATTCATATACAGATAAGTCCAGGATGCTTCGAACACGACAGGAATTGGAACGAATATACGAGTGGCCGACAACTCGCCTCAGTTCGAAATTTGTACATTAGACAGTGCGTTGTGACCAGTGTGGTCACTCACTGCTCAGCCTCAGCAGTCAGCACGTCAGCAGACTGTTGTTAGTATCAATAGTATCTCAATAACCGATGTAGAACTCATGTCTGAAAGAAATTTGATTTACGTATTCTGGACCAACGTTTCAAAATTTTTCTAACTTCAATAAACCATGCTAGATAGGATTAATTATTGTAATTTTAAAAAATCTCAAAACACATTTAAATATTTCCATTGTTTGTTTTTTCGCAACAAAAATGTGATTTTTTACAATTCTCTTTCTTTGTTTGATATGCATTGTTTATAAATGACTTTATTTAGGCTTTATACAAGCATAATAACAAAAACATATCCAATTTGATATACTAACATTTTTATCATGCATTAAAGAAGATCCAATAATCTTAATAATTGTATGTTTAGAGATGAAACATCAATGTGAATAATCAAATTGGATATGTTTATAAATGTTTTTTGTTATTATGCTTGTATAAAACCTAAATAAAGTCATTTATAAAAAATGTGATTCTACAACATAAAATTAATTGTCGCTGCACCTCGAGTGTTGCAGGAGGTTTAATAAAAATTATTATAAAATAAAATAATCCAAACAAGGAACAGTGGACGCGAGAGCCATCGGCTACAGCGCGGAGATCCACGATTCCCGGGCGCTGTGTCCACTTGCCTACAACTGGCACAAGTAAATCGCGCAAGCTAAAATCCATGTTCGAACCTCCTCGGTCTGTACTGTATATAGAAGTTTCACCCTAATCTAGATGACGTCGAGGAAACATCGTATAACAGGTAGAGGTGCAGTTAACACTCTTATCAACAAGTTACCGTTTGAACTGCATTTACCTGGTTATCAGTACTGCGGACCTGGTACAAAGTTACGAGGGGATTCAGCCGTTAACCCTTTGGATCAAGCGTGCCGTGAACACGATATTGGTTATAGCGAAAACGCAAACTTGGAAGACAGACATAAAGTCGATTACATACTTGAACAAAGAGCTTGGGAAAGCGTTAAATCTAAAGACTCTAAGTTAGGTGAAAAAGCAGCAGCTTGGGCTGTCACTAACGCTATGAAAGTTAAACGTAAATTACGTATGGGTGTAGGAGGCTGTAATAAGAAAAAGAAAATTCCCTTCCGTAAGGCCATCCAAACTAACATTGCTAAAGCACTGAAAAAGCATGCAAGTCATGATGTAAAGAAGAATATGGCTATGGGTTGCAGCGACACTTGCGAATTGAATTGGCCCAATTCCTCGTGTAGCCAACAATTAGCTCCAGCTAGCTACAGCGTGGGAGTGAATTCGGTGAAGCCTTGTTTTTGAGTACTGAGCTTATATTGAAAGTAATATATGGGCGCCAGAGTATTTATAACTAAATACACAAAAGTTTATTAAAAACACAATTAGGTATTTACTGTACATAAATTCGAAAGAAAGGAAAGCTTTGATTTTAACAAGTTTAATTTTACAAATTCTCTACAAGAAAAAAATTAAATAAATATAATGGAAATAGTGAAAATATGAATAACAAAAAAATGGAATAAAATTTACAATTAATCAATTTCTCTGTCTGTCTGTTTCTTTCGTAAGGGCTTACTCAACGGAATGAAGTGAGACGGAAGGGGTATTCCTGGTATCGATGAATCCTGCGAGTACTCGAGGTGATGGAAAGGTTGTGAGATCCTGTCTCCACACTCCTGCTCAATCCAGAATGTCCAGGTTCCAACCAAATTTGTTACTTTTCGAGAACACCCAATATCTCCTTACTTCTGATGTTGTTAACTCAGTATAGGCCAGTCATTTAATATATTCTAGTTCGCAAAAAAACCGGTAGTTATGAATTTTTGATATGTTGTTAGGATTTATATCAGCTGTATAAAACCAAGTTTGCAGCTTCGAAAAACTTGTGCTCGCTGCGTGGTGGGGGAAAAACCACGATATTTTTTTACTTTCTTCAGTTTTTGGGTTATAACTTGTAAATAATGGATTCTCCGTAAAAAAGTAATCTTAGCTTTTTTCAATCCGATAAAATTTCCTTCATTTAGAGCCTAAGTGCAGCTTTGTACGACCAATAGGTTTTGAGATACAATACTTCAAAAACTTTACAGCAAAACATCAACCAAGGTGTTTCCAAATTGACTACCATAAATTTAAGAGCTTGTACAGCACGTTAAAATAAAACTAAAATCTCTATACAGTTTCGTCGAAAAACGCGTCATTTTCAAAATACAGGGTGTTATAGTGTCGACTGACAGATCAGTTATTTAGCTATATCTCTAAACAGAGTAGGCAGAGGAATCTAAATTTTTATGAGCGAATGTTACTTAAGACTACCGATGACTGTATAATATTTTAAATCTGATACCACCATTCAGTGGCGTAGAAAAAGGGGTAGCCTAACACTTTTTTGTTAAAAAAAATTTGCTCTCAGATAATTTGAAAATATCGTCTCATTTTCAGATTCCCCTATCAAAATGCTATAATAAAGATGCTCTTATTAAATGTCTCCAGAGACGTTCGTTTTCGAGATATTCTCGGTTTTATGTAACAATACTCATGTGTTTAATAAAACATTTTTAATGTACTTAGTCAATAAAATAGCAAAGTAAAGGTAGAATATTTTAATAATGTACAGGGGTATCACACGAGAATTGACCCCCCTATAACTTTTTAATTTTTTAAGTTAAAAAAAAATGTTTCAAATAAAAGTTGTATGGAATTTTATTAATATTTTTATGGATATCTCTTTAAATATATAGGGTGTTCCATAAATGCGGGACATAGCAAACTTGCATATTTTTAAATAGAACACCCTATATGTTTTCAATTTTTTGAAATCTACGAATTTTTCTGATTGCAACAATATATATATGTTGTATGTTTGCATCATCCGTTTGGAAGATACAGGGTGTTAAATTATCGAATTTTATAACTATAATACAGCTTAAGATAGCTTAAAATACAGGACACTGATATTTTTATACAAACTCCATAATAATTTGCTACCTACATATTTGTCAGCAAATGTTCAACATCGGGGGGATATACACAATTATAATACAAGGCAAAGAAATCACATAAATATCAAATCCTCAAATTTAATGAAAACAAAATCCTCCAAATACGACAAGGGAACGGTTGAATATAATAAATTACCAGAGTTTATAAAGCAATCAAAAAATGTATTTCTATTTAAAAAAAATTGTATAAATTCATGAATAATGAATATTAATTTATGTAATAGAGCTGTTGCTATGTATTTATTTTATTTATTCTATTATTATATTATATTTAGAGCAATATTTAGTGACCAAGAATAATGTAAATCTAAATTGTATAAATATAAATATATTAGATATTTGTAGTGGTAGTAATAGATACTTATTGTGTGTACACATAGTAATGTTTACCATGTTATACTTACTCGATGTTATATAAGTATATATTTTATGTAACTGTAAAGTGTATGTATGAAATAGCTGCTTGTGTTAAATAAAGATATATTATTATTATATTATACATAGGTTTAACAAACACATATGTTTTTATAAGTTTGTTATTGCTGTGAGTGGTTTAATAAAATGTTGTAGTATAATTCTTTTTTGTTTTTCCATGGCAACCTCGACTTTGTGTTTGTTAAACCTGTGTATTATAGTTATAAAATTCGATAATTTAACACCCTGTATCTTCCAAACGGATGATGCAAACATACAACATATATATATTGTTGCAATCAGACAAATACGTAGATTTCAAAAAATTGAAAATATATAGGGTGTTCTATTTAAAAATATGCAAGTTTGCTATGGTCCCGCTTTTATGAAACACCCTATATATTTAAAGAGATATTCATAAAAATATTAATAAAATTCCATACAACTTTTATTTGAAACATTTTTTTTAACTTAAAAAATTAAAAAGTTATAGGGGGGGGTCAATTCTCGTATGATACCCCTGTACAAGATAAATAAACTTCCGCACATGTGTGATTTACCATTTTAGTACTTTTTATAAAATATTGAGATTAAAATGTAATTTCTTGACAGTTAAGCAGGTTTGAGTTGCATTTGTTTTTGTTTTTATCTACCTTGTGATGATTGCCCCTTTTTAATATTTTTCGCAAATTAAGTAGGTACCACATAAAACTGTGAATATCTCGAAAACGAACGCCTCTGGAGATATTTAATAAGAGCATCTTTATTATAGCATTTTGATTGGGGAATTTGAAAATGAGACGATATTTTCAAAACATCTGACAGCACATTTTTTATTAACAAAAAAGTGTTATGCTACCCCTTTTTTCTACGCCACTGAATGGTGGTATCATATTTAAAATATTATACAGTCATCGGTAGTCTTAAGTAACACTCGCTCACAAAAATTTAGATTCCTCTGCTTACTCTCTTTAGAGATATAGCTAAATAACTGATCTGCCAGTCGACACTATATCACCCTGTATTTTGAAAACGAAGCGTTTTTCGACGAAACCGTATAGAGGTTTTATTTTTATTTTAACGTTCTCTACAAGCTCTTAAATTTATGGTAGTCAATTTGGAAACACCTTGTATAGTTGATGTTTTTGCTGTAAAGAATTTTTTGAAGTCCTGTATCTCAAAACCTATTGGTCGTACAAAGCTGCACTTAGTCTCTAAATGAAGGAAATTTTATCGGATTGAAAAAAGCTAAGATTACTTTTTTACGTAGGATCCATTATTTACAAGTTATACCCCAAAAACTAAAAGAAGTCAGAAAATATCGTGGTTTTTCCCCCACCACGCAGCGAGCACAAATTTTTCGAAGCTGCAAACTTGGTTTTATACAGCTGATATGAATCCTAACAACATATCAAAAATTCATAACTACCGGATTTTTTGCGAACTTTGCCTTTTTTTTTGTTTAAGATGACTGGCGTAGTATAGATTTCCAGTGAGTCAAATTTCCAGAATGCCAGATGTCATGAAATAAAGACAGAACAGTTGAGAAAAGGAACAGAGAAATAAAACTAGGTTGAAAATTATTTCAACTAGTGGTAGATGAAAAATAACAAAGTTTCGGCAATATAGTTAAATTACTAGATAAAATTCACAAAATTAATATTTCTTAAAATACTAAGAAATATTAATTTTGTGAATTTTTTCTAGTAATATTGTAATAACAATAAAAAAATTGTCAAAATGACACAACAAAATAGAATTTGTAAAATGACCAAATTTACATAAAAATACGGTATCTGACATCAACTAAAAAACTGAATTATTAACAAAATAATACTAAAATTTGAACGCAAGAATTTAGTAAAGTTGCAAAACTTCACTATCGGTTTGTTAACAAATAACCTAACTTGATTAAATTTGTCCTATAGGTTGAAAACCATGAGGAGACTGTAATTTTTTATAAAGGATTATAATTTAATGTCAGATTGGTACAGAACAATAGAAACTTAGAAACGTTAATGAAGTAAAACTGTAAAAATGTATATATTTAATATTAATAACAAAATAATTAGTCACAATAATAACAATACTGAAATAAATTCGAAATTTTAACACAAATAAAGATTTCAAGTTAATCTTTTATTATTAGTTTAACTGTAAAAATAACAAAAATTAATATATGAAACAACGACAAATTTAATAATGTAATAAATGTCTTTCGCTTTCCGACGGACAAAAATGAATGACTTATGCCAAATTTCAAAATGGCAGAAAATACTTAAAACCAAGGTAATTATACACTCTTGTAACGTACACGATAATTAAGGAATGAACTAATAATAATAATTTGTCAATAATAAATTCGATATAGCGTGAATATGATTGAAAAATAAGGAAACCAGAAGATCGGACTTTTGTCACATCCGAAGCAAGTGATTAAATGTACTACAAATTAATTAATTCAAAGAGAATAAAAAAATACTATAGATCACTTACCTCATATGCTTTTGAAGCTCCTGGACAGAAATCTGTAGCTCTGGACAGTAAATTAATTCGGCAAAAACTCTCAAAGGTGGACTTCCTTTACTATACAAAACCAGTGCAGTTTTCCTTTTTTCCAGCTCATATGAACCACAGCCTACTTTAACTATCTAGCCGTGCTGATAGAAATATGGCAACCATGCATGCGGTCGGTCGTGTGCAGCAATTTGTTTGCGCATGCATGATGTATCATCAGTCTTGTCTCCAACAGACTAGTTTGACTTTACGTGTGAAGTAACTAACATGTTTAGATAATTTCACGTCGTTTTTGTGATTTCCACAGTATCAAACGATTATTGCATTGTGTAATATATCGCAGTTATGTTATTTGTGTAAAGAGTGGTTTGTGACATATTTGGATTATTTCACAATTTGTGTAAGAAAACAGTGAATATTTAATTTGTGCTTGCAGTTTTACCTATGTGTTTTCCCTCCAGAACAACTAAGGCTGTATTTTGTGTGTATATAAGTGTAAAGGAGTGAGTGAGGTTTGTAGAGATTCTATAGGATACATGATACATATTATATCAGGTAAGTGAAAAACATTGTGTAAAATGCCCTCCAGATGCGTCGTTCCCAGCTGCAAGTCAAATTATGATACATCCTTGAGGGATGAAACCGGCACGACAAGCTCGACTACGAAGTATAAGTCAATGTTTCGTTTTCCAAAAGATGAGGAACTGCGAAAAAAATGGATGTCGGCTGTACCCAGAAAAAACTGGTCTCCTACACAGTATTCCGCGGTTTGTAGTATGCATTTTTTAGAAACTGATATTGTGAGGTACGACAAATCGTGACAACCTGATGGAACAATCCAAAACATTTTGATACGGCCCAAATTAAATAAAAATGCAGTACTCTCAATATTTCCAAATTTACCTTCATATTTAACAAAACACATGCCAGTTTCTAGAAAAAATCCAGAGGAAAGACGCAAAAAAATTATTGAGAATCACGAAAATTTGACTAAGAATTTTGAAAATTCTGATATGATTTGCAAATTTCGAGATTTCATATTTTCTTCCTGGAAAGTTCACCACAGAAAAGTTAGAAAAAAGGTTTGGGAATTATAGATTATTATGTGGGTGTAATTATAATGTGTCCTTCGATGAAGTGTTAAATGCAGAAAAAAAAATTCGTGTGAAACATATTTTTAGAAAAAAATAAGTCCTTTTCTTTCAAAGAAATTCAATCAAAGTTTCAAAATTGTTCTGACACAAGTGGTCTTAACTTAAGTACGAAGATCCCTCAATTTTTGTAGATGAATTCAAATATTAGATTCAAACTATTTATCCGAGTGTGACGTCGATGAATCTGCAAAAACATATGTTTTGGGATACGGATCTCATGCAGTTTCAAAAAAGCTGAATTGTGATATTTGCCTGTCGATAATTGCACAAGAAAAGGGACAATTTGTTGGTAACGAATATTTGGATTACTTGCAGCGAGGCGGTTTATCAGGCCCAACATGTAGTGTAGTGTGGTATTTTTTCATATGTATGCAATTCTGGAATTCATTATTAATAACCCTTCTGCAGAAAGCGCTTTTCTGAAAACCTATAATCAAAAAATGATTTTAGGCAAACTCACAGTACTTAGTCTTCGTTCAGACTATTTTTATGTAGAATTTTTTCAAACTTGCCATTGTGGGAGAGAGTATAAAGATTTATTATTTATGCTTTGTTCAGTATTTTCCAATATATTATTAAATGATTATGTCAAAAATAGAAATGATAACAGACTTAGTGCTGCAAGTAATTCTAATGCATTGTAACATTCGCGTTTAGCGAATGTACAGGCTTCCGTATTTATTTAAGATTATCTTCGAATTTCTTAATTCTGGCACATCCTGTATAGCACATGAACGTATTTTCAGTAGGTGAAATTTATTTGTTTGTTTGCTTACGACTTGTTAGAATAAGTTTAGTCTATATTGTTTCGCATATACTTCTGTAATTCAGTATTTTTAGCTATTAGGTATATTGTTTATTATTTAAGGCTTTGTCATATTTCCGTTTTATAATAATCCCAACAGCTTTTCACTTCAACCTTTGGTGTATTTTCGTTGTAGTACAGTAAATCTTAAAAGGAGAGGTTCAGTTAGCATTTTTTAGTATTTAGCTATCTCGTGTTATCAATAACAAATTGATAATAACTTACGTTATTTTTTTCTGATTATTTAAAAATTGACCGCTTACGTTCAGTATCCATGTAATTTTATTAGTGCCGTTATAATTTAATTTGCGTATTAAAGTATCAATCAGCTGTTCACACAGGTTGTGTTATTTGCTTAGTGATTCACTGATAAAACAAATGACAAACTTGTACCTCGCAAAGGTAGAGGGCGCAAGCATTGCTAAAATAGATTTCCTATTTGATTTGTTAATTTAAATAACCTATTGTTTTATTATTATTTGGGTATTTAGCCCATATTATAATTAACGACGGTTGTTCTCGGTAATTTAACTTCTCTTACTAGTATTTAGTAGGACCTAACGTCGCGTTGTTAGGGTTAGAAACCTTTTATTTTTGAAGAGTAGCGTGTTGGCAATATTGCAAGAAACGGAAGGTTTCACGGAGGGTGCCAGGGCCATAGTAGACCATTTGCCGTCCACGTTCTGCGCTGGTAACTCATCTAGACTCGCCGTTCTTAACTACAATAGATAATTGCACCTTTGCTGAACAACTGTCCACGTGTAGTGTTTTAACAACTTAAGAGGTAAATATTGTAATCAATTTAAATAGTCAGAAAGTTGTAATTGTGCTGTTTCGTTAAGTTTAGTTTTTTTCGTGAATTATGTTATAAAAAAATGCTAACGACAATCCTTCTCTTTTTATTTAATTATGGAATCAGTTCTTACCAGTTTGAAATTAGCCAAAATTTATTAAAATTAAGTATTCGATATATATTGAAATTATTTGAAATTTATCAAAGTTATTTGAAGTTAGATTTGATAAGTTAGAAACCTAAGGTTTCATATCGTACCGTATGGTAACCTGGATTTTAGTATTGCAAATGCTAATTCATAGTACTGTTTTACCGTCTGATGTACGTCGGTAGTCCGACATCGTCATTGCTTGAGCCAAATTGGATATAAAATCTACAACTGGTTATCGCACTGTTTGGTAGAACTGATCGCCATAAATTAGGTCCCACAACACCAAAGGGAGAATGGGAGATCTGTTAAGCTACACCACCGGGATTCCTGGTTGATACCTACCATCCATCCACAACCCGTTGGAGACATATAGAGAGTGGTGTGTGCGTAAGTTGTCGCTTTTCCCTGTGGGAATGTTCTTTGAGGGTGTTTAATATTTAGATTGCTACCGTTTAGTATACCTACTTAAATAAAATTTTAGGAAT